>CM060903.1:356529523-357154523 GCA_030737815.1 Allium fistulosum | reverse complement strand
TTAAATTCAATATTAATTTAAATGTCAATTTAATCCAATAAAAAATTCAAGATTAATTTAAATGACAATTAAACTACCAAACAGCAATCAATAAAATTTTATCACTTCATAATTTCAATTTAACTAACATAGGAAAATTAAGCATTGCGTGAGTGGGCTAAATCACTGTAATAGGCTGAAATTTTCAACCATTCGCATCCATACATGTCGGATTTGAATTGCTCAAAATATCAGATTGTTAATTTAAATTTGGAAAAACTCAGCATAGACAGTAAATAAATAATCACAGACACGGAGTAATATAACAACTATGCAGCGGAAACAAAGAATAGTAGTTCATGAAGCTACTATATATATATATATATATAATAGAGTTAAACAAGATACAACAAAATTCTTCACATACATAGATGTCTCAATATAATAGTCAAATACAAAATCTGAATACATCACTGGAATCAACTGAATAACTGAAAGCTGGATAGATAGCTGGATCTCCAAGCGAAGCTCCAACTCCAAAGGTAAGTCTCGAACACTGAGCAACTAAGTCTGACCCGAGCATAAAGCAAAACACAAAACACTCGAGTCAGGATTAACATTCTTATATCAATAAATCCAACTCAAGTGAAATGTCAACTGAAATACAAATAACTCAAAGGATGTTTGGGATAACCATCCTCTAAGGATCCGTTAAACTATCTACTATGTAGTAATATACGCTATTATAATAATGTCTACAGTAAAGTATACTATTTAAAAATAGCATTAAGGCTTTACATTTTCCACCTTAACACATTTTTAGGTGTGCCAATAGTCTATATAGTACCGTAATACCCCGTAAACTGGAGCTACCAGAGGATACTCCATAGGTACGACACAAATCAAACTCGTAGTAAAGCACGCTAGGGTAGGTGACATGACACAACTAGGCAATGTCATGGTAGATATACCAATTACACTTCCAGGTCGGTGGTAACGTAGAGCCGCAGCAATCGCCCACCTCGAGCCACACTCCCGAATCAAGGGTGCGCACCAAATCAATCACAAAGTAATAGAATGGCATACGATGGAGTGTGTCCGATCAGAGGCGCTACCTCATTAACCCGTCGATTGCTCCTGTTTTAGCCACCTTATGCCAACTCACGGGAGTAGGGTCCACGTATATACCTCATATAGGATCGTCGCCACCATCCTACTTCATTCTGAAATCTCCACCGCGTACACAGTTGTTAAAGTGGTTTTCGGTACCGATAGAGAGTATGCCCATATCCGATCCCGATCTCTTTAACAACCAAACGTTATTATAACACCGCGGTCATTTCAAAATAGTTTATACTTCAAAACCAAAATATCATTTTCATTTCAAAAACTAAATCAATACGATATCATTTCCATTTCAAGAATATTCACTTCCAAAATCATAGTACTTTCAAACATATAATATTTTCGAAACCAAAACAATTTGAAATAATAATACTTTGGAAATCATAATACTTTGAAATTCATAACTTTGGAAATCATAACACTTAGAAATCATAACACTTTCCTTCAAACAGTTTAGATATTAATAATAGTATATAAAATAAAATAATTTATATAAAATAGTTATAAGTTTAAACAATTTATATTAAAATAATTAGTATATTAAAAATAGTTTATATTAAAAATAGTTTATGGAAATAATTTATAAAGTAAAATATATAAATAGTTTTAAATATAATTTAAAATTACTTTATATAATAAAATAGCTTCCTCAACTTTCACAAATCAGTTCAAATCAATTCGAATTCCAAATTCAAATTTAATCCAATCTCAAATCATCAATTTCAACTCGATTCAGTTTCTCAATAAACCATTTCAAATTATCTATTTTCAAATATATATTTGAAACACAAAATAAACAAATCAAATTTCAATATATTTCAAATTCAATATATTCAACATTTTTCAAAACTAAATCTGATAATTTATATATATATATATATCAAATTCACATTACTATTATTTAGTTTTTGAAATATTTTCTTAATCATTTCAATATCATTTAAATACAACTTCAATTTACAAATTTAAATAAACAAAATATCCCATTTGAGTTTATATAAATTTGAAATATTCATTTAAGTCACTTTTAATCAAATCCAAGTTATAAAACCATATCTTTAAAATTTCAAATTTAATAAATTTCAAATCAAACTTATTTAAGTAAAATTCTTAAATAAATATAATTTCAAATCAAATTTATCTTTTCAACCCGAATCATTTCAAACTCTATATTTGAAAATATAAATTTAAATAAATACTTAACATATTATATATCAACTTTATTAAATCAACTTTATTAAATCTTTAAAATCAATATTTATTAAAACCATATATTTCTTTTCAAAACCATAGAAATCATTTTCAAAATATTTATATATAGACCAACGGTGTCTATATATAATTTTCTACCCTATGGTCAAGTGATACGGATATTTATCATTCAATCCGTAATTTAAATATATACGGGTATATATTTTTTCAACCCGTAATCCAAAATTCAATTCAATTGAAAATCGCTTGGGTTTATCATTTCAACTGATAACGATTTTCTCCTATTCTACAGATCGTTCGGGTATGTATCATTTCAACCCATAGTGAATTCTATACTAACAGGGAACTTGCAGTGTGATAACAGATATGATAATAATATAACAACATGCATCTATCATCAATATAAATAACAGATAACGGTGTTAGATGTCATAGGTGAATAGATACAGATAATAGCATATAAATAGCAATGTAAATAACTAACAGCAGCATATTTCAATTGTCGTTTCAATTGAAATCAAATTTAATAAATATAAGAACGTTAATCATTAGTAATTTCTCACCTTTCGAGGGTAGAGAGATGTGACAAGAAATGAGCTACGGATACAAGCACGAATTCCAAAGCAAAGTGAGATGGGCACGAATTAGACGGATAAAGCTGATACAAGAATTACCGAAACAATTAAAATCAGTTGATATAAATTGAACTAAATATATATATATATATAATATTTCCTGTCCTTGAAATCAATATTTCATTTAACACAAAACTATATATATATATTAAAGCCATACCCATAACATACTCTTTTTTTTAAATATGTTGTGCTACTTCAAAATCAACTATATGCAGCCAACCATAACCTGCAACTTATAACAACTGTATATAATTGCATATATACCCACTTAAATCAATGTTAAATAAACAAACATGTTATCTTTCAAAGTTCATGTAGTGTATGCAGACAGAATGTACAACCGCCTTACACTATACACACACACACACACACTGTCCACATAAAAAAATCTATACTGTCAGATATGATATAACATTAATATCATCTTATCCATGTAATTCCCAGGATAAAATTATTTATGTAAATTTATATAGACTAACAGTATACAATATCATAAACCAAAAATGCAACCCAATTATATAACAAAACTAGTATAACCGTAAATTAACTACCGTGACCATGCACACATGCTAAATATCTTTATATATCTCAAACCAAAACACATCTAACATATATATATATATATATATATATATATATATATAGAGTTTATACAGCCGAAACAACTTATATAAATATATATATATATATATATAGCAATTCAAACTAAGTATATTATACTATCTAAAATTAAACTGCACAAGTACTTCCCTGACATACTTTCCGAGAGCAAACCACATATGCCAATTTTTATACTTTTATAAGAAATTATATATATAACATTCTGTAACTAAATATATACCAGTTTAAATATGTACCCGTGATCCTATTCATACAAATACGTTATACAACTATATATGTAACTACATATATTTACAGTAAAATAACCAAACTTATATAACTTATAAACTAAAAGATATACATATTATAACCTATGTAAATTAAATTAATATATAAACAAGATAATTCATTGTTGATATATATATTGAACTTGCATTACTGTTTTACAAATGATACCAATACCTTGAAATAATAAATTACAGTAAACATTTTCATAAATATATTACCTTTTTAAAACAAATACCAAAATGAAATCTTAAACACATATGAAAAAAAGAAAAAAAACTGTTTGAACCAAATGATATATATATAATTTGTAAGATCCAATAGATTATAAATGTATGTACTACTAATAATGTAATATGCAGACTCACATATATTAGAGTTCTTCACTGCTTAAATCATATATATATTACATATATAAGAGAACATAACAAACAATATATATAAATAAATAAACTAAAATATAATATAATATAATATAATATATATGCTATATATAATACCTTATTTACAAAAGAGGGGAGCAACCCGGATCGTAGAGACGAACTAAAGCGAGGCAATGGGAGGCCGGCGGCTAGGTAAGGTCGCGGACAGGAGAATGGAAGGCCGTTAAGTGGGTTCAGCAGGAGGCTTGCTGGGTGCGGCATGGATCTAGTGGTGGAAAGTGGAATCTGGGTTTCGGTTGTTGGCCGTGGGTTCCGGTGGCTGTGACAGCAATGGAGGAGGAGATTTGTTGAGGTGGCCGAGCTTGGTGGGGTGCGAACTGCTTCGGTGGTGGCTAGGGCGGAGGGGACGAGCTCGAATAGGTGATGGGTCAGTGGTGATCGGCCATTAGTGGGAGATGAAAGATTTGCATGGCGAAGAATTGGATGGGGAAGATGCAGCTAGACCGAAAGTTTTGTTCCCTTTCGAAAAAAATGTGAACGGATAAAAAAAATGAAACCATATAAATTTTTGAAACCCCGAGAATATAAAAGGGCAGTATGCTTGAATTCAAGGTAGCAATTTAAAACAGATGACTACTGATTTTTAAACGGTAGAATATAGAAAGGTAGGGGAGGTTAAAAGGTCGAATGCGGAAATGATACAAAGTCGTTTTTTCGATTTTTTTCCGACGCGTACCAGGATTCGAAAAATAGAAATGAATATACCGCTGAGATCAGCAGGACGAGACGATCAAAACGGTATACAAATATCAGTGTTACGATTATTCGATTAAAAATCGATAATCGATACCGAAAAAATGCTGCAAATCTGTCAGAAATAAGAAAAATGGAGCAATAGAAGTCCAAATTTGGAGAAACGAATTATGACGTCTCATTCAGAAGATGATTTACAAATTTTCCATAGAAAAATATTCAGGTTTGAAAAACGTTTTATTATTATCCAATATTATATGATTTAAATTTAAATAAAATTATACAAGAAAACAAACTTCCATATTATTAGATGAAAATTTACCATTTGCTATGTTTAATAAGACGTATTTCAAATATCAAATTTTCATTTTCAGATTTAATTATTTAAAATTTCACAAAAATTCAGTTAAATATATTATTAAAACTAATAAAATTTACGGGTCGTTACACTCTCCCCCACTCAAAACTTTTCTTCCCCGAAAAGTAAGGAAGTAAGAGAATGGAAACAACCAGAAAAAAAATAGATTGAAAAACAAAATAAACAATTTAATTTAAACCATATAAATTTTAATTAAATAAAATAATATTCAATAATTGGTTTTAAATTCAAAGTATTTCATTAAGTTGATTTAATTTCAATTTATTAATATTTGATACAAAAAGGTTTCCTTCAAAATTTTAATTTATCTCATTTATTATTCAATTAACTTATTATTCTATTTATCTCCAATAACATTTTATAATTAAAAGTCAAGTGTATAACATTTATTATGATCACTTAAATTTTATTTATAAAATTATTTTATATTGTATATTATCCAATTACATATTCAACTTCTGTATGATAAGGTAAGTTATATTAGAATGAAATTGGATATTATACAATTAAATTTTTTCCCAACTCAATTATTTCAAATTTTAAATATTTATTCACAATTTTTGGATTTATTTATAATTAAAACCATCCTTTATGAAAATTTAAGAATTAAATTTTTGATTCACTTCAAACCATTTAGAGATAATTATGTATATATATATCAAATCAAATTAAAGTAATATACCCATATATATATATATATAAATCAAATCATACTTAAGAAATTCAAATCAAAATAATTTTTTTTCAAACAAAATCGTAGCAAAGCTACAGAATGGTCTCTCCACTTTGAAACTCGAAAATGAATGTCGATGATGCTGCAGTCATCACCGAAATTATTTTCCAGTGACAAAAAAAAAGAGTACCGATTTGATCTTTAAAATTCTTTGGAAACAAATTTCTATTTGAAATTACTTTAAATAATATACATTTTAAAACTGAAAAACCAAAGTTCGAAATTACCAGAAATTAAATTCTCAAATTCCTGATTTAAATCCATTTCAATTCCTAAATCAATTTATAAATCATGTTTATAGATTCATTTATAGAACAATAAATGGTAATCAAATATTATCATTTGAAACAACCAATTTAATTACCTTATAAATTCCAAAAAATTTTACTTATATATATTTGTAATATAATCAAACAAATTTATTTCATTTACCAAATTTAAAATAATATTATGTCAGTTTGCTCTGTTCAAGTGTTTTGGAATTTCTATCGACAGCGTTGATCAGACGAATAGATCGAAAACCCAAATCAACATCAACAACTCAAACAACACACTATAAAACATTTTAATATTAATACAAATACACTCCCTCACTCGATGATACAGAATAGATTTCAAAACAAGGATAGAGATTCAAATTTGAGGGATCCTAATCCAAGAGATTCAAATTCAAAGATAGGCTCGAAATGAAGATAAGATGGTTAAATTCCAAAATAGACAGATGTGTATATTGATGTTCATCGCGAGCAAGCTTAACCGGGTCAACCGTGACTTCAAGAATAAGACCGAGACAGAATTCTGAGGGAAATCGTCATTCGATCGCTAGAGATAGGATTCAGGTATAGCAAAAGATAGCAGCATCGTAAACCGAGGATACAGAAATCTCCAGTGAATCAATGCTTATTGTAAAGGAGTTTCACCCCTTTACAAATCATTCAGTGGAGCTATGGGATGCTCCGGAATCAAGAAAACACCAATAGGGAGAGACAAGGATGGACTTTGGAACCGAGGGAAATGTTCCAAAATTCAAAGGAACCCGTGTCAAAAGGAAGAAATTCAAGCACGAACGAAAGTGATTCCGTAATCAAATTTACTACATATGCTGAGTTTGCCTAAAACTAGAGCTCTGATACCACATGTAACAGCCTAAAATTTTCAACCATTCGCATCCATACATGTCGGATTTGAATTGCTCAAAATATCATATTGTTAATTTAAATTTGGCAAAACTAAGCATAGACAGTAAATAAATAATCACAGAATCACAGACACAGAGTGATATAACAACAATGCAGCGGAAACAAAGAATAGTAGTTCATGAAGCTACTATATATATATAACAGAGTTAAACAAGATACAACAAAAGTCTTCGGATACATAGATGTCCCAATATAATAGTCAAATACAAAATCTGAATACATCATTGGAATTAACTGAATAACTGAAAGCTAGATAGATAACTGGATCTCCAAGCGAAGCTCCAACTCCAAAGGTGAGTCTCGAATACTGAGCCCCTCAGTCTGACCCGAGCGTAAAGCAAAGCACAAAACACTCGAGTCAGGATTAACATTCTTATATCAATAAATCCAACTCAAGTGAAATGTCAACTGAAATACAAATAACTCAAAGGATGTTTGGGATAACCATCCTCTAAGGATCCGTTAAACTATCTACTATGTAGTAATATACGCTATTATAATAATGTCTACAGTAAAGTATACTATTTAAAAAAGCGTTAAGGCTTTACATTTTCCACATTAACACATTTTTAGGTGTGCCAATAGTCTATACATTACCGTAATACCCCGTAAACTGGAGCTACCAGAGGTTACTCCATAGGTATGACACAAATCAAACTCGTAGTAAAGCACGCTAGGGTAGGTGACACGACACAACTAGGCAATGCCAGGGTAGATATACCAATTACACTTCCGGGTTGATGGTAACGCAGAGCCGCAGCAATCGCCCACCTCGAGCCACACTCCCGAATCAAGGGTGCGCACCAAATCAATCACAATGTAATAGAATGGCATACGATGGAGTGTGTCCGATCAGAGGAGCTACCTCATTAACCCGTCGATTGCTCCTGTTTTAGCCACCTTATGCCAACTCACAGGAGTTGGGTCCACGTATATACCTCATATAGGATCGTTGCCACCATCCCACTTCATTCTGGAATCTCCACCGCGTACACAGTTGTTAAAGTGGTTTTCGGTACCGACAAAGGGTATGCCCATATCCGATCCCGGTCTCTTTAACAACCAAACGTTATTATAACACCGCGGTCATTTCAAAATAGTTTATACTTCCAAACCAAAATATCATTTTCATTTCAAAAACTAAATCAATACGATATCATTTCCATTTCAAGAATATTCACTTCCAAAATCATAGTACTTTCAAAGATATAATACTTTCGAAACCAAAACAATTTGAAATAATAATACTTTGGAAATCATAATACTTTGAAATTCATAACTTTGGAAATCATAACACTTAGAAATCATAACACTTAGAAATCATAACACTTTCCTTCAAATAGTTTAGATATTAATAATAGTATATAAAATAAAATAGTTTATAAAATAAAATAATTTATATAAAATAGTTATAAGTTTAAACAATTTATATTAAAATAATTAGTACATTAAAAATAGTTTATAAAGTAAAATATATAAATAGTTTTAAATATAATTTAAAATTACTTTATATAATAAAATAGCTTCCTCATCTTTCATAAATCAATTCAAATCAATTCGAATTCCAAATTCAAATTTAATCCAATCTCAAATCATCAATTTCAACTCGATTCAGTTTCTCAATAAACCATTTCAAATTATTGATTTTCAAATACATATTTGAAACACAAAATAAACTATTCAAATTTCAATATATTTCAAAGTCAGTATATTCAACATTATTCAAAACTAAATCTGATAATTTTATATATATATATATATATATCAAATTCACTTTATTATTATTTAGTTTTTGAAATATTTTCTTAATCATTTCAATATCATTTAAATACAACTTCAATTTACAAATTTAAATAAACAAAATATCACATTTGAATTTATATAAATTTGAAATATTCATTTAAGTCACTTTTAATCAAATCCAAGTTATAAAACCATATCTTTAAAATTTCAAATCAAACTTATTTAAGTAAAATTCTTAAATAAATATAATTTCAAATCAAATTCAAATTTATCTTTTCAACCCGAATCATTTCAAACTCTATATTTGAAAATATAAATTTAAATTAATACTTAACATATTATATATCAACTTTATTAAATCAACTTTAATAAATCTTTAAAATCAATATTTATTAAAACCATATATTTCTATTCAAAACCTAAATCAATTTCAAAATATTTATATATAGACTATGGTGTCTGTATATAATTTTCTACCCTACGGTCAAGTGATACAGATATTTATCATTTGAATCCGTAATTTAAATATATATGGGTATATATCTTTTCAACCCGTAATCCCAAATTCAATTCAATTGAAAATCGCTTGGGTTTATCGTTTCAACCCATAATGATTTTCTCCTATTCTACAGATCGTTCGGGTATGTATCATTTCAACCCATAGTGAATTCTATACTAATAGGGAACTTGCAGTGTGATAACAGATATGATAATAATATAACAACATGCACATATCATCAATATAAATAATAGATAATGGTGTCAGATGTCACAGGTGAACAGATACAGATAATAGCATATAAATAGCAATGTAAATAACTAACAGCAGCATATTTCACTTGTCGTTTCAATTGAAATCAAATTTAATAAATATAAGAACGTTAATCGTGAATGATTTCTCACCTTTCAAGGCTAGAGAGATGTGACAAGAAATGAGCTACGGATACAAGCACGAATTCCAAAGCAAAGTGAGATGGGCACGAATTAGACGGATAAAGCTGATACAAGAATTGACGAAACAATTAAAATCAGTTGATATAAATTGAACTAAATATATATATAATATATTTCCTTTCCTTGAAATCAATTATTCATTTAACACAAAACTATATATATATATATTTAAAGCCATACCCATAACATACTCTTTTTTTTTTAAATATGTTGTGCTACTTCCAAATCAACTATATGCAGCCAACCATAACGTGTACATTATAACAACTGTATATAATTGCATATATACCCACTTAAATCAATGTTAAATAAGCAAACATGTTATCTTAGCATTTCCGAAGTGCTACTAATTCAATTTCCAGATTTTTAATAAAATTTCAGAAACAAATAAACTTCAAATTTAACCATTAAAACTTATAAAAAATCATATTTTTCCACTTCAAAATGTTCATTTAAATACCCTTTAACTTATGATTTTATAAAGGAAAATTTTACAATAAAATCAAATTTTCCAATAATTTCACTTTTTAATTCAAGTGTACACTTTTCCCATTCTTTGCATTTTTAACAAATTACTTTAACACGTAAATTTAAATTTCCATTTCATAATAAAACTAAATTTACATTTTTATTTTCTTTACTTAAACTTTCATTTTAAACCAAATCACAATGTCCAAATTAAGTTATATTTCAAATTACAATTTTAATCATTTATCTATTTAACATTTTTAACTTATAGAAAAATCACTAACCCTTTTATTAAATCATTTTAAATTCAATTTAAATCAAATTATCATATTTTTACATTTAAAAATACTTAAAATTTTCCAGAAAAATATATAAAATAACCACGGGTCTGTATAATATTTTCTAGCCTAAGTCAAGTGATATGGATAATATATCATTTCAATCCGTAATTTACAAAGAAAATCCGGGTTCTATCATTTCAAACCTGCAATCCCAAGTGAATAAAATAAATAAAAATCGCTCAGGCTTATCATTTCAGTCCATAATGACTTTTCCCTATTCTAAAGTCCATTCGGGTATGTATCATTTCAACCCATAGTGATTCTATTCTACAGGGAACTTGCAGTGTGAGAAACAGTGTAAAATAAGCAATATAACAGAATATAACATAGCAGATGATGTGACAAGTTTATAACAGGGTTTAACATCATAAAATTTACATCACAGGCGGGTATAACTTGATATAACAGTTTATACACATTCACTTGTTGTCACTTCACAATTCTATAAGTATAAATGTCATGTGTGAATACTCACCTTTTTAAGCTGGAGTTCGCAAATCAAAACACACAGATAAATGCAGAAAGCACGATATAGCACGACTTTGGATTCAAGTGGAGAGAGAGCCAAGATGTTAATCTTGTATACAACAATAAAATAAAGCAATATAAATATATATTTATAATACAAAGATTAAATTAAAACAAATGGAAATTAGTATAGACAAATGAATAGATGGCTTAACCATGCTTTTAAATCACAAGTGTTTGACCTTGACTCAACATGGGCTCGGCCACACATGTTTTAATGGATGGTAAGGCTCGGGTTGAGCAACACAAAGGCACGGCTACACAAGAATGTAGAGGAGTTTGGAGTTACAAATGCATGGAATGCTAAATGTCAAAGCAAGAAGGGGTTTGGTTGCAACAAGGCTCGGCCTAGGGTCATGTTTGGGCTCGGCCATGGTCTTCTACAAGTCAAGTCAGATCTAAAACAAGGCTAGTGGTGATGGCACTTGCTGGTGGTGGAGCTAGAGGTGGTGGCCGAGGCTAGAAATGAAGGTTGTGGTGAACAAGTGGCTCAGCTATGCATTGTTTTCAAGGTTTTAGCAAAGTTTTGTGGTGATGGCCTACCTAGGTGGTCACGACTAGATCTGGACAGAGGGGGTGGTGATGTTGTTGCCGTGGACCAGATCTAAAAGAGTTTATCGATAATAGCATCGACTATTGACACCGAACTGAATCTGAAACTAGAAGATTATTCTACGGTGGAAACAAGAAAATTTAGTATATTGAAGGAAGGTTCCATCTTCAAATAATAAATAAAATTTAATCAAACAGTTCATCATCGAAAAACTTCTGAGATTAGTTTCATGAAATGTGATGGAAATGGATGCTTAGATAGATTTAGTGACATTTTCCATGAGTCTGGATACATAAGATTAATAATTGTTAAATGATCATATTTTTTCCATGATAAAATTAGGCATATTTCACTCTTTACATACTATGATTATAGTAAAAGAACGTAAGTTGTAAGGCTGACTTATATTTTATAATTTATATTTTATGATTTATGTTATAAGGCTAACATGTTTTATTTTACTATAAAAAATGGTAACTTAAATCTCACACTAGAAGACAATATTTAATTGTGAATGCAAATATTATCTAATTGTAAATGACTGCCTTCTTCACTATCGAGCATTGCTTATAAAGCTAACCAACTGTATAATTACATACGCATGTTAGT
This sequence comes from Allium fistulosum, assembly GCA_030737815.1. Classification (NCBI taxonomy): domain Eukaryota; kingdom Viridiplantae; phylum Streptophyta; class Magnoliopsida; order Asparagales; family Amaryllidaceae; genus Allium; species Allium fistulosum. The sequence goes on along the minus strand of CM060903.1, from coordinate 357,142,041 downwards.
GTAATTAATATTATTGCTAATACAACAATCAATTTAAAACAATAACATATTAATGAATTTTTTTTAAAACAATAATATCATAGTTATGGAATTTGTGGTGTTTAGTCAAAGAGAGCAATGATGGTGCACAACTTGACAAAAGAACTAGGAAGAACCATAAGGATAATCATAAAGGTTACTTTATACACAATATTAGTGTGCTTTTCAAAGTTACCAAATTTTGCATCCTTCCTAATAATGTATACTTAGAGGGAAACAACGGTAATGACTTTGTCTATCAATCTTGATAAATTTCCTTCATGGATGGTTGTGAATTTTTATGAATATTATAATTGTTTAGTTTGGCCATGTGATTAATAGTCTTGATTTTGATTTATCCACTACTTATGTCTTATTAACATATCTTATTTATATTGATTTTGAAGTAGAGACGTATATCATAAATATATCGGTCGATATGTAGCTGGTAACAATTTTATAATAAGCATCCAAATTAGTATGTCTTTGAATAAAGCTCAATTTTTGGTAGTACTGATGAAATTCTTCTATACACAACTCATTTGGTAACTAAACATTTGAGTGTAATACACAGTCGCCCTAATTTGTAAAAAAGGTCAGTGATTTATCAACATGCAAGGCTGTATACTTCATTATATATTGGATAATATGATTCTTTATGTCTTTTTCAGATGTATCAAAATTATTTTTGCACTTGTAAAAATATTTTCGGTTGTAAAAAACATGCTTTTTTTAGTTGATTGCTAATAATAATACAAACCTTTGTTTATTATTATACTAATTTGCTAAATTTTTGGTAGCCATGTTGTTATATGCAATTTTAGCTTTATTCTATAACTAAGCCTTTTGGTAAAAAAATTGTCAACTGCTTCATTTCTGCAACACATGCTAAAGAGTATTCACTAGACTTTTATATTTTTGAAATGGTTTTAATTTTCCAAAACTTTTGTATTTTTCCTCAATTAAATGAAATTTTCTTTATGGAAAAAAACATGAGTGTCATTTTGCATATGAAAAGGAGATATCATTCTTGCATTAGCATGTTTGACCAATTCGGTAAATAACATTTTACCTATACTAAAATTTTATACTAATTAAACAATTTAGGATAGTGCACATTGAAGAATAAAATTTTGATGCAAAATGGTTATAATTAAGATTGATGTGGAGCTAGATTGAAATGGATAATAAACATGAAAAGTCCATACAATAATACTGGTGGTGTTGTACGATGCCATTTCAAAATGAAGTAAATATGATACAAACTTATACTATTTATACCATACGAAATGAAGTTAATATGATGGTTTCAATGGTTTTCAATTTTATTTCGAAATTGGGTTTTCCAACTAAATGCTTTTCCATTTTTGTTTTATGAAAAATTTGTTGAGTGCAATTTATAAATAAATAAGAGATAAATTATTGTCATATTTGACTGATGTAGTAAGTCGTAGTTTACCTATATATTCAAGTCGAATACTAATTAAGCATCATGGAATAAGTGTGTAATAAAGAAAGGAAAGTTGATGCAAAATGATTGCAATCGTTATGGATGTTGTACTAGAAATGCTGAGTGAATATGCAAAGTCCATACATGTTATTCAGATTAATAATATATATATATAATATTCTAATATACAAATAGAAATATTTCTTTATATGATTAGTAAGTGTAAATACTATGCAATAAATATTAGTAACAAGCATTAGAAAAAGGATATGAATTTATACCTTTGTTAGATGTGGATAATCTTGATTCGTTGAATTTTACATCATGTTTTAGTTCATAATTGTTTATCACTAATCATGAAAATTTTGAGTGTGATATGAAAAAACAAAAGAAACAAATTTGCTTTGTGGTTTATTTACAAGTTTCATAATACAAACCAGCATTTAGATGTAGATTAAACATTTACCATCACTAAAATGAGAAGGTGCATCAAACCTGATTTCTGAGTAGAATTAAAGTTTCTTTTGTAAAGATTTTTTAATATAATCGCATTAAACCATTATGCGAACTTGATTTATAAACATTTCTGCATCGCCAAATTCACATATTTGTGCAAGTAATTTCTCTGCTCTATAATCTTTATCTGATAGAAACAAATTTTTATATTAGTAGTTAAATTTTAGAATCAATTGAATAAAGTGCCGATTCAATTTACTAAAATTTTCTCTTTTTTAAAAATTAGCATGGCATTTGTGATGACTTGTATCCTTAACCCTCAGAAAATGACACTAATACATTCACGGTATTCATGTGCCGTAAATCCAAGTGCCGAGGAGGCAGATTATCAAGGGTGTAAAAGAAAATAAAGGTAGAAGACAACACAATAATAGAATCTCACATCGCATTCAAAATTTTAACTATACATAAATGATCACTCCAAGTGATCCATCAGAGTCAAATACTAATCCAGCTGGGATAGTTATAATTGCCTATCCTTACATATGCTGGGACATACTAAATACACAACAAAGCTGAATATAGGTAGATGTATACATAAGGTACTTTAGCTTCATAGCTCCAAAAGACTTCTCCAGAATGGTCCCCAATGCTCCAAAATGCTCTTAAGGTATCCTGACTACACGGTTGCCTGAAAAATTGAGCACCCAGTGTTTAAAGGGAAAAACAAAACTCTGGGTCAGTCATGGAACTGGTGTGAGAACTCAAAGTACGATGTTTTGAAAACAAAATGGTATCTCATAAGACCACGCCGCACATAAACACAGAACGGGTTTTTACCTTATGATAACCAAAACTCTTTATTATGTAAAATTAAGGGATATTATTTTTAAGACATTCTTAAAAAACATTTCCAAATAAACTTATTAATCTTAGCCGAAATTGTTACCATTATTAAATTCTAGCATTCAAGTTTCTACAAACAAAACCGCAAGTTCTTATTGGAGAATGGATTTCCATACTAATGACCAGGTGAAGGGACTACCTTTCGTTGGGTACATCTCTAGATGGATGTCCCGAGGACCACAGAACATCTGCTCCCCTGCCAACACAAGACGGCCTACCTCTACACTTAGATAGTACAAAATATGTCATCCCCTAGTCGTTACCGACCTTTATCCAAGACGTGTCTTAGCATACTTTCCACATTAATTAATACCCAGGCTCCATAACGGGTAAAATTATATCTAGAAGGGGATGATCATACCCTAATAGTTGCAAACCACTTAGCCGTGTCGCATCCAACCCTGTTTCGGTTATTTCCCGGTTGATGAGGCTTGAGGTAACGATTACCTTTACACATAGCACATCTCTTTCCACTTTGAATGCCATATTGTCATTCCATAATCACATGACTGATTTCTACAAAAACGTATAACTTCATGAGCTCGAAGGTCTCAGGAAAAGGTGCTAAGCTAAGAGAAGGTGTCTTCTCCGCCACCGACTGATATACATTACATAGAGACCACTCATTGTGATTTATAATGCAAGGTCAAACACTCGTCCATACAAGTTGTCCGGGAACAAGACAAACCGAAGGCACTCTTCTACCACATCATAAGATTGGCAGCGAATAATCCTTGTGTTTCTGAGATTTTTCGTAACAAAGAGACCACGGCTACTATAAGTATTTCGGGAGTTATCCCTAATCAAATCAACAAGCAGTCCTTTGTCGCTATCGTCTCAATATCTTCAACTTATGATCTTGTACTTCGAATCATATATTGGTTCGAAGTGGTTTTTGGATAGGAATCAGCCAAATCCGACCTAGGTTCCTTCGAAATCCAATCATCGATAAAAAATGTTGTAATTGGATTTTTATATTTTTAGAATTTATTTCATAATTTTAAAACATTTAAACTATCAATTTTAAAATTTGGTCACTGTACTGTAAAAGCATGATTTTTCTGGAAAATTATTTTGCACATATTTTAAAATCTACAAGATGAAATCTTGATTTTCTTTCTTTTTTGGAAAGATATGGATATAATAGTTCAGAAAATGCTTATCTCGAAGAATTCCGAGCTATATTCCACTACGTATACTCGTTTAAACTTTGCGGCGCGAAATCGTGAACTACCGTTACACGACGCGCCTAGTTTTAACTTAATTTATGTTTTTCATTCAAACTCAGTGAAAACAAGTTTAAATACTTATGGAACATTTCTAAAACATATTTAACCATTTTTAAAGGTATAAATGATTCCATATCACTTTCTTTTCATTACTTTTGGAAAGTGATTTCCATGTGAAACAATATCGTGTATACGTGACTTATTTTCATATTCATAATCAAATATCAACATATACAAATCCAAATCATAATCAACATCTATAATAACATCTCATATCATAACATTAAAAACTTGCATATCATTTTAATAATATTCACAAAGTGTGTATGTATATTATGTAACTTTTCACATATGTTTCACAGGTTGCTACTTTCTTTTTCATACACTTATCAAACATCATTATTAGCAATCAAACATTATTTTTAACCATCATAACTACTAATATAGCTATAGTTTAGAGTTCCTACTTTGTTTGGTCATTCGAACAGAAAATCGGCTATAACTCCGCTACTCGATGTTTTTCGCACATGAATCTTTGAACGCTTGGACTTGAAGTGGCTCAACTTGGACTGGGGGAGGGGATGTTGCTTACGGCCTTGAATGGAGGGGAAAGAAGGCTTGTCTGTGGGTGGTGGTGGTTGAAGCCGTGGGTAGAGGAAGAGAAATGGAGGAGTTTTGAGGTGGTTTGGACGGAGTTTTTTTGATATTTTTCTTTGTTTTATTTTTAGGAATATTTTGGCAATATTTAATTATGGAAAGAAGCTATTAAAGGAAGTAAGAAATAGCTTAGAAAATGAAGAAGAAGATATGAAAAAAAGTGAGAAAGTGTGTGTGTGTGTGTATTTATAGAAAAATTTTGGAATTAAAATAATATTTTGTGAAAAGACTAAAATACCCTTTACTTAAATTTTAAGAAAATAACTTTTTCAATACTTAACATCATGTTTCAAATCATCACTTTATGTCACATTCACTTAAAAGATAAGTAAAGAATATAATGATTTGTTTACTTTTTTGAAATGACATGTTTTGTTTTTTTAGTTTAAATTTGCTAATTACTTTCTAGAATTTTCTAAGTGTGTTTACAAAAGTAATCATGTTTAGTTAATTGAAAATCACTCTTTATATATTAACATGTTTATAAGAATGTGTACTTAAAGGTGGGATGACGTTGCGACAACTTTTAACCGATAAAACGTTGATTTCCGACAAAATGTTTTACGGTCATATTTTGACGTTTTAGTTAAACTATTTATTTATGTAAATCAAATATAAAAATAAGTTTGTATAATGCTATTTAAAAATATAAACACTCATAAATAAATTAAAATAATTTATTTAACCATTGAAACTTACTTTTCTAAAATCAGGATTTTGTCACTTTTGTTAATATAAGCAAATGTTATTATCTCTATGTATATTTCTATTTTCAAATCCTATCTAATATTGTTAAAATCCTAAAACCTTATATATTTTGTATTTAAAATCACTTTAGATGTTATATTGAGGTGGTCAAATTCGTGGTTGTTACAGCATCAACTATGTTAGATAATGCTCACTGCAATATTTTTCAAAAACCTATCTAGCTGTAAAAAAATTGTAAGAAGAAATATTGTTGCTTAGTATGTTTGTAAGAAAGAAAACTTACCTTTTTATGATGACAATCAAATGAAATATTGTAGCTTAACATGACATCAACTTTTTATGTTTGTACCTTGCACCATCATTAATTTAAAACATGGATTTCAACTTAACAGTAAATCATATGAATAAGATATTCTTTTCAATTTAGCGCCCTTTAAATGGGATATGCAAAAACCTCATTTCTTCTTTTAATAAGCTAAACCGGAAATAGTGATAATTACTAATTGAAGATGAAACCTTTAATCTTTCTTTTTTCAATTTAAAAAAGCGAAAAGAAATGTAGATAATTGCTTGAAATGCGGAGGGTTTGTCATAAATTCATGAAAATTCTATCAAAAAAGAGAAGAGTATTCTAGTGATCTAGCTTTCAATATGTAATATGATGATAATTAAATTAAACTGCTAATTATCATTGGAACATTTTTTGTGAAATTTTTTTACCATTTTCCTGAGTCCAAGAGAAAATTGATTTATGGATAGATAATGAATACAGAAATATAATTTGATTTAGAGTTGATGCCCCTATAAAACAACACTGAGAAAATTCATCATTTTAATTTGATGTGTTAATGCTTTATTCCACAATATAGAAAATTATTTAAATCTGAAGAATTCTTAAAATATAATAACTAACCATTAAGTCATCAAGTAAAGCATAATGAAATCATAACTAAGAATAATGAAAATAACAACTACGCATAGTGAATTCTGCATTTTATTTGTGTTACCGATTCCTCAGCTTGATTATGGAGAAGGAAATGTCATGGGTATTCATAGTTATAACAATTACTTAAGAGTTGATTTTAACGACATGCCATCTTATATTGGTTACTTAGTTACAAAAATGGTGATTTTTTTCTTTTGATAAAATACTATGCAAGCAGTATCATTTTTCTTTCTTTTCATGTATCATTTTGGTCAAAATGCTACTTGATTTTTGAGAAATTCTTTGGTTTGAGTTTAGAATGTTACTAAGAGTTTTTATCGAATAAATGAATTTTGATATTTGACGAATTAGAAAAACTTATCCAAAAATGTTGTAATGGTAGTTTGTTTTAACTGCTCTTTTAAACTGTGGGTTGTCATTCACTATGCATATTTTGATAGAATGTTGTATGGAAACAAACATTGTTATGTTTCAAGGTGTTATAACTACATAATATGAAATGATGGTGTATGAAAGTGTTTGTATTCATAACAACAGTAAATGGGCCATACACAAACATTGTTATTGAAGTTATATAAATGGTTAAGAAAGATGAATTTTATTTTTACCGCTCACTAACTTTACATGCAAGTCATTTCTACTTATATAACATTGAAAAACTAATTAAAAAACAAAAAAGAGAACCTGTTGGAAATATGACATGGTACTAAAAATAAGGAATAATGAAACTAAAAAAAATCCACTAAAGACTTGGTACACTGACCAATTATTTAATAACTTCTTTGATAAGGCACTAAGGCACTTTCATCAAATCTCCTCCTTTTAGTAGTTCCTACAAACACCCAGTTGTCTCTTAGCAATTCAAATCTTGGTTTTTGTAAAGCATTCGTCAACACATGAGCAACTTGATCATTGGTTTTGCAATAAACCAATTTAATTTCACTACTCTTTTACACTTCTCGCAAGTGATATAGCTTCATCTTTAAGAATTTGGTTTTGCCATGAAAAAAAGAATCCTTTGAAATTACAATTGTAGCTTGATTGTCAACATAAATCTCTGTTGGCTCATTTTGCTGCATATGCAAATCAGCAAGTAGTTTTCTGATCTAGATTTGTGATGAGCCACCTTTCTGACCCATGAGAACGACACTTAACACATCCTCGGTGTTCCTGTTCAATTGCCAAATCATCCGAAAGACAAGTTATCGTGGGGTAAAATAAAGAACAGAACATAATAGAACAGAAAATCTCATAACGGAACAGTTAAATATAATACAACAATAATATAGTATATAAGGTTACTCCTTACATGGACTTATCAGAGTTACACAAAAGTACTATAACTATCAGCCTAAACAGTTATACACCCTACCTTTAAAATTGTCGATCCCTAATACACACATAATTAACATAACAGTGGAAATAGATCAATAAGTAGATGAAGAGCCTCTTGCTCGCCCATCTTCTTCAAAAAGCCCATAGAAACCTGCTACTTTCGAACTACTTAAAAGTAATTGAGTAGCCGAGAGTTTAGGGAAATCAAACAACTCGGCTCAGACAATAAGTCTGGTATGAGAAAATCTCTAAACAAAGGGTGGAAATAAATAACATACGAGACCTCACCACCAAATGTGGAGCGGGTTTCCCTTCATAATAATAACATCCAACCACAAGTAGTGGGTATAAATAATAAAACATCGTGAAATGGGCAAGACACTTCCCGATGCAATTAAGAAAGAATTAAACTCAAAAGTTTTGAATCAAAAGGAAGGAAAGGGAAATTTTCCAACAATGACCAGAAGGATACGCCCCCTTACTGAAAGTATACATCTAGACAATATACTTGAGAGGGTCATTTTCTCTATGACTCTCTCCGAAATGTACAAGTCGGACCCTGCCAACCTTACCAAGAATCCGAGTATTTCACATCTTAGTGTGCATATAACCAAAACCAATCTAGAGTAGATGTGATAATACCCTAATGGGAGAAACCCCACATAGCTTGATGCCCACTCGCTCTTTGATTTTAGTCATTTCCAATAAAGGATAACAATGCTCAAATGAGCAATAAATCTTCTTAAGTTGACGATACACAAAGAAGAAAGGCGATAGTCAATAAATCAATTATCGAGAATATTCAAAATGATTATATATGGAAATTAAATCTTATATTTTTATAATTACTCATTGATTTCAAATTTGTACTATTTCTTAGTTGAAAATAAAATCAGGCAAGTGAAGGTAGTGTTATCTTTAGGCATTGCCTTGAGGACATTTTTAACTTTTGAGATAGGGACACGTTTCCATACCTCGACGTTTAGTGCTAAGAGTATGACTAAATACTTTCCATGTAAGCGATATAGGATTACAGAAATTGAATTTCTTATCCGTTCTGTAACAGTATCAAACTTTTTAACTTTTAAAATCGGACTTTTGCTGGGATTTCACAGTGCAGATATTAACTTAAACAACATTATCAAAATGATTAAGTAATTTTAAAACATGATTAACTTCTTTAATATCATTATGTTGAAATGATTTATCAACTTTAGTCAATGATTTATTACTTCAAACATCTTTATTTAAAATAAATAATTTATTTTAATCATCATTTTTGAAGTGATTAATTAATTTTTAAACATCATTATTTAAATGATTAATTAACCTTTTAGAAATCATTGTTAAACTAATTAAAATAATTTTTAAAACATCATCATTTAAAATGATTAATTAATCTTAATTCATTATTAATAAAATGATTAATTAATTTTAAAACATCATTATTTGAATAATTAACTAACCTTAATTACCATTATTTAAAATTATTAATTAATTTTAAATATTATTATTAAAATGATTAATCAATCTTAAGTTATCATTTGTAAAATGATTAATTAGCTTTAATACATCATTATCTAAACAATTAATTAACTTTAAACATCATTAGTTAAATGATTAATTACCTTGAAAACATCATTATTAAAGTGATTAATAAATCTTAAACTATCATTAATAAAATGATTAATTAATCTTAAAACATCATTAATGAAATAATTAATTATCCTTAATCATCATTATTTAAAATGAGTAATTAATTTTTTAATATCATCATCAAAATGATTAATTATCTTTGTAAAACCCAAACACAAGATTTAACCAAAAGGTTTCCAAAAGAGGTGATAATTTTCAAAGTGTCAATAAAGCGATAGTCGCTATACGGATACTTCCATAAACACTTTCACATGTCACTTACTCATCCAAGCATCCCATAACATAAGTATGAGCACAAATACAAAGGCAAGTAACAACTATACAACATGTAGAGAGCACTTCTTATATTATTTACTTAACATTTTTCAACTAATTCCAAGTCACTTACCAAATACCAAGATGTCGTCTTTTTAAAGCGGAAACCAAGTCAACCATCGTCACTTTACAATACATATAAATAAGTAACTAGCAACCACTATTATAACCAATAACAAAGCTAATAACTTTAGTTTATAGAGGTGAGATTTTTACTCACCAAAAGTAATCAAATCAAGTCAAACTAACACCACGCCTTATACTAACACATCTTTTCTTTTTCTTTTTAAAAGTTTGAATTTTTGAGGCATAAATGGCTAGATGGGCTTGGCCATAGGCAACATAGGCTCGGCCTTGACTTAAATTGGTGGAGATGGGCCTTATTTGGGTTAGTTAGGAGGTGTAGAGGATAAAGAAATGAACTTTGGTGATTTTGTTTTAGGAATAAGTGAAAAGGAACAGATTTCTAAATTTGAAAACTTAGGAAGTTGTAACAACCTGGTACTTCTAACCGTTCAAATCGACAATCATCCACTCATGTCAGACTTGAATTTCTCAAAACAACATATTGTTAATTTATATTTGGCAAAACTCATCATATACAGTAAATAAATAAATCATAGAATCATAGACATAGAGTAATAGAATAATAAGCAGCGGAATAGATAAATAGTAGTTCATGAATCTACTATATAAACATCAGAGTCTAAAACAAATACAATGGATATCTCAATTACAATGGAACCTAATACAAAAACAATGACAAGTCTGAACAAATCAACTGGAAACAACAAAGAAGCCGAATAGATAAAAACAGATCTTCAAGCAAAGCTCCAATCTCCAAAGGTGAGTCTCAAATGCTGTGACACTTAGTATGACCCGAGCATAAAGCAAAACACAAAACACTCGAGTCAGGATTAACATTCTTATATCGGTAAATTTAACTCAAGTGAAATGTCAACTGAAATACAAGTAACTTAATGGATGTTGGGATTTCCATCCTTTAAGGATCCGTGGAACTATCTACTATGTAGTAATATACGCTATTATAATATGTCTATCAGTAAAGTAAAGTATTAAAATAGCGTTAAGGCCTTACCCATATCCCCCTTAACACATTTTATATATTCCCGTAGTCTATATAATGTCGTAAGCTCCACCAAACTGGCGGTTTACCCAGAGGACACCCCATAGGTACGGTACAAAACAAAGTTGTAGAAGGCGCGATAGGGCATATGAACACGGCACGCAAGGCAATGTCAGGGTAGAAATACCGTTTGCCCTCCCGGACTAGTGGTAACGCATAGCAGCTACTACCGCCCACCTCGAGACACACTCCCAAATCAAAGGTGCACCCAATCAAATCATAAAGTAATAGAATGGTATCGAAGAAATGTGCCCGATAGGAGGAATGACCTCACTTGGCCCGGTATAGCTCTTGTTTTATCCACATTAAGCTGACTCGTGGGAGTCAGGGCTATGCTAATACCTTATATAGAATCGTCACCAAGCCATCCTACTTCGTTTTGGAATTCCACCACGTGCACAGTTGTTAAAGTGGTTTTCGGTATTGGTAGAGAGTATGACAATATCCAATCCCGATCTCTTTAACAATCAAACGCTTTTTTAACAACGTGGTCATTTTATAAAATCGCTTTTGTAATCATTTTAAACAGTTCATACTTCATATCAAAATATTTTATTTAAATCCATTAAATCTAAATCATAACAGTTCCAACTTACATAGTTTAAACATTGAAAATAGTTTTTTTTATATTTTGAAATAGTTATAAATTAAAATAGTTTATATTTGAAAATAGTTTATCTATTAAAAATAGTTTATGTATTAAAAATACTTTATATAAATAAAAGTTTCCTCCAATTTCACAAATCGATTCGAATCAACTTAAATTCCAAGGTTCAATTTAAATCAATCCCAGTTCAACACTTTTGATTTAAAAGGTTAAGGATTTAATTCAAATTCTCAATAAACCATTTCAATTTATATCGATTTCAAATCGAGGTTTTGAACTATCACTTCAATTCCAATAAGGTTCAAAGTTAAAATATTCAAACATTTACAATATAAATTTCATTTTTATTTCAACATTAAACTTTGATTTTATTCAATTTTGAAAATATTCACTTAATCATTTAAATAAAATCTCAATTTATAAGATTAAATCAATATTAGATATTCAGTCTCAATTTTTTTTAAGTTGAGAATATTCATTTAATCACTTTTTATCAAATCAAGTTATAAAATCGTCCTTTTAAAATCTCAAAATTAATAAGTTCAAATCAATCCTTATTTAAGTTCAATCCTAAACAAATTTAATTATAAATCAATTTTTATTTAAATTCAAGTATTAACCCATTTAAATTACAAATCAATTCTTATTTAATATATCTTCCCAACCTTTATTTATTTAAAGTTATTACAAAATCTATTTAAATATTAATATTTTATATATATTTAAAACATATTTTATATATACAAATTAAATTAAATCTTATTATTAAATATATTTTATATTAAATCTTATTTTATATATATTTAAAATGGTAAAATTATAAGTAAAATCTTAAAATTTATAATTTCAAACTAACTTATAAATTTAAAATTTCCAAAACATATAATTTAAAAATCAATATTTACTCGTATATAAAAATACAACATTTATATATTATATTTTAAAAATCAATATTTATATACCTATATATTTTCTTTCAAAACTTTAGAAATCATTTTCAAAATATAGACCAACAGTGTCCGTATATAATTTTCTATCCTATGGTTAAATGATACAGATGTTTATCATTTCAATCCGCAATTTAAACATTTACGGGTATATATCATTTCAACCCGTAATCCCAAAATTCAAAATCAATGAAAATTGCTTGGATTTATCATTTCAACCCATAACGATTTTCCCCTAATCTAAAATATCGTTCGGGTATGTATCATTTCAACCCATAGGGAATTTCTAAACTAACAGGGAACTGGCAAAGTGATAACAAATATGAAAATACTATAACACATCAACAACAGGCATATATCATCAATAACAAATTTAAATATAATATATACAACAGGTTATGGTGTCATATGTCATAAGTAAACAATTGCAGATAATGACACACCATATTTAAAAATTAAATAACTTAACAATTCATATTTAACAACATTATTTCAATCGTCATTTCATGTGGATTAAATTTAATATATATAAGGATGTTAATCATAAGTGATTGGTCACCTTTTGAGGCTAGAGAAACAAGAAGATGACACGGACACGCATACGGATACAGACACAGTTACGACTAGCGAGACAGCGACAGGCTAGGAATTGCTGCGATAAATTCGATATTGAGAAGGTCAGTTAAGATGTTTAAAACACGCATACTTTAAAATCAAAATGTATTTTGTTTGCGCCAAAATTGGTCACAAACCCCGAATGTTGTGAAAGCACCAGTGTATGAATACAAATCAGCAATATTCAAACACAAATATCAGATCTAAGCAAATAACAAGCAGCAACCTGGAAATAATGAACAAATACACACGATTTATAGTGGTTCGGCTATCTCCGGCCTACGTCCACTTCAAGGTTTTTACGATTTTATTGCTCGATACTTGAAGATTACAAGTTCTTATTGCGTAGTACAACAGACTTTATGATTCTAATCTGAATTCTAAGGCAGCAATGGTGATCTGGAGTAAATCTGGCAGAGTCTGGGCGCTCCTTAGATCTTAGAATTGTCCGACCCCTTTTCTGAATGACCAGGGGCTCTATTTATAGGTGTAGGAGGCTGATATTTCGCCTAAATTGAAGGGAGACCAGTTCTGGCACGTGAGGGGGCCCACATGCCCGCTTTCTGGAAATCCGGGCCCACTTTGGGATCGATTCGAAGCTATGTTCGAATCGATCAAGAAATTGTCCAATCGAGCTGAAATTTGGCGTGAACATTCTTCAACATGTAACCAATCTACTGTGAAAATTTCATAGCATTTGGACTTGTAAATCTCAAGATATGATCGATTCGAGATCATGTTTCCGGTTGATAAGCTCCCTTCGAATCGATCTTCCTTCGAATCGATTAGGTCGAATCGATGGTGCCGCGTGCCCAAGTGATGACGTGGTGCTTGTTTCCTGGGTCAATCCTCCTTCCTCGCCATGTTGAACGCTTCCTTCCTGGATATGCGCTCGCATCCATACCTCGTGCCCAGTCCACATCCATCTATAGCCATAGCGTGCTTCGAATCCATTGCTTCGCATCCATAAAATCTGTTTCGTTCGTATCCACAACTTTGTATCCACGACTTCGTATCCACGAAGCCGTCTCCCAACGTATCCTTCTCGTATGCCTTTGATCTTCTTCGAATCGATCTGTATGTGAGTCCTTCGTATCGATTTTAGCATAGATCGATACGAACTGCATCGTCACTCCTCGCCTCCCTTCCGATACGAACTATATAGATACGAAGCCTGTAGCCTGAATCCATCTTGATCGATACGAAATGTATCAATTCGAACAAACCTCTGCGTGCTTTCCTACCAATCTGGGCGTGTCACCATCGAGTCGAAATCCACCTAGCTTTCCTACCTGATCGATACGAACATGCTGTCATCCTTCACCATCCTATCGATACGAAGTTCCATCGATTCGAACCAACATCTATCGATACGAAGTGCATCGATACAAACCTGTTTTCACATAATTTGACCCATCCATATTTTGAGCATATGAACTCCGATTAACCTGAAATTTGAAATGTAGCCTCTCCTAGTCCTCATCATCATCTCCAATCGATTCCGTCCTGATCGGAGCCCGGTCAAATTTTGACAACATCCATCGCAGCCTTGTTTCCAATCGACTTCCAATCCTGATATTCATCCTTTCCTGTCGATTTGTTTGATATTCCGGCTTTGACCAAAAAGCGGGATAACATTTACCCCCCAAAACATGCCTTGTGATAAGAAGGCGTGTTTTGAATAATTCCGTATCCGATATTCAAAGTCCATAGCCAATTCCATGTCCATCCGTACTCGAAGACTGAGTTATTAATCCATCCTTATCCAACAACCGAATCCAAGACCTCTCCGGGTCGATATCCAAATCCGTAACCTCTCTGGGCTTTTGCCGTGCGCAATCCACACCTGACGACCGTGGTCCAGTGTCCCTGGACGTTGAGCTAACCTCTCCGGGTTCTTGCCAAGCGCAATCCACACCTGACGACCGTGGTCCAGTGTCCCTAGACGTTGAGCTAACCTCTCCGGGTTCTTGCCAAGCGCAATCCACACCTGACGACCGTGGTCCAGTGTCCCTAGACGTTGAGCTAACCTCTTCGGATTCTTGCCAAGCGCAATCCACACCTGACGACCGTGGCCCAGTGTCCCTGGGCGTAAGTAATGCCGTGGCTTAAGTCCTAAGCCGAATCCTGGTCACTCCGGACCCTTGCCGAGCATAGTCCATACTCGACGACCTGAAACAATAATCGATAATAGGGGGCCTAAGTCCTAGGCCGAATCCTGGTCACTCCGGACCCTTGCCGAGCATAGTCCATACTCGACGACCTGAATGAGTCACTTTACCGCGTTCGGGCAGAACGACTCACCCCTTGCCAGGCATAATCCATACCTGACGACCGTTTATCAAAAACCAAAAAGAATCCAATCAAGATCCAAATCAAATCGGAAAACCAGAAATCCATATCAAAAATCGAAACCATCATCCAAAACGGAGAACAATCATCCGAATGAATGCCAAAACCAGAAAAACAAGCAAAATCAGGAGTTCAATCCAAACTCCAAAAAACCAAACCAGAAAACTAAGTGTCCAATCCAAAAACAAAAGACAGATTTCGCAAACCATGGCTCTGCGGTTTATCATCACTCGGAGCATGCCTAGGGGCTATCTCCGTCCCCATACATGTGTAAATGACTCGGTTGCTCGCCAATGGTTTGTTACTTATTTCACATTATCCTGATCAATTGATGACCAATCGACCATTATTCCTGTGCCTCATATCCTCATGGTTTGAGGTAGACGGTGGTTGCTCCTGCTCCACCGCTGCATTCCGAGCCCCAACATACTGCCTCAACTGTCCATTCCTCACATGCTCCTCAATTATGTCCTTTAGGTGCCTGCAGCTATTGGTATCATGCCCGTCCAAATCTTGGAAGAGACAATGCTTTCCTGATGCCCTCTCCCGCTCGGATGGTTCTCTCCTAGCCGGCCTCCGGTAAGGAAGGCGATTCCGAGTTTCCATGTATATCCACTCTAGTGTCTCGTTTAATTCTGTGTATGTAGAAAACCTTGGATCCTTCCATCGCTTCCTAGCTTTTTCAGAGTTTTCGTCCAGCTTCCTTTTTCCTTTATCTTTATCCGAGCTTCCGTCGGATGGTCCTCCACCCCCGGTCACATTCACCTCCTTTAGCTTTAAATCCATACATGCGTCTTCTTGCCGAAGAAATCTTTCAGCTTCGTGAAAGAATTCCCCAAGATCCAGTGGTGGGTCTCGTACTAAAGATACCTTAAAATATGAATCCTCTCTGACTCCCGACACTGCCGCCATCAAAACCATTGATGGATCTGGTCGATCCACCGAAGAAACCGCCGCATTAAATCGAGTTAAAAATGCTCTAAGCGATTCATCCGTTCTTTGCTTTACCGATGTTAACGTCATCACGTTCTTAGGTCTTTTGATGTGAACCCGAAACTGTCCTAAAAACCTGTCCACCAATTCCCTCCAATTCCTGATAGATCCTTCCTCCAGCTGCCTAAACCACATTGCCGCTAGGTCTGTCAAGTATAAAGGGAAACATCTGGCCATCACTTCCTTCGATGCCCCCAGCACTTCCATGTGTCTAGTGTATCTCATCAAGTGATCAGTCGGGTCAGCCTTTCCATTATATACTTCCACGCTAGGTAACTTGAACTTAGGTGGATTCTGAGCCATCCTGATTTCCCGAGCGAACGGACTCCTGTTCACTCCTTCCAAGTCTCTATTGGCCAAACCTCCACGCATAGTCTTCCTGATGATTTCCATTAATCCAGCATTGCCTGTTAGGTGTTGCCCCCCATGCTCCCGAGGGAACTCCGGCACATATTCTTCATGTGGCTCATTAGCTGCAACGTTGGCTCTAGCCTGTTGAACTCCTTCCAAAGGTCCTTCTGCGTTGGATCCTGCGGGCCTGCCCCCAAGCCCTTGTTGATTGCCTTCCGGTTCTGTATTCTGTCCTACATTGGGTTCCGCAACCCTAGTTTCTTGTTCCACATTTGCAGTCGCTGTAGTTGGTCCAATGTTCTGTGTTCCTGCAGCTCTCATCTGCTCGAAGAAAGTCTGCATCATATCCTGTTGACTCTTCAGCAACCTTTCATGTAATGAATTCGCCATAGCTTCCATCTCGTCTCTGGTAATGTAAATCGAAGCTTGTCCTTCTCCAGCTCCGGAGGATGCCTCTTGACTTCCTCCCTGTTGGCTTCTCTCAGCTCTTTGTCTTCTACTTGTTTGTCGAGTCATTGTAGAGTTAATCTGAATCCTTCAAATTTTCAAACCTAAACTTTGAATCTGGTGTAGCGGGTGCTGAGTTCAATTCTCAATGAAAGCACCAAAGTGTTTGCGCCAAAATTGGTCACAAACCCCGAATGTTGTGAAAGCACCAGTGTATGAATACAAATCAGCAATATTCAAACACAAATATCAGATCTAAGCAAATAACAAGCAGCAACCTAGAAATAATGAACAAATACACACGATTTATAGTGGTTCGGCTATCTCCGGCCTACGTCTACTTCAAGGTTTTTACGATTTTATTGCTCGATACTTGAAGATTACAAGTTCTTATTGCGTAGTACAACAGACTTTATGATTCTAATCTGAATTCTAAGGCAGCAATGGTGATCTGGAGTAAATCTGGCAGAGTCTGGGCACTCCTTAGCTCTTAGAATTGTCCGACCCCTTTTCTGAATGACCAGGGGCTCTATTTATAGGTGTAGGAGGCTGATATTTCGCCTAAATTGAAGGGAGACCAGTTCTGGCACGTGAGGGGGCCCACATGCCCGCTTTCTGGAAATCCGGGCCCACTTTGGGATCGATTCGAAGCTATGTTCGAATCAATCAAGAAATTGTCCAATCGAGCTGAAATTTGGCATGAACATTCTTCAACATGTAACCAATCTACTGTGAAAATTTCATAGCATTTGGACTTGTAAATCTCAAGATATGATCGATTCGAGATCATGTTTCCGGTTGATAAGCTCCCTTCGAATCGATCTTCCTTCGAATCGATGGTGCCGCGTGCCCAAGTGATGACGTGGTGCGTGTTTCCTGGGTCAATCCTCCTTCCTCGCCATGTTGAACGCTTCCTTCCTGGATATGCGCTCGCATCCATACCTCGTGCCCAGTCCACATCCATCTATAGCCATAGCGTGCTTCGAATCCATTGCTTCGCATCCATAAAATCTGTTTCGTTCGTATCCACAACTTTGTATCCACGACTTCGTATCCACGAAGCCGTCTCCCAACGTATCCTTCTCGTATGCCTTTGATCTTCTTCGAATCGATCTGTATGTGAGTCCTTCGTATCGATTTTAGCATAGATCGATACGAACTGCATCGTCACTCCTCGCCTCCCTTCCGATACGAACTATATAGATACGAAGCCTGTAGCCTGAATCCATCTTGATCGATACGAAATGTATCAATTCGAATAAACCTTTGCGTGCTTTCCTACCAATCTGGGCGTGTCACCATCGAGTCGAAATCCACCTAGCTTTCCTACCTGATCGATACGAACATGCTGTCATCCTTCACCATCCTATCGATACGAAGTTCCATCGATTCGAACCAACATCTATCGATACGAAGTGCATCGATACAAACCTGTTTTCACATAATTTGACCCATCCATATTTTGAGCATACGAACTCCGATTAACCTGAAATTTGAAATGTAGCCTCTCCTAGTCCTCATCATCATCTCCAATCGATTCCGTCCTGATCGGAGCCCGGTCAAATTTTGACGACATCCATCGCAGCCTTGTTTCCAATCGACTTCCAATCCTGATATCCATCCTTTCCTGTCGATTTGTTTGATATTCCGGCTTTGACCAAAAAGCGGGATAGCATATTTGTATATATGTATATAAGAATGTAAAATCAAAATTCAATTTAACACTTATCAAAGCAAACATCGTATTGTTATAAAAAAAATATCAAAATATAGGTAAGCTTATATTTACAAGCTATATATATATTTTATACATACAGTACTCACAAATATTTTTTCATATATATGTTTTCTAGATATATGTATATAGCAGATAGCACTCAGCAACATACTTACATAACTTTCATTGTTATTATATATACGAGTATATTCGCACGTCCGGGTGGACTTGCATTTGATCGCCAAGCCATATTTTTATAGCGTGGTTACTAAAAACAATGGCAGCGCCTGGAAACAATGGCAATAAAACCAGTGCAATGATCGCTTGCCTCATAAACACACTCAAATATAGCCAACCTCCTTTGAGTTGCTCATGAAAATGTTCGGTGTACTTGATAGTAAAATTTGACATGCATGTAACAAACAAACAATAATTTTTTATATATACCCTTTTAGTTTAAACCAGTTATTTTGTCAAACTATTTTGCACATGAGCTTATATCAAACTATTTTATCAATGCTTTATGTATTTTGATTTTATGTTAAGTTTCTGTGTATATAATTTTATTTCGTAGTTAAAATTTTAAATTCCACCACTACGCCATAAATGACCTTCTGCAACACAAAAAAAATGTTGGCTCTGGCCCGAAAAATGTTGCCATAGGTCTATGGCAACACTTTTAGGGTGATGCAATTTTTGTCGTTGCCTTAGACCTCAAAGGCAACATTTTGACTATCTAAGGCAACATAAGTAATATTGTTGCAATAGAACCCTATTTGGGTCTATGGCAACACATATAGGTATCTGTAGCAACATTCCAAAATGTTGCTATAGATATTAACTTTCTGAATTTGTGGGGCTCACAATGTAGAGCATATTTGATTTTTTAATAAAAATAAATATTTATTTAATAAAATGCTATTGCACATAATTTGATATTTAAACAGTAATTTATTTAAATAAATATTTTATTTCAATATTTGAAATAGTACAAATTCCCGACTCCACTATTTTACAATTCAATGATATATAACACCGATATTTACATATACAGATATTCCTCACTACATCACTCAGTTCACTCATTACATATGCAGTTTCAATTTATACAAACACCGACACTGACAAATATATGACGAGCCGAGCCGAGCCGAAGGCGAGCCGAGAAGCGGGTCCGGGCGCAGCGTCGACGGGGGTCCGGGGCACCGCAGTCCCGGCGGGGATCGACCTTTCGTGGCTTCTTCCGATTTCATCCGGTTAGGTCGAACAAGTGGGCACCGCCCGATTCATCCGATTTCGGAAGATCGAGCCTTCTTTGAAACGACGTAAAATGATGCACAAATGAACACCTCCTGCGAATTTGAACACCTCCTCGATGATTGACTTTTGCAACTCTTTCGTGGCTTCTTCTGAATCATCCGACCTTTTTCCAGCCATCATTCTTAGCAAATTGTTCAGTGAAAACTGAAATAACCTTGCTTTTAGCTCTGCCTTGGTAAAAGACCTGAAACCATGATAAATAAAAATTGACATTTCATCGAACATGTTGCGTTTTAATAAGTAATACATTACCCTTCATCGAACATGTTGCCTAATCACCTAATCACAATCGCTGGCATAACCACCAATTCCTTCCTTCCACAAAACAATAACAGCAACCTACCATTCCACCACCAACTTCCTTTCACCAATCCAAACTGCCTTAACCCAAACTCCTCCCTGCTACATTTCAAGCAACAACAACCTTCTATCGATTTCATACCAACAAGCCTCTACAACAAACATCAAAACCCCTCTGCACATTCATTACTCCATTCAACCACTGCATACTTCATTATCGAAACCCCTACCAGCAAACTGCATTTTCTTCCAAACTACCATCTCACAACCAAAACATCCCAAACGCGCAACAACAAACAAAGTTCTAACCTATCACTTCATATACTTCAACCTCCATCACACCTTCATATCCAACTTCTACAAACTGCGACAACCAGATTCACCATCCAGCTACAATCAACCACAAACTCCTGCCCCTATCACCTAACGAACTCGAACCATTTCTGCACATAGCACAACAAATCCCTTCCTCTACAATATGTCACAACCAATTCGCATCTCCTCACTAACCCTATGCCTTCACCATCACAACAACCACCTACCTGCCTTCTCCAACAACCCGAACTACCCCTACACCCTAACTTCCTCACCAATCAAACTGAAAACCAACCTGTTAAAAACTCCTCTAAATTGCGAACCCACCAGCACCTCCCATATCAAATTCACCAACCGCAATTTCAGCAACCCATCCACCAGAACTACCTTAAATCACCATTGGCCTCACCTCCATCGCTTGAAATTTCAATTGCAATCACCCACTGCCGTAACCCAGTCCAATCATGACCTAACTCCAACAACAATCGCCGATTCACAAGCCGAACAGACATTTCCAGATCTCGACAACAAAGCAAACGGCGCTCGACATGTAGGCAAACAGCAGTGAAATTGGAGGTGAGAACGAAATGGGAACGAAGCTTGTCTGAGATTTTAATTTGGAAGAAAAAAAAAGAAACGAAAATATGATTTGGAAATTAGGGATTTGGAAATTGGGGGTGAGAACGAAAATGATATGAAAAGTAAAGCGGGAAAACGAAAATCTGGAGCAAATTGTAGCGGTGATCCAGTTTAACAATTGGATTAAATGTAGACCGTTGGATCGTATTCACGCGGATTGCTAATTTTATTAATTTTTTAATTTGAATACATCTATAGCAACACTATATAAAAATGTTGCATCGTGTTACACTTTTTTAGCTAGAGCAACACATTTTTATGGCTAAGGTAACACCATAAATACAATGTTGCAGTAGGACCAAAATTTTATATCTATCGCAACATTTTAGCTGGCAACACCTTGCAAAAATGTTGCAGAAGGTCATTTATGGCGTAGTGCACGCACAATCAACATAGATTGATATATTGGTTTTATTTATAGGCACTATGACATGAATGAGTACTTTGGCACGTGCGATGCATGCATATAGAAGGAATTGGTATGAAAAAAACACTGTTTGTAAGGTTATTTTTATATCTTACAAAATGACTTTGAAGTATATTCAATATTGCATTTTTTATGTTTGTACATGTACAAATCAGTCATTCGTCCAGACGTGAATGAGACTAAGTTATTTTAAGAAATAAAAAAAACAAAGAAAGCAATCAACCGTTGTATGAATATTTATAGAAATGTAATAAATATTACAATTAGCACTTTATGTTGTGTGGAACCCAGAAACTTGCATCATTTCCCATTTATAAAGTAATAAATCACCATATCATCTTATAAAGAAACAATACTACAAAGATTAAAAAATATTAAAGGAATAATAAAAGAAAAAAAAATTAATCATGTAATTTATCTTATTTTTGCGCCACATATATTAGAAATGTGCCCACATATTTTTACCAAAATCTCACCAACATATAATTACAGTATTTCGCTCTTATGATATATGAAATGTAACATTGCACTACTATATATTTACACTTGAATTACATTACGATTGTTGTGTCAGGAATATTGTCCTCACTTTCAGATATAACATATTAGTAACAGTTAGATGATTTTCAACAGTTCTACATAGCTTGATAACTTGTTTATCGTAACTAATAAGGTATAATCTACTTTGTTTAAATAGACCAAATACAATTTTGACATAATATAACCTTGAGTTCTGGAGAGAACTTTGGTTAGACCAATGTTTGTACTAATATTGACTCTTACTCTGAATATAATCTTGGGACCACATTTTGTTCCGATAATAGTACACTACACCTTTAAAGTTTGATTCTCATTGCAATCATATAACATCAACACATATTCATATCTTCTAACTATTTATTTTATTGGCAAGAGAGTAATAAAGGCAAATACACTTGTATATTTACATAAAAGATATCATGATATATAAGATTGCCACCTTGCAGATTTTCAGCAAGCCATCTAGAATTCTTAGACCGATGTGACTATCCCATCACCAAGAATGAGACATTTTTGACATCATCTGTGACGACCCACCTTTCTATCCACAGAAAGACGCATCATCGTTAAGAAAGAAATAGATAGAAATAGAAAGAAAGAAGAAAGAACAACACAATTCAGAATCTCACAGCGGAAACGGAACAGTATATAATACATCACAGAACTATTACATAGTCTTACATATATCAGAGTTACGCAACATCATCCAAACAAGACAGTCATATATACATATCTGTCATTTCATATATCCCAAAATACAACATACATCACTAACAGAACGGAACTAGACAGATAGATATATACGTTTGGACTTCTGCTTCAAGCTCCTCCAGACTTCAACAATCCAAGACCTGATCACTTGGATACTCATAAAAATTTTGAGTACCCGAGTTTAAGAAAAATAGAAATAAACTCCGGGTCAGACATGGGTATAGTATGAGTAAATGGGTTAAAGTTGCTTAACTTTGAAAAACATTTGAAACAAAGGTATCACGTAAGACTTCCCACACATAAACACGGGTAAGTTTTTACCTTACGCTAACCAAAACATTTTATAGGAAATCCGGTGATATTATAATAGTGTCTAGGGTTTTCAAGTAAAATTAGAAAATAGCTGAAATGATTACATCTCACATTCCAATATAGTTGGGCACAATCAAAACGTACGGCGCTTATTGGAGATTGGATTCCATACAATGGCAGGGCTACTGGGGTACCGCCCGTCACAGTACCTGGCCTAGATCAGAGTACCGAGGATCACGCCCGACCCCCTGCAACACAAGGCTGAAACCATCCCTTACTGGACAGTCCCGAACAAGACAACCCCGCAGTTGTGGCCAACAACTGCCCACTAAGCCGAAATATAAAGGGACATCTAGACAGGGGTATATCTCGTCCTACTTGGGTGATACCCACTTAACCTTGCTGAAGCTCCCCTGTTTTAGCCATTCCCGATTGATGAGGCTTGAGGTTACGATTACCATTAGAGAACACATCTCTTAGAATGCTCATCATCCACCTGACGATGTGCTGAAAGCATTCAATCCATACAAGTTCGTTCCTGGTTTGAACGAAACCGAAGGCATTATCTCGTTACACTCATTTTGGAATCACCCTCAGAGTTAATGATAATAACCCTTACATTCGAAAACTCCATCTCGATCTTCACTTTGAGATGTCACGACCTATCGTTTAACTTGGATTGATGTGGTTTTCGAAAAATCATAACTGATTCCCGATCCAGGTCTCATCGAAATCCAAACATGTTTTAAAAACTAAGTTGTTTAATAGTTTAAACAATTTAATTCAATTTAATATTGAATTCACACGGCATTTATCATAAATAAATATCACACATTTATCACAGATATATCTAAAGCATATCACAGAGTATCACAGAATATCACCTAATAGATATTAATCAATCCAGACATTCTACTCAACAATCATCCATAAGCAAGAATTATTAATCCATAACATAATTAATTTAATTAATTTCAAATTAGATTGATTACTTAAGAATTAATCACATAACCTTGCTTAATCAATCATTAATTAATTACAATCATTTAATTAATTAATCCTTCCTTAATTACCCTTTTAAATCAATTAATTAATCCTTAATTACTTAATTAGTTAAATCTAATTACTTAATTAATTAGTCACTAATTATTAATTAATTATCTCTAATTACTCATTAATAATTCTTAATTACAAATTAATTAACCTCTTAACTAATTAATTTATAATTCTTAACTATTAATTAATTAATTTCTAAATCAATAATTAATATAATTAATAACACTTTAATTACTTCATTTAGTTATCAAAATCTTAATTACCTTTAAGATAAATCATCATTTTTATTAACTACTTAATCATATTATTTAAAAACATTTAACCTTTAATTATCACTTAATTATATTTATAAAAATAATTAAGTTTAAAATATCTTAAAGTTTAATTTATCAAACTTAAGTTAACAAACATAAAATTTCTTAATCAAAGGTTTAGGAAAATATTTATGATAGGAAGAAAATTATTTAAGAAAAGTTTTAAAACAAAACCATTTTTAAATTCCAAATCTTTACTTTATAAAATCTTTTTAAAGCATGTTTAATAATCTTCCTATTCCTTGCTTCGGGTCAAACCTGCTGTTTACTCGAGTCTGTCTCGAGTCCTTCCTTCATCTCTCTTTATTTTTTTTCACTTAGTTAAAACTTAAACACCTATATGCTACACTCACGCACACGAGAAGAGACATGAGCAAATCATTCTTCAACCCAGGAACACCTTCGAGTCTCTCACAAACCCAAACTACCCTGACATACGAACGACGCCGTGCACCCACATTCGCCAGCGCTCCGGCGACCTTCACCCCTTCCGGCAAGTTATAAATCGACTCAACAATCGATTCAAGTCATCGATTCCAAAACACATAGCCAAAATCAAAATCGAGCAATCCAGTTCAAACCTGGAACTCGACATCACCAGAAAAATCCCCTCGAACCACCCACGCTGACCACCGGCGATGCTACAACTCTGGCCACACCTTGCTGATCCTCCACACTTCCATTCCCCAAAACCTCGAGAACCTCGCATCACCAGTGACGATACAACGACCACATTTCCGACCTCGTTCACTTCTGGTTTTAAACCCTAGTCCATCCAAACTCCGATGCCATGACGATCGATCACCGAAACCACTATTTTTCCCGACCCTCCCAGTCGACAACCAAGCTCCAACGAAAAACCCGAGGGCCAAGTGCTCGTCAATCGCTAGAAAATGGTCAAAAACCATTTCCAGTTCAACTTTGAACTGCACCTTCGATACTCGATTAAAAATCGAGATTTTTATTTAAAAAATCCTATTTTCCAGAGCTGATTCAAATTATATAATTGAAACAATAAATTATAATACTTGATTTTAACCCAAATCAAAAATTTTACGGTTGTTTTCTTTTTTTCCAGAGAATTTCAAACTTAATTTACATAATTTAAATTTTAAAAACTAAATTATGATTTAACAAACAACTTTTGTTTGCAACACAAAGCTTTTCAATGATTAGTTTAGGAAATCTTGGATTTTGATTAAATTTTCCACACTGTAAATTTTGAAACAGAGAAGAGTCAACCAAACTCAAACATGCACAGTTCAACACAAACTTATGTACAGAGATTTCACCATATATATACATGCAACACAATCATCATAGAAATTAACTTGCAACAGACATTTAGTTACTTAAGCTTTTTGAATTAAATGTTTACTCACCTGAAACAATTTTGAACATAGAACACTTCTGTTTTGAAAAGCTATAAGCCTGATCCTCTTGAATCTCTTTGCTTGCTTAATTGAATTGTTGTTTAGTTGTGTTGAAATAAAACTTCAGTTGTAATGTATTTTCTGGTATGCTCAGTTGTGTTGAACGAATGAAATAAGGAAGATTGATATATAGAACAAAGTTTACAGAATGATTATTTTATTGGTACAACAATGGTTAGAGATTTTTTTCTCTATGGAGCCTGATATGATTTTGTTCTTGTGCTAGAGATGATGGCATTTAATGCAATGGTCCCTTTTCACGTTTACAAATAATTATCCCTTGATTTTTTTTAATCTTATTTCTTTGTATAACTACATGTATTCCACTAGTATATATATACAATTCTAGAATTATCTTAAGTTCATTTCATATTTTTACATAACCATTTATTTGAAATATTTATTTCTATTTAGCACTTAATGTATTTAACTAATGTATTTGTTTCTATTTTAACCTTAAATTACCAAACACTTCATTTATAATTATTTATTTATTTTTTCCACTTATGTTTAATATCATCGTTTCTTATGTTTATATGTTTATATTTATGTTTATATATTTATACTTACGTTTATGACCATATATTTGTTTTATACTTATATTTAATATTGATAAGATTTATTTTATTTTAAACATTTTTATCTAGATTACATCATAAATATATATATTTAGATCAAATGTAAATAAGTAGACCTTTACTCTAATTAAATGTGAATAAGGTAGATTTTACTTTAAATATTTTGAAACTCTTTAATTTAAATTTCAAATCATAATTTCCTTCGAAAAATACACACATATATATATATTCGTTTTTAAAATGATAAGTTTCGAATTTAATAAATCAGACTGAAATAATATTGCTAAAATCCCGGGTCATCACATTCCTCCCCGCTTAAAAGAATTTCATCCCCGTAATTTAAAGCAAAAGATAATTCAAAAGCTTTTATATTAACAATCCAACCATAAATATCATCCATACATTAACAGCTAACCAAACAATTCATACAAACAAACATCTCTAGCTATTTGGACACAAATCCAGATAAGCTTTCCTCGCTCCAGTGCACTTTGACAAGCTTCACTACTTTACTCCTGAGTTTCTTTTCGTCTTGATCAACAATCCGAACTGGATTCCTGACTATAGTCAAGTTCGGCTGGACCTCCAAATCTTCCTGAACTGCTGGTTCTACAACCAGTGATGGATCATGGACAAACTTCTTGAGATGGGATACATGAAATACATTATGAAGTCCAGACATCCGTTCTGGCAATTCAATTCTGTAGGCTATAGCACCAATTCTTTCCAGCACTCGGAATGGACAAATATATCTTGGGGCAAGTTTTCCCGTCTTTCCAAATCTTACTGCTCCTTTAATCGGGGAAATTTTGACAAAGACCAAATCTCCAATCTCAAATTCCAATAGTCTTCTCCTCTTATCTGCGTATTTCTTCTGACGGTCCTGAGCAGCTTTCATTCTCTTCTTGATAAGCTCAACTTTTGAAGAAGCTTCTCGAATCAAATCTGGTCCAAGCACAAGACGATCTCTCGACTCGATCCAATAGGATGGGGATCTGCACGGCCTTCCATATAAAGCTTCATAGGGTGCCATCTTGATACTCGCCTGATAACTATTATTATAGGAGAATTCTACTAGATGAAGATGGTCTTCCTAAGATCCACCAAAATCCAAAACACAAGCTCTCAGCATATCTTCTAAAATACAATTCAGCCTCTCCATCTGTCCGTCGGTCTGGGGATGATATGCTGTACTCAAACTCAATCTCGTGCCCAAAGTTGACTGCAAAGCCTCCCAAAATTTGCTGGTGAAGATAGTATTATGGTCACTTACTATGCTGACAGGAACACCATGTAACCTGACTATCTCCTTCAAGAAAATCTCAGCCAACGATGCTGCAGTACGGGTCGCCTTAACTGGAATAAAATGGGCGCTTTTAGTTAACCGGTCAACTATAACCCATATTCCTTCGTTTCCTCTATTTGTTCTTGGCAAACCGTCGATGAAATCCATAGAGATCATCTCCCACTTCCACTGAGGAACTTCCAAAGGTTGTAACAATCCGGCTGACTTCTGTTGATCACCTTTCACCTGTTGGCATATCGCACATCTATTCACGAAAGCAGCAACATCCTTCTTCATACCCGGCCACCAGAAAATTCTCTTCATATCTTTATACATCTTCGAAATTCCTGGGTGTATATTCAATCTGGAGCGATGTCCCTCCGACAGTACTTCCTGCCTCAACCCATCCACATCTGGCACACAGAGGCAACCATTAACCCTCAAAACTCTCTGGTCGTCAACCTCAAAAATCTGAGTATCGACCTTCTTTGGCTCCATAAAATATCTCCTCAAGCACTATCCTCCAGTTGTTTCCTTATGATCTTTTCTTGTAGAGATAGAACAATTTCCAGCATAGACAGAATCACATTTCTACTCAGAGCATCAGCTACCACATTTCCCTTCCCTGGAGTATATAGAATATCCAAGTCATAGGATGCTAAAAACTCAACCCATCGTTGCTGTCTTAAATTCAGATCCTTCTGAGGGAAAAGATACTTCAACGGTTTGTGATCCGTGAATAACTCAAACTTCTCTCCCAAAAGATAGTGTCTCCAGATCTTTAAAGCAAAAATAATGGCTAACAACTCTAGATCATGCGTAGCGTAGTTCTTTTCATGTGGCTTCAATTGCCGACTCGCATACGCAATTACTCTCCCATTCTGCATCAGAACTGCTCCCAATCCAACTATACATGCATCTGTATAAACCTCAAACTTGCTTTTCCCATCCGGAATCGCCAGCACAGGTGCACTGGTTAGCCTCGTCTTTAACTCTTGAAAAGCTTCTTCGCATTGGGGTGTCCACTTAAACTTTGCTACCTTCTGAGTCAACTTGGTTAGGTGCGAAGAAATCTTAGAATAGTCCTTGATGAACTTCCTGTAATAGCCAGCTAATCCCAGAAAACTGCGAACTTCAGTCGGAGTCTTCGGCTGCTTCCATTCCAGAATAGTAGCTACTTTGGCTGGATCTACAGAAATGCCCTCACCAAAAACAATGTGCCCCAAAAATTTGACTTCTGACTTCCAGAAATGACATTTGGAAAATTTCGCCTTCAGAACATGCCTCCTCAGAGTCTCCATAACTATCTCTAAATGCTGCTTGTGTTCTTCTTCAGACTTGGAGTAAACCAGAATATCATCGATGAACACGAGAACAAACTTATTTAACACATTCCGAAAAACTCGGTTCATCAAGTCAACAAAATAGGCTAGAGCATAATGACACAGCAGCGGATAACGAATATGTATAATTCGGTGAAAGTAGCAATCGGTGGAATGAAAGATACCAAAGGCCCAAATCTGTTGATCCAAAGATACCAGATTCTAGCTATCCCAAACACGTTGATCGCGCACGATACCATGTTTAAAGATCTACGATTCTTCGACGTTGATCAAGCGCACTTGATTCCGTGAATCGGCTTCAACGATCGTTGATTCGAGCGCACTCGAATGCCGAAGGTGGAGATAGGAGATCACACTCAACTACCAATTTAAGAAGAGGCACAAAGCTCTCAAACAAAAGTTTATTCAAAATCAACTAAGAGTTACAAATGATACCACCCGCCTATTTATAGGCTTACAACTCACACAACTCAAATCTGGACAACACATAGGTCGTGAACGACCTAACACCTGCGACCTAAAATATTACAACACAACATACATCACAAAGCCTTCACCGACCTAACATATCAACGACCTAACAACATACTCGTTACAACAAATAACGACCTAGTACATACACGGCCGACCTAACCAGGTACGACCTAAGACTTCACAAACATAAGAAAATTACAACACATGCGACTTAACATAAACGACCTAAAATACAAGGTAGCGACCTATCTTCCAGCGTCATAAGTGTTAAGACCTCGGTTTCGATGTCTATTATGTATTTTGACAAACGACAACTATATACATTATTTACTAACATATGTTTTGCAGGAATAGCCACAAGACTGGATTCATATTATCTTCATGCTGCATATATGTTGTTTTGGGTCATTGTTTAGTATTAAAATATTGTGAAAATCTCTCCTTTAAGATATATATAAATACACACCAGTGCCAAAGAATAAAACTCAATCTCAGGCTGAATTCAGACGTCTGAAATAACCTATTCAGACGTCTGAATCTGAAGTTAAAATTCAATTTTTCAACAATATTCAGACGTCTGGTTCTGTTATTTCAGACGTCTGAATATAGATAAAAATAGCCTATTTACTTTCTGTTTTGCACGCTTCAAATTTCAGAAGTCTAAAATTTATTTTCAGACGGCTGAATCTCTACAACTGCTATTTTTGTGAAAAGACACTTCTCTTCACCTAAGAGAAACTCTTTCAAAATAAATGGTTGCAACTGTTCTTTTCAATATAACTTTTCATCTATAGTTGCAACTCTTTATACACTATAAATAGATTACAGAATTCAACAAACAATTTACCGAATCTAATTTTAATGTTCTTGAATTCTTATCTATTCTATATTTTCAAACTGCACTCAAACTGAATACATTCTCTGATCGTTGATCACTCTATCTTCCACTATTCTCAAAGCACATCACTATATATCCTAAAGGAGAAGATTATAGGAAGATTGTACTATCAAGAGACAAATTCGTGTTATTGAGAACACACAGTGTCAAATACCTTTTGTATAAGTTGAAGTCATGTTCTGCTGTTCAGGCGTGTGAAGTCCTCTTCGGCTGTTGAGGCAAAATCCTGTTCTGTTGCTCAGGTCCCTTGTTCGGCTGTTCAAGGGTTGTTGTAAACCTGTTCCTCCGGGTTAAGTGAGGATTGTAGTTAGTGAAATTCCAGAAGGAGTCTGGGACTGGACGTAGAACGGGAAGTTCGAACCAGTATAAAAATTCCTGGTGTGCTCGTTTATTATTTACTATTATCTGCTAATTGTTCTTTTATTCCGCACTGCTTTTGTACTATTCCATATAGCACGATCCGCACCGAACTTTCATTTGGTATCAGAGCTAGAATCTAATAACCGTTACACAGTTATTTGATAATCTGCTTATATGGCCAACATGGATAACAACGCTATTCCAAATCCTGTCACTATCACTAACTCTGGCATCGTAGAAGGACAAGCCACTGGACGACCTCCATTCTTCAATGGATTAAATTATAACTATTGGGCGACACGAATGCGTATTTATATGCAGGCTAATGGTTTTGATGCTTGGAATATCACACAAGCCGAATACACTGCACCAACCACTGAATATACTACTTGGTCGACAGCCCAAAAAGCAGAAGCTACCCTAAATGCCAAGGCTATGAACATGTTGTTTTGTGTTCTAGATAGAAATGAATTCAATCGTGTTAGCATATGCACCACTGCATATCAAATATGGAAAACATTAAAAACAACTCATGAAGGAACAAGCAAAGTCAAGCAAAGCAAGATATCTATGCTCAAAAATTAGTTCCAAAATTTCCGAATGAAGCAAGACGAGTCCATAAATGATATGTACTCTAGATTTCAAGATATCCATCATGCCTTGATCGGACTTGGTGTAACATATTCAGATGCTGATGTTGTCTCGAAAATCCTAAACTCTCTAACTGACGAGTGGGAAAGAAAAGTTTTGGCAATTGAAGAAGCTAACGATATTTCAGAAATGAAGCCAGAAGAATTAATAGGAAATCTAATGTCATACGAAGTCAATCTACAGGCAAAACGAGTTCAAACTCAAGACAGGAAGAATATAGCCTTCCATGCTGAAAAAGATGAATCAGAATCAGATGATGAAGATTTAGCATTTATTACCAAAAATTTCAAAAAGTTTCTCAAACACAAAAAGGGAAATAGAAACAATGGAAAAAGGAACTTTAATAAACCTTCTTCATCAGTTCTAGAATGCTTCAACTGTCACAAGAAAGGACACATGCAAAAAGATTGTCCAGACCAGAAGAAATCGAATTACAACAAGTTTAAGAAGGACAAGATCAAGAAGAAAGCATTCTCTGTCACTTGGGATGATTCAGACTCTTCGTCTTCTGATAGTAGCAGTGAAAGCGAAAATGAACAAGCTAATATATGCTTCATGGCTACTGAAAATGAGGTATCAAATTTTACCTTCGATGATATGGTTGAAATTAATACTGAATTAATTAGTACTATGAAAAATCTCAAGAAAAAGTATAAAGAAGCTGTTGAACAAAAGAACAAAGCAGAATTCGAAAGAGATATGCTTAAAGACGAGAAGAAAATATTAGAAGAGGAATTAGAGAAAATTCAACTTTCATCTTCTAATAATGATTCTCAATTAACCTTCTTGAGTCAAGAAATTGAAACTCAAAAAGGAAAGAACGATGCTTTGTCTTCTGAAAATCATGAGCTAAAATCTAAAGTCAAACTGATTGAGTTGGAAAATACTGGATTAAAGGCTAAATTAGAAGATATTTCTAAAAATATCTCTAATTTTAATAAGGGGAGAGAAAATTTATCTAAGATAATTGAAAACTCTCAGCCTTCTACCAGTAAAAAGGGACTAGGATATATTAAGAAACAAATAGCTCCTCAAAATAATTGGAGACAGTTTGTTAAATCAAAATCCACATCAGTTCAATCTAAAAGAAATCAAGAACTGAAAGCTTCTATATATAAACCAAAAAGGATACAGATATCTAAAACCATAAAAATATGGGTTCCTAAAACAAACAATAGTTTGATTAGGAATAAATATATAAAATCCTTTTTGGAAACTGTTCATAAAAGTCAGAATTATATTTACAAAGGGAATACCGGATCCGAATGGGTTTGGTTTCCTAAGACCTAACTCTTAGGACCCTATAAAAAGGTGGGTACCAATGGTCTTAATTCTATTTTTTGCAGGTCCCACTTAAAAAGAGAGGAAAGTGGATTCTAGATAGTGGTTGCTCTAAACATATGACTGGAGACAAAAGTATGCTGACAAATATTACCTACACAAATGAAGGATCAGTCACATTTGGAGATAATTCCAAAGGTTATATCATCGGCAAAGGCGATGTGAGCAACTTCGGTAACTCTAATACTCCTCTTATCTCTAATGTTTTACTTGTTAAAAACCTGAAGCACAATTTGTTGAGTATCAGCCAATTGTGTGACAAAGGATTCAAAATCTCTTTTTCCGAAGATAAGTGTAGCATTTTAGATCACAGTGGAAATCTCATATTTGAAGGTAATAGAAACAGAAATATATATGTTCTGAATATGAAAGTCAATCATAATTCAGATATGTGCTTAATAGCTAATGAAAATGATCCTTGGTTATGGCACAAACGATTCTGTCATATTAACTTCAAATCCATTAATAAGTTATCTAAAAATAACTTAGTAAAGGGGTTACCAAAAATGAACTTTAAAGTAGATCATATTTGTGATGCCTGTCAATTAGGTAAATTAACAAAATCATCATTTAAATCTAAAAAGGTCATTTCGACATTACAACCACTAGAGTTACTTCATATGGATCTATTTGGACCAACACAAGTGCAATCCATAAATCATAACAAATATGTGTTT
This sequence comes from Allium fistulosum, assembly GCA_030737815.1. NCBI lineage: Eukaryota > Viridiplantae > Streptophyta > Magnoliopsida > Asparagales > Amaryllidaceae > Allium > Allium fistulosum. Next base: position 357,108,215 of record CM060903.1, on the reverse strand, counting down.
GTAATTGTCGATGATTTTTCTAGATATACTTGGACAATTTTTATGAAAAATAAAAGTGATACTTTTGATCACTTTAAAATTTTCGTCAAGAGAATCCAAAACTTGAAGGAATTAAAAATTAAGAATATTCGGAGTGATCATGGAGGAGAGTTCGAAAATGAAGCTTTTGAACAATTCTGTAAAAAGAAAGGAATTTCTCATAATTTCTCGTTTCCTAGAACTCCACAACAAAATGGAGTTGTAGAACGAAAGAATAGAACTTTATAGGAATGTGCAAGAACTTTGTTAAATGGAAGCACACTTCCAAAACATTTTTGGGCAGAAGCTGTAGCAACTGCCTGTTATGTTTTAAACAGGGTTTCCATTCGACCTCTCACTAAGAATACTCCGTATGAACTCTTTAATAGCAGAAAACCAAACATATCCTATTTCAAAGTTTTTGGTTCAAAATGTTTTATATTAAACACTAAAGATCAGCTTGGCAAATTTGATGCGAAATCTGACAAAGGTTTCTTCCTAGGATATTCGGATCGAAGCAAGGCCTATCGAGTGTTTAATAAAAGAACAAATACTGTTGAGGAAACTCTACATGTATCGTTTGATGAAAATTTTCAACAAATAACAAGTATAAATAATGATGATGATGATAACATCATAAATACAGAATCTGAAAATGTTAAAATAAATGAAAACGAAATTGATAATCCTAATGAGAACAATAATATTCAAAATGAATTAAAATCTCCACCACATATCTTACGGGATCATCCTGTTCAAAACATTATTGGAGAAATTAATTCAAACGTTCGAACTAGGAATCAATTAAACCAAATGGGCCATGTAGCATTCTTATCTACTATCGAGCCTAAGAACCCAAAGGAAGCTTCTACCGACGAATACTAGATCATTGCAATGCAAGAAGAACTAAATCAGTTTGAGCGCAATGAAGTTTGGGAATTAGTTCCTAGACCAAGTAATCAAACTGTTATTGGAACAAAATGGGTTTACAAAAACAAGGCGTACGAACAAGGAAATATCACTAGAAATAAAGCAAGATTGGTGGCTCAAGGATACAATCAGGAAGAAGGTATCGACTATGAAGAGACATTCGCTCCTGTAGCAAGACTAGAAGCAATTCGAATACTACTGGCCTATGCGTGTTTTCATAATTTTAAACTTTATCAGATGGACGTTAAAAGTGCCTTTCTGAATGGATATATTAAAGAAAATGTGTATGTTGAACAACCTCCCTTATTTGCTCATGAAAAATATCCCAATCATGTATATAGACTTAAGAAGGCTCTATATGGTTTAAAACAAGCACCACGTGCTTGGTACGAACGACTTAAGAGCTATCTAATCTCTTCGGGATTTCAAATTGGAAAGGTTGATCAAACATTATTCATTAAAAATTCAAAAAGGGATATTTTAATAGTTCAAATCTACGTTGATGATATCATATTTGGTTCCACCAACGAAAAATTATGTCAGGATTTTTCGGATATTATGACTAAGGAATTTGAAATGTCCCATATGGGAGAATTATCATACTTTCTTGGTCTACAGATTAAGCAATTACCGAATGGTATATTTTTTAATCAAGAAAAATATTGTAATAATCTAATCAAACGCTTCGGAATGGAAAATACTTCTGCCAAACCAACTCCTATGAGTACAACAACACATCTTGAAAAAGATGAAAATGGCAAAAGTGTTGATCAGAAACAATACCGAAGTATGATTGGATCATTACTATATTTAACTGCAAGTCGTCCTGACATAATGATGAGTGTCTGTTTGTGTGCTAGATTCCAAGCCAATCCAAAAGAATCACATTTAAGAGCATTGAAACGTATTCTACGTTATCTAACAAACACAAAGGATTTTGGTCTATTCTATCCTAAAGAATGTCCATTTGAATTAGTTTCATATAGTGATGCTGATTTCGGTGGTTCTCGAACAGACCGAAAAAGTACAAGTGGTACGTGCCATTTTATTGGAAAATCACTTGTATCTTGGTTTAGTAAGAAACAAAATTGTGTTTCTCTTTCTACATGTGAAGCAGAATATATTTCTGCTGCTTTGGCTTGTACTCAAGTAATCTATATGCAACAAACACTCAAAGATTTAAATATAAATTTATCAAATTCAACTATATATTGTGACAACTCTAGTGCTATTAACTTATCTAAAAATCCTATTAATCATTCACGAACAAAACATATTGACATTCGTCATCATTTTCTTCGTGATAATGTTGAAAAAGGGACAATTATTTTAGATTTTGTTTCTTCTGAAAATCAGTTAGCTGATATTTTTACAAAACCTCTTTTAGAAAATATTTTTGTAAAACTAAGGCGAGAACTTGGTATTGTGTCTCTTCAAAATTTATGATTTTCTTCTGATAAATTTTATACTATTTAAATTTTTTTTTGTTTTGGCTAATATCCTTTTTACTATTTTTACCTTTTGTTTTAACAGACGGATATTACTAACAAATGAGTTTCAGCCATTCCTTTTATACTATATTTGAACTTTCTATCTTATTATAAATTGTTCAATTCTAATCTTCTTTTTCATCAAAGTCATTTCTATTTTCTGTTTTCTAATAGAAAATTCCCTCTACAATGAAAATCAACTTGTTCATATTACTTCTCTCCATGGCTTCTGAATTCGATGATTCTCCATCATCTTATTCTACATCATCTCTTGAAATTTTAGTAACTCCAACACCTCATGAGAAAAATAGACCTTGTCCTTCTCGTGAACGTTCTAGCTATACTCCTGAAAAAAAGAAATCTCGCCGGTTTCTTTTCTTTGGCTCTCCATCAACCAAAGAGAAAATATCAGAGATGCATCATTACCAAAGAGAACAGTTGGATTTACAACGAGAGATGTATTACGAACAAAAAGTTAATTCCAAACGACTTAGTTTTATTGAACAAGTGGCTTTGAAATTCTGTGGTACATCTCCTAAGAAAGATGTAGTTCAACCTTCAACATCTCAACAAATAACTTCATCTGGATGGAATTCATGGGAGCCGAGTCCACAAACTCCTTCGGTTCCACAAAACTCTTGGGAACGTCAACCATATTGGTCTCCCTTGCGACCATACACAGAGATAACCAAGATCGAACCAGAAGAATGTAAAACTCCAAGTGACTCGGATAAATAATTTCTTATAGATTCTTTTTATATTTTGTATATCTCTATTTTTTGTAAAAAGTAAAATTTCAGACGTCTGAACTCTTTATTACAGACGTCTGAACAGTGTAAGAGAATAATGTTTATAACAGTTTCAGACGTCTAAAACTATGATTTCAGACGTCTTAAAATAGGCATTTTTGCACTGTTTTCTTTCTGTTTCAATTTTCTTATATTCAGCCGTCTGAAAGTATTTTTTCAGACGTCTGAAAACTGGAAAAAAAATTTTAAATTAATATTACACGAATTTCAAGACACCAAACCCTTTTATTCCTCCCGTCCTTTGCCTTTTTGCTCTTCTTCATCTTCTTCTTTCAGTCATTTCTTCTCCATTGTTATTACCTCCTTCTCAAACAACTCAAATGGCACCTAAATCAAAAAGATCAAGACCATCATCCTCTTCATCTACACCAAACATTGATCAGTGGCTATGGAACGACCAAGCAAGGCAACGATTTGCTCAAATGAATAGATCCAATTTTTTCCCTGGAGCCTTCATCAAATTCGAAGAATTCAGCGCTTATCGTATTCATCAATTTGTAAGAGCAAATGGGTTAGAGTCTCTAGTCTCTTTTGATGCCAACAATATCAAAATTAATCATCTTTTAGTAAAATTATTTTTTGCAAACATGAATCTAGACCATCATACTCCTCACAATCGCAATGATTGTATTTGGACTTTGGTTTGTGGAGTTAAAATATATCTGCCAATTTCAAGGCTTGGTGAAATTCTACGTTGTCTATCAACCGGAATTGATTTAGATGAGATTGATGTGTCTTTAGATTTAACTAATAGAGATGAAGTTTCACATCAATTCTTGAATGATGATATTAATCGACTCACTTCTATTCAACTTCGTCCTCAAGCTCGCATTCTTCATAGAGCATTAATTTGTTCTGTTATTCCAAGGACAGGAAGTTATGAGATAGTTAATAAAAGAAATTTTCAAGCCCTATATGCTGTATACTCCGGTCAACCTATAAATTGGGCTCAAATAATTTTGGAAGAATTCATGGATGTCAATCATAGGAGACGATATAAGACCTTCCACTATGGTGCTTATATTATGAAAATACTTCAAAATTTTAACATTCCTTTTCCTGAGTCCGAATTCTCTTCGATCAAAGAACTTGGGTCTAAAACATTAGGTCTTATGGGATTGCCAAAACGCCCGGAAAGTTTAGCATATATCTCTTTCCAAGAATGGGTTGCCAACCGTGATCAAAACCAGCCACAACCTCGTCGGCACGATTCTCATACTCAATCATCTATCCCTCCATCGGAAGAAGAAGATGATAATGATATTGTGATTCTTTCTCCCGACTCTAGCTCAAGAAATGCCTTGGTAACACTTTCCCAAAATCAAGCAAAACTTCAAAACCGAATGAAATCAATAGAACGAAAATCTGAAAAACGTTTTAATTCCATTCGAGGTTTTCTTAACAAAATTTGGGAACGTATTGGTTGTTCAACCTCTTCATCTACCGATGTTTTCAACCCCACTCCTTTTCAATGGTCATCAAGTTCAGAGAATAGAATTAGTGGTGATGATGATGATGAAGTTGGAAGTGACTCCAGTCCTAGATTCTGATCTTTTTTGCTCTTTTATGTTATTTGTTATGTGTCTTTTATGTTGTTTGTTATGTATCTTAAACTATCTTTTGCAACTTCTTTAATTTATGTCTACATTGATCTATCTTGTAAAATTACTGATTACCTTTTTGCAATGACAAAGGGGGAGAATATGGTGTTAATTCTTTTTTACAGGGGGAGTTTTAGTATATAGTTGATAAAATGGTGTTAAATCTTTTTGACAGGGGGAGTTTTAGTATATAGTTGTCATCGTCAAAAAGGGGGAGAATGTTAAGACCTCGGTTTCGATGTCTATTATGTATTTTGACAAACGACAACTATATACATTATTTACTAACATATGTTTTGCAGGAATAGCCACAAGACTGGATTCATATTATCTTCATGCTGCATATATGTTGTTTTGGGTCATTGTTTAGTATTAAAATATTGTGAAAATCTCTCCTTTAAGATATATATAAATACACACCAGTGCCAAAGAATAAAACTCAATCTCAGGCTGAATTCAGACGTCTGAAATAACCTATTCAGACGTCTGAATCTGAAGTTAAAATTCAATTTTTCAACAATATTCAGACGTCTGGTTCTGTTATTTCAGACGTCTGAATATAGATAAAAATAGCCTATTTACTTTCTGTTTTGCACGCTTCAAATTTCAGAAGTCTAAAATTTATTTTCAGACGGCTGAATCTCTACAACTGCTATTTTTGTGAAAAGACACTTCTCTTCACCTAAGAGAAACTCTTTCAAAATCAATGGTTGCAACTGTTCTTTTCAATATAACTTTTCATCTATAGTTGCAACTCTTTATACACTATAAATAGATTACAGAATTCAACAAACAATTTACCGAATCTAATTTTAATGTTCTTGAATTCTTATCTATTCTATATTTTCAAACTGCACTCAAACTGAATACATTCTCTGATCGTTGATCACTCTATCTTCCACTATTCTCAAAGCACATCACTATATATCCTAAAGGAGAAGATTATAGGAAGATTGTACTATCAAGAGACAAATTCGTGTTATTGAGAACACACAGTGTCAAATACCTTTTGTATAAGTTGAAGTCCTGTTCTGCTGTTCAGGCGTGTGAAGTCCTCTTCGGCTGTTGAGGCAAAATCCTGTTCTGTTGCTCAGGTCCCTTGTTCGGCTGTTCAAGGGTTGTTGTAAACCTGTTCCTCCGGGTTAAGTGAGGATTGTAGTTAGTGAAATTCCAGAAGGAGTCTGGGACTGGACGTAGAACGGGAAGTTCGAACCAGTATAAAAATTCCTGGTGTGCTCGTTTATTATTTACTATTATCTGCTAATTTTTCTTTTATTCCGCACTGCTTTTGTACTATTCCATATAGCACGATCCGCACCGAACTTTCAATAAGATCGAGCGACCTAACTTCAGATGCGGCCTAAGAATAGCATAGCTTCATTGATCTTGCGGCATACACATCAGCGACCTAACACAGGTCGTAACTCCTCTCCACGACCTAACATAGGTCGTAACTCTTCTCTGCGATCTAACATAGGTCGTAACTCTTCTCTGCGACATATCATAGGTCGTAATTCATTCTCGCGACCTAACTTAGGTCGCAACTCGTCAAAGTCGAAACTCGGAAGGTCGGAGCGACCTAGAGGAATGAGTAACTCGTTAGGTCGTTTGAGTGCCTTATCCTTTAACTTGTTAGCTCGTTCCAGCTTGTTATCTTCCTCGTTAGGTCGCACGCGACTTAACAGCACGTTAGGTCGCTCGCGACCTAAGACTTCATCAGTTTGGGCTGCATCATCCTCCCCTGGTTGGGAAAAATTCGTCCTCGAATTTGCGCCCTCCTCTTCCACAACAAGCTCATCCCCATGATATGGAATCAAGTATTTGACGTTAAAAACGTCTACAATGTGACTATCATCCGGTAATTTCAACTAATACACATCATCATTGATCATCTTCAAAATTTCCACTGGGCCAATTTTTCGAGCTTTCAACTTGTTGTAAGTTCCAACAGGGAAACGATCTTTTGTCAACACAGCATAAACCAAGTCACCTTCTCTGAAGTTCACACTCCTTCGCTTTTTATCTGCCAGTTGTTTATACTTCTCATTTGATGCAAGCAATCGTTCATGCACAGTTCTGTGGCACTCCTGCAACTCAGTCATAAAATCACAAGTTCGCTTAACAACTCCCCTCTGATATGGCACAGTCATCAAATCTAACGGTCCCTTTAGAACTGCTGAATATACAACTTGAAATGGACTGAAACCCGTACTACGATTAATAGCATGATTATGTGCAAATTCCGCCTGACACAACTTCATATCCCAACTCTTCAAATTATCCTGCACAAGACATCGCAACAAATTTCCCAACGATCTGTTCACCACTTTCGTTTGCCCATCTATCTGCGGATGATAGGCGCTACTAAAATTCAGCTTCGTTCCAACCATCTTCCACAAACTTAAACAAAAATGGCTTAGAAATCTAGTATCCCGATCAGAAACAATAGATTCAGGTAGCCCATGTAATCGATACACCTCTTTAAAGAACAATTGAGCAACCCGGACTGCATCAGCGGTCTTTTTACATGCTATAAAATGTGCCATTTTCGAAAACCTGTCCACTACAACATATATTGAATCATTCCCCCTCTGAGTTCTTGGTAACCCCAAAACAAAGTCCATACTGATATCAGCCCATGGTCTAGTCGGCACGGGTAAGGGCATATACAATCCCGCATTCGTCGCTGTTCCTTTGGAAACTTGGCAAATATGACATCTCTCCACAAACTTTCCAACTTCCCGCTTCAACGAAGGCCAATAATAAGATTGAGAAATCAATTGCAAAGTACGATCTCTACCACACATGACCTTCCTCATGCAACTCCTTCACAATCTTCATTCGTAAGCTGCAATCTGGTATGCACAATCGATTCCCCTTAAAAAGAAAACCATCCACCAACACAAACTCATCCGTCTTTCCCTCCTTGACTTCATCTACTAACTTCGCAAAGTAAGGATCATCAACAAATAATTCTGGCAACACATCAAACCCCGTCACCTCAACTTTCATTGTAGTCAACAAATGATTTCTTCGACTCAATGCATCTGCCACATGGTTTGTAATTCCCGACTTATGCTTCACCACAATTGTAAATTGTTGCAGGTATGCGATCCACGAAGCATGTATGGCTGCAATTTTGTCCTGTCCCTGCAAACGTTTCAGTGCTTCATGATCAGTATATAGAACAAATTCTTAATGGAACAAATAGTGTCTCCAATGTTTTATAGCTTGAACAATAGCATAGAATTCCACATCATAAGTATTATATCTCATCTTGGCTCCCGATAGCTTCTCGCTGAAATATTCAATTGGACGTCCTTTCTGACTCAACACCCCTCCAATCCCAACTTTATATGCATCAGTGTGTAGCTCAAACAATAACTGAAAATCCGGCAATACTAGAATCGGTGATGTCGTCAAAAGTTCCTTGATTCGCTCAAAAGCAAATCCTGCTTCCTCTGACCATGAAAATTGCTTCCCCTTCATACAATCAGTAACTGGTGCCATCACGCTACTGAAGTGTGGAATAAATCTTCGGTAGAATGATGCTAAACCATGAAAACTTCTAACTTCTGTTATCGTCCTGGGTTGTAGCCAATTACGGATTGCTTCAACTTTATTCTGATCCACCTGTATACCTCCTTCAGATATAATATATCCCAAAAATAAAACACTATGCGTCATGAACACGCATTTCTTCGTTGCAGCATAAAATTGTTCCTGTCGCAGTATCATCAACACTTCTCTCAGATGATGCAAATGTTCTTCTGTGCTTCTACTATATATCAGTATATCATCAAAATACACCACCACGAACTTCCCAATAAATGGTCTAAAAATCTGATTCATCACCCGCATAAATGTACTTGGTGCATTTGAAAGACCAAACGGCATAACCAGCCATTCGTACAACCCTTCTCTCGTCTTGAATGCTGTCTTCCATTCGTCCCCTGGTCTGATTCGAATTTGATGATAACCACTCTTCAAATCGATCTTCGAAAAGATAGCAGCTCCACTAAGTTGATCCAATAAGTCATCCAATCTAGGCATAGGAAATCTGTATCTCACTGTTATCTTGTTTAGTGCTCGACTATCAGTACACATCCTCCAAGTTCCATCCTTCTTCGGCACTAACAAGGCTGGAACTGCACAAGGACTTAAACTTTCCTGTACACGCCCATGTTCAAGCAACTCTTCCACTTGCCTTCTCAACTCTTCGTGTTCCTTTGGACTCATTCTGTAATGTGGTCTATGTGGTAACACAACTCCTGGAACAAGATCTATTTGGTGTTGTATGTCCCTCTATGGTGGTAACTCCGTTGGCAGCTCTTCAGGAAATACATCGTCAAATTCTCCCAGCACTAGTTTTACTTCTTTAGGAATTGCAACCACTTCATTACCCTCACGTCCAATCAACAAAAATACTTCAGGCTCCTCTTCTACTTCCTTAACAAACTCTTTCAAAGATAGCAAAGTTTTAAGTTCCTCAATCTCCTCCAACTTGCTTTCTTCGTGTTGTCGCTTCTTAGGAATTAAAGTGATTTTAGTACCTTCAAACATGAAACTATAACTGTTAGTATGACCATCATGTTGCACCGCTCTATCATACTGCCATGGCCTCCCCAACAACAAATGGCATACATCCATATCCACAACATCACACCAAATTTCATCTTTGTATTTCTTCCCAATCGAAAAATTTACACAAGCTCTTCGTCCAACTTTCACCTCCCCACCTTTCCTCAACCAAGCTAACTTGTAAGGTTTCGGTTGCTTCTCTGTTTTCAATGACAACTTCTTTACAGCTTCTGAAGAAATGATATTATCACAGCTTCCCGCATCGATGACAAACTTGCAAACCCTTCCCAAGATAGTGCATGTTGACTGAAAGATGTTACTCCTCAACCAACTTGAATCATCCTCTTGCTTTGGTGTCAAACACGACCTCTTCATCATCAATGAATACCCTTCATCTCCCGACACATTTTCTTCCTCCTCAGTATGTGGTGAATTAGAACATTCAGCTTCTGCATCCTCATCTTCAACCTCAGCAATCATCGCTCGCTTCTTTGGCTTTGGACATTCATTGCTTTTGTGACCAATCTCCTGACAATTGAAACATTTGATACCACTATTAATCCTGGTCTTAGCAACTTCATTAACAACCGGTTTTGCAATAGCCTTCAAAACATTTGCATTGCTACTAGCCCCTTTCATTGGATTGTTGGAATTTGTAAACACACCACCACCTCTCCTACCTTGCTTCTCCCAAGCTAGAGCCTTTTGATGTGCTTCAGCAACAGATCTGGGATCAAACATGTTCACCATATCTTGAATTTGCATTCTCAACCCTCCAACAAATCTAGCGGTCAATTGCTCTTCTGTTTCCATGATATCATTCCTGGCAATAAGTTGATAAAACTCATCTGCATAATCATTAACTGACTTTGTCCCCTGTCTCAAGTTCTGCAAACATTGATACATAAGAGATTGATAATTGTAAGGTAAGAAAGTAGCTTTCATCAACTTCTTCATCTTCTCCCAAGATTCAATCTTTGACTTTCCCATTCTCTCCCGTGTAAGTTTAGTTTGCTACCACCATGCCATAGCTCTTCCTTTCAAACGAGTAGCAACCAACTTCACTCTACGATGCTCGGGAACTTCTTTGAAGTCAAAAATCTCTTCAACATTAGACAACCAATCAAGGAATTCTTCAGCTTGCATACTACCCTTGAATTCTGGAATTTCAATTTTCATCCCCGACTCCCATCTACGATAATCTTCAACATCCTGATATGCATTTCGTACTTGGTCTCGATCTCGATAATGAATATTACTTCTATCACTCTCTTCATCATAATCACGTGTACTACGGTATCGATCTCGACCATCAACATCTCTTCGAGCATGCATGTCTCTTCTACTATGTCTTTCATCATCATGATATGGCTCATCTCCAAACTCACATGGAGTTCTTCTCTCTTCATGTCTATATTCATGGTGATCTCTTCTCGTTGAAACTGATGATTCTCTTCTATCTCGGAATGTTTGTGGCGACACCCTCCTCGCTTCCGTAACCAATGGCGAAACTCTGTTTCCTCCATGGTTCGAGACTAGCGACCTTCTCCTTTGACTTTGATTCATATCTATCATCAATTTCTCTAACCTCCTAATACCTTCATCCAACTTCTCATTGAATTTGTTGCTAATGCGTTGTTCCATTTGTTCAGCATCTTCTCTTTTGTACAAATCTTCAACATTTTGATGACGATTAGCTCTTCTCGGAGGCATGATTGAATCTTCAACAAACTTCACAACTTTAACTCTTCGGCTTGATCTCTAAACAATACTTCACTTAGCTCGGCTTCGCTTGATGTAGCTCGGCTTCACTAACTCCTCAAACTCTTCAATAGGAATTGGCTCCAAGACTCGGCTTAGCTATGATTGGCTAAGTCTAGCTCTGATACCAAATGACGCAGCAGCGGATAACGAATATGTATGATTCGGTGAAAGTAGAAATCGGTGGATTGAAAGATACCAAAGGCCCAAATCTGTTGATCCAAAGATACCGGATTCTAGCTATCCCAAACACATTGATCGCGTACGATACCGTGTTTAAAGATCTACGATTCTTCAACGTTGATCAAGCGCACTTGATTCCGTGAATCGGCTTCAACGATCGTTGATTCGAGCGCACTCGAATGCCGAAGGTGGAGATAGGAGATCACACTCAACTACCAATTTAAGAAGAGGCACAAAGCTCTCAAACAAAAGTTTATTCAAAATCAACTAAGAGTTACAAATGATACCACCCGCCTATTTATAGGCTTACAACTCACACAACTCAAATCTGGACAACACATAGGTCGTGAACGACCTAACACCTGCGACCTAAAATATTACAACACAACATACATCACAAAGCCTTCACCGACCTAACATATCAACGACCTAACAACATACTTGTTACAACAAATAACGACCTAGTACATACACGGCCGACCTAACCAGGTACGACCTAAGACTTCACAAACATAAGAAAATTACAACACATGCGACTTAACATAAACGACCTAAAATACAAGGTAGCGACCTATCTTCCAGCGTCATAAGATCGAGCGACCTAACTTCAGATGCGACCTAAGAATAGCATAGCTTCATTGATCTTGCGGCATACACATCAACGACCTAACACAGGTCGTAACTCCTCTCCACGACCTAACATAGGTCGTAACTCTTCTCCGCGACCCAACATAGGTCGTAACTCTTCTCTGCGACCTATCATAGGTCGTAATTCATTCTCGCGACCTAACTTAGGTCGCAACTCGTCAAAGTCGAAACTCGAAAGGTCGGAGCGACCTAGAGGAATGAGTAACTCGTTAGGTCGTTTGAGCGCCTTATCCTTTAACTCGTTAGCTCGTTCCAGCTTGTTATCTTCCTCGTTAGGTCGCACGCGACTTAACAGCACGTTAGGTCGCTCGCGACCTAAGACTTCATAAGTTTGGGCTGCATCAATTGGTTAACCCAAAAGGCATAACCAACCACTCTATAACGACCCGATATTTTGGACCATTCGCATCCGCACATGTCAGACTTGAATTGCTCAAAATACGGCATTGTAAATAAAATTTGGAAAATCTAAGAATATATAGTAAATAAATAATCACAGATCACAGACACAGAGTAAGAAGTGCAGCGGAAGTAAAAGAAATAGTAGTTCATGAAGCTACTATGTAAATATATCAGAGTTAAATAAGATACATCAGAAGAAATAAAATACAATAGAAGTCTTAATATGATAACCAAGTACAAACTGAATAGAACAACAGAACTGAGATAGATACAACTAGATAAGCAGATAATCTCTAGTGATTCCAATCTCCAGAAAGTGGAATCCAAATCTGTGAATACTCAGGTTGACTCGAGCGTAAATAAAATACAAACACTCGAGTCAGGACATACATACTTATACAATGTAAACCAACTCAAGTGAACTGTAATAAAGGTACAAGTAACATAAAGAATGCTTGGGATCGCCCATTCTTTAAGGATCTGTTAAACTATCTACTATGTAGTAATATTTGCTATTATAATAATGTCTAATCATAAAATAAACATACTTTTAAATAGCGTTAAGGCTTTACATTTTCCACCTTAACACGTAATATGCCAATAGTCTACACATTACCTGCATACCTCGCAAGGCTATGAGAAGATACTCCATAGCTACGACACAAATAGAAACTCATAGTAAAGCTCGCTATGGTAGGTGACACGGCACAACTAGGCAATGGCAGGGTAGATATACCAATTACGCATCCGGACTGGTGGTGACGCATAGCAGCCACTACCGCCCACCTCGAACAATACTCCCAAATCAAGGGTGCGCACCAAATCAATCATAAGTAATAGAATGGTATCGAAGAAGTGTGTCTGATCAGAGGTGCTACCTCATTGGTCCGTCAATCGCTCATGTTTTAGCCACCTTATGCCAACTCATGGGAGTTGGGTCCACGTATATACCTTAGGATTGTCGCCACCATCCTACTTCATTCTGGAAACTCCACCGCGTACACAGTTGTCAAAGTGGTTTTCGGTATCGACAGAGAGTATGTCCATATCCAATCCCGGGTCTGTATATAATTTTCTAGCCTAGGTCAAGTGATACGGATATATATCGTTTCAATCCGTAATTTACAAAGAAAAACCAGGTTCTATCATTTCAAACCCGCAATCCCAAGTTAAATAAAATAAATAAAAACCGTTAGGGCCTATCATTTCAGCCCATAATGATTTTTCCCTATTCTAAAGTCCGTTCGGGTATGTATCATTTCAACCCATAGTGATTTCTATACTAACAGGGAACTTGCAGTGTGATAAACAGATATAAATGAACAGAATAGTATCATCTAAAAGTAACAGATGATATAACAGGTGTAATAACAAGGGTGAGCATTATATGATCATAATATAACAGTTATAACAGGATGATATAATTTTACAGATTCAAATGGTGTCAGTTTACTAGTTATATAAGTACACATCGTCTAGTGAGAATTACTCACTTGTTTAAGCTGGAGATGACGACCAAAACACACAACACAGAATCTACGAAGGCACGACAACTCGAATATGATTTGAGAATGGGAGAGCCAAAGATTAATCTCCTTACACACATGTAAACAAAACAAGTATATATAACATAAGTTTTCAACTCAAATTATACATAAACAATGTTAGAAATGAATGCATGAAACAAAGCCAAAGTGTTTGCACTTGCTTTCTACCATCTATGCTTCAGCTCCAGATCTAAAATGGCACGGCTAAAGGCATGGTTTGGATCTGGTTTGGGTTCCTAAAGGTCGGCCTAGCATGTGTTAACAAAGTGGTGAAGATCTAGGTGCATAACTTCAACAACAAGGCAAATAACAAGGCAACATACATCAATTCTATACTAAGTTTGGCTCGGCCAGTGGCTCCAGGAGGTGGTGGGTGACGTGGAAGAGGGTGGAGGACAGGCCAGAGGTGGTGGTGGTGGAGGTGGTGGAGGTGGTGGCGGCTAATGGTGGTAGAAGGTGATGGTGTACAACTAGGCTTGGTTTATGTAGATATGTGATGTAATATTGGATTTTTGGTGGTGTTCTCTAGCTAAGATGGCTCGGCCTGGCCATGGTAGTGATTTAGGGAGGTAGGTGAACGGGCTAGGAGGTGATGGACGTTGGCCAAGGGCTGGAGGAGGGAGGAGCTGATCAAAAAGTGGAGAACAAGTGCAAAGATTCACATAGAAAACTAGAAAACAACAAAGGAAGAAAGGAAGATTTTTACCAACTCTTTGCTCCATGATGGCCGTATGTTTTTGGATGAGAAAGATATTAGAATTCACGTGAAAAGTGAGGAAATGCAGCTGAGAAAAGAAATGAAAAGCATGGCCAAAAACAATAAAGAGAGGAGTTGAAAAAATGAAAGGTCGGGAGATGAAAAGGCTTAGGAATTCCAAAAGTTTAAAACTCTTCGAATTTCCTCTATTTTCTTTTTAAATTTTATATAACTGAAATATATATATAAAGTCAGATAAAATACGAAAATTTAGTAAATAAACAAAAAAAATAAATAAATTTTAATTATATATAATTTAATTAAATAAAACAGCAAAAATTTGCAACTAGTCTTGAAAATATGAAAATAAATGCAATGAACTTTGGAAAATTTTTATATACTTGAAAAATATTTATAAATAAAGATAAGAACACAAAATAAAAATGAATTCATAAAAATAAATAAATAAATTGTAATTAAATAAAATTTAAATGAAGAAAATAGCAGAAAAATGGAAACTAGGCTTGAAAATTGAAATAAATTCAAATGAACTTTAGAAAAATTACATTATTACTTTTAAAAATAATAAAGACAAAAATATACATAAAATAACATATTAGCATAAACTAAAATAAAATATGACAGAGAAAATAAAATTTATATAATTTAAAATAAACAAAATTACTTAATAAATCAGTTTACACATCATATTGAAAATTGTATAACTTTTACAATTTAAATCCGTTTTCAATGAAACAAAAAGCAGTATTCATGTTAGTAAATCTATTTTCATAATAAAAGATAAAATTTAAGAATTTAAATATTTAAATTAAAATTTTAAAAGTCAAAGTTTGACCAGTTTGAACAGAAATTCACTTTTCAGTAAAATATCCAATTTATACAAGTTTGAAATTATAATTCACATAATAATCAAAATTTATATTTTAAAATGAAATGTCTGAAATAAAACAAGTTTAAAATAATTTCAAAATAAAATAAAGTCGAATTTAAAATATATGCACAAATCTAGGGTTGTTACACTCTCCCCCACTCAAAACTTTTCGTCCTCGAAAAGGAATGAGGTACGGGAAAGCACAGAAAAAGATAGAGTGAAATAAGATTATGACAAGATGACAAGGAGATTGAAATTATACGTGATAACCATTGTTATAGGTAAGTTTAACAAGGTGGATGGCAAGCAATGCTCAGATTCAAATTGAGTACCAAAGATTTATTAAAGATTATAGGTAGATTTCTAACCAGAAAGACTATAGAAAGATGCCTATACCAGTTTGTAGCAAGATGAGGAAAATGTAGACAACTAAAGACAAATTTGAAAACAAAATAAGATAATAAGTTTGAAAAACAAAATAAGATAATAGGTTTGAAATTTCCATAGTTTCAGCATAAATTGATAATTAATTTTACACAAGTTAAATAAATCTTACTATCTCTAATTTCATTGTCTTATCATCCAATTTTCTTAAACTAACAATTTCAAAAATCATGGATTTAAAAAATCATTATTATACTCATAATGTACTTAATAAATTTAATTCCTCTTTATTCCTAATTAAAATTAAATTTATCCCTCTCAATATATTTTATCACCTATGTTAAATATACTTACACTTATTATAACTGCTTTAATTTATTCTTAGCTCCTTTAACATCATTTTATTGTGTAAATTATTCCATTACTCTCTTAATCTATTTACCTCTGTTAATATTTTTATAACTAAAATTTAAGTATATAATATTTATTATAATGACCCAAATTTTATTTATAAAAATCTTTTTATATTGTATATTATCTAATTACATTGTTAACTTCTAAAAATTAAGGTAAGTTATATTGAAATGCAATTGAGAATTATACAAATAAAACTTTCTAAAATTAATATACAATATAAACATCCTAATTCAATTATTTCAAGCTTGAATATTTATTCAAAATTTTGATTTTCTTTTTATACTTGAAGTTATTATTTAAGATAGAATTTAAGAATAAAATTTCCGATTCCTTTCAAACCATTTAGAGATAAATAAATGTATGTACATAATTTGTCAAATCAAATTTAAGTCATATATCTATATATATTATAAATCAAATCATATTTTAGAAATTCAAATCAATTAAATTTCCCTACACAAAGCTGTAGCAAGACTATAGAATGGTCTCTTTACTTCGAAACTCGAAAATGAACGTCGATGATGTCCCGGTAATCACCGAAATTATTTTCCAGCGACAAAGAGAAGAGCACTAAAATTTTAAACTTTAAAATTCTTTGGAAACAAATTTCTATTCACAAATACTTTAAATAATATATCCTTTTAAAACTTTAAACACAAGGTTTGAAACCATCGGAAATTAAATTCTCAAATTCTTGATTTAAATTCATTTCAGTTCCCAAATCAAATTTATAAACAACTATTTATAAATTCATTTATAGAATGATAAATAAAGTATTATCATTTCAAATAATCAATTTAAATCAATTTATTAAGTTCCTTAATAATTACTTATATCAAAATTTATTTCATTAACCAAATTTTAAAATAATATTGTGTCAGTTTGTTCTGTCAAAGTGGTTTAGAAATCCTATCGATAGCGTTGATCAAACGAATCGATCGGAAGCCCAAATCAACATCAACAACTCAAACAACATAATATATAAAACAAAACATAGATTTACAAGTACAATTCAAAATGTTTGGAGATATTTTGGACACAAAGACAAGATGATTAATTAACAAAATATGAAGATGGATAAGCTTAGATAAATCACGGGCAAACTTAACCGGGTCAACCGTGACTTAATAAATAAGATCAAATGTGTATTTTTTCTGGGGTAAATCTACATCCGATCTCAAGAGATAGAGTTTGGAATAACAAAAGATATTAGCATCTAAACCAAGGATAGATATAAATCTCTGGTGAATCGATGCTAATTGTAAAGGAGTTTCCCTCTTTACAAGTCATTAGAGTATTGGCGAGACCACCAATTCACTATAAAGCTCATTCGAAGCGGAATTATGGGATACTCCAGAATCACAAGAAGATGAATAGTCAGGGACAAGAATGGATTTTGGAACCGCAGGGAACGTTCTAAAATTCAAAGGAAATCAAATAAAAATGAAGAGATTCAAGCTCGAATGAAAGTGGTTCTGTAACTAAATTTACCATACATTCTAAGTTTTGCCTCAAAGCCAAAGCTCTGATACCAACTGTAACGACCCGATATTTTGGACCATTCGCATCCGCACATGTCGGACTTGAATTGCTCAAAATACCGCGTTGTAAATAAAATTTGGCAAATCTCAGAATATACAGTAAATAAATAATCATAGATCACAGACACAGAGTAAGAAGTGTAGCGGAAGTAAAAGAAATTGTAGTTCATGAAGCTACTATGTAAATATATCAGAGTTAAATAAGATACAACAGAGGAAATAAAATACAACAGAAGTCTCAATATGATAACCAAGTACAAGCTGAATAGAACAACAGAACTGAGATAGATACAACTAGATAAGCAGATAATCTCCAGCGATTCCAATCTCCAGAAAGTGGAATCCAAATCTGTGAATACTCAGGCTGACCCGAGCGTAAATAAAATACAAACACTCGAGTCAGGACATACATACTTATACAATGTAAACCAACTCAAGTGAACTGTAATAAAGGTACAAGTAACTTAAAGAATGCTTGGGATCGCCCATTCTTTAAGGATCCGTTAAACTATCTACTATGTAGTAATATTCGCTATTATAATAATGTCTAATCATAAAATAAACATACTTTTAAATAGCATTAAGGCTTTACATTTTCCACCTTAACACGTAATATGCCAATAGTCTACACAGTACCTGCATACCTCGCAAGGCTATGAGAAGATACTCTATAGGTATGACACAAATAGAAAGTCGTAGTAAAGCTCGCTATGGTAGGTGACACGGCACAACTAGGCAATGGCAGGGTAGATATACCAATTATGCATCCGGACTGGTGGTGACGCATAGCAGCCACTACCGCCCACCTCGAACAATACTCCCAAATCAAGGTGCGCACCAAATCAATCACAAGTAATAGAATGGTATCGAAGAAGTGTGTCCGATCAGAGGTGCTACCTCATTGGTCCGTCAATCGCTCTTGTTTTAGCCACCTTATGCCAACTCACGGGAGTTGGGTCCACGTATATACCTTAGGATCGTCGCCACCATCCTACTTCATTCTGGAAACTCCACCGCGTACACAGTTGTCAAAGTGGTTTTCGGTATCGACAGAGAGTATGTCCATATCCGATCCCGGTCTCTTTAACAACCAATCGTTATTATAACCCGTGGTTATAAATTTAAAACAGTTTATACTTCAAAAATCAATTCATTTCATTTCAAAACTATATTCCTTTCAAAATAGTTTATCCTTCTAAACCAAAACCATTTTTATTTCAGAATACAGATCAAATCATTTCAATTTACCAAAATATCATATCTTTTAAAACTTTATTTCAAATCATTTCAATATCATAACTTTCCAAACTTCATTATCAAATCATTTTAATATCAAAATATCATTTGAGTTCAAATCCAATTATTCAACTTTAAATATCATTTAATTCAAAGATATCATTCATTTATTGCTATTTCAAATCACCTTTAAATAATTTATATTCCAACAAATTAATTCATTTAAATCATTTAAAAGTGTAAGTATTATATTTCAAATCAAGTATTCAATTTCCAAAGTTTCAATTCAATTCAATCATTTATTTCAATTAAATTTCCATAGACCATTTCAAATCTTATAAATTTCAAATATAGATTTAATCCACAAAATAACTATTCAAATTATAAAATAAATTCCAAAGCTTTAATATCCAATATTTCATAAGTCCAATATCTTTTAAATAGATTCAAATTACAAGTAAACCAAATATTTTTCATACTAATATAAACTTCAATTATTCATTTCAAGATTTAATATCATTTCAAATTCATTTCAAAATATCAAAATATCATTTCAAAACATCCTTTATTTAATTTAAATTTAAATACCATTTAATCACATTTCAAAATAGTTGTATTTCCCAAATCAACTATTCCATTTAAATCATTTAAAGTCAATTCATTATATTTAATAATTAAATATTTAATTTCCAAAATTTAATCTTTTTCAAAGATCATTTATTCATTTGAAATTATTTAACAAAGAAAATTCAACTTTCGCAGCACTTAGAAAATGCTACGAAATGTTATGTTTAAAAACAGTTCGTTAACAAAAGACGGCATTTAAAATGCTGTAATATCTTAATTTAGTTTCAATCAAAATTTTAGTTCAATTTAACAACTATAGCACTAACAAAGTGCTATAATAACCCTTAGTTCAAATTTGCTATTTGGTTCATTTAAAACAACTACAGCATTTTCCAATGCTGTAATATCTTTACATTACATTTCAAAAATGCTGTCAAATCAAATTCAGAGTTTTATTTACAATTTCACACATAATTAACTTTTAATATAAATCATTTTAGCTTATAAAATCATATATTTTCACATTTAAAAACAATCATTTAAATACCTTTATTTCTATGATTTTATAAAGTCAAATTTCCATACAAAAATCAAATTAAATAATAATTAAATTTTCATTTATTTAATTAAATTCTTAACTTAACAACTAAGTGTAAATCTCCAAAATATGACTTATTTCCATTTATTTTACTTAATTAAAATTTCACTTTTAACAAAATTCACAATTTCCCAATTTAAGTTATATTTCAAAAAAATTCAACTTAAACATTCATTTATTCCATATTTTAATTTATACGAAATCATTAACACTTTTAAAAATTATTATTACTTAATAAAAATCATTAAATTCATCTTTTAAATCAAATTTGTCATATTTTCTTACTTTACATAAATTCCATTTAAACACAAAATCATAAATTCCAAAATTAACTTATATTTCAAATTCTACTTCACCATTTACTTAATTCACTTATTTAATTTGTAGAAAATCACTAATATTTTATAGAAATCATTTTAATAAAATTTAAATCAAAATATCATAATATTTACATTTTTAAAATATTTTAAAATTTTCAGAAAAATATATAAACCACGGGTCTGTATATAATTTTCTAGCCTAGGTCAAGTGATACAGATATATATCATTTCAATCCGTAATTTACAAAGAAAAACCAGGTTCTATCATTTCAAACCCGCAATCCCAAGTTAAATAACATAAATAAAAACCGTTCAGGCCTATCATTTCAGCCCATAACGATTTTTCCCTATTCTAAAGTCCGTTCGGGTATGTATCATTTCAACCCATAGTGATTTCTATACTAACAGGGAACTTGCAGTGTGATAAACAGATATAAATAAACAGAATAGTATCATCTAAAAGTAACAGATGATATAACAGGTGTAATAACAAGGGTGAGCATTATATGATCATAATATAACAGTTATAACAGGATGATATAATTTTACAGACTCAAATGGTGTCCGTTTACTAGTTATATAAGTACACATCGTCTAGTGAGAATTACTCACTTGTTTAAGCTGGAGATGACGACCAAAACACACAACACAGAATCTACGAAGGCACGACAACTCGAATATGATTTGAGAATGGGAGATCCAAAGATTAATCTCCTAACACACATGTAAACAAAACAAGTATATATAACATAAGTTTTCAACTCAAATTATACATAAACAATGTTAGAAATGAATACATGAAACAAAGCCAAAGTGTTTGCACTTGCTTTCTACCATCTATGCTTCAGCTCCAGATCTGAAATGGCACGGCTAAAGGCATGGTTTGGATCTGGTTTGGGTTCCTAAAGGTCGGCCTAGCATGTGTTAACAAAGTGGTGAAGATCTAGGTGCATAACTTCAACAACAAGGCAAATAACAAGGCAACATACATCAATTCTATACTAAGTTTGGATCGGCCAGTGGCTCCAGGAGGTGGTGGGTGACGTGGCAGAGGGTGGAGGATAGGCCAGAGGTGGTGGTTGAGGTGGTGGTGGCGGCTAATGGTGGTAGAAGGTGATGGTGTACAACTAGGCTTGGTTTATGTAGATAGGTGATGTAATATTGGATTTTTGGTGGTGTTCTCTAGCCAAGATGGCTCGGCCTGGCCATGGTAGTGATTTAGGGATGTAGGTGAATGGGCTAGGAGGTGATGGACGTTGGCCAAGGGTTGGAGGAGGGAGGAGCTGATCAAAAAGTGGAGAACAAGGGCAAAGATTCACATAGAAAACTAGAAAACAACAAAGGAAGAAAGGAAGATTTTTACCAACTCTTTGCTCCATGATGGCCGTATGTTTTTGGATGAGAAAGATATTAGAATTCACGTGAAAAGTGAGGAAATTCAGCTGAGAAAAGAAATGAAAAGCATGGCCAAAAACAATAAAGAGAGGAGTTGAGAAAATGAAAGGTCGGGAGATGAAAAGGCTTAGGAATTCCAAAAGTTTAACACCCTTCGAATTTCCTCTATTTTCTTTTTAAATTTTATATAACTGAAATATATATATAAAGTCAGATAAAATACGAAATTTAGTAAAGAAACAAAAATAAATAAATAAATTTCAATTATATATAATTTAATTAAATAAAACAGCAAAAATTTGCAACTAGTCTTGAAAATATGAAAATAAATGCAATGAACTTTGGAAAAATTTTATATACTTGAAAAATATTTATAAATAGAGATAAGAACACAAAATAAAAATTAATTCATAAAAATAAATAAATAAATTTTAATTAAATAAAATTTAAATGAAGAAAATAGCAGAAAAATGGAAACTAGGCTTGAAAATTGAAATAAATTCAAATGAACTTTAGAAAAATTACATTATTACTTTTAAAAATAATAAAGACAAAAATATACATCTATATAACAAAAAGAATCGGTGCTGACTAGGACATAAATGCTAAGACAAAGGATGGCTCTGATCTAAATTAAGAAAACATATCAGACGGTTCAACATACAACAGGATTTAAGTTGCTAACCCTTCGCTTCCACTATCTCCGCAATTCAATATCCACTAACCCCAGTAAACCACCATTTCCACCGAATTCAATTCCTTCTACTACAAATATCATAACTTCCCCTCGATCGCTCATCTTCTTTTCAAAATTATGTCCACACTTTGAAACTAACTTCTCTATTATCTATTCATTATTCCCGTGGTTCCTTCGAAGTTCTACTGCAATATGACCGATAAAACCCAAATAAAAGGTATTTTTCACCATTTCAATCTCCATCTTCTGTTACATGCAATTTGTATAATTGTTTATGGCAGCAGTACACATTTCATTACTGAAATTTTGCTTTTTCTGCTATCCATTCTTCATAGGAATGATGAATTTTAAATATTTTCTGCTTCCTCAAATTACTATATTTTATTCACTGATACTACTAGGTAGGTAATGACGGTTTATAATTTATGAACTGCGAGTTTCAGTGGTGATGAGTTTTCTATAGTTTGACGTGGTTTTGTTTGGATTACATATGCATTACCGAGTTTTAGTTCTAATGAGTTCATATTCCTTGATACCCACTGTTTTGGTGTTTTCGGTTTTTACTTCTCACTCATATTTGTATGCACATAATAAGTTCGGGAAAATGTTCCAATTGCTAATGACTTTGTATACCTTCATGTTCATAGTTTTTCTTCCTTTATCTTTGAAATCCAACTGCATACCTAAATATGAAATCATCAATTTTTAGTTTTTATGTTAGAGACATGTTTTAAGGAATCTTTATCCTATTATCACGTTATCAGAGTAATTATTTTAAAATTTAATCGTGGTCATACAGTAATGTTTTTAGCATGCACTGTTTATTGGTTCAATAAAATTTGAAAGTTCTTTTTTATTTTGTAAATTTCACTACATTACTTCTACTTCCTTATGGTTATGTTTGCCTTCTAGAAACAATACCAAGGTTATCTATATTAATATATTCAAAATTTATTACCTCTTTGATTTTTATTGTTGTTTCTAATTTTGTTATTAGCACATTGATTATTCCTTAAATTATGTAGCCATATATATTTTTTTGTCTGCTTTGGTTTTCTTTTGTTAAGATGCATGTTTATGTAGTGTGAATAGATGATATAGACCACAACAGCTGTACCACGGCTTAGGATGTCAAATCTTCAGTTTATTTCAACTTTTACCATGTTGATTTCGTTGCACTTCTAATATCTTATTTATTTAGTTTAAGAGAGTTTCACTTTGTTGTTTTTAGTTTTTTTTCTCATGACTTATTTTATTTATTGCTGCTGTCATAATAACAACAATTAGCTGAATATTTGACATCTATGTTTTATTTATTATGTTATACAATGGTATGATAAATGTTTGTTAAAGTGATTAGGTATTAGGTATTAATTTACAATGCTACATGTTTACTTAATCGTACTACAGTTGTCGTTCACTATTGTTTTTTCATTCAATATGTCATTAAAGTCATTAAATTCAGGAATTTCTTACCTTTACTTCGTTACCTTTCAAGGTATTCATTACATTCAAATCTAGAATTCTTTGTTAAATTCATTAAATATTGTCAATAAGACATTCTAGCTAAAATTTCTATATTAAAAATCTATTAATTCGGTCCATGTATATATACATACAATTATCATCTACATTTACTCATATCGTTAATTAACTATTTTTCATGTGCTTGCATTTTTATTCCTCAATTCTTTCTTGGTTGGACACAACTCTTTATAACCATTCTTTTTATTCATTTGAAGAAAATAGGTACTTTTACCGCATAATATGGGTTTGCTTTCGTGCACATGTCTTTTGACATTAATTTTGGAAGCTATCTATGTAGTCAATGCAAGATGTGGACTCATGCTCCTGTGTTGGGTCGATATTTTTGGTTTCTTTGCTTATTGATTTTCTCTGTACGGTTGGATATCTGATTATTGTTACGTAAATATAAATCGTGTATAATATTACAACACACATGTCAGATAGAATAAATTGCATACTTTTCCTTACAATTTGCTTCTATATGACATAAAGGCGTAGGCCATTTTAATTGATTTGATATTTATATTTAATAATAAGTTTGAGTTCACATACATAGAAGGAGACAATGGTACAAGGATTCGTTGCAAATTCCAAATTCAATGAAATCACAACACTGTGGATCTATTTATGGTCAACCATTCTTATATGCATACATGTCCTTTTATTTATCCAAGGCACACCAAAATTACTTTTTGTGAGCACAAAGTATATTCCAATTTAACATTTTTTTGGTCTATGAGCAATGGAATATTCAACATTTATACACAGCATGGGATGGCATGGACGGTTATGGATGGCAGCCATACATTTCTTATTAGTTATTATACCCACAATCCATAGCTATAGCAAATTTTTGTTGGTGATGTGAAATTTAGGTTTTATTATCCAATTTATTTACTAATTCTGTGCAAATTTCCAAATTTAATATTTACATAACTGATGTATTAATATTATTTGTATAACCAATAGTTACTATAATTGTTTCGCTAAAATATACTTTTCTCCCTCATAATGCAGTTTTTGTGTCTTTATTTGTTTACGATTACCTGTGGTTCCTTCACATGCATCCCAATATAGTTTTAGTTCTTCATCTTTTCAAATATGCCACTATTGAAAAAGTTTCGCTGTCTATATTCGACTGCCATCTTTATATATTTATGCATCCTCTAACCTTGATAGGTATACATATAACATCCTCTGATGTGTACTGTCTTGACCCGTATTTGCATCATAGTCTAATGCCTATGCATTTAATCTACAATTTCATGTAATTTAAAAAAAATATAATATCATGTTTCAAAAAATACTTAGTAATGAAAACTTGAAATGATATGTCTTGCATTCTTAGTTTTCTAGGATCCTAGCTGACTCTTTTGTGCTTAGTGTAGGTGCTATAGGGAAAAGAAGTACATGCCCGGACAAGGATGAAATATAAGATCTTAGTCATTGAAAGGATGAAATAAAAGAACTAGACATGGCTTCATCCGTGATGTACAGTCAGTTGGCATTTACTTGCTCATTCTCATGTACAGTCATTCAAAGAATCAAATTTGTTTGGGCTATTTTAGACTTACATATATCTAATTTTCATGTTATAACCTTGGATCTTTTTTTGGTGTTTGTTTTGTGCAATATTAATTTTTTAAAGTTGTGTTATCTTTTTGGAAATATGACCAAATTCATTCATTTTTGTGCTGCCATTTTATAGTAGAAGAAGTATGTTCTTGCTACATTTTTATTACATTAGTATCTTTGTTACTGAAATTTATGCATAACTGTAACAACTTAATTTTTTCATTGTTTAAGGTTGGAAAATCCTCAAGGAGCTAATGTTTGGAGAGACTTCAAAATATTCCTTTTTAATTTCTATCAATGTAACAACACTGTCAGGTATCTGTATTAAAAATAAATTTATGCTCGGTTTTGTATATCAAATATTTGATGGTATTCACAAACTTAATTTATTATGCATGACTAAATTTTCGTTACATGAATGCATGGGTTTTTTTCCCCACTTGGCAAGTCCAATACTACAACTTAATTGTTTCCTTTACGTCTTTCCTAAAGAAACAAGATATATACTGCATCATTTGATATTTGTTCAATTTTCGAATTTAATTTTGACTTACAATCCCATTATCAATTTTTAGTAACATATTCTTATTAAACTAATACTGGTTTTAGCCTGCTTTTGAGATTTACAAGTTGAACAGATTTTATTTTTATTATTATAAATTAGCGTAATTTATTATATATAACTGGAAAAGAGGTGCAATTTTTTTATTTTGTTTGCTATTTTTTATTATTTATTATTATTTAATATGAACAGTGATATTAAATATTTAAATATCTGACTAAAATTGAATACAAATTTATCTGAATGGTGGAAACATAAACCAAATTAGTGGATCGCATAATGAGAAGATAAACCAATGCTTTAGTTTAACCTGATAGTTATTTTGTTCTATTTAATAAATGGACATGTCTCTTATTATTTTATACCGTTCTCGACTGATTATGTTAGTGTAGATGTTTTCACCAAATTAAGAATTCATATAATCATCTTAATTGTGTTCTATTTACGATAGGGTTTTACATGTAATTGGTTGTTTCTATGTAATTAATTGTTTATTTCCATGTAAGTTAGTATTTTATTGCTACTATTGCCATTAATGCATGTTTGTTAACTCATTTTTTACTTCTTAGTCAAATACGATTTTTTTTTATAATTATGAAATATTTGCTATGTTGGCTCTTCATATCTGATGTTCCAGATCTTG
Source organism: Allium fistulosum (assembly GCA_030737815.1). Classification (NCBI taxonomy): domain Eukaryota; kingdom Viridiplantae; phylum Streptophyta; class Magnoliopsida; order Asparagales; family Amaryllidaceae; genus Allium; species Allium fistulosum. The sequence continues at coordinate 357,081,194 of CM060903.1, read as the reverse complement.
ATCGGTTTTCATTAGCTTAGGATTTTTCTAAGGTTTATCCATCCTTCTGACTTAAATAATAACAATATTGACTCATCAATAGTACAGTCCGTCGTCTAATTGAATGTCCTCCAAGAGCTAATTTGCTCTTAAACATTCTAAAGAATAATATGATCAACAAATATTAAATTCCATGCATCACTACAACATATAGTTCCATAAGCTGTGTATAAAATAAAGTATGCACCCGTGCCATCGGCACGGGCTTCCTACTAGTAAAATAACATATTAACACATACTAAAATAAAATATGACAAAGAAAATAAAATTTATATAATTTAAAATAAACAAAATGACTTAATAAATCAGTTTACACATCATATTGAAAAATGTATAACTTTTACAATTTAAATCTGTTTTCAACGAAACGAAAAGCAGTATTCATGTTAGTAAATCTATTTTCATAATAAAAGATAAAATTTAAGAATTTAAACATTTAAATTAAAAATTTAAAAGTCAAAGTTTGACCAGTTTGAACAGAAATTCACTTTTCAGTAAAATATCCAATTTATACAAGTTTGAAATTATAATTCACATAATAATCAAAATTTATATTTTAAAATGAAATTTCTGAAATAAAACAAGTTTAAAATAATTTCAAAATAAAATAAAGTCGAATTTAAAATATATGCACAAATCTAGGGTTGTTACACACTCATAGAAATAGTTAGGTCCTCGAAACGCAGTCAAGGGCATACTGTCCTCAGCTACCCTTAACTGATGAAAACCCGAAGCTAGATCTAACTGAGAGAAAACTGAAGCTCCATGCAACTGATCAAAGAGATCATCTATACGAGGTAATGGATACTTATTTCAGATAGTCACTTTGTTCAATTCTCTATAATCAACACAGAATCTTAGCGATCTATCTGACTTTGTTACAAACACAACGGCAGAACCCCAACTAGAAAAACTAGGTCGGATCAAACCTTTCTCTAAGAAATCTTGGGTCTGCTTCACCAACTCTTCTCTCTCCTTTGGTGCCATTCTTCTATTGGGCTGAACAACAGGTACTACCCCTGGAATCAGATCAATCTGAAACTCTATTTCTTGATGTGGAGGTAAACACTTGACTTCCTCGAAAACATCAGGAAAATCTTTAACCACATCAATATCTCCTCCCTTCTCTTGAGAAGTCTCAACTCCATGTAAAAGATTACTCAAGTGAACTTTAGAACTATCACACGTCACTTTAGCAATCCTACCCAGATCAGTTTCCAACGAAACGGTTCTCTCTTCACAATTCAGGACAGCTTTATGTTTATCAAGCCAATCCATTCCCAGAATAAGGTCGAATCCTTTAAAATCTAACACATAAGGCTCACACGAAAAACTATGGGAAAGATAAGTAATTCGCAAGCCTTTACAAATCATATTAAGTCGGGTTACTCCCCATATGGGATTAGAGACGCAAATAGAATTTTCCACGACACTAGGGATAAGGTGGAATTTTGCTACCGTCTCCAAAGAAATAAAACCGAGAGATGCTCCAGAATCAAATAATACTTTAACATAAATGCCATTAATAAGAAAAGTACCTTCCAAAACTCCCTTGCATTTAGAAGAAGTTGATGGTGCACCTTCCAAAGCAAACACTTTGTTCGGCTGGAGTTTTTGAAGAAGCGGGCAATCTTTTACCATGTGTCCTGGTTGATGACAGTTAAAACACAAAGATTTCTGAACCATTGCTGATCCTAGCCCATACTGATGTTGCTGCGGAGATCCTCTCTTAGGACATTTATTAGCCAAATGACCCTCTTGCTGACAAATATAACACTTGCGAGGTCCGTTGTTCCCTCCTGGTTTCTTCCCTTTTCCTTGCTTTTTCCAAAATGGATTTAATTTCCTCTTATTTGGATTGGAAGAATTCCCTCCAGATGTTGCTACAGGTGCCACTGGTTTCTTATTCATCAAATCCTCGTATCTCAGTGCCATATCAATCAACTCCACAAAAGATCCTTTCAAATGCGTTGTCATCTTTTCATGAAATTTTGGCCTCATTCCCAGCACAAACATCTCATTCTTTTTTAGGGGAGTGTCAATGAGTCTCGGTCCATAGCGAGATAGCTCATTGAATTTGGTCTCATATTCAGCTATAGTCATGCTTCCCTGCTTCAATTCTAGAAAATCCCGGTACAGACGAGTTTTCCCTGCTGTTGGCATGAATTCCTCCTCAAATAGTTCTTTAAATCTGCACCAAGAAATATCACCTTCTGAAACATTCGCTGTAACTGCATCCCACCAAGCTGCAGCACCTTCTTACAGTTGCCATGATGCCATTGCCCTTTTCTGTTCATCAGACAAACTCATACTCTTAAAGATGCGCTCGCAAGAGCGTAGCCAAGCTTGAACCTCAATTATTGTCTCTGATCCTTTAAATGGTCTACCTCCAAAATTGGTGAATTCCTTGCATAAAGCGGCAAAACTAACCCGAGGCGGTGTTGGATCCACATCCTCACTAGCAATCTGACTTCTTCCATTATCGGTCAATGAACTGCCCCTACCTTTGCCTCTCCTTCCAGAACTCATGTTGGCAACCTGGACAGGTAACCCAACAAATTTAGATATGTATATAGTTATATATAAAAATTACAATTACGCGCTCTCAAGATAGATATTATTCCAAAGCCTAGGTATTCACTCAACCTAGCACTCTGATACCAACTGTGACGACCCGCCTTTCTATCCACAGAAAGACGCATCATCCTTAAGAAAGAAATAGATAGAAATAGAAAGAAAGAAGAAAGAACAACACAATTCAGAATCTCACAGCGGAAACGGAACAAATATAATACATCACATAACTATTACATAGTCTTTCATATATCAGAGTTACACAACATCATCCAAACAAGACAGTCATATATACATATCTGCCATTTCATACATCCCAAAATACAACATACATCACTAACCGTGACGCCCCACCTCTATGCTCATAATAACAAAGAGTACTAAAAGAAATACTGTCTATTATTACGAAGAATAAGGCTGGATAGGAGCGACCATCTGTAATTGGCCTTACACTAATATTGGTTATCTCGATAGGAGTGGTATATACTTTTTATTTTTCATCTATTATTTATTTACTCCCATCGACATATCCAATTATCAGTATAAAACAAACTACGATAGTTCATAATAGTTTAGGACATTAGATATAACAATAACACAGATAATATAATTGCGGAACACAGATAAAAACAAAAGTCTCATATATATATAACTGATGTCAGTTAATACATAGTTGACACAATACATACGATACAACTACAACTGTCGACTCTAGAAGTTATATATGCACGTACATTATCGACTAATATACATGAATACATATCGTTCTATACAATAACACGACTACTACAAAAGGACAATGACAACTTCAGAAGATGCGAAAAGTCTTCAAATCCCGAACAGCAACTCAAAGAAGAAAATCTACAACCTGAAATAACTCGGGTCTGACCCGAGTATTACATTCAAAAGAAAATAATACACGGGTCAGTCTAATTCAAACTCAGTTATTAGTGCATAGCAGCAATAATAATCAGATAGTCAAATAGACGACAATCACAGAAATCTCGTATATCCAACTCTCGATACGAGAATTGGATAACGGCAAATATAACACTAAGCAGTGTTGAACGACAAATCAACAAACCGAATTAGAATACAACTCCAAACTATTTGAAATTAACCAACGAAACAATTCAACAAATCGAAACATCAATTTAAAACTGTCAAATCTGATAGGGCTGCAGTACACGCACGCGTGTACTGCCTCGCCACTATCGCAAGAGATACACCAAAGCTCAGTGAAAATCGATAACTGAGTACAAGGTCAAACCCGAGTCTTTAAGACTGGATTCAACACAATGTACTAATAATAATACAACACTGTTAGGAACAAATGTCATCAAGGAAGTAAGACCCAAAAATAAAGTTATCAGACTGCAACTTCAACTAAATCCGACAGAAGACCAAACAACAAGTTATCATTCAAGTACTTGTTTAAATGGTCAGATCCAAACGACTCAAGCATCGACTCCAGTCATTGGCAACATAACTAAATGTTCCAGTAAACTAATGCAAACTCAAGTGTAGACTAGTCAAATATAAACAAGACCAGTATAATGAAATTACAAATGGACATAACTATTTGTCAATTGCATCAGACTAAAATACCAGACACCGTTGCAAGTGAATGCACCACTACACTATACTAAAGTTCAAGTGATCAAAGACTGGACAACAACAAATGCAACAGGAACTATCAAAGCCACGACAGGCATTCAGTAACGCACAAAAACAAGTGAAGCTACCCAACATGATTGTCAATGAAACTGGAACCAATCTCAAGTGCAACTACTATGGTGACCAAACAGTTTCACAATTGAAGAAACCCGAGAAATGCAGAGTGATATATGCTACATGAATATGCCAACTATACAATACTGATGTGGTGCAATATATACGAACCAACATGAAACAAATTCAAACAGTGCAACTCAAATGAATGCAGACTACCTGCAGTAAATGTGATAATCAGAAACTAGCAAAATCCAATTAATACAATTATCAAGATGCAACTGCAATGTATATGCAACCAAATAGGGTAACTCAACAAGACAGAAGTGGACGCAGAGATAAAGTACAATGAATGGAGAGATGGCCAGAGTCGAAATTAAGGTAATGCCGCAGTCACATAGAATGTAACTTAAATCAAATGTCTCAAAATCACCCAAGTCAGAAACCAAGTATCACAATCGAGAAAAATCACGAAAACCACTCAATGCAGCAGTGGAATGGAAATGGTACAGCAACCTCGACATCAAAGAGGTATCCAAATTACATAAAACAAAGTGTGCAGTCTAAACAAATACAAGGTCCGGGAAATGGGCTAAGCAGCCTCACATCTATACCAGATATAACATGTACCAGTAAATGCATGTACAAGGCTGCAGGAGTATACAAATACTCGAAGCGAAAGCTACCATTTAAACAAAGAATCAAACCATAACTGGTAAAACAGAGAAACAACAATGCAATCACCACATAAATATATACATATGTATATGCATATGTATACACATATATAGGAAGCGCAATTTCAAGTTAACAGTTTTTACAAAGCCAGAGTCAAATGAAATCATCGTTCCAATCATATAACGAATCAAATCGGAATTCGATCAAACCCTAATGCCCAACGAAACTGAACCGAGTCGAACCCAAATTCGACTGCAAAACCCAAAGTCGAAACAGCAACGTACAAGTTTAAACCAGGTCATAAGAAACTGATTCGAAGTCCACAATTTCGAAATAATCAAACAGTGAGTTTCAAAATAGGGTCGAAGGCCAAATAAAGTCAAATCGAACGCCAAAGAATTCAAAACAGTGGTATCCAAAATCAAGCAGTGGAATTCACTAATTAAACGAGGATGAACAGATGTGAGTGAGGAATCACTCACCTCGTTTACGAATCTGACCAAATAGGAGCGGCCGTGGTTGCAACTCGAAAAGACGAACAATCGATGGAGCAGCAACCTCATACGATCGATCTTCTTGTGGTCGGCGCCTTCGAATCTGAGAAGCCCTAAGCTTCAGAGGAGAACGAACGAAAGAACGAGACGAAGAAGATGCCGCCATTTATTTTCTCTCGTTCGATTTGATTTGGGTTTACGAAAATGAATGGGATAGAGGGTGGTTTCATGTTTTATGATCGTGGTTTTAATAGAGAAACATCGTGTCTAGGGCATGGGCTGGTATGGGTTTATTTGTACGAGAGGTATGGTCATCATCTTTCTCAAAGAATCGGGCCGAAGTAATTAGGGATCGGGCTAGTGAATTTTGAACGGATTACAACTGATTTAAAAACTCCATCAACAATAGCTAGCGATAATAATTGTTTAATGATGATAATAAATTTTTCCAACAGCAATTAACCAACAATTCACTCGTCATTAGACGATAACAAAATGATTGCGGAATCTCGGGTTGTTACACTAACACAGCGGAACTAGACAGATAGATATATACGTTTGGACTTCTGCTTCAAGCTCCTCCAGACTTCAACAATCCAAGACCTGATCACTTGGATACTCATAAAAATTTGAGTACCCGAGTTTAAGAAAAATAGAAATAAACTCTGGGTCAGACATGGGTCTAGTATGAGTAAATGGGTTAAAGTTGCTTAACTTTGAAAAACATTTGAAACAAAGGTATCACGTAAGACTTCCCACACATAAACACGGGTAAGTTTTTACCTTACGCTAACCAAAACATTTTATAGGAAATCCGGTGATATTATAATAGTGTCTAGGGTTTTCAAGTAAAATTAGAAAATAGCTGAAATGATTACATCTCACATTCCAACATAGTTGGGCACAATCAAAACGTACGGCGCTTATTGGAGATTGGATTCCATACAATGGCAGGGCTACTGGGGTACCGCCCGTCACAGTACCTAGCCTAGATCAGAGTACCGAGGATCACGCCCGACCCCCTGCAACACAAGGCTAGAACCATCCCTTACTGGACAGTCCCGAACAAGACAACCCCGCAGTTGTGGCCAACAACTGCCCACTAAGCCGAAATAAAAAGGGACATCTAGACAGGGGTATATCTCGTCCTACTTGGGTGCTACCCACTTAACCTTGCTGAAGCTCCCCTGTTTTAGCCATTCCCGATTGATGAGGCTTGAGGTTACGATTACTTTTAGAGAACACATCTCTTAGAATGCTCATCGTCCACCTGACGATGTGCTGAAAGCATTCAATCCATACAAGTTCGTTCCAGGTTTGAATGAAACCGAAGGCATTATCTCGTTACACTCATTTTGGAATCACCCTCAGAGTTAACGACAATAACCCTTGCATTCTGAAACTCCATCTCGATCTTCACTTTGAGATGTCATGACCTATCGTTTAACTTGGATCGATGTGGTTTTCGGAAAATCATAACTGATTCCCGATTCCGGTCTCATCAAAATCCAAACATGTTTTAAAAACCAAGTTGTTTAATAGTTTAAACAATTTAATTCAATTTAATATTGAATTCACATAGCATTTATCACAAATAAATATCACGCATTTATCACAGATATATCCAAAGCATATTACATAGTATCACAGAATATCACCCAATAGATATCAATCATTCCAGACATTCTACTCAACAATCATCCATAAGCAAGAATTATTAATCCATAACATAATTAATTTAATTAATTTCAAATTAGATTGATTACTTAAGAATTAATCACCTAACCTTGCTTAATCAATCATTAATTAATTACAATCATTTAATTAATTAATCACTCCTTAATTACCCTTTTAAATCAATTAATTAATCCTTAATTACTTAATTAATTATCTCTAATTACTTAATTAATTAGTCACTATTATTAATTAATTATCTCTAATTACTCATTAATAATTCTTAATTACAAATTAATTAACCTCTTAACTAATTAATTTATAATTCTTAACTATTAATTAATTAATTTCTAAATCAATAATTAATATAATTAATAACACTTTAATTACTTCATTTAGTTATCAAAATCTTAATTACCTTTAAGATAAATCATCATCTTTATTAATTACTTAATCATATTATTTAAAAACATTTATCCTTTAATTATCACTTAATTATATTTATAAAAATAATTAAGTTTAAAATATCTTAAAGTTTAATTTAACAAACTTAAGTTAACAAACATAAAATTTCTTAATCAAAGGTTTAGGAAAACATTTATGATAGGAAGAAAATTATTTAAGAAAAGTTTTAAAACAAAACCATTTTTAAATTCCAAAACTTTACTTTATAAAATCTTTTTAAAGCATGTTTAAAAATCTTCATATTCCTTGCTTCGGTTCAAACCTGCTGTTTACTCGAGTCTGTCTCGAGTCCTTCCTTCATCTCTCATTATTTTTTTTTCACTTAGTTAAAACTTAAACACCTATATGCTACAATCACGCACCACGAGAAGAGACACAAGAAAATCATTCTTCAACCCGGGAACACCTTCGTGTCTCTCACGAACCCAAACTACCCTGACACACGAACGACGCCGTGCACGTGCACCCACGTTCGCCAGCGCTCCAGCGACCATCACCCCCTCCGGCAAGTTGCAAATCGACTCAGCAATCGATTCAAGTCATCGATTCCAAAACACATAGCCAAAATTAAAATCGAGCAATCCAGTTCAAACCTGGAACTCGACATCACCAGAAAAATCCCTTCGAACCACCCATGCTGACCACCGGCGATGCTACAACTCTGGCCACACCCTGCCGATCCTCCACACTACCATTCCCAAAAACCTCGAGAACCTCGCATCACCAGTGACGATACAACGACCACATTTCCGACCTCTTTCACTTCTGGGTTTTAAACCCTAGTCCATCCAAACTCTGATGCCACGATGATCGATCACCGCAACCACTATTTTTCCCTACCCTCCCAGTCGACAACCAAGCTCCGGCGAAAAACCCGAGGGCCAAGTGCTCGTCAATCGCCAGAAAATGGTCAAAAACCATTTCCTGTTCAACTTTGAACTGCACCTTCGATACTCGATTAAAAATCGTGATTTTTATTTCAAAAATCCTATTTTCCAGAGCTGATTCAAATTATATAATTGAAACAATAAATTATAATACTTGATTTTAACCCAAATCAAAAATTTTACGGTTGTTTTCTTTTTTTCCAGAGAATTTCAAACTTAATTCACATAATTTAAATTTTAAAAACTAAATTATGATTTAACAAACAACTTTTGTTTGCAACACAAAGCTTATCAGTGATTAGTTTAGGAAATCTTGGATTTTGATTAAATTTTCCACACTGTAAATTTTGAAATAGAGAAGAGTCAACCAAACTCAAACATGCACAGTTCAACACAAACTTATATACAGAGATTTCACCATATATATACATGCAACACAATAATCATCATAGAAATTAACTTGCAACATACATTTAGTTACTTAAGCTTTTTGAATTAAATGTTTACTCACCTGAAACAATTTTGAACAGAGAACACTTCTGTTTTGAAAAGCTATAAGCCTGATCCACTTGAATCTCTTTGCTTGCTTAATTGAATTGTTGTTTAGTTGTGTTGAAATAAAACTTCAGTTGTAATGTATTTTCTCGTATGCTCAGTTGTGTTGAACGAATGAAATAAGAAAGATTGATATATAGAACAAAGTTTACAGGATGATTATTTTATTGGTACAACAATGGTCAGAGATTTTTTTCTCTATGGAGCCTGATATGATTTTGTTCTTGTGCTAGAGATGATGGCATTTAATGCAATGGTCCCTTTTCACGTTTTCAAATAATTATCCCTTGATTTTTTTATCTTATTTCTTTGTATAACTACATGTATTCCACTAGTATATATATATATATACACAATTCTAGAATTATCTTAAGTTCATTTCATATTTTTACATAACCATTTGTTTGAAATATTTATTTCTATTTAGCACTTAATGTATATAACTAATGTATTTGTTTCTATTTTAACCTTAAACTACCAAACACTTCATTTATAATTATTTATTTATTTTTTCCACTTATGTTTAATATCATAGTTTCTTATGTTTATATGTTTATATTTATGTTTGTATATTTATACTTACGTTTATGACCATATATTTGTTTTATACTTATATTTAATATTGATAAGATTTATTTTATTTTAAACATTTTTATCTAGATTACATCATAAATATATATTTGGATCAAATGTAAATAAGTAGAGCTTTACTTTAATTAAATGTGAATAAGATAGATTTTACTTTAAATATTTTGAAACTCTTTAATTTAAATTTCAAATCATAATTTCCTTCCAAAGATACACATATATATATATATATATACGTTTTTAAAATGATAAGTTTGGAATTTAATAAATCAGACTGAAATAATATTGCTAAAATCCCGGGTCATCACATCATCCTTCTCATTTTCCCATCAATAACTCATTTCATGTTAGAACCAATCCAGGAGAATTTGTACACGGATTAACCTCTCAGTTCTCTAAGAGTGATATAGGCATTAAAATATGCCTAAACTATGTTATAATCTCGTCCTCCACAACCCATAAGTGAACCCAGTAGACTTCTTTACTATAAGTTCTTTCATGGAGAAAAATGTCAGTACTTGATAACCCTGTTCATCTAAGTAAAGTTTATCAAAGGAGATTTGTTTCCTAATGACTTAAAATGATGAGAAACAATATTGAAGGTGTGGTATAATAATGATAATAACTTTAAAATATTATCTCACAATCATTTGAATATAAATATATTGAAGCAAGATGTCCTAAAGTAAGATAGGACTGTTTAAAAGAAGTAAAATAGATATGTAAATTATTCATTATGGAATTATGTTTGATGTTATTAGCGACTAAAGATAATACTACACTGTTAGTAACAACTAAAGTATCTGGTAGGAATACTTCTTTAAAATGTACCAAGATTTTAAAATCAAAGAAAAAACCTATAAAATAAGCTAGTACGTAATGAATGTATATAAAATAGCAAAAATATTATAAAAAAGAAAATAGTATTATTAGTATCATTTGATTCTCAATTCAGCTCTGCACGTTAAAAAATTCCATTTGAATACAGTTCTTAAAAGGGTATAGTACAGTGGTAATGTTAAATAGTAATTATAGAAAATTGTATATCATAGAAAAATCTATCACACATAAAATCTGTATGTAACATAAGGACTACATAACACACCCTACAACAGCTCACATTCATGCAAATTCTGTTCTGTTTCTATCTATTTATTTGGATTTACCTATTCACCTCTGTAAATTCATTTTACAAATCTTTCATAACTTTACTGCTCACTGATACAAAATTATACAACTCGCATGATTTCTTTATAGCATTCATGATTTTCCCATTTCAAACTTTCAGCCACCATGATATATAATCTTAGGTTGAATATTTTTTAAACGACTATTCATTTTACTACAACATGGCATAAAATTTTATATTACATAACTAAAGTCCAAACTGTATCATACACTTTTTTTCATTTTTGGCATACACTAAAAATGTACAAACTGTGTATAACTAAAAAGGTACAAAATGTGGCTCGTTTAGGGGAATTTCTTTTAATTGGCCATGTTCCTTCCGCTCTAGTCCCGTTCCAACGGCTATCTCCTCGAATACAATCTTAAGAATCTTCTTCAACATGTCTAAAAAAGAATAAAAGTGATGGATAGATCACTGTAAGCTATAAAAGAGAATATCAGACAAAAGAATAAAAAGAAATAAACATTAAAACGTCAACGAATTTAACTTGGACTAAAAATATTGCAAGTATTTTTAAATATTTACTCCTGTTAACCAAAAGAAGTTTAACTTAACTGATTTTGACAAATTGACAAATGTATGATAGCATGACGTGAATGAAGTAAAAGCAAACAACAAAAAGTGCATCTGTTGTGTAAATAAAAGATATATATTTATGTATCATTTTTATTGTGTTAATTCTCTAAGCAACATATACATTAGGTTAGGACATGTGAACAGAAATACAAAAACAACTCATTGGGACGTTCAGTCAAGCAATTAATGCTGTCAAATAAGGGTCATAAAATATGGATCAGTCTTTTCTTAGAGCACTAATTCCAATTCGTACATACTGACATATTACCTTTCCTAATTTAAAATGAAGGAATTTAGGATTATTGACTATATTGCACATCAAGCCAGACCAAGTAACTACAAAAATTCATATATGGAAGATATCATAAATAGCAATTAATTAGTAACAAATATGTCAAGCATTTAACTATCAACCTTATATATGCCAAAACATTTATTTGGAAAAAAAATCATATCATAAATAGCATAAGTTCGATCGTATATACCATAGAAGTGTAAATAACCATGTTGAATGACTGTAAATATGATTGAGATATATATGGAAAATTAACACAATTAATTCATAATCTCACAACAATCAAACATAACCAAGTTAAAGTTTTTCCTAATTTGATTGTCAAGATTAGTGGAGTCATTGTGGTGGCCTAGAAAAAGTAGGCATGCTGACAAATAGTCATATTAATCACAATATGTTTCTTCATTTTAAACCATTTTACCTTTAACAAATACGATTAATACAAACATAAATTATTTATTGTAACTATGAAAGGCATTGATTTTATTATCATTAAACAACATAAAACCAAATATACACCTTAAACACTGAAATTCAGGAACTACAATTGCAATATATCCTCCAAACATACCCTTGCAAGGAAAAACTTAACACATCAAATAATAGTATACATTGTAGTATAAAGTAGTTGAATAAAAAAACAATAAGGTTGACTTCAAAGTAAACCCTTGAAATGTAAATTAAAATTTAACTTCAGGAGTTTAAATTGGAAAATTAAAGGAAAATAAGGCAGAACATATTGGTCACTTTATTTTTGTTAACAAATCACAATATATTTGAAGTTATAATGAGAAATAATCAATTACAGGTGATATTATGTTGAAGGTAAAAATGTGAAGGTTTTGATTCCCATATTAGAACGATGGGAAGTTATAGCTCAAAGTAAGAAATTTATTTCTAATTGATATCAGAGTGTGAGATCTTAGATGAGTCCTAAGGGCATCTAACTTGTAACATCCCACCTTTTTGTACGATTAAGCAGACACACGTGCCAACTTAAACCATACAGAAGGGCGGACTGTTATGGGGTAAATAAGAAAAAGTGGAGAAATAAAAGAAACAAATAGAATCTTGCAGCAGAACGATAAAATATAATAATCAAATAACAGTTCATGAAGCTGTTTTACAAAACATTTGATTATACTTAAACAATACATATCAGAGTTACACATACCAGAGAATGATAATAAATGCAGCGGAATACAATGGTGTAGTAGAATATATAACAAATAGTAATAATAAAATCTTCATCTTCGTCCTTCAGAAATAGGGCCTTCCAATCCTGAAATGCTCAGGCTGACCCGAGCGAATTGAAAAGACAAAACACTCGAGTCAGAACTAAAAGATCTTATGTAAGTTAAATCAATGAAATAAATATGAGTGTAAACGGCGTCAGAGATGTTTACGGGGTTTGACATCTCCTATCCAGTGTCTAACGTGAGTGCAGTAACTTAAGAAATGTTCGGGATTCACATCTCTTAAGGATCCGTTAGACTATCTACTATGTAGTAATATTCGCTATATACAGTAGTGTCTAATCAGTAAAGTATAATCATATAGAAAATAGCGTTAAGGGGATGGAGAACCTTAACGCGGTCGGATCTTAAAATCATAATCGTAGTAAAGCTCGATATGGTAGGTGACACGGCACACAAGGCAATGCCAGGGTTGATATACCAATTACGCACACGGACTGATGGAGCGGATAGCAGCCACTACCGTCCACCTCGAACAACACTCCCAAATCGAAGGGTGGCCACAAAAAATCAAAAAGTAATAGAATGGAATCGAAGAAGTGCGTCCGATAAGAGGTGCTACCTCACTGGTCCGAGATCGCTCCTGTTTTAGCCACCTTATGCCAACTCACGGGAGTTGGGTCCACGTATATACCTTAGGATCGTCGCCACCATCCTACTTCATTCTGGAAACTCCACCGCATACACAGTTGTCAAAGTGGTTTTCGGTATCGACAGAGAGTATGTCCATATCCGATCCCGGTCTCTTTAACAACCAATCGTTATTATAACACCGTGGTCATTTTAAAAAAAATATATACTTTTAAAAACACAATCATTGCCCTTTCAAAACATATTCTTTATTTCAAAATAGTATATACATCAAAAACCAAAATATTATTGCCATTTCAAACCATATCCTTTACTTCAAAATAGTATATACTTTAAAACCAAATTATTATTCCTATTTCAAAACATATCATTTACTTCAAAATAGTATATACTTAAAAACCAAATTCAACATATACGAATTGAAACAAGACAAATGATGGGCTTTGGGCTTCAGCAGTAAGAAGATCAAAGGTGATGGGCTTTGGGCTTCAGCAGTAAGACGGTCTGTGGATCATATGCAAGTGGATAAATGAATTGATAGATAATACTCCTCCTCAAGTTGGTGCATATATGTTAACTATGCCCAACTTGTTGCATAACATTCTAATTCGATTTCCAGGCAGTGCTTTGGTGAAGAGGTCTGCCAATTGATCTTCAGATTTTACATGACATGTAACAATTTCTCCTTCTTGTATTTTGTCTCTAATGAAGTGGCAATCTATTTCTATATGCTTGGTTCTCTCATGAAAAACTGGATTGGAAGCAATATGAAGTGCTGCTTGATTATCACACCACAGCTTCGCTGGATTTTCAAGTCTTAATCCCAATTCTTTCATCAAATGTTTAATCCACATTATTTCACAAACTGTTTTAGCTATTGATCTGTATTCAGATTCAACACTTGATCTTGATACAACACTTTGCTTTTTACTTTTCCAAGATACCAGGTTGCCTCCCACAAATACACAAAACCCTGATGTTGATCTTCTATCATGCTTGGATCCTGCCCAGTCAGCATCTGCATAGCTTTCCACTCTCATATGACCATGGTTAGCATATAAAATTCCTTGTCCAGAAGTACCTTTTAAGTAACATAAAATATGCTCAAGAGCATTCCAATGATGAATGGTAGGGTTTGCCATAAATTGGCTTATAATACTGACAGGGAAAGAAATATCTGGTCTTGTTACTATTAAGTAATTTAGTTTGCCAACAAGTCTCCTATATCTCTCGGGATCACTATATAATTCTCCTTCTGGAGTCAAATTAATATTTGGCATAAATGGATTGTTGTATGGCTTGGCCCCCAATTTTCCAGTTTCTGCTAATAGGTCCAGTACATATTTCCTTTGACATAATAAAATCCCTTTGTCACTTCTCATTACTTCAACTCCTAAAAAATACTTTAATTCTCCCAAGTCTTTTGTTTGAAATTGATTGTGTATGAAGTGTTTGAGTGTAGCAATACATCTTTCATCATTTTCCGTGATAACTATATCATCCACATAAACTACTAAAAGAATTATACCATTTTTAGTAGCTTTCTGGAATACAGAATGATCACTTTTACATTTAGATAGGCCAAATTTCTCAAGAGCTTGACTAAACTTCCCAAACCATGCTCTAGGGCTTTGCTTTAGCCCATATAAAGATTTTCTTAGTCTACATACCAATTTAGTTTCTTCTTGGGCAATAAAACCAGGAGGTTGAACCATATATACTTCTTCATTCAAGTCACCGTGTAAGAACGCATTTTTAATGTCTAGTTGATGAAGTTTCCATTTGAATCTTGCTGCTAATGATATGAATAACCTGATAGATGTCATTTTTGCTACAGGTGAAAAGGTTTCCGAGTAATCCATCCCATATACTTGTGCATACCCCTTAGCTACTAGTCTAGCTTTATATTTTGCTATTGTTCCGTTTGGATTTACCTTCACATTATATATCCATCTACACCCAATAGCTTTCTTTTTTTCTGGTAGTTCGACTAAGTCCCAAGTATTATTCTAATCAAGTGCATTCATTTCATCTACCATAGCTTGTCTCCATTCAGGTGTATTTAGAGCTTCAGTTAGGGTTTTGGGAGTAGTGATAGAGTCCAAAGATGAAATAAAAGAGTGAGATGATGTGGATAGATTTTTGTATGATAAATATGCAGATATAGGGTAAGTGCACTGCCTCTTTTCTTTTCGTAAAGCAATAGGAAGATCTAAACTAGGGTCATGACTAGGATCAGTATCATTTTGATTGATTGGTTGAGAGGGTATGGTAGAATAAATTAAGAAGTCTTCATCCTCCTCCTGAATAGGTATACTTGCTGTTTGATAGAATGGTAAGTCTTCCATAAAATTTACATCTATAGACACTATGTACTTATTTAGGCTAGGGCAAAAACATCTGTAGCCTTTCTGTAACTTAGAATATCCAACAAAAATACACTTCAAGGCTTTAGGATCTAGTTTGCTCAACTGCTGGTTTACATCCCTTACAAAACACGTACAGCAAAAAACTTTAGGTTTTACTGGATATAGATCTTTGTTAGGGTATAGGACTTTATATGGAATATCAAACTCAAGCACAGTTGAGGGCATCCTATTGATAAGGAAGCATGCAGTTGTCACAGCATCTGCCCAAAAGACTTTTGGAAGATTCATTTGAAATAATAAAGCTCGAGTAGTTTCTAGTAGATGACGATTTTTCCTCTCTGCCACGCCATTTTGAGAAGCAGTATCCACACATGAAGTTTCATGCAATATTCCATGTTAGGTTAAGTATGAATTGAATGTATGAGACATGTATTCCCTTGCATTATCACTCCTTAGTGTTTGAATAGAAGTTTTGAATTGGTTTTGTATTTCAGTATGAAAGTTACAAAATATAGAAAATACTTCAGATTTATTTCTCATAAGAAACAGCCATGTCATACGAGAATAATCATCCACAAAGGTAACAAAGTATTTATAACCATTTTTAGATACAACAGATGATGGTCCCCATATGTCTGAGTGCACTAATCCAAAGGGTACATCAGCACGTTTATTAATTCTAGATTTAGAACTACTACGATGAAGTTTTGCATACTGACACGTTTCACAATTAAGAAAAGATAAAGAACTATATTGTGGACATAGTCTTTTGAATAATGTGAGTGAGGGATGACCCAACTGTTGATGCACTTTTAGAGCTGAATCAATACTTGAACATGCCATTGGTAAAGAGTCTAGAATATAGAGACCACTGGATTCATGTCCTTTACCAATAGTTTGTTGCGTCGTAAGATCCTGAAACATGCAGTGATTAGGAAAGAAAGATATGGAACAATTTAAGTCGCGTGTAATTTGGCTAACAGAGATTAGATTAAAAGATAAAGATGGTATGTAAAGAGCAGATTTTAAGGGTAGAGGATTGCTTATTTCTCCAGATCCTTGAACACTTGAGTTGGATCCATCTGCTAACGTGACTGCATGGCTATTTTCATGAATTCTAAGGTTTGAAAATAAGTCAGAATTACCTGACATGCGATCAGTTGCACTAGAGTCTATGATCCAGTTTGTTGACTGATTGTTAGTGGTAGCAACAGTAGAAATAGGAGCAGTCTGATTAGGTGGTGTATTTTGGATGGAGTCTTGATATTTTTTATATTTGTCAAACTCTTCAGTGGTCATAAGAACAGTTTTGTTATTTGAATTAGATCCTCCTTGGTTTTTCTGATTGTTGTACTGAAGTTTTCTGCATTCAGATATGTGGTGCCCTATTTTCTTACAATACGAGCAGATTTTGTTTGGATTTGCTGGCCTCCATGCTGATCGTTGTGGTCTCCATTGTTGTGGTGGTCTCCATGCATCTAGTCTTTGATTAGGGTTCCACGGTGACTTATACTCAGATGGTGGTTTCCATGATGTAGGAGTATTGGTATTATTGGCAGTATTGATATTACTACTTATCAAAGCACTACTGGCAGCATTATTAGATGTAGTAGAAGTTTCAGTCCTTAACACACAACTAAAAACTTCCTGAAGAGATTTAATATTTGATGCAGATAGAATTTGAGACTTTGCACTATCATATTCAGATGGTAAGCCAGCAAGGAAGCTCATGATAGCCATTTGTTCACGCTGTTGTTGTTGTATTTTTATATCTGGACTCATTGGTAGCAGTACATTCAGTTCTTCATACGTTTGTTTGAAGGCCATAAAATAATTGGTGAGTGTTTGATCTTGTTTCTCTGTTCTATAGAAAGATTTGCAAACTTCAAACATTCTGGTGAGATTGCCTTTTCCAGAATAGAGAAATTCTTGGTATTCCATCAATTCTTTAACAAATTCACAATGGTTAATAAGACTAATTACTTCATTATCAATTGAATTTAGAATCTGTAGAAAGAGTCTTGCATCTACACGTAGCCAGATCTGATTATCTTCCGGTGGATCATCTTTTAAATGATCATCCTTATCAATACTACGTAGATACAATCGAATCGTTTTGTTCCACTCCATGTAATTTGAATTCGTCAACTTGCGATCTGTGATTTTCGCCATCATGGGCATTATATCCACCATAGTTGTATTTTTGCTTTCTGACATGATTTTCTGAGATGAAGATAAGATTTACTCCACTCGTGATTTGAAGATGAAAACCTAGATCGAGAAATAGTGCTCTGATACCATGTTGTGAAATCAGAAAATTAAGACTCAGAAATTATAAAAGTGGAAGACATGGAAATTGTTGAGAGAAGCTTTTATTTTCTGTTTTTCATATCTTTCAAAATAAAGGTACAGATCTGGTTTTATATAGGTCAGAGCCTATTTTAGGAAATATGGTTGCACTAAACATATACCAATTGAAACAAGACAAATGATGGGCTTTGGGCTTCAGCAGTAAGAATATCAAAGGTGATGGGCTTTGGGCTTCAGTAGTAAGACGGTCTATGGATCATATGCAAGTGGATAAATGAATTGATAGATAATAATAATATATCATTTAAATAAAATCCAAATTTTCAATCACTATTCTTACTTTTAATTATAAAACTTGAAATATTCTTTAAAACCATCTTAAACCCAAATCACATAATGCAGTCATATTCTTAATCTCAAAATTTCAATCGGTTTCAAATTAATATATTTAAAGATAATTCTTAAATAAATTCTATTTCAAATAAATTCATTTTCAAACCATATTACTTTCAAAGTTATAACAATTTCGAAAACAAATACTTTGAAAAACAATAATACCTTAATTTCAATAAAACATTTCAATTTTGATATATTTCAAGTCTTTAAATATTCCAAAATTCCCAACCAAATATGATAATCTTATATATACCTTAATTCAATTTACTATTATTTAGTTTAGAAATATTTATTTAATAAATTCAATATCACTTAAATAAAGCTCAAACTTGAAATATTCGTAAATCAAACTTAAAACATCATCAAGTCATACATAGCTTAAATTTTAGAATTTAACCATATATAAAATAATATTTATATAATATCAAAATTTAATATTTATTAAATCGTATATTTCTTTCCAAACCATAGAAAATCTCTTAAAATATTTTATATATAGACCACGGTGCATGTATATAATTTTCTATCCTATGGTCAAGTGATACAGATATTTATTATTTCAATCCGCAATTTAAAATAAAATTACGGTTATATATCATTTCAAACCGCAATCCCGAATAAAATAAAAATGCATAATAACTTGCAGTTTATACAATATAAAATATAGCATCCATTCATCCAAATACCAATAAACAACCATTTATTACAATCATCATCCAATTTAAACAAAACATCAATATAAAGCATATAAAATATAATAGGCATCAACAAATAGTTTATATTCAATAAAAATTAATAACTGTTCAACTGGCAGTTTATATGCAATAATAAATAAATTTAACTCGCAAATTTTATGCAATAATAAAATTAAATAACAATTAAATTTAACTAAATGTTATCTAACTGAGATGATGATTAAATATATGCCCAAACAATCATAGATAAATTTTAAATCACATCAAAATTTAATTTAACAAACATAAGAAATCTTAGAAGTTGTGAGTGGGTTAAAACACTCACCTTTTGAATTTAAATTGAATTATAATTCAATTTAAACCCAAAATTTTTACAGTCTCAGAATTCGTCCAAACCAGCTTCAGAAGATCTGGAATTTCAATACGATCCTAACAAAAGAAACCGCATCCAAATCTGAGTCCGTATGCAAAAGTTATGAAAATTTGAAGATTGGAAAATTCTGGTTCTGAGTCGACTTCGAGTTCAACCCGGTCCGTCGCCTCAAATACCCGATGATTGCTCTGAGTTTTGGCCAAAACAACCCGGAGACCCGAGTCATTTTCTTCGTGACCCGAAGTAGCTCCAGGGTTTTTCCCCTTGAAACCCGAAGCGCGACCCGAAGCGCATAAATCTCGAATTATTTATTTATTTATTAGATTTTGGAATTTGGGAATTAGGTTTTGTCTGCCATTGGAATAAGGAGCTAAGAAGAAGATGAATTGTACGTACAGGCAAATGAAGATTAGGGAGGCTAGGGTTTATAACAGGATATTCATAGAGAAGGTTGAAAATAGAATAGATGGATAAAACAGGTGTACGCGCTAACGCCAACGCGGTCCAAAAAGCCCGTTCTGACCCCGGAACGAAATTGGGTAAACCCATATATCAAAATAGGTGTTTTAAAATATTTTAAACTCAATGGAAAAGGTTTCAGGTTCAAATTCCATCGTATGAAGAAGTTATGCTAAAAACAATATTTTCCAAATTGATTTCAATTGATTTCAATTGCATAAATTTCAAGGCGTTTCGAGTCCGTACGATCAAACGACAAGTCCGATCGCTACGAAACTTGAAACACTATTATAATTCACTGTTATGGATCCGATGAAACTGGTTTCGTCGAAATCCGAGTCCGTGACCAAAAAGGCAAATTTTATATTAATTAAATGAAATTAAATTAAATTAATTAAATCGAATTTTATATTTCAATTATAGAATTGACAATCTATCACCTTTATACTTCTCAATCATTTGCAATTATTTAAACAAAATTTAAACGTCAATCTAGAGAAAATAATTTATCAATTGAATTGAAATGCCCTATCTTAAATTTTCATTATATTCAAAATTATAAATTTTAGTTCCCAAAATTTCTATTAAATTGAATTTACCCATAATTATTTCATTCATAATTCCAAATAGAAGGGCGTACCATTGGATTTAAAGTTATCACATAAATATTTCCCGTTTTCAACTAAAATTTTAAATTACAGTAATAATTACATATTTGAGTTCATTCGTTTGCAATAAATTCAACTATTATAATCTAAATAAATTAACTCACTATTAAAGGTTCAAATTCTATAATTCATAAATTTTACCCTCTTGATTTACTTATTAATTTGTAATTCTTTAAACAAATTCCCGTCAGTTTAAAGTAGCTTAATTCTCTCATTAAAGAATTTATTTCGATTTCTTAAAATAAACTCTCATTATAAATTGAATCCCATTTTATCCTAATAAGTTTCAAATTAAATGGATAAGTTCCAAATTCAACCTTTAACTTACACTTAAGTTTAGGTAAAATCAATTTATAACGTATTTCCCTTTTAGTTATTACTTTACATGCTTCTAGTATTAATTTCTCAATTAATCCACATTATTAAAGTAACGCTTTTAATAAATATGACCCTATGATTACTCAACATTTAATGAACGTTATTTCATTTCCCATTAGTGTAACCTTCATTTATTTTATTATCACTTGTTACAAATTCTAATTCTATTAACAAATAAGCAGGTAATTTAAAATATATGTTACAAATTTTGAATTAATCACTATTCATTATTATTGACTTTAATTTAGCATCACTTACCTTGCATTAACATTGTTACTTAACAATCCCTACCCAATTGCAATTTTATATTCAAATGAATACATTTACTCTTTCCGTTATGGAATTAATTATCCATAAGGCACATTTAATTATCATTATTGATTTTATACGATTTCCATTAACTGTACATTCAATTACTATTCAATGTATATTTATTCATTAATCAATTCGATATATACGTTTGTTTCCTTCTTTTTGATTTATAACCTAGTATACATTTACCTACATCCTATTTCAATTACATTCATTAATGGGTGTTGCATTGAAATCTAATTTATTAGCTTATATCACATTATTACCATTAATTACAATTGGCTTACCAATTTTTTATTCAATACCATAAATAAATAACATATTATTCAATACTTACTCTTGTTTCTCATATTCTATTTAAAAATCAAATCGTAACATTTACATTATTTTATTGAATTGGAATTTCATTTTAAATATATATATATATATATATATATATATATATATATATTTGTTAACTTTTAATTTCAATTGCTACATCTAATTCCTAACATTCATTTTACTATAAATTATGGAAATTATGACAAACTTAGTTAACGAAATTCATGGGTCGTTACACTCTCCCCCACTCAAAACTTTTCGTCCCCAAAAAGGAAAAAGAAGGGAGAAGGAAGAATTAGACAAACAATACATCTTATTCAAAATATTAACTTATAAACACTAATTTACAAAATTTATTACTTTATATAAAATTTACCCATTTTAATCATTATATCTTTTTATACTTAAATGAATAAAGTTTGGAAAAACATTTCAAAATAATTTTCTAAGTCTCAAAAATTTCGACGGAGTCTCCTTTGTACGGAGAGGCTCGGGAGAAAATATAATATTAAATATAACAAAATATCACTTATAATATCCAAAATATTATATCCGAACACGGGAAAATATATATAAATAGCGTTATAAATCGTAATCCGAAACGTACCTATTTGTCGGGCAATTTACGTTTTATTTATGGAACCAAAAACAGTAGCAATTGCTTCCATAACCTGCATTTTACTTATTAAATCCAAAGGGTTAACAATTTATATAAAGTGAAATATTTAAGTGGTTTCAATCACTAACAACAAATCAATACAACAACCATCAATTTCACAAACAGCATACACACACAAATACAAACAACCATTCAATCAACAAACAAATAGTTGTTCGGTTTCAGAACTTTTAAATTGTACGGAATGAAGAATAAACCATCAAATGCATCATTTACTCAACAGTCTTAGATTAAACACAATGGATTTTTCATCCATCCCAACAAAATTAAATTTTCCTTACCCAACAACCACAACCACGACAAACAACAATTTCAGTAATAGTTTTAGTCTATTCTTATTCATTCCATTCATACATTTGTTGTTTGATTCTTTTTATTCATATAACGGTTTATCCTTTTATTTTCATTGTATTTCTTCCAATTTTTATTTAGAAATTACTTTAACCCTTTCAGTTTACAATTTCTCTTATTTATATTACATTCATTTATAATTGTATGACCTCATCTATTTACACTTTAATTACTTAAGTTTATAATCATCTATTTGTCATACTTACCTTTAATTATATTTACTTGGTAAAATTTCAATTATACTAAAGCTTATAACATTAAATTCTCATTTAATAGCAATTTCATCGAATACTTTCATTATTTCAAATTTCTACTTGTATAATATTCTATTACAATTTAAACACTTGCAACAAGGCATACAACCATAAAATCAATCATTCATTCATATCAAACAAAAGAAATAGTTGTTCAGGTTCATAACTTTAAATTGTACAGAATGAAGAATAAACTACTAAGTGTACCCTTCACTCAGCAGTCTTAGGTGAAACTAAATAGATTATTCCTACATCCAAACAATATTAAAGTATCCTTGCCCAAACAACCATAAGCCAAACAAATAACAAATTCAACAATAGATCAAGTTCATTATTATTAATTTCATTCCATATATTGTTGTTTGATTTCTTCTTTATTCATCATTTATTTTTATCCATTCAACCAATTCCTTGGTAGGTAAATTTATTACTTAAGTTTTATAGTCATTTCCCAGTATTCATCTTTTATTTTAAGGTAACTTCAACCTATTACTTAAGTTTATTATTATTTATATATAACATTTAAGTCCATAACAACTAGAACATCAATACTTATTAATTTAATTTATTCATTTTTAAATTAATTTACTTTGCATATTTATTCATTTACTTGATTTTATTTATTCATTTATTAATAATATTCATGTTCAATTTTAGTTACTTGGCATAACAATTATACTTTAATTCTTATTAATAAAAGAAATTTACTGAATATTTCATTACATAAGTCTACTTGTACAATTTACTATACATTTTCTTATTAAACATTTTCAACTTTTATAAATTTTTGGTAAGTTATATTTATGCTTTTAAAGACTGAAATTGAAAGTTGTACAAGTTTTCTCATTTCTTTTAATTATTTTAATGTTCAATAATTATTTCCTTTATTTCATAGGTTACAATTTCAACTTTCATTTAATACCATTTATATCCTAGCATTAAATCTCTTATTTCCTTTAGAGGTTTCAATTTATTAATTACCAACATTCCAATTCACTTCAGTAATTAGGACTATTTATTAATGGAAACTTAAGGATTAAATACCGGGTTTTATACAAAAATCATTTTAAGATAATAGATAATATATATACTTATAATTTATATATCCAATTATATTTAAAACAATTTAAAATAAAATAATCTTGTAGTAAAACTACTACAGTGGCCTTCCCACTTTGAAACTCGAAAATGAATGTCGATGATGTGGCCGCCATCACCGAAATTATTTTCCAGCGACAAAAAGGGGAGTACAGCTTATTTCTTTGCGGAATTTCTTTTAAAACATTTCTTTCAAATTCTATTGAAATATTTATATCAGAAAATACTTCTAACGATATTATTATTATATTCCAAAATCAATTGAAAGAAATCTTTAAAAACCCCAGAACTTAAGCTCTAAATTTCCAGTTTTCATTTATTTTATTTTCAACTTAGTTTCAACTATTATTTATATTTTCATTACCTAACACCCAATCTATAGCAACCAAATATATATCTTTATAAAATATTTTTTTATATATGGAAAATATAATAGGCAAAGTTATTTCATTCACCTATATTAAAACAAATATTATGTCGGTCTGTCCTATTAAGTGTTTAGAAATCCCTATTGATGTCATAGCGTCCCATGCACCAACTAGAATTTATAAATACAAAACGGAACCGATTAACACAATATTAAAACCTTTTTATAACACTAACAAATACGCTTTCTCATATATATACACTCAGCGACTCCCATAGGGTATTACTACCCTATTAATAAAGAGTCAGACCCCCACAAAACTAAGGTTCATCGCTAAACCAAAGCTCTGATACCAAATGTAACATCCCACCTTTTTGTACGATTAAGCAGACACACGTGCCAACTTAAACCATACAGAAGGGCGGACTGTTATGGGGTAAATAAGAAAAAGTGGAGAAATAAAAGAAACAAATAGAATCTTGCAGCAGAACGATAAAATATAATAATCAAATAACAGTTCATGAAGCTGTTTTACAAAACATTTGATTATACTTATACAATACATATCAGAGTTACACATACCAGAGAATGATAATAAATGCAGCGGAATACAATGGTGTAGTAGAATATATAACAAATAGTGTGACCACCGCCCATGACCCCTGCACCGAATCTAGAGAAAGTGTGCTGTAAAGTGTGCCAGGCGACCATGGACGATTGTCAGGGTAAATTAAAAACAGCAGAATCTATCGTATTACTCACAGCGCATGGATAAAATACAATAGAACGTATGTATAGTGAAGCTTTACAGAACAAAATGTCATCATATAAAACTTCATAATAGTTGAATACAAGCATCTGAATAGTCAATACAACAAGCCTCACTACAACGCTCAGAGAATACAGACAGCGGAACATCCAGTACATATAAGAAGATAACATGCAACCCTCTAGCTCGTCTTCGATATCAGCATCGTGAGAAGAGAACAGCACCTGTCACCTGCTACCTAGTCTGCCCGTCCCAAAAATGGACGAACAGCCCAAGGCAATAAGAATTAAAACATAAAGCCTTGAGTCAGACAACAGTCTTAGTGAGCAGTAAATTAACTAACAACATACCAAAAGAGCATAAAGGAAAAGGAATAGGAATACAACCCTCCCACTCCACCTCTTTCTACAGTGATAGCCCCCAGACACACACTAAGCAGAAGCAACATAACAGGGCATACAATTTAAAGTAAAGTAATAATCATTCGAGTCAAGGGCGATGTTTTCCAAGTACCAAGGCCTAAATCAGATAAGCACCCAGAAAATACCGCTCTTGAGTCCGAATGACGATACAACCAAACATCCATAACTCTGGCTATCACTGTTATCATTGCTTTGATATCACCGTTAATTGAATGACCGGCACATTCTTTCAGCCGTCCGTCAAGGGCTAATGGAAACCCCGGTTCTAGACATAACTCTCGCACGTCGTCGCAGCCCGTGCCTAGGACTATCGAATCTGCCCAGAGTACTCGACCATCAACAGTTGGCCGTTGGGACTATCGAATCTGCCCAAACGTACTCTTGCTTAGAGCATGCTAGAACCTTCAACAACGATGCTATCCAAGCCTCCTAGTCATCCTCCTCGACGACTATTCTCATATCCATTCATTATCCTCAACTCGAATCATATCACCGAGTTATCAACATGCTTGGAATGATCCCGTCTGGATTAGACCAAGTCTTCATCACATGATTGCCTCGCTTCATCACATCCTCGCAAAGCCTCATCTCAACATCACATCATCAAATCTACGCATAAGAGCTTCATCATCCCGCTACATATGCCACAAGCAGCTTTCCCAATTCAAAAGCCTTTCCCTTAGCTTTTGAATCGTCTTCGGTCTAAATCAAATCATCAATCATCTAATTCATAGCAATCAACCAAGCCAAACATTAATCCAAACAATCAAGCATTCAAATATGATCTAAGTAGATAATTATAACAATAATGGCATTTTCGTAATTAAAGAGTTGAAAGTCTAACAAGCATGAAAACATGAGAATTATCTCTACAACTTGATGAATGAACTTGCATAGGTTAATCATATACAAAAATGGTTGTCAAATCATCATGAACAATGGATCTATATGGATCTACACTTAGGATGAAGAAAATGCATGGAAATCACTATTTTAACACCAAATCGAGCCAACAATCCGATATACTCCTTTGGATCCGTGTGAGAGATAATCACCACTCACCAAATCGCCTAAACGACCTCAAATCAACACGCTTCAGATCTGGACAGCGAAGGATCAAGCTTGATCTATCACGAATCCGCTTCAAACGAAGAAATCTCTCTTGAAAAGATGAAGATCTTCAATCTAAGCTCTTGGATCTTCAATCTTGATCTTCGATTTGGATGAAAGGAAGCACTAGATTAGAGTGGAGAAAAGAAGTGAAGAAGTGTAGAAGTCGAGCTCTCAAAATGGCAGCACTTCGTCGCTTCGAAATCCGGATCCCAAAAATGAAGCCAACCCCCTTCTATTTATAGGCGAAATTTCCCTAAGTCGTAACTCGGAATTAGGTCGTCTCCGACCTACGACCTAAGACCTTGCCGACCTAAAACCCATACGACCTAACAGCTCTTCGACCTAAACAATGCGCGCGACTTAACGAACCAGGTCTCAAGACTTACCATCCTAACTCCTAAGTCGCTCGCGACTTAACACATGCGCTTCCACTTACATGCGATTTACGACCTAACACAGATCGCGACTTAACAATAGGTACGACCTACGACTTATAAAACCTTACGACCTAACCACTCAGCAACCCACGCGACCTAACACTTAAGCCAATACGCGACCTAAGACTTAGCCAACACGACCAGATACTAGCCCCTTAGGTCGTCCAACGACTTAACTACTAAGTCGCTAACCTGCTATCCCAGCTCCTTTAGGTCGTTGCCGACCTAACTATACTAACTACATCCTATAGGTCGCTCGAAACCTTAACTCGCCAGAAACTCTTAAGTCTCCTATCTCTTAGGTCGTCTACGACCTAAACCCTTAAACATCTACGCGACCTAACATAAATCGCGAACAAACTGGGATACGACCTATCTACTAAGTCGTCTAGACGACTTAACTATCCAATGCCACACTTAGGTCGCTCACAACAGTTTCCTTAGGTCGTTGCCGACCTAACTCTACCCCACGACCTAACCCCAGAATACTTAGGTCGCCTACTACTCTTCCTTAGGTCGCCTAAACCTCTTAAGTCGGTCACGACTTATCACTTAGGTCGGTCACTACCTTAAGTCGGTCAACCACACTTCCTTAACTCGGTTAATTCCTTAAGTCGGCAACTCGACCCAGACTTATCTCTTAACTCGTCCAAACCGACTTAGGACTTAGAAAAATTCTGAGCGTCTTATCAGCAATGCAACCAATTGTTAATTATTTTACGATGTTTCGATCCGTAAAATACGGGTCGTTACATTCTCTCCCCCTTAGGAATTTCGCCCCCGAAATTCCAAGCAAACAAAGCAATCAAAGACTATTCTGTACGCCTACCATCCATAGCAATCAACAAACCATGCATCCAATTCTAACTTAGCGTACAGAATTCTAAGACTTAGAACAAGTTACAATATCGCGAGATGAGACGACACCTTAGGGCCATACCTTGAAGAGTTCAGGATGAGCTGCCTTCATCCTCTCTTCCACCTCCCACGTACAGTCGTTATCATCATCACTCCATTGTATCTTGAGCAACTTAACTATCTTCCTCCTAAGCTGTTTCGTGTCGGTTTCAACAACACGAAGCGGCTTACGAGGTCTTCTACCAACTGGATCAACTTCGAAATCTTCACAGCTATCAGCAGAAACCACCGTATTCGAGTCGTGCACGTACTTCCGTAGATATGATACATGAAAAACATTGTGCACACTCGACATCTTTTCCGGTAATTTTAATCTATAAGCGAGCTTTCCAATTCGCTCGATAATCGGGAATGGTCCAACAAATCTCGGAGTCAATTTCCCTTTCTTCCTGAATCGAATAACATTCTTCAGTGGAGAAATCTTCACAAAAACCATATCACCTACGTCGAACTCCAAATCCTTACGACGCTTATCGGCATAACTCTTCTGACGGTCTTGGGCTGCCTTCATTCGTTGCCGAATGATCTCTATACAATCTGAAGTCTGTCGAATCATCTCTGGCCCAAGCATCAGCTTTTCTCCAGTTTCCAACCAACATGTCGGAGAGTTACACGGTCTTCCATACAATGCCTCATACGGTGCCATACCAATGCTTGACTGGTAACTGTTGTTGTATGCAAACTCCACCAAATGAAGGTGATCTTCCCATGATCCTCCGAAGTCCAAAACACATGCTCTAAGAAGATCTTCCAAAACTCGGTTGACTCTCTCGGTCTGACCATCTGTTTGAGGGTGATAAGCTATACTCAAACATAACTCGGTTCCCAAAACTTCCTGGAAGCTCTTCCAAAATCCACTAGTGAACAATGGATCTCGATCGCTCACTATACTCTTCGGAATACCATGGAATCGAACTATCCACTTCACATACAACTCAGCCAACTTTGATGCAGTCCTAGTCGATCGAACAGGAATGAACCTCGCACTCTTGGTCAGACGATCTACAATGACCCAAATCCCTTCATTTCCCGTTCTTGTTCTAGGTAGTCCATCAATAAAATCCATCGATATGTGCTCCCACTTCCATGTAGGAACTTCTAATGGCTGAAGCAATCCACTTGGCTTCTTCTGTTCGGCTTTTACCAACTGGCAGTTCATACACTTGGAAATAAAATTTCCAACATCCTTCTTCATGCCTTCCCAGTAGTAGGTTCTTTTCATATCCCGATACATCTTATTTCCACCTGGATGAATTGTCAGCTTCAAGTGATGACTTTCCTTCAGAACTTCACTCCTCAATTCATCTATATCGGGAACAACTAGTCGTCCTTGCTTCCGAAGCCAACCCTCTCGATCGACCTTGAATCCTTTATCCTTTTCTGGATCCAATCTAGATTCCAATTCATGGATAATCTTGACAAGCTTATCGTCTCGCTTTTGGCTCTCGCCAATCCTTTCCACAAGAGAAGGTCTTATCGATAAGTTTGCCAACATCTCAGGTTCCAATTCACATCTAGGCCTGAAGTCAAATCCAGCTAAATACTCGAGACTCTTCCATTCTGAAAACATGGCTCCCAATCCTGCATGTCTTCGACTTAACGCATCTGCCACTGCGTTACCTTTTCCCGGAGTATAAGCTATACCAAAATCATATGATGCCAAAAACTCTAGCCAACGTTGTTGCCGAAGATTCAAATCCTTTTGGGAGAAAAGATACTTCAACGACTTATGATCCGTAAACAACTCGAATCGAACTCCCAACAGATAATGTCTCCACATCTTCAGAGCAAATACAATCGCCGCTAACTCCAAATCATGAGTTGGGTAATTCCTTTCATGCAACTTCAGTTGTCGACTGGCATACGCAACAACTTTTTCCCTCTGCATCAGCACTGCTCCAAGTCCAGTACCACATGCGTCGGTGTAAACCACCATCTCATCATTCCCACTTGGAATAGTCAAAACAGGAGCACTCGTCAATCTCTCTTTCAGGATTCCGAAAGCTTGCTCACACTTAGCATCCCAACTGAACACTTGGTTCTTTTTCGTCAATCCTGTTAACGGTGCAGCTATCTTGGAGAAGTCTTTGATAAACCGTCGATAATATCCTGCTAATCCAAGAAAACTTCTCACATCAGATGCATTCTTAGGTCTGACCCAATCCTGGATTGCTGCTACCTTAGCGGGATCGACCGCTATTCCACTTCCAGAAATCACATGGCCTAAGAACCGCACTTCACTCTTCCAGAAGTGACACTTCGAAAACTTAGCCTTCAGCTGATGTTTCAGCAAGATTTCCAAAACAATATGCAAGTGCGTCTTGTGCTCTTCTTCCGTTCTGGAATAAATCAGAATATCATCCACGAACACAAGTACGAACTTGTTCAACTGATCTCTGAACACTCTATTCATAAGATCCACAAAATATGCTGGCGCGTTAGTCAATCCAAACGGCATTACCAGCCACTCAAAGAAACCAGATGGTGTCCGAAAAGCAGTCTTCGGCACACTATCCTTAGCCACTCTCAACTGGTGAAATCTCGTTGCCAAATCCATCTGAGAAAACACCTTGGCTTCGTGAAGCTGATCAAACAAGTCATCTATTCTCGGCAATGGATACTTGTTCTTCTTAGTCACCTTATTCAGCTCACGATAATCCACACACAATCTCAACGATCCATCCGCCTTGGTTGCAAACACAACTGGTGCACCCCACTCGGACACACTACGCCGAATGAATCCTTTCTGTAAAAGGTCATCAACTTGCACCCTCAACTCTTGCTGTTCCCTAGGCGCCATCGGCCTAAGAGGCATCACAACAGGTCTGGCTCCTTCAACTAGATCTATACGAAACTCGATCTCTCTATGCGGCGGCAACCCTTTGACTTCGTCAAAGACATCCTCGAATCCATTTGCGATTGGAACTAAAGACAGTCCATCCCGTGGAACAACTAGCGAATACATGAAGCTCATGAAGACGCCTTCCTCATGCTTACATCGTATCACAATCTTTCGCCCCTCCACATTCTCGACTGTCACCTCCAGCCTCTCACAATCAACCTTAGCCGCATACTTCCTAAGCCAGTCCATACCCAAAATAACTCCGAACCCCGCAAAGTTCAGAACAAAACAATCACAAACAAAAGAGCAACCATGACTCGACACAATCAGACCACGGCATAACATACACAAACAAGACGAACCCCCAACTGGATTAGTCACAACCAATGGCCTATCAACAATATCTGGTTCCAAACCTAACCGGCCTACGAGTTCATTACAAACAAACGAATGCGACGCTCCAGTATCAAACAGAACTCTAACTGGAACACCACATAGGAAAAGAGTACCTTGAACCACCACACTCTTTCCCTTCTCTTCAGCGGTAGGAGCTTTCGAAGACGACGGAACAGCTCCCAAAGCATAAGCTTGCACAATCTGCTTGTCCCTCCTCGGTTCTGGACAATTCTTCCTGAAATGCCCCGGCTTGTCACAGTTGTGACACTTCATCGGCACCTTCGGATTCTTACAATCCTTCGAGAAATGGCCCTTCTGCTGACAATTGTAGCAAGTCACCTCGCCTTTCGGCTTCTTCTGGCCATCCTTACCCTTCTGCTGCTGCTTCCTCTTCTTGTTTCCACCCTGCTGGGGTTTAGACTTTTCCCTGGTCACAGCAACAACAGATCCTTCCTTAGGAAACAGACTCTTGTGCCTAAGAGCTTTCTCCACGAGCTTCTCAAATGAATCGTCCAAATGATCCACCAACTGTCTCCCAAGATAACTGTCCAAGCCTGTCACAAACTTCTAATTTTTCTGATAAGCAGATTCAATATATGACCGGGCATACTTGGACAAAGCTTCGAACTCAGAAACATACTCAAGGACTGATCTCCCTCCTTGCTTGAGCTCCACAAACTTCTTGAACAGAACAGACTTCTGAGCTGTATAAATGAACTTAGCTTCAAATCTAGCTTGGAATTACTCCCAAGTAATCTCCTCCTCCGCAGTATTGATGGTAATAGAGTTCCACCAATCAGAGGCTCTCCCATGAAGCTGCCTTGATGCCAACTTCCTCTTAGTTGCATCGTCAATTCCCAAATAACCAAAGATCCTTCTACAAGCATCGATCCATCTCTGGACTTCAATAGTTGATTCTGTTCCCAAGAAAACCTTTCCTCCAAGAGCAGTATAATCCTTGCACAACTTAGCAAAATCCACTGGTTTCAGAGTTTGGACTTGAACTCCAACATCAACTGCCGCCCCCGGAACTGGTATCCTTCTCATGATCGAAGTCATCATAGCTTCGAACATGGCTGCATAATCAGCAGTCGCTTCAGTAGCACGGCCTTCCCTAGCAGCTGGTCTCCCTCTTCGACTCATTCTCAATATCTATAAAAAGGAATGATTAGAACTTCTAGAGAAACAACTGCATAAAGGACTCAAACTCTACTAAGCTACTATATTATATATAGTAATCATCCATCAAAATACAATTACGTCTCTCATACGTAGTTACGTCAGCGAGCGTTGGGTAAAATCGATTAACCAATGCTTTGATACCAAATGTGACGACCGCCCATGACCCCTGCACCGAATCTAGAGAAAGTGCGCTGTAAAGTGTGCCAGGCGACCATGGACGATTGTCAGGGTAAATTAAAAACAGCAGAATCTATCGTATTACTCACAGCGCATGGATAAAATACAATAGAACATATGTATAGTGAAGCTTTACAGAACAAAATGTCATCATATGAAACTTCATAATAGTTGAATACAAGCATCTGAATAGTCAATACAACAAGCCTCACTACAACGCTCAGAGAATACAGACAGCGGAACATCCAGTACATATAAGAAGATAACATGCAACCCTCTAGCTCGTCTTCGATATCAGCATCGTGAGAAGAGAACAGCACCTGTCACCTGCTACCTAGTCTGCCCGTCCCAAAAATGGACGAACAGCCCAAGGCAATAAGAATTAAAACATAAAGCCTTGAGTCAGACAACAGTCTTAGTGAGCAGTAAATTAACTAACAACATACCAAAAGAGCATAAAGGAAAAGGAATAGGAATACAACCCTCCCACTCCACCTCTTTCTACAGTGATAGCCCCCAGACACACACTAAGCAGAAGCAACATAACAGGGCATACAATTTAAAGTAAAGTAATAATCATTCGAGTCAAGGGCGATGTTTTCCAAGTACCAAGGCCTAAATCAGATAAGCACCCAGAAAATACCGCTCTTGAGTCCGAATGACGATACAACCAAACATCCATAACTCTGGCTATCACTGTTATCATTGCTTCGATATCACCGTTAATTGAATGACCGGCACATTCTTTCAGCCGTCCGTCAAGGGCTAATGGAAACCCCAGTTCTAGACATGACTCCCGCACGTCGTCGCAGCCCGTGCCTAGGACTATCGAATCTGCCCAGAGTACTCGACCATCAACAGTTGGCCGTTGGGACTATCGAATCTTCCCAAACGTACTCTTGCTTAGAGCATGCTAGAACCTTCAACAACGATGCTATCCAAGCCTCCTAGTCATCCTCCTCGACGACTATTCTCATATCCATTCATTATCCTCAACTTGAATCATATCACCGAGTTATCAACATGCTTGGAATGATCCCGTCTGGATTAGACCAAGTCTTCATCACATGATTGCCTCGCTTCATCACATCCTTGCAAAGCCTCATCTCAACATCACATCATCAAATCTACGCATAAGAGCTTCATCATCCGGCTACATATGCCACAAGCAGCTTTCCCAATTCAAAAGCCTTTCCCTTAGCTTTTGAATCGTCTTCGGTCTAAATCAAATCATCAATCATCTAATTCATAGCAATCAACCAAGTCAAACATTAATCCAAACAATCAAGCATTCAAATATGATCTAAGTAGATAATTATAACAATAATGGCATTTTCGTAATTAAAGAGTTGAAAGTCTAACAAGCATGAAAACATGAGAATTATCTCTACAACTTGATGAATGAACTTGCATAGGTTAATCATATACAAAAATGGTTGTCAAATCATCATGAACAATGGATTTATATGGATCTACACTTAGGATGAAGAAAATGCATGGAAATCACTATTTTAACACCAAATCGAGCCAACAATCCGATATACTCCTTTGGATCCGTGTGAGAGATAATCACCACTCACCAAATCGCCTAAACGACCTCAAATCAACACGCTTCAGATCTGGACAGCGAAGGATCAAGCTTGATCTATCACGAATCCGCTTCAAACGAAGAAATCTCTCTTGAAAAGATGAAGATCTTCAATCTAAGCTCTTGAATCTTATATCTTGATCTTCGATTTGGATGAAAGGAAGCACTAGATTAGAGTGGAGAAAAGAAGTGAAGAAGTGTAGAAGTCGAGCTCTCAAAATGGCAGCACTTCGTCGCTTCGAAATCCGAATCCCAAAAATGAAGTCAACCCCCTTCTATTTATAGGCGAAATTTCCCTAAGTCGTAACTCGGAATTAGGTCGTCTCCGACCTACGACCTAAGACCTTGCCGACCTAAAACCCATACGACCTAACAGCTCTTCGACCTAAACAATGCGCGCGACTTAACGAACCAGGTCTCAAGACTTACCATCCTAACTCCTAAGTCGCTCGCGACTTAACACATGTGCTTCCACTTACATGCGATTTACGACCTAACACAGATCGCGACTTAACAATAGGTACGACCTACGACTTATAAAACCTTACGACCTAACCACTCAGCAACCCACGCGACCTAACACTTAAGCCAATACGCGACCTAAGACTTAGCCAACACGACCAGATACTAACCCCTTAGGTCGTCCAACGACTTAACTACTAAGTCGCTAACCTGCTATCCCAGCTCCTCTAGGTCGTTGCCGACCTAACTATACTAACTACATCCTATAGGTCGCTCGAAACCTTAACTCGCCAGAAACTCTTAAGTCTCCTATCTCTTAGGTCGTCTACGACCTAAATCCTTAAACATCTACGCGACCTAACATAAATCGCGAACAAACTGGGATACGACCTATCTACTAAGTCGCCTAGACGACTTAACTATCCAATGCCACACTTAGGTCGCTCACAACAGTTTCCTTAGGTCGTTGCCGACCTAACTCTACCCCACGACCTAACCCTAGAATACTTAGGTCGCCTACTACTCTTCCTTAGGTCGCCTAAACCTCTTAAGTCGGTCATGACTTATCACTTAGGTCGGTCACTACCTTAAGTCGGTCAACCACACTTCCTTAACTCGGTTAATTCCTTAAGTCGGCAACTCGACCCAGACTTATCTCTTAACTCGTCCAAACCGACTTAGGACTTAGAAAAATTCTGAGCTTCTTATCAACAATGCAACCAATTGTTAATTATTTTACGATGTTTCGATCCGTAAAATACGGGTCGTTACAAATAGTAATAATAAAATCTTCATCTTCGTCCTTCAGAAATAGGGCCTTCCAATCCTGAAATGCTCAGGCTGACCCGAGCGAATTGAAAAGACAAAACACTCGAGTCAGAACTAAAAGATCTTATGTAAGTTAAATCAATGAAATAAATATGAGTGTAAACGGCGTCAGAGATGTTTACGGGGTTTGACATCTCCTATCCAGTGTCTAACGTGAGTGCAGTAACTTAAGAAATGTTCGGGATTCACATCTCTTAAGGATCCGTTAAACTATCTACTATGTAGTAATATTCGCTATATACAGTAGTGTCTAATCAGTAAAGTATAATCATATAGAAAATAGCGTTAAGGGGATGTAGAACCTTAACGCGGTCGGATCTTAAAATCATAATCGTAGTAAAGCTCGATATGGTAGGTGACACGGCACACAAGGTAATGCCATGGTTGATATACCAATTACGCACAAGGACTGATGGAGCGGATAGCAGCCACTACCGTCCACCTCGAACAACACTCCCAAATCGAAGGGTGGCCACAAAAAATCAAAAAGTAATAGAATGGAATCGAAGAAGTGCGTCCGATAAGAGGTGCTACCTCACTGGTCCGAGATCGCTCCTGTTTTAGCCACCTTATGCCAACTCACGGGAGTTGGGTCCACGTATATACCTTAGGATCGTCACCACCATCCTACTTCATTCTGGAAACTCCACCGCGTACACAGTTGTCAAAGTGGTTTTCGGTATCGACAGAGAGTATGT
This sequence comes from Allium fistulosum, assembly GCA_030737815.1. Taxonomy (NCBI): domain Eukaryota; kingdom Viridiplantae; phylum Streptophyta; class Magnoliopsida; order Asparagales; family Amaryllidaceae; genus Allium; species Allium fistulosum. The sequence goes on along the minus strand of CM060903.1, from coordinate 357,044,740 downwards.
CCATATCCGATCCCGGTCTCTTTAACAACCAATCGTTATTATAACACCGTGGTCATTTTAAAAAAAATATATACTTTTAAAAACACAATCATTGCCCTTTCAAAACATATTCTTTATTTCAAAATAGTATATACATCAAAAACCAAAATATTATTGCCATTTCAAACCATATCCTTTACTTCAAAATAGTATATACTTTAAAACCAAATTATTATTGCTATTTCAAAACATATCATTTACTTCAAAATAGTATATACTTAAAAACCAAATTCAACATATACGAATTGAAACAAGACAAATGATGGGCTTTGGGCTTCAGCAGTAAGAAGATCAAAGGTGATGGGCTTTGGGCTTCAGCGGTAAGACGGTCTGTGGATCATATGCAAGTGGATAAATGAATTGATAGATAATACTCCTCCTCAAGTTGGTGCATATATGTTAACTATGCCCAACTTGTTGCATAACATTCTAATTCGATTTCCAGGCAGTGCTTTGGTGAAGAGGTCTGCCAATTGATCTTCAGATTTTACATGACATGTAACAATTTCTCCTTCTTGTATTTTGTCTCTAATGAAGTGGCAATCTATTTCTATATGCTTGGTTCTCTCATGAAAAACTGGATTGGAAGCAATATGAAGTGCTGCTTGATTATCACACCACAGCTTCGCTGGATTTTCAAGTCTTAATCCCAATTCTTTCATCAAATGTTTAATCCACATTATTTCACAAACTGTTTTAGCCATTGATCTGTATTCAGATTCAACACTTGATCTTGATACAACACTTTGCTTTTTACTTTTCCAAGATACCAGGTTGCCTCCCACAAATACACAAAACCCTGATGTTGATCTTCTATCATGCTTGGATCCTGCCCAGTCAGCATCTGCATAGCTTTCCACTCTCATATGACCATGGTTAGCATATAAAATTCCTTGTCCAGAAGTACCTTTTAAGTAACATAAAATATGCTCAAAAGCATTCCAATGATGAATGGTAGGGTTTGCCATAAATTGGCTTATAATACTGACAGGGAAAGAAATATCTGGTCTTGTTACTGTTAAGTAATTTAGTTTGCCAACAAGTCTCCTATATCTCTCGGGATCACTATATAATTCTCCTTCTGGAGTCAAATTAATATTTGGCATAAATGGAGTGTTGTATGGCTTGGCCCCCAATTTTCCAGTTTCTGCTAATAGGTCCAGTACATATTTCCTTTGACATAATAAAATCCCTTTGTCACTTCTCATTACTTCAACTCCTAAAAAATACTTTAATTCTCCCAAGTCTTTTGTTTGAAATTGATTGTGTATGAAGTGTTTGAGTGTAGCAATACATCTTTCATCATTTCCCGTGATAACTATATCATCCACATAAACTACTAAAAGAATTATACCATTTTTAGTAGCTTTCTGGAATACAGAATGATCACTTTTACATTTAGATAGGCCAAATTTCTCAAGAGCTTGACTAAACTTCCCAAACCATGCTCTAGGGCTTTGATTTAGCCCATATAAAGATTTTCTTAGTCTACATACCAATTTAGTTTCTTCTTGGGCAATAAAACCAGGAGGTTGAACCATATATACTTCTTCATTCAAGTCACCGTGTAAGAACGCATTTTTAATGTCTAGTTGATGAAGTTTCCATTTGAATCTTGCTGCTAATGATATGAATAACCTGATAGATGTCATTTTTGCTACAGGTGAAAAGGTTTCCGAGTAATCCATCCCATATACTTGTGCATACCCCTTAGCTACTAGTCTAGCTTTATATTTTGCTATTGTTCCGTTTGGATTTACCTTCACATTATATATCCATCTACACCCAATAGCTTTCTTTTTTTCTGGTAGTTCGACTAAGTCCCAAGTATTATTCTGATCAAGTGCATTCATTTCATCTACCATAGCTTGTCTCCATTCAGGTGTATTTAGAGCTTCAGTTAGGGTTTTGGGAGTAGTGATAGAGTCCAAAGATGAAATAAAAGAGTGAGATGATGTGGATAGATTTTTGTATGATAAATATGCAGATATAGGGTAAGTGCACTGCCTCTTTTCTTTTCGTAAAGCAATAGGAAGATCTAAACTAGGGTCATGACTAGGATCAGTATCATTTTGATTGATTGGTTGAGAGGGTATGGTAGAATAAATTAAGAAGTCTTCATCCTCCTCCTGAATAGGTATACTTGCTGTTTGATAGAATGGTAAGTCTTCCATAAAATTTACATCTATAGACACTATGTACTTATTTAGGCTAGGGCAAAAACATCTGTAGCCTTTCTGTAACTTAGAATATCCAACAAAAATACACTTCAAGGCTTTAGGATCTAGTTTGCTCAACTGCTGGTTTACATCCCTTACAAAACACGTACAGCCAAAAACTTTAGGTTTTACTGGATATAGATCTTTGTTAGGGTATAAGACTTTATATGGAATATCAAACTCAAGCACAGTTGAGGGCATCCTATTGATAAGGAAGCATGCAGTTGTCACAGCATCTGCCCAAAAGACTTTTGGAAGATTCATTTGAAATAATAAAGCTCGAGTAGTTTCTAGTAGATGACGGTTTTTCCTCTCTGCCACGCCATTTCGAGAAGCAGTATCCACACATGAAGTTTCATGCAATATTCCATGTTGGGTTAAGTATGAATTGAATGTATGAGACATGTATTCCCTTGCATTATCACTCCTTAGTGTTTGAATAGAAGTTTTGAATTGGTTTTGTATTTCAGTATGAAAGTTACAAAATATAGAAAATACTTCAGATTTATTTCTCATAAGAAACAGCCATGTCATACGAGAATAATCATCCACAAAGGTAACAAAGTATTTATAACCATTTTTAGATACAACAGATGATGGTCCCCATATGTCTGAGTGCACTAATCCAAAGGGTACATCAGCACGTTTATTTATTCTAGATTTAGAACTACTACGATGAAGTTTTGCATACTGACACGTTTCACAATTAAGAAAAGATAAAGAACTATATTGTGGACACAGTCTTTTGAATAATGTGAGTGAGGGATGACCCAACTGTTGATGCACTTTTAGAGCTGAATCAATACTTGAACATGCCATTGGTAAAGAGTCTAGAATATAGAGACCACTGGATTCATGTCCTTTACCAATAGTTTGTTGCGTCGTAAGATCCTGAAACATGCAGTGATTAGGAAGAAAGATATGGAACAATTTAAGTCGCGTGTAATTTGGCTAACAGAGATTAGATTAAAAGATAAAGATGGTATGTAAAGAGCAGATTTTAAGGGTAGAGGATTGCTTATTTCTCCAGATCCTTGAACACTTGAGTTGGATCCATCTGCTAACGTGACTGCATGGCTATTTTCATGAATTCTAAGGTTTGAAAATAAGTCAGAATTACCTGACATGCGATCAGTTGCACTAGAGTCTATGATCCAGTTTGTTGACTGATTGTTAGTGGTAGCAACAGTAGAAATAGGAGCAGTCTGATTAGGTGGTGTATTTTGGATGGAGTCTTGATATTTTTTATATTTGTCAAACTCTTCAGTGGTCATAAGAACAGTTTTGTTATTTGAATTAGATCCTCCTTGGTTTTTCTGATTGTTGTACTGAAGTTTTCTGCATTCAGATATGTGGTGCCCTATTTTCTTACAATACGAGCAGATTTTGTTTGGATTTGCTGGCCTCCATGCTGATCGTTGTGGTCTCCATTGTTGTGGTGGTCTCCATGCATCTAGTCTTTGATTAGGGTTCCACGGTGACTTATACTCAGATGGTGGTTTCCATGATGTAGGAGTATTGGTATTATTGGCAGTATTGATATTACTACTTATCAAAGCACTACTGGCAGCATTATTAGATGTAGTAGAAGTTTCAGTCCTTAACACACAACTAAAAACTTCCTGAAGAGATTTAATATTTGATGCAGATAGAATTTGAGACTTTGCACTATCATATTCAGATGGTAAGCCAGCAAGGAAGCTCATGATAGCCATTTGTTCACGCTGTTGTTGTTGTATTTTTATATCTGGACTCATTGGTAGCAGTACATTCAGTTCTTCATACGTTTGTTTGAAGGCCATAAAATAATTGGTGAGTGTTTGATCTTGTTTCTCTGTTCTATAGAAAGATTTGCAAACTTCAAACATTCTGGTGAGATTGCCTTTTCCAGAATAGAGAAATTCTAGGTATTCCATCAATTCTTTAACAAATTCACAATGGTTAATAAGACTAATTACTTCATTATCAATTGAATTTAGAATCTGTAGAAAGAGTCTTGCATCTACACGTAGCCAGATCTGATTATCTTCCGGTGGATCATCTTTTAAATGATCATCCTTATCAATACTACGTAGATACAATCGAATCGTTTTGTTCCACTCCATGTAATTTGAATTCGTCAACTTGCGATCTGTGATTTTCGCCATCATGGGCATTATATCCACCATAGTTGTATTTTTGCTTTCTGACATGATTTTCTGAGATGAAGATAAGATTTACTCCACTCGTGATTTGAAGATGAAAACCTAGATCGAGAAATAGTGCTCTGATACCATGTTGTGAAATCAGAAAATTAAGACTCAGAAATTATAAAAGTGGAAGACATGGAAATTGTTGAGAGAAGCTTTTATTTTCTGTTTTTCATATCTTTCAAAATAAAGGTACAGATCTGGTTTTATATAGGTCAGAGCCTATTTTAGGAAATATGGTTGCACTAAACATATACCAATTGAAACAAGACAAATGATGGGCTTTGGGCTTCAGCAGTAAGAAGATCAAAGGTGATGGGCTTTGGGCTTCAGTAGTAAGACGGTCTATGGATCATATGCAAGTGGATAAATGAATTGATAGATAATAATAATATATCATTTAAATAAAATCCAAATTTTCAATCACTATTCTTACTTTTAATTATAAAACTTGAAATATTCTTTAAAACCATCTTAAACCCAAATCACATAATGCAGTCATATTCTTAATCTCAAAATTTCAATCGGTTTCAAATTAATATATTTAAAGATAATTCTTAAATAAATTCTATTTCAAATAAATTCATTTTCAAACCATATTACTTTCAAAGTTATAACAATTTCGAAAACAAATACTTTGAAAAACAATAATACCTTAATTTCAATAAAACATTTCAATTTTGATATATTTCAAGTCTTTAAATATTCCAAAATTCCCAACCAAATATGATAATCTTATATATACCTTAATTCAATTTACTATTATTTAGTTTAGAAATATTTATTTAATAAATTCAATATCACTTAAATAAAGCTCAAACTTGAAATATTCGTAAATCAAACTTAAAACATCATCAAGTCATACATAGCTTAAATTTTAGAATTTAACCATATATAAAATAATATTTATATAATATCAAAATTTAATATTTATTAAACCGTATATTTCTTTCCAAACCATAGAAAATCCCTTAAAATATTTTATATATAGACCACGGTGCCTGTATATAATTTTCTATCATATAGTCAAGTGATACGGATATTTATCATTTCAATCCGCAATTTAAAATAAAATTACGGTTATATATCGTTTCAAACCGCAATCCCGAATAAAATAAAAATGCATAATAACTTGAAGTTTATACAATATAAAATATAGCATCCATTCATCCAAATACCAATAAACAACCATTTATTACAATCATCATCCAATTTAAACAAAACATCAATATAAAGCATATAAAATATAACAGGCATCAACAAATAGTTTATATTCAATAAAAATTAATAACTGTTCAACTGGCAGTTTATATGCAATAATAAATAAATTTAACTCGCAAATTTTATGCAATAATAAAATTAAATAACAATTAAATTTAACTAAATGTTATCTAACTGAGATGATGATTAAATATATGCCCAAACAATCATAGATAAATTTTAAATCACATCAAAATTTAATTTAACAAACATAAGAAATCTTAGAAGTTGTGAGTGGGTTAAAAGACTCACCTTTTGAATTTAAATTCAATTTAAACCCAAAATTTTTACAGTCTCGGAATTCATCCAAACCAGCTTCAAAAGATCTGGAATTTCAATACGATCCTAACAAAAGAAACCGCATCCAAATCTGAGTCCGTATGCAAAAGTTATGAAAATTTGAAGATTGGAAAATTCTGGTTCTGAGTCGACTTCGAGTTCAACCCGGTCCGTCGCCTCAAATACCCGATGCTTGCTCTGAGTTTTGGCCAAAACAACCCGGAGACCCGAGTCATTTTCTTCGTGACCCGAAGTAGCTCCAGGGTTTTTCCCCTTGAAACCCGAAGCGCGACCCGAAGCGCATAAATCTCGAATTTTTTTTTATTAGATTTTGGAATTTGGGAATTAGGTTTTGTCTGCCATTGGAATAAGGAGCTAAGAAGAAGATGAATTGTATGTACAGGCAAATGAAGATTAGGGAGGCTAGGGTTTATAACAGGATATTTATAGAGAATGTTGAAAATAGAATAGATGGATAAAACAGGTGTACGCGCTAACGCCAACGCGGTCCAAAAAGCCCGTTCTAACCCCGGAACGAAATTGGGTAAACCCATATATCAAAATAGGTGTTTTAAAATATTTTAAACTCAATGGAAAAGGTTTCAGGTTCAAATTCCATTGTATGAAGAAGTTATGCTAAAAACAATATTTTCCAAATTGATTTCAATTGATTTCAATTGCATAAATTTCAAGGCGTTTCGAGTCCGTACGATCAAACGACAAGTCCGATCGCTACGAAACTTGAAACACTATTATAATTCACTATTACGGATCCGATGAAACTGGTTTCGTCGAAATCCGAGTCCGTGACCAAAAAGGCAAATTTTATATTAATTAAATGAAATTAAATTAATTAAATCGAATTTTATATTTCAATTATAGAATTGACAATCTATCACCTTTATACTTCTCAATCATTTGCAATTATTTAAACAAAATTTAAACGTCAATCTAGAGAAAATAATTTATCAATTGAATTGAAATGCCTTATCTTAAATTTTCATTATATTCAAAATTATAAATTTTAGTTCCCAAAATTTCTATTAAATTGAATTTACCCATAATTATTTCATTCATAATTCCAAATAGAAGGGCGTACCATTGGATTTAAAATTATCACATAAATATTTCCCGTTTTCAACTAAAATTTTAAATTACAGTAATAATTACATATTTGAGTTCATTCGTTTGCAATAAATTCAACTATTATAATCTAAATAAATCAACTCACTATTAAAGGTTCAAATTCTATAATTCATAAATTTTACCCTCTTGATTTACTTATTAATTTGTAATTCTTTAAACAAATTCCCGTCAGTTTAAAGTAGCTTAATTCTCTCATTAAAGAATTTATTTCGATTTCTTAAAATAAACTCTCATTATAAATTGAATCCCATTTTATCCTAATAAGTTTCAAATTAAATGGATAAGTTCCAAATTCAACCTTTAACTTACACTTAAGTTTAGGTAAAATCAATTTATAACGTATTTCCCTTTTAGTTATTACTTTACATGCTTCTAGTATTAATTTCTCAATTAATCCACATTATTAAAGTAACGCTTTTAATAAATATGACCCTATGATTACTCAACATTTAATGAACGTTATTTCATTTCCCATTAGTGTAACCTTCATTTATTTTATTATCACTTGTTACAAATTCTAATTCTATTAACAAATAAGCAGGTAATTTAAAATATATGTTACAAATTTTGAATTAATCACTATTCATTATTATTGACTTTAATTTAGCATCACTTACCTTGCATTAACATTGTTACTTAACAATCCCTACCCAATTGCAATTTTAAATTCAAATGAATACATTTACTCTTTCCGTTATGGAATTAATTATCCATAAGGCACATTTAATTATCATTATTGATTTTATACGATTTCCATTAACTGTACATTCAATTACTATTCAATGTATATTTATTCATTAATCAATTCGATATATACGTTTGTTTCCTTCTTTTTGATTTATAACCTAGTATACATTTACCTACATCCTATTTCAATTACATTCATTAATGGGTGTTGCATTGAAATCTAATTTATTATCTTATATCACATTATTACCATTAATTACAATTGGCTTACCAATTTTTTATTCAATACCATAAATAAATAACATATTATTCAATACTTACTCTTGTTTCTCATATTCTATTTAAAAATCAAATCGTAACATTTACATTATTTTATTGAATTGGAATTTCATTTTAAATATATATATATATATATATATTTGTTAACTTTTAATTTCAATTGCTACATCTAATTCCTAACATTCATTTTACTATAAATTATGGAAATTATGACAAACTTAGTTAACGAAATTCACGGGTCGTTACACTCTCCCCCACTCAAAACTTTTCGTCCCCAAAAAGGAAAAAGAAGGGAGAAGGAAGAATTAGACAAACAATACATCTTATTCAAAATATTAACTTATAAACACTAATTTACAAACTTTATTACTTTATATAAAATTTACCCATTTTAATCATTATATCTTTTTATACTTAAATGAATAAAGTTTGGAAAAACATTTCAAAATAATTTTCTAAGTCTCAAAAATTTCGAAAAATTTCGACGGAGTCTCCTTTGTACGGAGAGGCTCGGGAGAAAATATAATATTAAATATAACAAAATATCACTTATAATATCCAAAATATTATATCCGAACACGGGAAAATATATATAAATAGCGTTATAAATCGTAATCCGAAACGTACCTATTTGTCGGGCAATTTACGTTTTATTTATGGAACCAAAAACAGTAGCAATTGCTTCCATAACCTGCATTTTACTTATTAAATCCAAAGGGTTAACAATTTATATAAAGTGAAATATTTAAGTGGTTTCAATCACTAACAACAAATCAATACAACAACCATCAATTTCACAAACAGCATACACACACAAATACAAACAACCATTCAATCAACAAACAAATAGTTGTTCGGTTTTAGAACTTTTAAATTGTACGGAATGAAGAATAAACCATCAAATGCATTATTTACTCAACAGTCTTAGATTAAACACAATGGATTTTTCATCCATCCCAACAAAATTAATTTTTCCTTACCCAACAACCACAACCACGACAAACAACAATTTCAGTAATAGTTTTAGTCTATTCTTATTCATTCCATTCATACATTTGTTGTTTGATTCTTTTTATTCATATAACGGTTTATCTTTTTATTTTCATTGTATTTCTTCCAAATTTTATTTAGAAATTACTTTAACCCTTTCAGTTTACAATTTCTCTTATTTATATTACATTCATTTATAATTGTATGACCTCATCTATTTACACTTTAATTACTTAAGTTTATAATCATCTATTTGTCATACTTACCTTTAATTATATTTACTTGGTAAAATTTCAATTATACTAAAGCTTATAACATTAAATTCTCATTTAATATTAATTTCATTGAATACTTTCATTATTTCAAATTTCTACTTGTATAATATTCTATTACAATTTAAACACTTGCAACAAGGCATACAACCATAAAATCAATCATTCATTCATATCAAACAAAAGAAATAGTTGTTCAGGTTCATAACTTTAAATTGTACAGAATGAAGAATAAACTACTAAGTGTACCCTTCACTCAGCAGTCTTAGTTGAAACTAAATAGATTATTCCTACATCCAAACAATATTAAAGTATCCTTGCCCAAACAACCATAAGCCAAACAAATAACAAATTCAACAATAGATCAAGTTCATTATTATTAATTTCATTCCATATATTGTTGTTTGATTTCTTCTTTATTCATCATTTATTTTTATCCATTCAACCAATTCCTTGGTAGGTAAATTTATTACTTAAGTTTTATAGTCATTTCCCAGTATTCATCTTTTATTTTAAGGTAACTTCAACCTATTACTTAAGTTTATTATTATTTATATATAACATTTAAGTCCATAACAACTAGAACATCAATACTTATTAATTTCATTTATTCATTTTTAAATTAATTTACTTTGCATATTTATTCATTTACTTGATTTTATTTATTCATTTATTAATAATATTCATGTTCAATTTTAGTTACTTGGCATAACAATTATACTTTAATTCTTATTAATAAAAGAAATTTACTGAATATTTCATTACATAAGTCTACTTGTACAATTTACTATACATTTTCTTATTAAACATTTTCAACTTTTATAAATTTTTGGTAAGTTATATTTATGCTTTTAAAGACTGAAATTGAAAGTTGTACAAGTTTTCTCATTTCTTTTAATTATTTTAATGTTCAATAATTATTTCCTTTATTTCATAGGTTACAATTTCAACTTTAATTTAATACCATTTATATCCTAGCATTAAATCTCTTATTTCCTTTAGAGGTTTCAATTTATTAATTACCAACATTCCAATTCACTTCAGTAATTAGGACTATTTATTAATGGAAACTTAAGGATTAAATACCGGGTTTTATACAAAAATCATTTTAAGATAATAGATAATATATATACTTATAATTTATATATCCAATTATATTTAAAACAATTTAAAATAAAATAATCTTGTAGTAAAACTACTACAGTGGCCTTCCCACTTTGAAACTCGAAAATGAATGTCGATGATGTGGCCGCCATCACCGAAATTATTTTCCAGCGACAAAAAGGGGAGTACAGCTTATTTCTTTGCGGAATTTCTTTTAAAACATTTCTTTCAAATTCTATTGAAATATTTATATTAGAAAATACTTCTAACGATATTATTATTATATTCCAAAATCAATTGAAAGAAATCTTTAAAAACCCCGGAACTTAAGCTCTAAATTTCCAGTTTTCATTTATTTTATTTTCAACTTAGTTTCAACTATTATTTATATTTTCATTACCTAACACCCAATCTATAGCAACCAAATATATATCTTTATAAAATATTTTTTTATATATGGAAAATATAATAGGCAAAGTTATTTCATTCACCTATATTAAAACAAATATTATGTCGGTCTGTCCTATTAAGTGTTTAGAAATCCCTATTGATGTCATAGCGTCCCATGCACCAACTAGAATTTATAAATACAAAACGGAACCGATTAACACAATATTAAAACCTTTTTATAACACTAACAAATACGCTTTCTCATATATATACACTCAGCGACTCCCATAGGGTATTACTACCCTATTAATAAAGAGTCAGACCCCACAAAACTAAGGTTTATCGCTAAACCAAAGCTCTGATACCAGATGTAACATCCCACCTTTTTGTACGCTTAAGCAGACACACGTGCCAACTTAAACCATACAGAAGGGCGGATTGTTATGGGGTAAATAAGAAAAAGTGGAGAAATAAAAGAAACAAATAGAATCTTGCAGCGGAACGATAAAATATAATAATCAAATAACAGTTCATGAAGCTGTTTTACAAAACATTTGATTATACTTATACAATACATATCAGAGTTACACATACCAGAGAATGATAATAAATGCAGCGGAATACAATGGTGTAGTAGAATATATAACAAATAGTAATAATAAAATCTTCATCTTCGTCCTTCAGAAATAGGGCCTTCCAATCCTGAAATGCTTAGGCTGACCCGAGCGAATTGAAAAGACAAAACACTCGAGTCAGAACTGAAAGATCTTATATAAGTTAAATAAATGAAATAAATATGAGTGTAAACGGCGTCAGAGATGTTTACGGGGTTTGACATCTCCTATCCAGTGTCTAACGTGAGTGCAGTAACTTAAGAAATGTTCGAGATTCACATCTCTTAAGGATTCGTTAAACTATCTACTATGTAGTAATATTCGCTATATACAGTAGTGTCTAATCAGTAAAGTATAATCATATAGAAAATAGCGTTAAGGGGATGTAGAACCTTAACGCGGTCGGATCTTAAAATCATAATCGTAGTAAAGCTCGATATGGTAGGTGACACGGCACACAAGGCAATGCCAGGGTAGATATACCAATTACGCACACGGACTGATGGAGCGGATAGCAACCACTACCGTCCACCTCGAACAACACTCTCAAATCGAAGGGTGGCCACAAAAAATCAAAAAGTAATAGAATGGAATCGAAGAAGTGCGTCCAATAAGAGGTGCTACCTCACTGGTCCGAGATCGCTCCTGTTTTAGCCACCTTATGCCAACTCACGGGAGTTGGGTCCACGTATATACCTTAGGATCGTCGCCACCATCCTACTTCATTCTGGAAACTCCACCGCCTACACAGTTGTCAAAGTGGTTTTCGGTATCGACAGAGAGTATGTCCATATCCGATCCCGGTCTCTTTAACAACCAATCGTTATTATAACACCGTGGTCATTTTAAAAAAAATATATACTTTTGAAAACACAATCATTGCCCTTTCAAAACATATTCTTTATTTCAAAATAGTATATACATCAAAAACCAAAATATTATTGCCATTTCAAACCATATCCTTTACTTCAAAATAGTATATACTTTAAAACCAAATTATTATTGCTATTTCAAAACATATCATTTACTTCAAAATAGTATATACTTAAAAACCAAATTCAATAATATATCATTTAAATAAAATCCAAATTTTCAATCACTATTCTTACTTTTAATTATAAAACTTGAAATATTCTTTAAAACCATCTTAAACCCAAATCACATAATGCAGTCATATTCTTAATCTCAAAATTTCAATCGGTTTCAAATCAATATATTTAAAGATAATTCTTAAATAAATTCTACTTCAAATAAATTCATTTTCAAACCATATTACTTTCAAAGTTATAACAATTTTGAAAACAAATACTTTGAAAAACAATAATACCTTAATTTCAATAAAACATTTCAATTTTGATATATTTCAAGTCTTTAAATATTCCAAATTCCCAACCAAATATGATAATCTTATATATACCTTAATTCAATTTACTATTATTTAGTTTAGAAATATTTATTTAATAAATTCAATATCACTTAAATAAAGCTCAAACTTGAAATATTCGTAAATCAAACTTAAAACATCATCAAGTCATACATAGCTTAAATTTTAGAATTTAACCATATATAAATTAATATTTATATAATATCAAAATTTAATATTTATTAAACCGTATATTTCTTTCCAAACCATAGAAAATCCCTTAAAATATTTTATATATAGACCACGGTGCCTGTATATAATTTTCTATCATATAGTCAAGTGATACGGATATTTATCATTTCAATCCGCAATTTAAAATAAAATTACGGTTATATATCGTTTCAAACCGCAATCCCGAATAAAATAAAAATGCATAATAACTTGAAGTTTATACAATATAAAATATAGCATCCATTCATCCAAATACCAATAAACAACCATTTATTACAATCATCATCCAATTTAAACAAAACATCAATATAAAGCATATAAAATATAACAGGCATCAACAAATAGTTTATATTCAATAAAAATTAATAACTGTTCAACTGGCAGTTTATATGCAATAATAAATAAATTTAACTTGCAAATTTTATGCAATAATAAAATTAAATAACAATTAAATTTAACTAAATGTTATCTAACTGAGATGATGATTAAATATATGCCCAAACAATCATAGATAAATTTTAAATCACATCAAAATTTAATTTAACAAACATAAGAAATCTTTGAAGTTGTGAGTGGGTTAAAACACTCACCATTTGAATTTAAATTGAATTTAAATTCAATTTAAACCAAAATTTTTACAGTCTCAGAATTCATCCAAACCAAAGTCAAAAGATCTGGAATTTCAATACGATCCTAACAAAAGAAACCGCGTCCAAATCCGAGTCCGTATGCAAAAGTTATGAAAATTTGAAGATTGGAAAATTCTGGTCCTGAGTCGACTTCGAGTTCAACCCGGTCCGCCGCCTCAAATACCCGATGCTTGCTTTGAGTTTTTGCCAAAACGACCCGGAGACCCGAGTCGTTTTCTTCGTGACCCGAAGTAGCTCTAGGGTTTTTCCCCTTGAAACCCGAAGCGCGACCCGAAGCGCGTAAATCTCGAATTTTTTTTTATTAGATTTTGGAATTTGGGAATTAGGTTTTGTCTGCCATTGGAATGAGGAGCTAAGAAGAAGATGAATTATACGTATAGACAAATGAAGATTAGGGAGGCTAGGGTTTATAACAGGATATTTATAGAGAAGGTTGAAAATAGAATAGATGGATAAAACAGGTGTACGCGCTAACGCCAACGCGGTCCAAAAAGCCCATTCTGACCCCGGAACGAAATTGGGTAAACCCATATATCAAAATAGGTGTTTTAAAATATTTTAAACTCAATGGAATAGGTTTCAGGTTCAAATTCCATCGTATGAAGAAGTTATGCTAAAAACAATATTTTCCAAATTGATTTCAATTGATTTCAATTGCATAAATTTCAAGGCGTTTCGAGTCCGTACGATCAAACGACAAGTCCGATCGCTACGAAACTTGAAACACTATTATAATTCACCGTTACGGATCCGATGAAATTGGTTTCGTCGAAATCCGAGTCCGTGACCAAAAAGGAAAATTTTATATTAATTAAATGAAATGAAATTAAATTAATTAAATCGAATTTTATATTTCAATTATAGAATTGACAATCTATCACCTTTATACTTCTCAATCATTTGCAATTATTTAAACATCAATCTAGAGAAAATAATTTATCAATTGAATTGAAATGCCTTATCTTAAATTTTCATTATATTAAAAATTATAAATTTTAGTTCCCAAAATTTCTATTAAATTGAATTTACCTATAATTATTTCATTCATAATTCCAAATAGAAGGGCGTACCATTGGATTTAAAATTATCACATAAATATTTCCCGTTTTCAACTAAAATTTTAAATTACAGTAATAATTACATATTTGAGTTCATTCGTTTGCAATAAATTCAACTATTATAATCTAAATAAATCAACTCACTATTAAAGGTTCAAATTCTATAATTCATAAATTTTACCCTCTTGATTTACTTATTAATTTGTAATTCTTTAAACAAATTCCTGTCAGTTTAAAGTAGTTTAATTCTCTCATTAAAGAATTTATTTCGATTTCTTAAAATAAACTCTCATTATAAATTGAATCCCATTTTATCCTAATAAGTTTCAAATTAAATGGATAAGTTCCAAATTCAACCTTTAACTTACACTTAAGTTTAGGTAAAATCAATTTATAACGTATTTCCCTTTTAGTTATTACTTTACATGCTTCTAGTATTAATTTCTCAATTAATCCACATTATTAAAGTAACGCTTTTAATAAATATGACCCTATGATTACTCAACATTTAATGAACGTTATTTCATTTCCCATTAGTGTAACCTTCATTTATTTTATTATCACTTGTTATAAATTCTAATTCTATTAACAAATAAGCAGGCAAATTAAAATATATGTTACAAATTTTGAATTAATCACTATTCATTATTATTGACTTTAATTTAGCATCACTTACCTTGCATTAACATTGTTACTTAACAATCCCTACCCAATTGCAATTTTATATTCAAATGAATACATTTACTCTTTCCGTTATGGAATTAATTATCCATAAGGCAAATCTAATTATCATTATTGATTTTATACGATTTCCATTAACTGTACATTCAATTACTATTCAATGTATATTTATTCATTAATCAATTCGATATATACGTTTGTTTCCTTCTTTTTGATTTATAACCTAGTATACATTTACCTAAATCCTATTTCAATTACATTCCTTAATGGGTGTTGCATTGAAATCTAATTTATTAGCTTATATCACATTATTACCATTAATTACAATTGGCTTACCAATTTTTTATTCAATACCATAAATAAATAACATATTATTCAATACTTACTCTTGTTTCTCATATTCTATTTAAAAATCAAATCGTAACATTTACATTATTTTATTGAATTGGAATTTCATTTTAAATATATATATATATATATATATATATATATATATATATATTTGTTAACTTTTAATTTCAATTGCTACATCTAATTCCTAACATTCATTTTACTATAAATTATGGAAATTATGACAAACTTAGTTAATGAAATTCACGGGTCGTTACATAACTAAACTATTGAGTGTAATTTTACAAAGTGGAGTGGTTAATTTTGACCAATTGGGAGCACTATTAATGACCATAGCCTAGGAGAACAGTAAGATAACAGTAAAAGATTTCAATAAGTTAGTTAACTGAAAATAAAATAAAGTAAGTGTAATCAAACATAAACTTAATAAAATATAAGTTAGGTTACGATTACACAAACCTAAGTAGAAGAACTACTTTCATCACAAAAATCAAAAAACCCTTTTTTGATCGTATAGATGGAAAGAATTGCGTCATCTAATCCCAAGGGAAAAGATCAATTGTGCAAAGAACGCATTTTTATTGCCAAAAAGTCATGTATAAGTTCTTTTTAGTAAACAAGAAGAAATAAGAAAGAAATATGCAAATTTGGCTAAAATTTGGGCAAAAATCAAATTAGTCGACTGACCTTATCAATCAATTAAACGATTTAACTAACCTTATCAACATCAATGAATTGCACCATCAAGATTGCTTCATTCAACTCGCCATTGAGAAACCTAATTTTTGATTGAAAATCATTGGTCCGACCTTCTATGAAATAAAAATATGTATAGTAATATTAGATAGAAAATAAAGAAGTGATCGTGATATGAGATAGAATAGGATTTGGGAGAGATCGCTTATTGTGGTTGTTCGTTGAGAAGTTATGACGATTTGAGATGAGACTTGGTTTCGGGACAATGAGAACTACAACAGTTTTAAATACATTTTAACAGTTTTTAGTACCACATCGTTCAAAATATATTAATGGTTGTTGTATATAAGCTAAGGGATGAAGAAAAAAGTTGTTCCAATAGTATCCAATCAGGTTGAGCTGATAACAGCTGGCGTTTAAATTGAAAGTCAGCTCAGTTCAAACAATTTTATATACTGCAGTTGTTCTATAATTTGCAGCCCAAACACGATCAAGTATCCAAGTCAATGGAGATGTAAAGGGTATTTTGGGAATTTCAAAAAGACACGGTTGAATCTTATTAGTGGAATGCTCATTATTAATAGTAAAGATACACACACCTGTTATATCTTTAAGATCCAAATCTATTATAAAATCAAGTAAACATACTTTATTATAATTTATATACAACTCAACAGATCATATAGGAATTTATGTAAACTTGTATATATATACTAACATACATATTATATATAACTTGTATAAATTTTTAGATAGACAACATATCTTATATTTCTTAAATATAGACAAACAGAACTTACCTTATAAACCACGATATATTTATATATATATACTTGCAAATATATATATATATATAGCTGCTAGGGGCGGAGCTCGACAAGGAGACTTGGCTGATGGTTGAAATGAAGAAGGTGGAGGTTTGTGCGTGGCGGGCTTGGCTTCAGTTGGCGGTGGAAGGGGATCTGAGGCGAGGAGATGTGTGCTTGGGTATGATGGAGGGCTGTCAAGGCGTGGCAGAAGGAGGTGGTACAGCGGGGTTCAAAGCGGAGGACATTGGGTTCGGCAGCAAGCACAGGGTTTGGGTGATGGTTGTTGTCTTGGCAGGGTTGTGATACAAGGCTAGAGGCGGTCGAGTGGAATGGTGGAGGTGTGGGCTAAGTGATCGGCCATTTGAGTTGAAGGTCATGGTGGGAAGAGTGGAAGGGAATGATGAAGGTGGATCTTGGTCGGTTGGAAGGCTGCAGCCATCTGGTGGAGGAGGACGAGACTGGTGGGAAGTTGGCAGTGAGAGAGGGTTGTGTGCCGCTATTAGTGGCGGGTCTGGCTGTCCGGTCGAGGACGAGGAAGCACGACGTTCAGTTTTATTGGGTGGGAGGACACGGATGACGTGGCGGATGGAGGAGGGGCGAGCAGTGATGGGTTACAAATGGCGGGTAGGTTGGTCGCAAGAGAGAGGGGTAATGGCCGGAAAGCAAGGCCGAGGGGAAAGGAAAACTTTGGAGGAGAATGGCATGGGTTCGGCAACAAGGAAGAGCAGCAGTTTCTCAAAATATAAAACTATATTTATATAATATTTTTTGAGCAGAACGAAAGAAATGGAAGGAGAAGAAGAGACAAATGAACGTACCAAACAAATAAAATGAACCATCAAATATATTGAAATATAGGGGAATAGAAAAAGTTAGACATTGATTTCTAGGAAAAATAAAAGCTGATGGCTATTCGTTTACCAAAAACAAACGGAAAGACACAAAACACAAAAAGGCTAAAATAAGTACTGATACGGCTAAACCGTTTCGTAGATTAAGCTGTGTACCGGACGTCGAAACACACAAATGAATATACTGCGGAGATCAGCACGACCAAACGATCAGAACGGTACACAGATATCAGCAATCCGATCATCCTATCAAAAGTCGACATTCGCTGCCAAAAATGCTGCTGAAATATCGAAAATAAGATAAACGGGGCTAGAGAAGTCCAAATTTGACAAAACGAATTATGACGTCTCACTCAGAAAATGATTTACATTTTTATTATGTAAAAATATTCAGATTTTGAAAATATTTTATTTTCATCAAATTTCAACTGATTTAAATTGAAATTGAAAATTACACAATAGAACTAACTTTCATATTTTCCAATAAAAATTTACCATTTGCTATGTTTAAATAGACGTATTCCAAATATTAAATTTTCATTTTAAAATTTTATTATCTTATATTCAAGAAAATTTTAGTTATTTATGTTATAAAATCGTTAAAAATTACAGGTCATTACACTCTCCTCCACTCAAAACTTTTCGTCCCCGAAAAGGAATTAGATAGGAGAGTAGAAGCAACCCGAAAGAAAAGATAGATTGAAATACAAAATACAACAATTAATTCAAAACCATACAAATTTCATTAGTTTTTAAATTGATTTATATTCAACAAATTTGGTTTCAATTCATTTTATTCAATCAATAAATAGTCATTGAATTCGTATTTGGTTGATTACAATTCAATGTATTTCAATCAATTGATTTGATTTCAATATATTAACATTTGTTACAAGATTTCCTTTCAAAACAAAATTTATTTTATTTAACTTATTTATTTAATCCATTCGATCACTTAAGTTACTTCCTCTTATAATTCAATGAACAGTTTACCCAAAAACAGTTTGCAAACTGAAATTTATTTATTACCTATTTAGTTTCTTAAGTTCATATTTATTTATTTAGATAGCATTCTCTTTTATTATTCAATTTATTTCAATTATATTTCCTATAATCACCAATTAAACATTCATCATAACAATTCAATTTTATATAAAATTCCTTTAACAAAATTTCATTTTTTTGAACATCTTATTACTTACATTGATATTGCATACTATTCAATTACATTCAAAGCCTTTCCAGGTAAGTTTTATTAATGATTCAAATGTAATTGAGTACTATACAAATTTATCTTTTATTTAAAACACTACTACTAAGAAAATTTTTAGTTTAAACATTTTATCATTTAAATTACTCTTGATAATCTTAAATTTCAAATCCACATTCTTTTTAACTTTTTGAATATTCATGTAAGTTATATATGTTTATAATGTAATTAAGTATGATACAAATAAATCTCCTAGTTCAACTGTTCCAAGTTGTTTCAATTCCATTTCTCATCATATTTTTTTCTCAGCACTACAATTATTCAAAATTTTGCTACATTTCAATAATTGAAAACCATCTCTTAACATAGAACTTAAGAGTTAAATTTCTCGTTTCACTTCAAACCATTTTGAAATAAATATATCCAGATTTTATATCACAAATCATACTCAAGAAATTCAAATCAAATCAATCCATTTTTCAAAACAAAAGTGTAGAAAGCTTGTAACAACCCGCATATTTTACGAATGTATATTTAAATGTTTTATTTAAATATAGCATCGTTAATCGGATTAAAGTCCGAAATGTTACTTTTCCTAAATGGTCGAATTAGGACTCGAGACCACTTCCATTGAGTCCAAAATGGCGTTTACAACTTTTTTGAGTATAAACATCGGTATGTTTGGAGTTGAGTAGAATTTGCTATTTATCTACTTGGGCTTTGGGTTTGGGTTTCAGCCCACTAAACCATCATAATACCCTAACTCCACCCCCTCTCCTCTTCATTCATTTTCATTTCCTAATACACTCTTGCTTAAGAGAAAATGAGGGAAGAGATTGGAAATTAGAATTCCAAAACCCTAGTTTGTTTAGGAAATACAAATTCAAGTCGAAAATCAAGGAGAAGCTTAGGTAAGCATCCTCTTCATCTTCTCCATCTCTATCTCTCTTCAATTTCAGAAATTCCTAAACCCTAACATAGGAGATATTTTCTAATTAGCTTAGATTGGAGCTTCTTGAGTTGAAGTTGAGGAGGAATTGGCCTTTCCTTTGTTTTAAAGCTTCTCATTCGTGTCTTTGAGTTTTAAAGGTGAGTGCTTTAACTCACATCTACGTCTATAACTTTCATTGTTGTTGGGTATGAACTCCTAACAATTATTCGTGTTCATTTGCTTTTTCTTTGAATTGATTTGGTGAATTTTCCAAATTTTGGTGTTTTGGTCCAATTTTTATGAAAATCCTTCTATGGATGTTTGGACATGATATTTGGGGTGTATCGAAGAGCCTATAAGGCTGGGTTATCGCTTGGCATAAATCCATAGTCGTCGTTTCTCGTCCGATCGCTCCCGAAACATTTTGGCCATCTTGGCCTAGGCAAACTTTTGCCCAGGCCAAGTGACCAAACGTCTGGATATCAAGTCCAGACGTCTGGTTTCGACTGGAGATGAAAAAAAACGGCAGAGAGTTGGACCAGACGTCTGGTTCAAACCCACCAGACGTCTGGTTAGTTTTCAGACGTATGGTTTGGGTTTCAAACGTCTTGTAGTTTCTGGAAAATTTCCATAACTCAAATCCAGACGTCTGGATGAACCCACAGACGTCTGGAACTGCCAATGTTGCCTATTTTTTGAGTGAATTTCCAATTTTAATCGATTTTTGTTGATCCGGATAGTTGTTATCACTTATTATCGACTTTGATGACTTCTTTCTTTGGATTTTTGGGAATATCCGTTTAACGGATTTGAAATCGATTTTTATGGATTTAATTCACACTTTCGTATGTGAATTTTGGGTGATTGATTGTTTCTACAATCATTTCTGTGGTTTGTCACTTTAAAATACAAAGGTTTCTATACTAGTAGTAAATACTCAAAGTCTTTCACAAAGATGATTTCAACATTATTTTTAATACAAAGCTAGTTTTTAAAACCATTTTCCAATCTATTAGTATATACAAACCTTTACCTCATTCGTGTGAGAAATCTAATTAAACGTCTTAGCAAAACAAGTGGTATGAAACGCTTGCGTTTACTTTGTCGGTTAATTCTTGGACTTGTTTGATTGAACTCTCGTGATAATTTTCGAGTGGAAATCTACAATCTGTTCGTAAATATTTAAGTTAAGCTAGTGGTTATGGGACATGTAGTTAAACTCATTTATTTATTAGCTTAATGTGATTCACACTTCTTATTGATCAATGCTGATCATTTTGTGATTTAGACTAGCGATGTGCGACGTCTCTTTATTTGTGTGGTGGTTAAACCCCGTTTGTGGAGTTTCAACTCAAAATTGGTGGGGTAGCGACCCATGGTCTTCGAGCCGTTTGTGGAGCTTCGGCTCAAAAATTGATGGTTAGCGACCATGGAATAGCGTTCCGTTTATGACACACGTGTTGGTGAGTTTTCATGCTCCCGTTTGTGATAGGCCTCTCCCCTTTGTGATTTCTGGATTTCTGGTGGTTGATTTCTAGAATTTGTGTTTCACTAATTTTCGTGGATTGCATTGATAAGATTTATCAATATTTGTGTTTTGGTGAATAATTTAAATAATATGACATTTTTTTGGTGTTTGAGAATATTTGAGATATTGTATGATTTTTGTTGTTATCTGATGTATACTTGTCATAGTATGGCAGTATTGTTATCATACGTTGTTTGTGATATCTCTTATCCTATCTTATTTTATCTGATATTTATAGCTAGACTGATCCGTTATTATTTTCTTCTTAAATAATACTCGGGTCAGACCTAGGTATTTCAGGTGCTTCTGCTTGACTTTTTATCAGGGTCCGTCACCTGACTTTTGGCTAACTACTTTATCTTAGTAGTTTTTGTTGTTATACATTCGAGATATAGACTCCTTGATGTTTACTTATTCTTTTGTCTAGCACTTGTATCTATTCTTTTGTGATGAAGTGGATCTTGTATAACCACTACTTTGATGTACACTTTTATGTGATATATTCATATCTGTTTCCACCTTTGTGATATGAATATCTGTGACTGATTTGTGTTATGTTTATTTCTATATTTGTTTCCGAAGTCCACCTAGCCACTGTGTGGTAGCTTTGAGTTTGTATTTGATATGTCGGATTCTTGAAATGAAATGTAAGTTATATTATCTGACATATCGGTACTCGCACAAAGCAATTACACAGATGGTCGCTCCTCAACAGCCTTATTCTTCGTGCTAGTCGACGGGATTACCCCGTAGTGTCCTTGGCTAGTGTGAGTATGGAGGTGGGGCATCACAGCTTGGTATCAAAGCCAAACTTCGAAACAATGTAGAATAATCTACCAAGGATCGTTATCCTAAGTCTTTCTTAGGAATCATGCCATAGGATTTAATTCGAGTCTTCGTACCATTCTATCCTATTTTCTGGTATGATACCTTGTTTTATCAATCAAGTTTGTTTGATATTCATTCTGAGAATAACCTTTTTCCTCTTCTTTCTTTCTTTCCTAAAGAAGAGAAATGGTTAGACCTGGTCGTCCCAGCGTCGGTCAATCCAGTGCTACTCCTCAGGACGGAGTATTTATGTCTGCTCAGCAACTTCTAGATCTTGTAAAGAATGCTAAAGCTAATGGACCCATTCCAGAGCATACTCATCCTAAATCTGGGTTTGCACGCTTGTGCAGTGATTACACCAACTTGGGTGGAAGGCCTTTCAAGGGTTCCGAAAGCATTATAGAAGTCCAAGCTTGGCTTAGAACATGTGATCGCATCTTTTCCCGCATGAATCTTATTGATCTACATCGAGTCCAAGTGGCTTCTAGCATGCTCCAGGAGAGAGCATTAGATTGGTATGAGCTTTTGATCTCGGATATTATTGAAGCGGATCTTACTTGGGAGCAATTCCGGGAAAGATTCGAGTTAGAATTTGTGCTAGAAGTTGAAAAGGTATCTTTAGCTCGATGCTTTATTGACCTTGTTCAAGGTGAATCTTCTGTGACGGATTACGTTGCATCTTTTGAATCTCTATCTAAATATGGGGTCGAGTATATTAATACCCCATTGAAGAAAAATCAGAGATTTGTCTATGGGTTGAATAAGAACCTCAAAAAGCCATTACTTCTGAAATTAGAAGTTTCTTTCGATCAGCTTGTTGATATCGCTCTTCGACTTGAAGAGGTCGATAAAGAAAGTGATGTTGAAGTTGTGGGGGCCAAAAAAAACAACAATAAGAAGAGGCCTTTTATGTTCAAGCCTTATCCCAACCAGAAAGGGAAGCAAGCAACTTCGGTAGCAAAGACTCCAACCTCTAGTCGTGGAGAATGTTACAATTGTGGTTCTAAGGACCATTATGCAAACAAGTGTCCAAAGTCTCTTACTTGTCGCTATTGCAAAAGTTCGGGTCATACTATATCTTCATGTCCCAAACTTCAAAGAAAGAAGGACGGTAAGCTAAATGTTGTGCAAGCCCCTACTAACACTTCTCTTGGTCAAGGTATTTCTCATTCTATCCTTGATGGCATTCTTATATTTCGTGATCTTCCTATTCGAGTTCTTTTTGATACGGGTGTATCTCACTCCTTTATATCAAAAGAACTTGTTGATGCTTTGTCTTTGAATGTTATTGGCTTGATGACTTCATTGAGAATTGCGAATCCGGTTGGTGGATCCGCAACACTCAGTTTACTTTGTAAAGATGTCAAAATTATTTTATGTGATTATGCTTTCCGAGCCGATTTGCATGTTATGCGTTACCTTGGTTTCAGAATGATTTTGGGAATGGATTGGCTTAACTGTTATGAATCCCATATCCTATGTCCTGAGCAGACTATATATCTTCGACATCCTCAATCTGCTAAGCAGATTTCTCTTGTTCTTAAAGATTCATATTCCAATTCAGGAGCATCCTTGTATTCTCTAAATCCTCATGATGACGATAATGATGATGAGGAAGATGTCATTTCCCTCATTCACATTGTTTGTGAATTTCACGACATATTTGAGCCCGTTTTAGGATTACCACCTAAGCGAGCAATTGAGTTCAGAATTAATCTAATCCCTGGAGCTCTACCTATTACCCGTCCTCCTTATCGTATGTCCAATAAGGAAAATGAGGAGATGCGTAAACAATTATCTGAATTGGAAGCCAAAGAGTTTATTCGTTCTAGTTCCTCTCCCTGGGGAGCTTCGACTATTTTTGTAAAGAAATCTGATGGTACACTTAGGCTTTGCGTTGACTACCGCAAGCTTAACGATCTCACCATCAAGAATAAATATCCTTTACTTCAGATTGATGATTTATTCGATCAACTTAGTGGTGCTAAAGTCTATTCACAGTTAGACTTAGCAACCGGTTTTCATCAGCTCCGTATTGCAGAGGATAGTATTCCTTTGACATCGTTCCGTACTCGTAATGGATCTTATGAATGGCTTGTTATGCTATTTGGTATAACGAATGCTCCAGCTTATTTCGTTGACCTTATGAATCGAGTTTTCAAAGACTTCCTCGATCGATTTGTTCTCATCTTTATCGATGATATTCTTGTTTATTCTAAAACCGAGGAAGAGCATGGAAATCATCTTCGGATTGTGCTGGAAACTCTTAGGAGCAACCAATTGAAAACAAAATTTCTAAATGCCACTTTTGGCAATCTCGTGTGAAATTTTTGGGGCATATTATTTCTGAATCTGGAATTTCCGTGGATCCTTCGAAGATTGAAGCGATTCAAAATTGAAAGGGACCGGAGAGTGTGACGGAAATTCGTAGCTTTCTCAGATTGGCGGGCTATTACCGTCGGTTCATAAAAGAGTTTTCTAAAATTTTCGTGCCTCTTACTAGTTTGACAAAGAAGGGAGTTAAATACATTTGGTCAGACAAATGTGAAACTGCTTTTCAAAAATTAAAAGAACTCCTTTCTGATGCCCATATTCTTGTGATTCCCGAAGGGAACCAAGATTTTATCGTTTATACCGATTCTAGTCGTGTTGGTTTGGGTGCCGTTCTCATGCAAAGGGAACGTGTTATCACTTATGCTTCTAGGCAATTAAAGCCTGCCGAGACTAGATATGCCACTCATGATTTAGAGCCTGCAGCTATTGTTTTTGCTCTTAGAATTTGACGTCATTATCTTTTGGGACAGAAATTTGTTCTCTACACCAATCATTAATCTTTGAAGTATTTATTTTCTCAAAAGGAACTTAACTTGCGTCAACAACGTTGGCTCGAGTTCCTTGCATCTTATGACCTTGATATTCTTTATACTCTCGGAAAGGGAAATCGTGTTGTCGATGCCCTTAGTCGTAAGCAACAAGCGGTTGTTTCCATGATGATATCCGAATGGAATGATCTCGCGACTTTATCCACTAGTGAGATTTGAGATCGTGAATCCAATTCATGTTCATCTCTTGTTTTGTGTAGCCTTGAGGATCATCCTTCTCTTTTAGACCGCATTCTTGAAGCTCAAAAGCATGATCCCGAATTGGTTCTTCTTGCCAAAGTTGTAGGGATAAAATTGATATTGAAGGTTTGAAAGACTTTGATATTGATGCTCGTGGCGGTATTCAAAAATTGGGTAGACTTATTGTGCCAAATATTATTGATCTTCGTAAAGACATTTTAGAAGATTCTCATTGTTCTAAATTTACCATTCATCCCGATAGTAGTAAAATGTACGCGGACATGAAGCAAATTTATTATTGGGATGGAATACAATCAGATATTGCTAACTTTATTAAGCGTTGCATGACTTGCCAACTCGTGAAGGCCGAACATCAAAGGCCCGGTGGGTTATTGCAACCTTTGGACATTCCTGTTTGGAAGTGGGATCAGGTCTCCATGGACTTTATTGACGGTCTTCCCCGTTCTTGTTCGGGTCATGATAGCCTATGGGTGATAGTAGATAGACTTACAAAATCCGCCTGTTTTCTTCCCGTTCGGTCCAATCGAACTGTACTTATTTTAGCTAAACTCTATGTCAAGGAGATTGTTAAGTTGCATGGAGTTCCTACTTCTATAGTTAGCGATCGTGATCCATTGTTTACTAGTGGATGTTGGAAGGGTCTTCAAAAAGCTTTGGCAACAAAGCTTAATTTTAGCATCGCTTATCATCCTCGGTCCGATGGACAAACCGAGCGTGTGAATCAAACTCTTGAAGATTTTCTTCGTGCATGTGTTCTTGATTTTGGTGGAAGTTGGGAAGATCATAGGTCTCTTGTTGAGTTTTCTTATAATAATAGCTTCCAATCTAGTATTGGTATGGCACCTTTCGAGGCGCTCTACGGAAGGCCATGCCGATCTCCTTCTTGTTGGCTTGAAGCCGGTGAGAGGCTGGTTTTAGGTCCAGATTTTATTCGTGATTCCATAGAAAAGATTGACCTTATTCGTCATAGGATGAAAGAAGCTCAAAGTAGACAAAAATCCTATGCCGATAACCGAAGAAGGAAATTAGAGTTTTCTGTGGGAGATTTGGTGTTCATTCGTGTTTCACCTATGAAAGGTGTTGTGCGTTTCAGTCGACCGGGAAAATTGAAACCTCGATATATTGGCCCTTTTCCCATCATCGAATGTATTGGTTCCGTGGCTTATCGCCTTTTGTTACCGGCTCAATTTTCTACTATTCATGATGTATTCCACGTCTCTCAACTACGGAAATGCATTAGAGATTCCGATTCTATTCTTGAGCCCGGTATTATTGAAGAAATTGAAGTTTCACCAAATTTAATTTATGAGCAACATCCTATTCGTATCATTGCTACGGAGATTAAACGCCTTCATAATAAAGATGTTCCGCTTGTGAAAGTTCAATGGTCCTCAAATCCTAAGGATTGCTTTTGGGAATCTAGAGAATTCATCGAGCGAACACATCCGGACTTACTCTCTCGTGCTCCTTAAGGTGGACTTCACATCTCAAACTTTCTTCTTTTGTGTTGTTATGCCTTAGTATAGTTGTTACTTTTCATTTTCTTCTTAAGTATTGCGAAGACGCAATTTCTTTAAGGAGGGGAGTCTGTAACAACCCGCATATTTTACGATTGTATATTTAAATGTTTTATTTAAATATAGCATCGTTAATCAGATTAAAGTCCGAAATGTTACTTTTCTTAAACGGTCGAATTAGGACTCGTGACCACTTCCATTGAGTCCAAAATGGCATTTACAACCATTTTGAGTATAAACATCGATATGTTTAGAGTTGAGTAGAATTTGCTATTTTTCTACTTGGGCTTTGGGTTTGGGTTTCAGCCCACTAAACCATCATAATACCCTAACTCCACCCCTCTCCTCTTCATTCATTTTCATATCCTAATACACTCTAGCTCAAGAGAAAATGGGAGAAGAGATTGGAAATTAGAATTCCAAAACCCTAGTTTGTTTAGGAAATACAAATTCAAGTCCAAAATCAAGGAGAAGCTTAGGTAAGCATCATCTTCATCTTCTCCATCTTTATCTCTCTTCAATTTTAGAAATTCATAAACCCTAACTTAGGAGATATTTGCTTATTAGCTTAGATTGGAGCTTCTTGAGTTGAAGTTGAGGAGGAATTGGCCTTTCCTTTGTTTTAAAGCTTCTCATTCGTGTCTTTGAGTTTTAAAGGTGAGTTCTTTAACTCACATCTACGTCTATAACTTTCATTGTTGTTGGGTATGAACTCCTAACAATTATTCATGTTCATTTGCTTTTGCTTTGAATTGATTTGGTGATTTTTCAAAATTTTGGTGTTTTGGTCCAATTTTTATGAAAATCCTTCTATGGATGTTTGGACATGATATTTGGGGTGTATCGAAGAGCCTATAAGGCTGGGTTGTCGTTTGGCATAAATCCATAGTCGTCGTTGGTCATCTGATCGCTTCCAAAATGTTTTGTCCATCTTGGCCTAGGCAAATTGTTTCCCAGGCCAAGTGACCAGACGTCTGGATATCAAGTCCAGACGTCTGGTTTGGACTGGAGATGAAAAAAAACGGCAGAGAGTTGGACCAGATGTCTGGTCCAAACCCACCAGACGTCTGGTTAGTTTTCAGATGTCTGGTTTGGGTTTCAAACGTCTTGTAGTTTCTGGAAAATTTCCAGAACTCAAATCCAGACGTCTGGATGAACCCCCAAACATCTGGAACTGCCAATATTGCCTATTTGCCTATTTTTTGAGTGAATTTCCAATTTTAATCGATTTTTGTTGATCCGGATAGTTGTTATCACTTATTATCGACTTTGATGACTTCTTTCTTTGGATTTTTGGGAATATCCGTTTGACGGATTTGATATCGATTTTTATGGATTTAATTCACACTTTCGTATGTGAATTTTTGGCGATTGATTGTTTCTACAATCATTTCTGTGGTTTGTCACTTTAAAATACAAAGGTTTCTATACTAGTAGTAAATACTCAAACTCTTTCACAAAGATGATTTCAACGTTATTTTTAATACAAAGCTAGTTTTTAAAACCGTTTTCCAATCTATTAGTATATACAAACCTTTACCACATTCGTGTGAGAAATCTAATTAAACGGCTTAACAAAACAAGTGGTATGAAACGCTTGCGTTTAATTTGTCGGTTAATTCTTGGACTTGTTCGATTGAACTTTCGTGATAATTTTCGAGTGGAAATCTACAATCTGTTCGTAAATATTTAGGTTAAGCTAGTGGTTATAGGACATGAAGCTAAACTCATTTATTTATTAGCTTAATGTGATTCACACTTCTTATTGATCAATGGTGATCATTTTGTGATTTAGACTAGCGATGTGCGACGTCTCTTTGTTTGTGTGGGGGTTAAACCCCATTTGTGGATTTTCAACTCAAAATTGGTGGGGTAGCGACCCATGGTCTTCGAGCCGTTTGTGGAGCTTCGGCTCAAAACTTGATGGTTAGCGACCGTGGAATAGCGTTCCGTTTGTAACAAACGTGTTGGTGAGTTTTCATGCTCCCGTTTGTGATAGGCCTCCCCCCTTTGTGATTTATGGATTTCTGGTGGTTGATTTTTCGTGGATTGCATTGATAAGATTTATCAATATTTGTGTTTTGGTGAATAATTTAAAGAATATGACATTCTTTTGGTGTTTGAGAATATTTGAGATATTGTATGATTTTTGTTGTTATCTGATGTATACTTGTCACAGTATGGCAGTATTATTATCATACGTTGTTTGTGATATCTCTTATCATATCTCATTTTATCTGATATTTATAGCTAGACTGATCTGTTTATTATTTTCTTCTTAAATAATACTCGGGTCAGACCGAGGTATTTCAGGTGCTTCTGCTTGACTTCTTATCAGGGTCTGTCACCTGACTTTTGGCTAACTACTTTAGCTTAGTAGTTTTTGTTGTTATACATTCGAGATATAGACTCCTTGATGTATACTTATTCTTTTGTCTAGCACTTGTATCTATTCCTTTGTGATGAAGTGGATCTTGTATGACCACTACTTTGATTTACACTTTTATGTGATATATTCATATCTATTTACGCCTTTGTGATATGAATATCTGCGACTGATTTGTGTTATGTTTATTTCTATATTTGTTTCCAGAGTCCACCTAGCCACTGTGTGGTTGCTTTGAGTTTGTATTTGATATGTCAGATTTCCTCTTGAAATGAAATGTAAGTTATATTATCTGACATATCGGTACTCGCATAAAGCAATTACACAGATGGTCGCTCCTCAATAGCCTTATTCTTCGCGCAAGTCGACGGCATTACCCCGTGGTGTCCTTGGCTAGTATGAGTATAGAGGTGGGGCATCATAAAGCTACTAAGTGGTATGTCCACTTTGAGACTTGAAAATGAATGTCGATGATGCTGCAGTCATCACCGAAATTATTTCCCAGTGACAAAAGGAGGAGAGTACAGACTACTTCCTTTTAAAAAAAATTTGAAACAATTTCCATTCGAAAATATTTGCAAATAATATATTTTTCAAAACATTGAAAACCAAATTTAGAAAAGCACCGGAAATTAAATTCTCAATTCCTGAATTTAAATTCATTCTATTTCCAAATCAAATTTTATAAACCGTGTTTTAAATTTCATTTGTCACTTTTTTTAAAAACAATATTGTGTCAATTTGCTTTGTTCAAGTGTTTTGAAATTCTTATCGATGGCGTTGGTCAGACGAATTGATCGAGACCCCAAATCCAACTTAACAACTCAAACAACACAATATAAAACATTTTATATCAATTACAAATACACTCCCTCACATGATGATTCAAGAATGGATTCTAAAACAAGAATAGTGATTCAAATTTAGAGGAACCCTAATCAAAGAGAATTCTAACTAAGAAGATAAGTTCGAAAGGAAGATAAGAAAATAGGATTTAAAAAGGGAAAAGATGGGTAGACTTATATTAATCGCGGTGACCTTAACCGGGTCAACCGAGACTTAGAAAGACGAGTTATCATTAACGGGAACCAGGACCACTTGCTGTGAATCATCGTGGAAACACGATTCATGAGATCGACTAAGAAGATAGGAGCATTGGCTCATCCAAAGGGGATGACTAACCAAATCATAGAAGAGGAAGAACAACAGGTCGAGCTCCAGAAATAAGATCGAAGTGAAATTCAAATTTCCCGCTTGAGGAGAGAAAAAGTGACTTCACCAAACATCGGGATGATCCCTAACTATCGGTGTGGAGTCGAGATCACTAGGCCGAGAATCAAGCGAAAAGATAGAACCGACTACCTAATCTAGAGGCAATTGACATTCAATCACAAGAGAATTACCCGGGTTGTCTAATAAAAAAATGGTTTGGGATATTCAAGAAATAACAGCATCCAAAACCGAGGACATAGAAATCTCCGGTGAATCGACGCCTGTTGTAAAGGAGTTTCACCCCTTGACAAATCATACTAAGGTTGGCGGGACCGCCAATGGAATTTGTCACAAATAAGGACGAATTTGCCAATTGAGGTGGTAAGATGGTCTCATATTTATTGTAGAGATCAACCGGAATGAAGCTATGGGATGCTTCAATATCAAGGAGGACACGAACAGGAAAGGACACGAATGGATTTCAGAATGAGGGAAAAATTCCAAAAATTCAAAGGAAATATGAATCCAAGAGGAAGAAATTCAAGCTCGAACGAAGTTGATTTTGTAATTAATTTTTACTCCATATACAAAGTTTTGCCTAAACCAGAGCTCTGATACCACTTGTAACGACCTGGTATTTCGAACCATTCAAATCGACAATCATCACTCATGTCAGACTTGAATTGCTCAAAACAACAGATTGTTAATTAATATTTGGCAAAACTCATCATGTACAGTAAATAAATAAATCACAGAATCACAGACATAGAGTAATAAAACAATAAGCAGCGGAATAGATAAATAGTAGTTCATGAATCTACTATATAAACATCAGAGTCTAAAACAAATACAATGGACATCTCAATTACAATGGAACCTAATACAAAAACAATGACAAGTCTGAACAAATCAACTGGAAACAACTAAGAAGCTGAATAGATAAAGACAGATCTTCAAGCAAAGCTCCAAGCTCCAAAGGTCAGTCTCAAATGCTGTGACACTCAGTTTGACCCGAGCATAAAGCAAAACACAAAACACTCGAGTCAGGATTAACATTCTTATATCGGTAAATTTAACTCAAGTGAAATGTCAACTGAAATACAAGTAACTTAAAGGATGTTGGGATTCCCATCCTCTAAGGATCCATGGAACTATCTACTATGTAGTAATATACGCTATTATAATATGTCTATCAGTAAAGTAAAGTATTAAAATAGCGTTAAGGCCTTACCCATATCCCCCTTAACACATTTTATATATTCCCGTAGTCTATATAATGCCGTAAGCTCCACCAAACCAGTGGTTTACCCAAAGAACACCCCAAAGGTACGGTACAAAACAAACTTATAGAAGGCGCGATAGAGCATGTGAATACATCACGCGAGGCAATGACAGGGTAGAAATGTCGTTTGCCCTCCCGGACTGGTGGTAACGCATAGCAGCTACTACCGCCCACCTCGAGACACTCCCAAATCAAAGGTGCACCCAATCAAATCACAAAGTAATAGAATGGTATCTAAGAAATGTGCCCGATAGGAGGAATGACCTCACTTGGCCCGGTATAGCTCCTGTTTTAGCCACATCAAGCTGACTCGCGGGAGTCAGGGCTATGCTAATACCTCATATAGAATCGTCACCAAGCCATCCTACTTCGTTCTGGAATTCCACCACGTGCACAATTGTTAAAGTGGTTTTCGGTATTGGCAGAGAGTATGACAATATCCGATCCCGACCTCTTTAACAACCAAACGCTTATTTCACAACGTGGCCATTTTATAAAATCGCTTTTGTAATCATTTTAAACAGTTCATACTTCATACCAAATTTTTATATTTAAATCCATTAAATCTAAATCATAACAGTTCCAACTTACATAGTTTAAACATTGAAAATAGTTTTTATATATATTTTGAAATAGTTATAAATTAAAATAGTTTATATTTGAAAATAGTTTATATATTAAAAATACTTTATACAAATAAAATAGTTTCCTCCAATTTCACAAATCGATTCGAATCAACTTAAATTCCAAGGTTCAATTTAAATCAATCCTAGTTCGACACTTTTAATTTAAAGGTTAAGGATTTAATTCAAATTCTCAATAAACCATTTCAACCTATATCGATTTCAAATCCTGGTTTTGAACTATCACTTCAATTCCAATAAGTTTCAAAGTTAAAATATTCAAACATTTACAATATAAATTTCATTTTTATTTCAACATTAAACTTTGATTTTATTCAATTTTGAAAATATTCACTTAATTATTTAAATAAAATCTCAATTTATAAGCTTAAATCAATATTAGATATCCAGTCTCAATTTTTTTTAAGTTGAGAATATTCATTTAATCACTTTTTATCAAATCAAGTTATAAAATCATCCTTTTAAAATCTTAAAATTAATAAGTTCAAATCAGTCCTTATTTAAGTTCAATTTTAAACAAATTTAATTATAAATCAATTCTTATTTAAATTCAAATATTAACCCATTTAAATTACGAATCAATTCTTATTTAATATATCTTCCCAACCTTTATTTATTTAAAGTTATTACAAAATCTATTTAAATATTAATATTTTATATATATTTAAAACATATTTTATATATACAAATTAAATTAAATCTATTGAATTAAATCTTATTATTAAATATATTTTATATTAAATCTTATTTTATATATTTTTAAAATAATAAAATTATAAGTAAAATTTTAAATTTTATAATTTCAAACGAACATTATAAATTTAAAATTTTCAAAACATATAATTTAAAAATCAAAATTTACTCGTATATAAAAAATATAACATTTATATATTATATTTTAAAAATCAATAATTATAAACCTATATATTTCCTTTCAAAACTTTAGAAATCATTTTCAAAATATAGACCAACGGTGTCCTTATATAATTTTCTATCCTATGGTCAAGTGATACGAATGTTTATCATTTCAATCCGCAATTTAAACATTTATGGATATATATCATTTCAACCCGCAATCCCAAAATTCAAAATCAATGAAAATCGCTTGGGTTTATCATTTCAGCCCATAACGTTTTTCCCCTAATCTAAAAGATTGTTCGGGTATGTATAATTTCAACCCATAGAGAATTTCTAAACTAACAGGGAACTGGCAAAGTGATAACAAATATGAAAATACTATAACACATCAACAATAGGCATATATCATCAATAACAAATTTAAATATAATATATACAACATGTTATGGTGTCATATGTCATAAGTAAACAATTGCAGATAATGGCACACCATATTTAAAAATTAAATAACTTAACAATTCATATTTAACAACATTATTTCAATCATCATTTCATGTGGATTAAATTTAATATATATAAGGATGTTAATCAT
Source organism: Allium fistulosum (assembly GCA_030737815.1). Classification (NCBI taxonomy): domain Eukaryota; kingdom Viridiplantae; phylum Streptophyta; class Magnoliopsida; order Asparagales; family Amaryllidaceae; genus Allium; species Allium fistulosum. The sequence goes on along the minus strand of CM060903.1, from coordinate 357,010,511 downwards.
AAGTGATTGCTCACCTTTCGAGGTTAGAGAAACAAGAAGATGACACAGACACGCACATGGATATGGACACAGTTACGACTAGCGGGACAACGACATGCTAGGAATTGCTGCGATAAATTCGATATTGAGAAGGTCAGTTAAGATGGACTAGCGATTGACGAAACAAAGTATATACATATTTGTATGAGATAAAGATATATTCATACAACTATATAATAATTTATATATATATATATATATATATATAAATCAATATTTGATTCAACCCATATATGAGATAAAACCTATATATATTATATTACAAAAACCATTACTTAGTTTAAAACACATATACTTTAAAATCAAAATGTATTTGTATATATGTATATGAGAATGTAAAATCAAAATTCAATTTAACACTTACCAAAGCAAACATGGTATTATTATAAAAAAATATCAAAATATAGGCTAGCTTATATTTACAAGCTATATATATATTTTATACATACAGTACTCACAAATTTTTTTCATATATATATATTTTCCAGATATATGTATATAGCAGATAGCACTCAGCAACATACTTACATAACTGTCATTGTTATTATATATATATACACCTGTTATCTTTAAGATTCAAATCTATTATAAAATCAAGTAAACATACTTTATTATAATTTATATACAACTTAACAGATCACATAGGAATTTATGTAAACTTGTATATATATACTAACAGACATATTATATATAACTTGTATAAATTTATAGATAGACAAAAGATCTTATATTTCTTAAATATAGACAAACATAACTTACCTTATAAACCACTATATATTTATATATATAAACTTGCGCATATATATATATATAGCTGCTAGGGGCGGAGCTTGACAATGAGACTTGGCTGATGGTCGAGATGAAGAAGGTGGAGGTTTGTGCGTGGTGGGCTTGCCTTCGGTTGGTGGTGGAAGGGGATCTGAGGCGAGGAGATGTGTGCTCGGGTATGATGGAGGGCTATCAAGGTGTGGCAGAAGGAGGTGGTACAGCGGGGTTCAAGGCGGAAGACGCATGGTTCGGCGGCAAGCACAGGGTTTGGGTGATGGTTGTTGTCTTGGCAGGGTTGTGATACAAGGCCAGAGGCGGTCAAGTGTAATGGTGGAGGCGTAGGCTAAGTGATCGGCCATTTGAGTTGAAGGTTGTGTGGGAAGAGTGGAAGGGAATGTTGAAGGTGGATCTCGGTCGGCTAGAAGGTTGTGGCCATATGGTGGAGGAGGACGAGACAGGTGGGAAGTTGGCAGTGAGGGAGGTTTGCATGCCGCTATTGGTGGCGGGTCAGGCTGTCCGGTCGGGGACAAGGAAGCACGGTGTTCGGTTTTATTGGGTTGGAGGACGCGGAGGTCGTGGCGAATGGAGGAGGGACGAGCGGTGATGGGTTACAAACGGTGGGGAAGCTGGTCGCAAGAGAGAGGGGTAACGGCCGGAAAGCAAGGCCGAGGGGAAGGGAAAACTTTGGAGGAGAATTGCATGGGTTCGGCAACAAGGAAGAACAGCAGTTTCTCAAAATATAAAACTATATTTATATTATATTTTTAGAGCAGAGCGAAAGAAATGGAAGGAGAAGAAGAGACAAATGAACGAACCAGACAAATAAAATAAACCATCAAATATATTGAAATATAGGGAAATAGAAAAGGTTAGACATTGATTTCTGGGAAAAATAAAAGCCGATGGCTATTCGTTTACCAAAAACAAACAGAAAGACACAGAACACAAAAAGGCTAAAACGAGTACTGATACGGCTAAACTGTTTCGCAGATTAAGCCATGTACCGGACGCCGAAACACACAAATGAATATACTGTAGAGATTAGCACGACCAGATGATCAGGACGGTACAAAGATATCTGCAATCCTATAATCCTATCAAAAGTCGACATTCGCTGCCAAAAATGCTGCTAAAATGTCGAAAATGAGATAAAAGGGGCTAAAGAGGTCCAAATTTGGCGAAACAAATTATGACATCTCACTCGGAAAATAATTTACATTTTTATTATGTAAAAATATTCAGATTTTGAAAATATTTTATTTTCATCAAATTTCAACTGATTTAAATTGAAATTGAAAATTACACAACAGAACTAACTTCCATATTTTCCAATAAAAATTTACCATTTGCTATGTTTAAATAGACGTATTCCAAATATAAAATTTTCATTTTAAAATTTTATTATCTTATTTTTAAGAAAATTTCAGTTAATTACGTTATAAAATCGTTAAAACTTACGGGTCATTACAGAAGCCATATATAAGTTTTTAAAAGCTCAAGGAAATTGATGGATTTTTTTGAAAAGTAAGAAGTTACATTAAAAAACTAGAAGGAAAAATAAGAGATTAGTTTTTATAAAAGTGGAATATGTGAATTACTAAAATGCCCTTCCTTACATACCCTCTACTCATTTTGCTCCACATCATCACATCTCCCCCTCTTCCTTAACCCATATGCAAGGCACCTCCACGCTCCCCTTTTTCCACCATATAATCCACTTCCGTTGTACCATAATGTGTAAGTGATAATGTGACATCTTCTTATATTTACGTAAGTAAATACATTTTCACTATATTATTTCCCTTATCCATACTTATGTTAATATAAATATGTGTGTATATGTTTAATAAAATGTACACAACGTTTCCAACAATATTTAGACGACGAAAAATCGAAAATTTAGAAAACGTTTTTCGGTCACATTTTTTGTTTTTCTTCGAACTAATTATTTTTATATACAAATTTTGAAAACAATACCACCATCACTAGTTATTATTAAAAAGGGATTTATTTAAGTTATAAAATCCATTAATTAATTACTTAAAAATATATTAAATATTCATATTCAAAGTGATTAAATTACGGGTCGTTATATCTTCCCTCCGTACAGGAAATTTCATCCCTGAAAATAATCGTACACAACTAAAGATCTTAGAAGAAATCAAAATGATATCATTCAATCAAACAGGTATAGAAAAGTGACTCCACCACAGTCGGTGAGTATATTAAAAGATACAATGACAAATAAATAAGTATGACAACAACTCAGGATATGAATCCCTAATATAATCCTCGGTTTCCTAAGTACAATCCCTAATATCTCCACTCCATTGATCCTCAACAAGATTCACATCCTTTATTCTCAACCACTTTATATCTTGAGCGATGATATGAATAGGTCGCCTAAGAATGGTTAGGTTAGGCTGAACTACCAAATCCTCTTATTGCGTCGATTCCATTGTTGTAGAAGGGTCGTGCACGTACTTACGTAAATAAGATACGTGAAATACGTTGTTCAGATCTGATAGTCTATCTAGCAACTTTAATTTACATGCAAGTCTATCAATCTAGTTAGTATGGGAAGAGGGCCAACATATCAAGGGGCTAGCATCCTTGATTTCCCAAACCTCACAACCCTTCTCAATGGAGAGACCTTAACAAACACTGAATCCCCAATTGAGAACTCAAGATCCTTGTGCCTTCGATCCGCATAACACTTCTGCCGATCCTATGCCTTCTTTATCTTCCTTTTGATATCAACTACCTTCTCACTGGCCTCTAAGATCATGTTGGGCCCAAGATAAATTCTATCACTAGACTCAAGCCAACACGTAGGATAATGGTATGGATGACCATATAGAGCTTCGGAAGGGGCCATACCAATGCTTGTTTTTATAAGTGAATTCGACTAAGGGTAAATGATCTTCCCAAGAACCTCCGAAGTCAAGAATGCATGCTGGTAATAAATCTTCCAAGATCATGTTCTCTCTTTAATCTGCCTATCTGTCTGGGGATGGTATGCTACACTCAGACTCAGCTCGGTCCCTAAGGCAGTTTGCAGTCCCTCCCAGAATCTGCTAGTGAATATCGGGTCTCAGTCACTTATAATACTACAAGGAATACCATGGAGCCTCACAATCTCCTTCACATACAAACTCGCCAGACTTGCAACATTCCTAGTTGGCTTAAACGGAATGAAATGAGCACATTTGGTCAATCGATCGACTATAAGCCAAATGCTTTTGCTCCCTCTTCTTGACCTAGGAAGTCCATCAATAAAGTCCATAAAGATCTGCTCCTACTTCCACTTCGGGATCTTAAGTGACTAAAGTAGTCCAGCTTACTTCTGCTAGTCACCATTAATCTGTTGGAGTTTGCACATAGACTCAGAAAGATCGAAACATCTCGCTTCATCCCTTTCCACCAGAATACCCTCTTCATATCTTTGAACATCTTGGTCACTTTATGATGGAAAGATAAATTTGAATGGTACCATTCAGCTAAACCTTCTCTCATAAGTACACTAACATTCGGGATAAAGACAAGCCTTACATTTTTAATATGCCTCGGGGATCAATGTTAAATCTAGAAACAATACCTTCTTGAATATCTTTCTTTAATCTAGCCAAAATAGGGTCTTCTTCTTGACTATAGCGATCCTATTTATCAACACTGGCTTGACTTCTAAGTTAGCAACTACGGCTACGTTTCTACTTAATGCATTCGCAACAAAATTTGCTTTCCCAAGTGTATAAAGAATCTCGAAATCATAAGAAGCGAGGAACTCCAGCCATCTATGCCGCCTCAAATTCAAGTCTTTCTGGGTAAATAGATATTTTAAGGATTTGTGGTCCATGTATAACTCGAACTTTTCACCTAAAAGGTAATGCCTACACATCTTAAGTGCGAAGACAACAGCCAAAAGCTCCAAATCGTACACATCATAATAGTTGAATACAAACATCTGTATAGCCAATACATCAAGCCTCACTACATAACACTCATAGAATATGCAAACAGTGGAACACCCAGTACATATAGTAAGAAGATAATATGTAAGCCTCCAGCTCGTCTTCGATATCAGCATCGTGGAAAGCAAGAACAGCACCTGTCACCTGCTACCTAGTCTGCCCGTCCCAAAATGGACGAACAGCCCATGGCAATAAGAGTTAAAAACATAAAGCCTTGAGTCAGACAACAGTCTTAGTGAGCGGTAAATTAACTAACAACATACCAAAAAGCATAAAGGAAAAAGGAATAGGAATACAACCCTCCCACTCCACCTCTTTCTACAGTGATAGCCCCCAGACACACACTAAGAAGAAGCAAACATAACAGAGCATACAATTTAAAGTAAAGCAATTGTCACTCGAGTCAAGGGCGATGTTTTCCAAGTACAAATCCCCAAGGCCTAAACCAAGATCAGATAAGCACCCAGAAAACACTGCTCTTGAGACCGAATGACGATACAACCAAACATCCATGACTCTGGCTATCACTGTTATCATTGCTTCGATATCATCTTTAATTGAATCACCGGCTCTTTATTTCATCCGTCCGTCAAGGGCTCATGGAAACCCCGGTTCTAGACATAACTCCACACGTCATCATGGCTCGTGCCTAGGACTATCGAATCTGCCCAGAGTACTTGACTACCAATCAGTAGCCTTCAGGGACTATCGAAGCTGCCCAACGTACTCTTGCTTTGAGCATGCTAGAACCTTCAACAACGATGAGATCTCAGCCTTCTAGTCATCCTCCTCGATGACTATTTCCATACTAGCTCAAGCGCCTCTCGAGCAAACCATTATCCTCAAACTCGAACCATATCACTGAGTTATCAATCTGCTTGGAATGATCCCGTCTGAATTAGACCAAGGCTATCTCATATCATGCTTCGCCTCATCATCATCATAACAAAGCTTCATCTCAACATCATCATCAAATCTATCCATATGAGCTTCATCATCCGCTACATATGCCACAAGCAGCTTTTCCAATTCAAGTGCCTTTCCCTTAGCTTTTGAATCATCTTCGACCATCTTGTCTAAATCAAGTCATCAATCATCTAATTCATAGCAATCAATCAAATCAAACATCAATCCAAGTAAACAAGCATTCAAATATGATCTAAATAGACAATTATAATAATAATGGCAATTTCGTAATTAAAGAGTAAAAAGTCTAACCAGCATGAAAACATGAGCAATATCTCTATAATCTTGATGAATGAACTTGCATAGGTTGACATGTAGTAAAATGGATGCCAAATCATTATGAACAATGGATCTATATGGATCTATATGGATCTATACTTAGGATTAAGAAAATGCATGGAAATCACTACTTTAACACAAAATCAAGCCAACGATCCGATATACTCCTTTGGATCTGTGTGAGAGATTATCACCACTCACCAAATCACCTAAACAACCCAAAAGCAACACACTTCAGATCTGGACAGCGAAGGATCTAACTCGATCTATCACAAATCCGCTTCAAACGATGAAATCTCTCTTCGATGGATGAAGATCTTCAATCTAAGCTCTTGGATCTTCGATTTGATCTTCGATTTGGATGGAAGGAATCACAAGATTAGAGTGGAGAAAAGAAGTGTAGAAGTGTAGAAGTCGAACTCTCAAAATGGCAGCACTTTGTCGCTTCGAAATCCGGATCCCAAAAATGAAGAAATGGACGTGTATTTATAGGCTGGAAAAACTTAGGTCGTTCGCTCGGAATTAGGTCGTCCACGACCTAAAAACCCTACGACCTAACAACCAAAGCCTCTACGACCTACGACCTAACACTTAGCAGATCAACGCATTCATACGACCTACGACCTAACGAATGCACATCCATGCGACCTACGACCTAACCCAGATGCGCTTCCTCGCGACCTAACGAATGCGCATCCATACGACCTAACAGATCCAACGACCTACATGCATCCGCGACCTACGACCTAACGAGGATGCAGCCTAGCGACCTAACACAGATTGCTTCTACGACCTAACACTCCTGCGACCTAACACACGCACGCGACCTAACTAAGATACGACCTAACACCTTAGGTCGTCTAACGACCTAACTATTCCACTACTAAACTTAGGTCGCTCATGACCTAACTATGCTAACTCGCTAACTACTGTAGGTTACTAACCCTTAAGTCGCTAACTCCTATAGGTCGCTAACTCCTATAGGTCGCTGACTCTCTTAGGTCGGCAACTTCCTATAGGTCGCTAACTCTCTTAGGTCGGCAACTTCTATAGGTCGCTCAAATCTCCTAGGTCGCTTACTCGACCTAACCTATCCCACGACCTAAACCACCACACGACCTAACTACTATACGACCTATCCCCAAATCCTTAGGTCACCAATTCCCTTAGGTCGCTTCACTTCCCTAGGTCGTCCACTCCTTAACTCGCCCACTTCCTTAGGTCGCTCCAAACTCTCCTACGACCTAAGACTTAGACTATGGATGACTTATCAACAATGCGACCAAATGATAACTGTTTTACGATGTTTCAATCCGTAAAAATACGGGTCTTTACACTATTCAATTCGATATGGTTTCAAATCAAACCAAATTTTATTTAACATAGCTTAAGTTAAATTTTAATCCATTTCATCCATTTACTAGCTCAATCCATTTAATTAACTTATGTTAAAATTTTAATTTCATATCAAAATTCACATTTCCAAGTTATAAGTTCAAAAACTTATCTTCTTTCGGTTTCACTAATCATTTAAATGGAAATTCCAAAATTCAAACACCTATTTTTATTTCAAATCATTTTGAAACAAAATATATGTATAAATATATAATTCTTTGTTTTAACAAACCATCTCCTTGGAATTTTCAAAATCAACTTAGTTTCATTCAAACAAATTTTCTTCAGAATTTCTAAAACAACACTTGTTTTTCAATAAAAATCTCCATATCAAATTACTACGGTAGCAATCCATCACTTAGAAACTTGAAAATGGACACCGATTATGTCGCGGTCATCATCGGAATTTTTTTCAATGAATGAAGTGAGTTTAGTGTTTTATCACTTTTAAAATCCATTTTTAAACCCAATTTAAAACAATTTTTATTCCAATTTTAAGCATTTCCCATTCTAAAAATAACATCACCATCATTTATTCCAAAATGCTTTGGAAAGCATTTCCAAAATTTCTGGGATTTAAATTTCCAAATTCTGGTTTGAATCCAATTTTAGTTTTAACTCATTTGTATAAATCATATTTATACAATTTCTGTTTGGTTATATAAAACATTCCAATTTTATAATCTGGTTGGGATTATAATAATAACAACCAAACACACCAATATACTATAATAATTTCAGGAAATTATTTCTTTCATATCAAAATATAGTTGGGTAAAATTATTTCATTTACCTGCTTCAAAACGATACTGTATCGGTTACCTGGTTCAAGTGTTTAGAAACTCCTATCGATGTCGTGGCGTCCCATTACTCGACCAGAATTCATAAACACTCAACTGATAAGTCAATACTATATAAAACAATTTATATTCACTAACAAATACGCGCTCATATCTATTAATACCCTCAAACTAATTTTATGGTACTACTGACCCTATCACCAACGAGTAATCCGCACTAAAGCTAAAGTTCTCGCTTAACCTTCAACTCCGATTCCAAGTGTAATGGCCTGGGATTTTCGACCCTCGAAAATCGACACTAATACGTCTACTGTATTACATGTTGAGAAATCGAATACTAAAAACACGATTGTTAGGGAAAAAGAAAACGAAGAGATAGAAGAAAAAAGAAACAACAATACAGAATCTAACAATCGCAGCGGAACAAAATATAATATATAATGACAATTATTTATACAAAGAAACTGTAACTGTAATATACATACAATCATAGAGTTCAACAGTCAACAATCAATCTGGACTATTATAATACTTGTCCTCACATGTACTAAATGTACAGTTTAACATGCATAGTGGAAATAACCAAGTACGTGAAATACGCCTGAAATCCTCTAGCTCGTCACCTGAGCTCCATAGCATCCTAACCCGAGTCTGTAATACTCGGTCTGACCCGAGCATTATAATAAAATAACACCCGAGTCAGTCTGGAAAACCAGCGTGAGAAAACACACCCAATTGGATTTAAAGTTATATTAAAATCTTTGAAATCAAACGGTATCTCGTAAGACCACCCCACACATAAACACGACGGGTTTTTACCTTATGATTACCAAAACACTTTTATATAAAAATCCCGTGATATTATAATAGTGTCTAAGTACAAATACTTATTAAAATAGATGAAATGCTTGCATCTCACATTTCAACATAGTTGGGCACAATCAAAACCGTGTGGTGCTTATTGGAGAATGGATTCCATAGTATGACCAGGTAAGGACTTACCTCCGATGGGTGCATCTCTATCAATGCACCCGGGTCTGACAAGAACATCTTGTACCCTGCCACACAGAACCGACCTAGCACTTGACTACTAGTACCAAATATGTCATCATCCCGGTCTTCCAACCTTTTTGAGATCTCATGCACAACTAGTCCAAAAATATGTAGAAGTAGGGTATCTAGAAAAATGATGACATATCCTAATGGGAGCGACCTACTTAGCCTTGTTGCATGCCCTGTTTTAGTCATTTCCCTATTGATGAGGCTTGAGGCTACAATTACCTTTCAAGAAATTTACACTTAGAATGCTCATGGCCCTCCAATGACAATTTGTATATAGTATTCATCCATACAAGTTGTTCTGGGTCTGAACAAACCGAATTTCCAAAATCACTGTCTTCGCTATCTTCACGATATCACAATTCGTAACACACAAAATGGATCGAAGTGGTTTTCGGATAATTAAATCCGATCCAGGTCTCTTTGAAACGATTAACGAATTTGGCTAGATTTGATAGTCGGTTATTTAACTATCAAATAACACATAGAAGCAGTCACTAGGCCCATTTTATAAGTATTTCAAAATATTCATTTCAAAATATCTTTACACAGATTTATATTCAAATCCCTTTCAGTATATTCAATAATTGAAAACAATTTCGAATACCTATATCCATAACAGGATAATTTCGAATCATATCAATACTTAGAAATATTTTCTTCCAATTCCAATTATAATTCAACACTTTGAAATATTTCTATAATAATAATCTTGTAGTTAAAATATTTCAAACCCTTTCGGTCGCATACTTAGGAAATGGTTATAAGTGTATTTCAAAAATCATTTTATTTCCAATACTTAGGGAATGATTCCATTTATTTCCTATTTCTCAAATCTTTTACAATTTATTTGTAAATCCCTTAACTCCCTTATAACGAATTCTATAATTTTTTGGAATCCATTAATTAACTTCCTTTAAACTTTCCAAAATCAATTACACTTGTCTATATTTCCAACTACCCATTACTAACTTCTTATTATGAATTCTAATTCATTTTGGAAGTTTTTGTATTTACACTTTCGAAATTTCCTTAAGTTCCCAGAATTCCATTATAAGATTTTCTCTTATAAAATCACATTCATTAATTAAAACCCCATTTACAATCTCGAGAGCACTTATAAATTAAATCCAATCACTTCCTTAATATATATATATATAATAAATATTTTTAAAGCGTAGTAATTTATTTTCAAAACAAGCTTAAGAAATTATTTAAAATATCAAAAAAACACTTTAAATAAAACATCAATAACTCATTTCAAATTCATTTCAAATAAAACTAATCGATTTACAAAGCTGATTATAAAAATTAGAATTTATTTCAATTAATATTTAATATTTGGAAAAATATCCACTTTCCAAAGTATTTCAATACTAAAACAGCTTTAATTTACATAATTTGAATAAATAAAGTTTTCCTTTTTAAAACAAACTTACCTTCTCGGCAAAAATATATTTTTAAAATTCCAATAAACAATTTCAATTTATAATTCCCTCCTGATTCATAACCCATCGATTTCAATTTGATTCCCTAACCATTCTCATAATTCAAAAATAGAATACACTAAATTTCCCAAACCCGATTTCCATATCTCGATATAAATTCACTATGTATTCATATTCCCAATTTATCAACTGATATCATCTTCCCTTATTTATAAACATCGTTTATAAATTTATAAACCCCTTTTTGAGTATCACTTGTTTACAAAAATTTAATCTCATTTATAGAATCTCATTTATAGAATCTCATTTTATAAATCTATTCCTTTATAAATCTCATTTATTTTTTTCAAATCTATATTTAATATCGATTTCAACTTCTTTTCCCATAAATCTAGAACTATCACTTAAAAATCCACTATTAAAAAGCCTTTATATAATTTATTTTTAAATCTCTAATTAAAACATTTTACGAATTGTTAAGTACAACTCCAAATCAAAATTTTGTTTTATCCAAATCAATTTCTTTTAAAATGATCCAAATTTCGATATAAATATTTTTATATTCAAAATCTCCTTTTAATTCCTTCAAATAAAAAATAATATTTTATGGTATTTAAAATACCAAAATCAAGGCTAGTATGACTATAGCATCTAATAAATCCAAATCACAACATAATCTATATCAGATTATTTACACACATCGTATATCACTATAAATGAAATTAAAATAAATATATTTTTGAGGAATCAGTTTGATCCCTCTAACCTGTTTCCCTGCATCCACAGATGTTATATAACATAAAAGACCAATCCTACTTCGAGACGGGATATCGCGGTAATATAGGATCATCTGCTATTATGCGGGGCGCATAGTGTCTCATCCACTCCAATGGCAGGAATAAATCCAACTACTAATATATATGTACTATTATATAATAACATTCAACAGATAATAATTTTATCAATTCATCCAATCAATCAATAATTAGTTTTAATTATTATAAATTCAAAACCAGCTATCTAGAATGAGTGAGATTTTCTCACCTTGATTTTTATTTTGCCAACACCTAGATTTTAAATTATCTAAAATCCCAGCTAACTTTGAAAAATTCTAAACCAATTCCCATGCATGGTATTCGATGCCACGAGCACAACACAACTAGTTTCGTCCATTTTGGACCTCGTACAAATGAGTAATTAGTTTAATAAGCATTCGATTTTAAATAAAATAAGTATTTATTTTAATTACAATTTAAATTAACTAATTACATTTTAAAGTATAATTACCAGATGATTTTAAAATTCCCCCCTTCTACATCGTTCACAAAATCGACCTCCAGGCTGCCAATTTCGACCAGTACTCCACGCCACCTCCGGCCATTCGCCATCCTCGGCCACATCCCACGACCCAACGTCGCTTCCTCCCATCGCCTGAAGCTGCGACCTCGCCCACGAACTGCCGTGTTCAATCGAAGAAAAACTACGCCGTTCTCATTGCCCTGCGACCGTGCCCATGCTTCACCAGAGATCGCCACACCCTGCCTTGCCGTCGCATGCACAACCCAACGCGAACCCTAAACTTCATCATCGTAGAAACTCTACACGCCATGCCCAAGCCTCGACTTCAGCCATCTCCTCGCGAACGCCCAAGCCTCCAAGCTCCTTGTCTACTCTATTTTGATCGAATATGATTTCGATTGTTTTCCTTTTTTAATTTTATTTTGTTTTGATTTCGTTCGATCTGAATGAGATGAAGAAGAACATTGCGATTTAAAACTAAGGAGGGCGGCGTGTTTCAGATAGTAGGGTGGCTCGACCAGAGATAGGGTTTGACTTTTAATGTTTATAATATTATTTAATTATAAAATATCTTGTTTAATATAACTCGAAATCTCGAACCCCAATTGAGGAGTGCCGCCAGGTGTTCCTAATGTTATACCGCTATTCCGAACCCAATCTAATAAGTTTCGAAACCTAATTCGATCATATGGAGAAGATAGCTTTTTGAACTCAATTATTATATTAAATTTTCAATATAAATTTCAACACGTTTCTATCCCGTACAATCAAACGTTAACTCCAAATGCTACAAAGTTTGAAATTCGATAATAATACACTATTATGGATCCTTTGGAACTAGTTTCGTCGAATTCCGAGACAGTGTCCCAGATCGCTATCTTAATGCGTCGAGTAAATCGACGATTTCACAAATTGTTGAAATTACTCGAAATTTCAGTTTTAAAAATGTACTAACTCAATTCTAATTTAAATAGAATTTATATCCACATTAGAAATCATTTCGATTCATATTCAACTCCAATTCCAATTATTCACCATTTGCGTAATACGATAAATCGCTATATTTGAAATTTAATTTCATTCTATAATTTCAACCCAAATCTTCATATTCAAAAATCAATTTTTATTCCAAATCAATATTTAAAATAATTTAAATATTCAAAATCAAATGATGGAAAATCCGGATCGTTACAGATACCGTGGACAATGGCATGGTACCGATTGTTGGCACCACTCCCTTCTAGACTCCTACTATAACGATCTACCTTTCTTACACTTAAAGACGACACTTAATACATCCTCGGTATTCATGCGCCGATCTTTTAAGTGTTAGAAAGACAGGTCATTTAGGGTGAAGAAAGAAGAAGACAGAACAGAATCTCACAAAAATGTAACGAGTAACGTATAATATATATATATATATATGTATGTATATCAATTTCAAAAAAAAAAATATGTATGTATGTATATCTAGTCTTTAGAAAAGAAAGAACTTTATTTTAAACAATTATCGGAGTACACTATCCTATTATCAGCCTGGATAGTTATAACAGCCTGTCCTTACAAATGCTTATAAAGTAAACAATTAATACAGCCGAAAAATAAAGAAATACTTAGATACATCTTGGGCATCCATCTCGTCTCTTGAACTTTAAAGCATCTGAAGTTAATCTGGAAAATATGCTCGGTTTGACCTGAGCATTAAAATAAAATAACACTCGAATCAGTCTGGAAATACCAATATGAGAAACTCAAGTAATGGGGTGAACATATAATAATTCAGTTAGACCACGCCGCTAACGCAGAACGGGTTTTTACCTTAGAAGATCAACATTCACTGATGAAGAAATAGGAAACAAATCAGAACTATAATCCAAACAAGAATAAATGAGCATAGATAGATAAAAATCCAAACTTAAAAAATAAAAACAAATAATTAAACATCAAGAAGAACCGTAGTCACTTCTCGGTGCAATTAAGAAAATAATTCAATGATTTGAATTAACAATAAGGAAAGGAATTTTCCCATAATATATGTGGGACCATGCCGCCAACTGCGGAATGGGTTCCCTTTCACAATAATAATATCCAATCTCAACCATGGATACAAATAATTAAAAATCGTGAAGTGTTCTCCACACTTCCTGATGTAATTAAGAAAGAAGTTAATTTAAAAACTTGGAATCCAAGGAAATAATAGGAAAATTTTCCAACAAATGACTAGGATATGCGCCCCCGTACCGAAAGCATACCTCTAGAAATATACCTAAGAGGGTCATATACTCTCTGACACCTCTCGGAAACTCCAAGCCGGACCCCGCCAACCTTACCAAGAATTCGAGTTTTCACATCACAATGCTCAAACCAAATCCAATCTAGAGTGGATGTGAATATACCCTAATGGGAGGAACCCTACATAACTTGGCCCTCACTCATGCTTTGGGTTTTAGTCATTTCCGACAAAGGATAAGAATGCTCAAAAGAGCAACAAACCGTTTTTATGGTAACGATACACCATGAAGAAAGCTTAACCGATAGTTAATAAATCAACTAACGGGGATAATTAAAAATGACCGTACATGGAAATTAAATTTCAATTTTTTACTATTACTCATTGAATCCGAACAAGTGTTATCCCTTAGTTGAAAATGAAGCAGGCGAGTTGAGGTAGTGTTACCTTTAGGCATTGCCTTGACAACATTTTTAACCTTCGAGATAGAAACAAGTCCATGCCTCGATGTTTAATGATAAAAATAGGACCAAATCCTTTCCATATAAGTGATATCGTTTACAGAACTACTTTAATCATCGTTGTTAAATGATTGCTTTAATCCCAATTCATTGCTTCAAAACAAGACTGTTTAAAATGATTAATTAACTTTAATCATCCTTGTTAAATGATTAATTAACTTTAAACTTTTATTAGTAAAATAATTAATTAATCTTTAAAACCTCATTATTAAAATGGGTAATTAATCTTACTCTCAATATTATTTAAATAATTAGTTATCTTTAAAACATCATTATTAAAATGATTGATCGGTTTTAAAACATCACTATTAACATAATTATTTAATTTTAAATCATTATTATTAAAATAATAAATTACTTTTAAAACATTATTATTGAAATAATTTATTTATTTTAAACTATTTTATTGAATAATTATTTATCTTTGTAAAACCCATGCACAAGATTTAACAAAATACTTCAAAGGGGATAATGTTTGTAAAGACCCACTATTTTGGACCATTCAAATCGACAATAAATCCACACATATCAGACTTGAATAATTCAAAACAATAGATTGTAAATAAAATTTGGCAAAACTCAATATATACAGTAAATAAATAATCACAGAATCACAGACACAGAGTAATATAACAATAATGCAGCGGAAACAAGAGAATAATAGTTCATGAAGCTACTATATATATATAACAGAGTTCAACAAGATACAATAGAATTTATGAATACAAAGATGTCTCAGTACAATAGTCAAATACAAGATCTGAATACATCACCGGAATCAACTGAATGACTGAAAGTAGAATCAATAGATGGATCCAAGTGAAGCTCCAACTCCAAAGGTGTGTCTCGAATACTGGTACAACTCAGTCTGACCCGAGCGTAAAGCAAAACACAAAACACTCGAGTCAGGACATACATACTCATACAATGTAAACCAACTCAAGTGAACTGTAATAGAAATGCACAAGTAACTTAAAGGATGCTTGGGATCGCCCATCCTTTAAGGATCCGTTAAACTATCTACTATGTAGTAATATATGCTATTATAATAATGTCTAAAGTAAAGTAAACTATCAAAATAGTGTTAAGGCTTTACATTTTCCACCTTAACACATTTTTATATATTCCCATAGTCTATACAGTACCGTAACCTCCCCCGTACTGAGCGTCGTCAGAGGGCACTCCATAGGTAATGTACAAAACAAACTCGTAGTAAAGCTCGCTAGGGTAGGTGACACGGCACAACGAGGCAATGCCAGGGTAGATATACCAGTTACGCATCCGGACCGGTGGTAACGCATAGCAGCCACTACCGCCCACCTCGGAACACACTCCCAAATCAAAAATCGAGGATGGCCATCAAATCAATCACAAAGTAATAGAATGGTATCGAAGAAGTGTGTCCGATCAGAGGAGCTACCTCATTGGCCCGGAATCGCTCCTGTTTTAGCCACCTTATGCCAACTCACGGGAGTCGGGTCCACGTATATACCTCAATAGGATCGTCGCCACCATCCTACTTCATTCTGGAATCTCCACCGCGTACACAATTGTTAAAGTGGTTTTCGGTATCGACAGAGAGTATGTCCATATCCGATCCCGGTCTCTTTAACAACCAATCGTTATTATAACCCATGGTTATAAATTTCAAAATGGTTTATATTCAAAAATCAAAGCATGTCTATTTTTAACCATATCAAAACAATACCATTTTCTCTTCAATTATATCCATTTCAAAAATCATATCACTTTCCAAAGTTATAATACTTTCAAAATCATAAGTCTTAAAAATCAAACGCTTTGGAAATCAAAACCTTGAAAATTCATAACACTTTGAAATCATATCTTTGAAATCATAACATATTCATTTAACCATTTAATTTAAATTCAATATACTTTCAAATCAAATATTCAATTTCCAGAATTATAGCATTTTCTGAGTTCATTCATTTAATTACAAAAATTTCAAAACATTGTAATTTCAGAAGCAGCAGCACTTATAAAGTGTTTCAGTAGATATAGTAGTATTTCAAAACATTGTAAATTTCAGAAACAGCAGCACTTATAAACTGCTACAGTGGGTATATTAGTTTCAAAACAGTTCAGCTTTAGAAACAGCAGCACTTACAAAGTGTTACAGTAGATATATTAGTATTTCAGAATTTATTTTAATTTCAGAAACAGTAGCACTTATAAACTGCTACAGTAGATACAGTGTTAGTTTTAAAACCAATACATTTCAGAAACAATAGCACTTACAGAACGTTACTGTAAGTATAGTGGTAATTTGGAAAACACTACATTGAAACTACAGCATTTCTAAAATGCTACAATTGCTGTTATAAATGTATTTTAACAATTTAAAACAATATATTTTCAACTTTTATCATTTTTAACTTATCAAACTTATTTCACTTTTCAAAATCATTTATTTGGATATTACTTAACTTATAAATTTAAACAAAATAACATTTATTTAACCAATATCCAATTTAAATTATAATTCATTTATCAAGTCAAAATACATTAATTTACTTAACTTTTATTTTAACAAATAACTTAATGCTTTATTTAAATTACCCATTTCATAAATAAAATATTCCTATCACTAAGTTAAGCTTAAAATTCCATTTAACACTAAATTTTCAATTATTAAGTCAAATCAAAATTTACATTTTCAATCGTAAATTTGCTTATACACTTTAACTTATAGAAAAATCAATATAACATTTATTTAAATCATTTAAATCCAATTTAAGTTAAAATCTCAGATAATATAAATTCCAAATACTTTAAATTTTCAGAAAACTATGATATCATACTTAAGTTCAAAATCACATATATTTAATATTTCAAAATACTTAAAAAGTTTAGAAAACTATTATATCAAACTTAAGTTCAAATCACATATATTTAATATTTCAAAAATACTTAAAAATTTCAGAAAACTATTATATCAAACTTAAGTTCAAAATCACATATATTTAATATTTCAAAATACTTAAAAATTTCAGAAAACTATTATACCAAACTTAAGTTCAAAATCACATATATTTAATATTTCAAAATACATAAAATTTCATAAAACTATTATTTAAAATAAACCTCGGGTCTGTATAATATTTTCTAACCTAGGTCAAGTGATACGGATATGTATCATTTCAATCCGTAATTTAAAATAAAAAATCCGGGATCTATCATTTCAAACCTGCAATCCCAAGTCAAATAAAATACAATAAAAATCACTCGAGCCTATCATTTCAGCTCATAATGATTTTTCCTTATTCTAAAGTCCGTTCGGGTATGTATCACTTCAACCCATAGCGATTCTATGCTAACAGGGAATTTGCAGTGTGAGAAACAAAAATATAAATAAACAGTAAACATAGCATGTCATATCAGATGATTAACAGGAATATAATCAGGTTATAACATCATATAATCATATCACAGGCATATATGAATTTATAACAACATAGCATATCAATACTACACATCCACTTGTCATCGTTTCACAAATATATAAGTACGAATGTCGAGAGTGATAAACTCACCTTTTAGAGTTAGAGATGACAATTTGAAACACACAACTAAACTCTGAAAAGCACGATAAAGCACGAACAAGATTTTGAATGGATGAAGAGTCAAGATCAAAATCTTGTATATAAACAAATACACAAACATAAGTATAAGATTCAATACAAAAGATTAGAAATTAAAACAATGTAAAGATATGAAAGAAAATGACATAACCTTTGCTTTAAACAATATGTGGGCTCAGCCACTATGCAAATGGCGTGACCATCACCACAACATGGCTCGGCCATCATTGTTTGAGGCATCCTAGGCTCGGTCATGAGGTCACAAGGCACGGCTATGGCTTGTGGAATGTGGAAACATGGTGAGTTACAAATCATGGAAGGCAAAAGGTCAAGCAAGTGAAAGGTCATGCACACATGGGTTCAGCCCTATGTCTAAAGTGCTCGGCCAAGGTTTGGTTTGGGTCAAGTGGTCATCAATTCACGGCTAGTCAAGTGTGTGGTCTGGGCAAAGCAAGGAGATGGTGGTGGAACAAGGGTGTGCATGAGGCAATAGGAGAGGAAGTGGTGCATAGGAGGGCTCGGCTATGATTGAAACAAGGAGATGGTGATCTATTTCCTCTTGGTGGTCACGGCCTAGGATGGATCTAGTCATGGCAAGGTTTTGCTGGCCGTGGAAGGTGGTTAGGAGAAAGTGATGTGGTCGGCAATAGGTGTGGTGAATGGTGGTCGAGCATGCTAGAAGACAAGACAAAAGAAAAATAGAAAAGGAGAAGGAGGATGCCATTGAAAGTAGAGCTAGCTATTTTTTCTTCACGCAAATGAAAATGAGAAGTATGAGAATGTTTTGTACGTGAATGGAAGAAAAGTGAACAGCTAGGAGCATAAAGTGGACGAATAAGAAATGAAAAGGCAAGGGAAAAGGAAAAGGCACAAGTTAAAGAAAGAGAAACCGAAGTCCTTTGAATTTTCCAACCCTATATTCCAAATAAAATCCAATTAAATAATCAAATTGCAAATCAAAATAAAATAAAATATAAATATAAAATAAAAGTATAGAAATGAACATAGGAAATAGAAAATAAAAATATAGAAAATAATTGCGTATAAAACGCTGTATTTTATCAAATTTAAAAAGTACAAAAAAAAATTTGACGAAACAAAAAGCTGGACAAATATTAGAATTATATTCTGCCTCAAAGAAAAAAGATTAGAAATTTAAAATTCAAATTTAAAAATTTCAACTAAAAGTCAAAGTTTGACCAAAGTTGACCAAAATATAAAATTTCCAGAAAATCATTAATTTATTATATTTGGAAAATAAATTACAAACAAAATCCAAAATTACATTGGAAAATTCGAAAATTCAAATTTAAATGATTTAAAAATCAAAGTTTCAAATAAATGTAATTTAAAATAATTGTTAAAAATATGGGTTGTTACAATGTTTCCATTCAAACATTACATAAATTAAGTATAGGGATATATACAAAATAAAATAACACTATGCACATATACAAAACATCTCTTATCAAATATAAATTTGCTGATAAACAGTTCAATGTTCAAAACAATATAATAGCATAATTGAGATTTATTCTACTAAACAGGTGTCAAATACAATTTAATTAGCAGAATTATATTTTATTCTACTAAACAGATGTCAATTACAATTTAATTAGTAGAACGATGTTTTATTCCGCTAAACAGATGTCATTGGGTTTCATATTCAAATTGGGGTTAAGGAAGGGTGGTCGACAATTGGATAAAATATTCTTTAAAAGAGAGTGCTTTCAAAACAAAACCGATCTTCTAAAAATAAAGTAGTTTAAACTTTAAAACTTTTATTTAATAGTTAAATAACATTTAAACTCTTTATTTAATAATAATTAAACCTTTAATTGATAATTAAATAATAATTAACTATTATTTAAATAATAAATAATAATTAAATATTATTTAAAATAGTTAATCTTTAAATAAATCATTATCTTATTAATTAATCTCAATTAATAATTAAATAATACTATTAAAACTTAAATAATAATTAAACCATCATTAAAAATAATTAAATCTTAACTTAATTAGTAATTAATTAAACCCTTTATTTAATAAACAAATAATCAATCATTGATCAATAATTAAATACAAATTAATCATTAATTTTAAATTATAATTTAAAGCTTAATTATAATTAAAGATTAATTAAATTTTAATAAATCATAATTAAACCTTAATTAATCTTAGTTAAGTCTTAATTAATTAATGATTATACCCTGATTAGTTAATAATTAACCAAAAATTAATTTCGAATTAAATAATAATTAATTAAATAATTAATCTCTAATTAAATAATAATTAATTAAAATAATTAAACTTGATTAATATAAAAATTAATATTAATTATCTCTTAAATTTATTAATCATTAATTAAAAATTTCTTAATTAATTAATAATAAACTTACTTGATTAATACTAATTAATTGCTAATTACTTAACCTAATTAATAATTAATTAATAAATAATTATTCTTAATTAATAAATTAATTAATTATCAAAACATACTTAATTAAGTAATAATTAACTTATATGCTTACTAATTTAGTTTGAAAATGGTTTTTCAAAACCATTTAAAAGAAACACTTTTAAAACTTGAAAATTGTTAAATTCCCAGAACTGCATCCATAGGACTATCGCTATGGATGTAATAAATTAAAATTACTTTTCTAAGTTACCATCCAAAACTTTAACTTTTCTTATTTGCTTACTTTTAAAACATAATTAAAAGGAGTTTTAAAAAATTTAACTAGAGTTAGAAACTAAAATAAAACAAAACAAAACATTTACTAAATCAAAACTAGTAAACGATTTAATTTTCAAAATGGATCTCAAGTCCTTTCCAACATCTCAAATTATAACTTCCAAACTATTTATTCATATATCCAAGATTATGAATACTAAATCATATCATCACCATGCATCACAAAGAATACTACTTTAAATCCAAACACATCACTTTAATCCATCGATTCGAGTCATGTGCTAAAACACAAGCTACCATATACGTATACATCCAAACCATGTCATAATCCAAAAAATAACATCATATATAAATAACACATAACCATCATATATTCAAAGGCAATATCTCTCCAAAAGTTAGAAGTTTACTCATCGAAAATTTGCAAAACTCTTTTGAAAACTTGAAATAACTTTAGAACTATGCAAAACTTGTTCTTTTGACTTTAAACTTGGAAATAGGCTTGGCCATGGTAGAGTATAGCATGGCCATGACATGTATAGGTGAGGTGGGGACTTGTTTTGGAGAGTTGGAGGGACTTCGGATAATGTTGAATTCACAAAACTCGACCTACAATTTAGTCGTCTTCTCTTGGATTTTTGGCTATGTTACTCTACGAATTTGGAGAAATGGTCAAAGAATTTTTTTGTAAACTCTCTACTCTACCATTTAAAAAAATAATGAATTACTCAATTTGGACTAGTTTTGAGGGAGGCATGGTCAAAAGAAAAGGAAGTAATTTCGAACTTGAAAATATAGGTCCGAAAACACTCAACAAAGAAATGATATTTTGATATGGCTAAACTCAAAATTTGAAGAAACCAATGAAAGTTGTAGCGACTAGAATTTTAAACGGTTTTAAAAAAATAATTTCTCCTTTAGGATAAGCTATGAGGAAGATATGATAAAATAAAGGAAAAAATTAAAGAAGTGATGGACTATTTATAAGCAAGAGAAAAAGTGAATTACTTAAATGCCCTTGTCCTTTACCCTCCACTACCCTCTCGCCACCTCACCTAGCCTCCTCCACCTCATCTACTCATGCCCACACACTTATCCCCTCTTCTCATTTCCATGCATACATGTTTAAGTAGTCTCTGCACTTACTGTTTCTAATGATGTGACATTTTTATTTTTATTTTAAACTTTATATACTTAAGTACGAATACATATATACATACACTAATACGCACATATATACATATACTAACTTATTTACAAATATGTATACTTATGCTAAAGAGTTCATAATATTTTCGATAACTCTTACCGAAAGGAAAATTGAAAAATCGGAAAACGATTTCTAGTCACATTTTCGATTTTTCTTCGAACTAAATATTTTTGTAAACTATTTAAAAAAACTATTTCACCATCATTATTTATTATTTAATAGATTTTTATTTTAATTATAAAACCTATTATTTTAATATTTAAATTAATTAAATATTCCCAAAATAAAGTGGTGAAATTCTGGGTCGTTACACTCTCCCCCCTTAAAAGAATTTCGACCCCGAAATTTAACCATAAGCCAAACCCAGAAAACAAACCAAACCAGAAATACTTAACTCTATTCATCGATCCATATGATATACATAGATCATTCCTACAAAATCTGATTTGATCACTGAATCGAATACATAGCTTTACTTTTGAGCTAGTATCGCTTACCCGACTTCCTAATGCGGACTCCGATCGGGCATCCCAAATAGAAATTTTTGTTCTCCTAACATAGCCATATACCATGATAGAAAACTTTGGTTTCATATTAAGAACCCTCACCAAGTGTTCGCCATTAAAAATCGAGTGATATATCCTTATTCGGAATGGTGCGGGACACCTTAAAGTCGTGCACTCGAATCTTGGATCCAACTTGTGTGAAAAGAGGAATGATCTACGTTCGGCTTACGTACTTATTTTATTGATTCCTACCAATACTAGTTCTATTTCTGCTATGTAAACATTTCATAGAACTAACTTAAGCTTAACTTTTATAATATTCCACTCTCTGATTCAAACTTTTCCATTTTGAATTTATTCCAAATCTCTTCTTGAATGATTTTTATACATTTTATTCATGAAAATTTATTTACATAGCCCGAGTAACCCAAAAATGATACAAAGAAACTGGATACTACCAAATAGTATCATATATTCTCTTACTAAGAAGGGTAATACTTAAGAGAAGTTCCTACTATCCAAACACATCTCTTTCCCATTTTGTAGTTAATTTCAGGCCAATCGAACTAGTTAAAATAAAATTCTTCTTTTATTCAAAATCCAATTTGTAAAATAAATAAAAATATATGCATATTTATATAATTTTACCTATTTTTTTAATAAAATATTTCATAATGTTTATTCATAATTTAGATTATAATAAACAACTCTTATTACAATCAAATTTAAATTTAATTTTTTATTCCAACATTATCACTGAATGCCTTATAGTCAAATTGTGAAACTGAATTCACATCGTGTTCTTGTTAAATTGGACTAAAATAATAATTCTCATAAACTATCTAAGCCTAACTAATGAACAATAATGATAATGATCAAACAATATCATTTTCTAATAACAAATATATCCTATATAACTATAACAATTTTCTGAAAATCTTCTTTTATATATAAAATATAGTCTAGGTAAAATTATTTCACTTACCTAATTTTAAAACAATACTGTATTGATTGGCACTGTTTAAGTGTTTTAGAGATTTCTTCCGAATCCGTAAACCACTCAAGTGACCAATCAACACAATATAAAATAATTTTATAGAAATAACAAATACGCGCTCTTATAAATATACGCTCAAACTCATTCTAGGGTCTCACTTACCCTATCTCAAATGCGTTTACCCCACCCAAAGCCAAGGTGTTCGCTCAATCGAAGCTCTGATACCACATATAACGATCTGCCTTTCTTACCCCCCGAAGACGACACTTAATATATCCTCGGTATTCGTGTGCGATTTTTCAGAAATAAAGTGGGTTTAAACTATAAACTTTTATTTAATAATTAAATAACATTTAAAAACTTTATTTAATAATAATTAAACCGTCAATTAATAATAAAATAATAATTAACTATTAATTAAATAATTAAATATTATTTAAAATAGTTAATATTTAAATAAATCATTATCTTATTAATTAATCTCAATTAATAATTAAATAATATTTAATTAAAACTTAAATAATAATTAAAACTTCATTAAAAGTAATTGAATCTGAATTAATTTTTAATTAAGTCTTAACTTAATTAGTAATTAATTAAACCCTTTATTTTATAAATAATTAATTAATCATTGATTAATAATTAAATACAAATGAATCCTTAATTTTAAATTATAAATTAAAGCTTAATTATAAATTAAAGTTTAATTAAATTTTATAAATCAAAATTAAATCATAATTAAACCTTAATTAATCTTATTTAAGTACTAATTAATTAATGTTTATAACCTAATTAATTAATAATTAATCAAAAAATTAATCTCCAATTAAATAAGAATTAATTAAATAATTAACCTCTAATTAAATAATAATTAATTAAAATAATTAAACTTGAGGAATATAAAAATTAATACTTAATATCTCTTAAGTTTAGTAATCATTAATTAAAACTTCCTTAATTAATTAATAATAAACTTAATTAATACTAATTAATTATTAATTACTTAACTTAATTAGTAATTAATTAATAAATAATTATTATTAATTAATAAATTAATTAATTATTAAAACATACTTAATTAAGTAATAATTAACTTATATGCTTATTAATTTAGTTTGAAATGGGTTTTCAAAAACATTTAAAAGAAACACCTTTAAAACTTGAAAATTGTTAAATTCCCCAAACTGCATCCATAGGACTATCGCTATGGATGCAATAAATTAAAATTACTTTTCTAAGTTACCATCCAAAACTTTAACTCTTCTCTTTTTACTTTTAAAACATAATTTAAAGGAGTTTAATTTTTTTTAACTAGAGTTAGAAACTAAAATAAAATAAAACAAAACATTTACTAAATCAAAACTAGTAAACGATTTAATTTTCAAAATGGATCTCAAGTCCTTTCCAACATCTCAAGTTCTAACTTCCAAACTATTTAATCATATATCCAAGATTATGAATACTAAATCAAATCATCACCATGCATCACAAAGATCACAACTTTAAATCCAAACACATCACTTTAATCCATCGATTCGAGTCATATGCTAAAACACAAGCTACCATATACATATACATCCAAACCATGTCATAATCCAAACATTAACATCATATATAAATAACACATAACCATCATATATGCAAAGGCAATATCTTTCCAAAAGTTATAAGTTTACTCACCGAAAATTTGCAAAACTCTTTTGAAAACTTGAAATAACTTTAAAACTATGCAAAACAGGTTCTTTGGACTTTAAACTTGGAAATAGGCTTGGCCATGGTAGAGTATAGCTCTGCCATGACATGTATAGGTGAGGTGGGGAATTGTTTTGGAGAGGTGGATGGACTTTAGATAATGTTGAATTCACAAAACTCGACCTAAAATTTAGTCATCTTCTCTTGGATTTTTGGCTATGTTACTCTCGGAATTTGGAGAAGTGGTCAAAGAGAATTTTTTGTAAACTCTCTTCTCTACCATTTCAATAAAAATGAATTACTCAATTTGGACTAGTTTTGATAGAGGCAAGGTCAAAAGAAAAGGAAGTATTTTCGAACTTGAAAATATGGGTCCGAAAACACTCTGCAAAGAAATGATATTTTGACAAGGCTAAACTCAAAATTTGAAGAAGTGGTACCATTGAAAGTTGTAGTGACTAGAATTTAATATGGTTTCAAAAAAATAATTTCACCTTTAGGATAAGATATGAGGAAGATATGATAAAATAAAGAGGAGGAAAAATTTAAAGAAGTGAAGGACTATTTATAAGCAAGAGAAAAAGTGAATTACTTAAATGCACTTGTCTTTAACCCTCCACTACCCTCTCGCCACCTCACCTAGCCTCCTCCACCTCATCTACTCATGCCCACACACTTATTCCCTCTTCTTATTTCCATGCATACATGTTTAAACATGTTTAAGTACTCTCTGTACTTAATGTTTCTAATGATGTGACATTTTTATTTTTATTTTAAACATTATATAATTAAGTATGAATACATATATACATACACTAATACACACATATATACATATACTAACTTATTTACAAATATGTATACTTATGCAAAAGAGTTCATAATGTTTTCGATAACTTTTAGCGGACGAAAAACTGAAAAATCGGAAAATGATTTCCGGTCACATTTTCAATTTTTCTTCGAACTAAATATTTTTGTAAACTAATTTGAAAAAACTATTTCACCATCATTATTTATTATTTAATAGATTTTATTTTAATTATAAAACCTATTATTTGAATATTTAAATTAATTAAATATTCCCAAAATAAAGTGGTGAAATTCTGGGTCGTTACAGTCTTCCCCCTTAAAGAATTTCGACCCCAAAATTTAACCATAATCCATACCCCAAAAATAAACCAAACCAGAAATACTTAACTCTATTCATCGATCCATATGATATACATAGATCATTCTTACAAAATCTGATTTGATCACTCACTCGAATACATAGCTTTACTTTTGAGCTAGTATCGCTCACCCGACTTCGTAATGCGGACTCCGATCAGGCATCTCAATTTGAAACCTCCGTTCTCCTGACATAGCCATATACCATGATAGAAAACTTTGGTTTCGTATTAAAAACCCTCACCATGTGTTCGCCATCAAAAATCGAGTGGTATATCCTTATTTGGAACAGTGTGGGACACCTTAAAGTCGTGCACTCGAATCTTGGATCCAACTTGTGTGAAAAGAGGAATGATCTATGTTCTGCTACGTACTTATTTTATTTGTTCCTACCAATACTAGTTCTATTTCTGCTATGTAAACATTTCATAGGACTAACTTAAGCTTAACTTTTATAATATTCCACTCTCTGATTCAAACTTTTCCATTTTGAATTTATTCCAAATCTCTTCTTCAATGATTTTTAAACATTTTATTCATAAAAATTTATTTACATAGCCCGAGTAACCAAAAAACGATATTAAGAAATTGGATACTACCAAATAGTATCATATATTCCCTTGCTAAGAAGGGTAATACTTAAGATATGTGCCTACCATCCGAACACATCTCTTTCCCATTTTTAGTTAATTTCAGGCCACTCGAACTAGTTAACATAAAATTATTCTTTTATTCAAAATCCAATTTGTAAAATAAATAAAAATATATGCATATTTATATAATTTTACCTATTTTTTAATAAAATATTTCAAAATGTTTATTCATAGTTTAGATTATAATAAACAACTCTTATTACAATCAAATTTAAATTTGTATTCCAGCATTATCACCGAATGCCTTATAATCAAATTGTGAAACTGAATTCACATCATGTTCGTGTTAAATTGGACTAAAATAATAATTCTCATAAACTATCTAAGCCTAACTAATCAACAATAAATGATAATGATCAAACAATATCATTTTCTAACAACAAATATATCCTATATAACTATAACAATTTTCTGAAAATCTTCTTTTATATATAAAATATAGTCTAGGTAAAATTATTTCATTTACCTAATTTTAAAACAATACTGTATCAGTTGGCACTGTTTAAGTTTTTTAGAGATTCCTTCCAAATCTGTAAACCACTCAAGTGACCAATCAACACAATATAAAATAATTTTATAGAAATAACAAATACGCGCTCTTATAAATATACGCTCAAACTCATTCTAGGGTCTCGCTTACCCTATCTCAAATGAGCTTACCCCACCCTAAGCCTAGGTGTTCGCTCAACCTAAGCTTTGATACCACATGTAACGATTTGCCTTTCTTACCTCTAAAGACGACACTTAATATATCCTCGGTATTCGTGTGCCGATCTTTTAATAAAGTGGGTTTAAACTTTAAACTTTTATTTAATAATTAAATAACATTTAAAATCTTTATTTAATAATAATTAAACCTTAATTAATAATAAAATAATAATTAAATATTAATTAAATAATTAAATGATTATTAAATATTATTTAAAATAGTTAACCTTTAAATAAATCATTATCTTATTAATTAGTCTCAATTAATAATTAAATAATGTTTAATTAAAACTTAAATAACAATTAAAATTTCATTAAAAGTAATTGAATCTGAATTAATTTTTTTTTTGCAAGGCCGATAGGCTTAAATGGTTCCTTACCATTTTATTGATCCACTTGGGAAAAAAATAATACAACAACAAAAAGCACCAACATAACAGGAAGGTAAGGTAAGCGGATCAAAATACAAGGGAGGAACGAAAATAAAGAAGGAGAAAATGAAAAAACAAAGAAACATTTTATTTGTAGCCACGTCAGCAAACAAATGCATCGTCACCAGGATCGAATGGTAGATTGGCATTGGCTATGCCTTTCCTAACTTCATGAATAATTAGATCAGCCAACATCCTCTCAGTTTTTCTCTTTGCATTATTGAAAATTCTTGTATTCCTTTCTAACCAAACATGACGTAACTTTTCAAAAAGAATCCCATATATTTTGGAGCGTGTATTCTTTAAAGCTGAAACCCTAAGTATTATCTCCCATTCATCAAGCGTGCTCTTCCTAACATTCTGGATCCCCATGGCATTTTTGACTTTAAGCCACATTATTTTAGTAACTCGGCAGTCAAAATAAAGGTGTTTTATCGTTTCAGGTTGGTCATTACATTAGGAGCATCTGACTGTCATTTTCATACCTCTGCTAACTAACTTCACACGTGTAAATAGTGCATTGTTAATGACCTTCCATAACATGAGATTCTTCACACGTGAAAGATTAACATTAGGTTGTGCATTATTACTAGATAGAAACATGTAGGCTGTCTTAATAGTGAATTTAGTTTCAGTTGGTCCCCATGTTAATCTTTCACTGAAAGAAGATCTTATTTCCATTGCCTTAATGTTGTTCCATATAATAGATATGTTCTGATTTGAGTTTGTTGGTAAGTTGACTCTACCATTGGCAACGTAAGAGTTAACAAGAGCAAGTTCACTTACTCTAGAAGGGTGAGTAATTAGTCTACGAAGATAACACCTTGTTTAAACCATGGATCATCCCAAAAGCTAACGTTGTTATTAGGAGCAATGACATACCGAACAATAGGCAGGATTTCTTCTCTTAACTTGAATATATTGTGCCATGTCCAACTGATATTTTGCGGTGGTAGCATCTTCCATATGTTTCTTCCTTTACTGCATGCTTATGTGACCATTGCACCCATAAGTTATCACTAATATTTATGAAATTGTCAATGTACTTGGATATAGCTGCTTTATTCCACTGAGTTAAGTTTAGAATACCAAGACCTCCTTTCTACATGGGCTTCTCAGGTTGTCTGAAAGCAACAGGAGCCATGTATCAACTGTGTGTACCTCCATTCTAGAAGAAATTCAGTACAGCTCTTTTTATCATTTTAATTAGTTTTTGAGGGAGCACGAAAGTTCTTGCCAAGTATACTGTTATAGAAATTATCACCGACTTGATTAAAGTGAGTCTTCCAGCTTGACTTAACTTTCTGGTAGACCAACACTCCAATCTTTCTGTTATTTTTTCGAAAAGTGGGAGGCATTGATTTGTGGTAATTCTTGTTGTTGCCAGAGGAATTCTTAGGTAGGAAACAGTCTCATTTCTAGGTCGTATTCCAGTGCAATTGAAAAATGTTTACATTTGTTCATGCTCAATTCCTGCTAACATGGTGTCAAATTTTTCCATGTTGACCTTGAGTCCAGTTATGTTGTAGAAAGGTTCAAGAGCTCTAAGGATATATGTTATTGACTGAAGTGTGGGTTTACAAAAAATGACTAGATCATCGGCGAACATGAGAGAGGTTATATGTGGATCTTTGCATTTTGGGTGGAGTTGAAAGTGCTTCCTCTTAACAAGGTCATTAAGCATTCTAGCTAGAAGCTCCATGACAGTGATAAAGATATAAGCTATGAAGTATCCAATACCGGAGCCATTTAATTTGATTGAAAAGTTAACTATGGATATGCAAGTGTATATCCATGTGATAAAGTGTTTGGGGAAATTCATGTAGCCAATGATACGAACTATGGCAACCTAATGAATAGTGTCGAAGGCTTTACATAAGTCAATCTTCAGTAAGCCTCTCGAGGAGATAGTAGTGTAGTTTTATAGCCATAAAGAAGCTTGTGAGTGACAAGCACATTGTCAAGAATGTTTCTATTAGGCAAGAAGGTTGCCTGATTTTTTGAGATGATTTTCGGCAGTACAACTTTCCTTCTAGAAGCAATAACTTTTGTTATGAATTTGTATAGACTGTTGCAACAAGAGATGGGGCGATATTCATGAACATTGTTAGCATTTCTTGTCTTGGGAATCAGGGCAATAAAAGTATTATTGAAGTTCTTTGTCATTTCTCCTTTTTTGAAAAAGTTTTTAACAGCTCTTACTACATCTCCCTGAACGATGTCCAGCATGAAGTGTAAAAAAAGGCATTAAAGCCATCAGGACCACCACTAGAATCTTTATTTAGGGAAAACATGGCCTATTTTATTTCTATGTCAGTTACTTCAAAGTTTAGATACCTGACATCTTCATTACTGAGTCTTGGAAGGATCATAGGGTTGGTTTCCTCAATCTTTGGGTAACTGTTTTCAGAGTTGCTGAAAAGGTTGGAGAAGTAGGTTGTGAAAGCATTTGCTATGTCCTCGAGTTCTTGGTGTAGAATACCACCTTCATCACGTATTGTACAGATGTTTTGTTGAGTTCGCTTGGCTTTAAGGGCAGCATGGAAGTAAGCAGAGTTACGATCTCCTTCGACCTTCCACTTAATTCGAGCCTTTTGTTTTAACATATCATTTTCTTTGAGAAGAGCTTCAGTGTATTGTTTGGTGACTTCAATCTCCATAGCAGACAGCGTGGCATCATCCTTATTCCTTTGCATATTGTCCTAAATTGTATTGAGTTGTGCCTTCAGAATATCATATTGTTTTGATCCAACTCCAAATTTTTTAGTAGACCAATCTTTCAACCTCTCCTTTTCCTCTCTAAGCTCCAAAGTTTTAATTAAGTCTTAACTTAATTAGTAATTAATTAAACTCTTTATTTAATAAATAATTAATCAATCATTGATTAATAATTAAATACAAATGAATCCTTAAAGCTTAATTATAAATTAAAGCTTAATTATAAATTAAAGCTTAATTAAATTTTATAAATCAAAATTAAATCATAATTAAACCTTAATTAATCTTATTTAAGTCTAAATTAATTAATGTTTATACCCTAATTAATTAATAATTAATCAAAAAATTAATCTCCAATTAAATAATTAATCTCTAATTAAATAATAATTAATTAAAATAATTAAACTTGATTAATATAAAAATTAATATTTAATTATCTCTTAAGTTTATTAATCATTAATTAAATCTTCCTTATTTAATTAATAATAAACTTAATTAATACTAATTACTTAACTTAATTAGTAACTAATTAATAAATAATTATTCTTAATAAATAAATTAATTAATTAATAAATAATTATTCTTAATTAATAAATTAATTAATTATCAAAACATACTTAATTAAGTAATAATTAACTTATATGCTTACTAATTTAGTTTGAAAATGGGTTTTCGAAAACATTTAAAAGAAACACTTTTAAAACTTGGAATCCTTAAATTTCCCGAACTGCATCCATAGAGACTATCGCTATGTATGTAAAAACTTAGAATTACTTTTCTAAGTTACCATCCAAAACTTTAACTTTTTGCTTTTGCTTACTTTTAAAACATAATTTAAAAGAGTTTTAAAAACTTTAACTAGAATTAGAAACTTAATTAAAATAAAATAAAATATTTACTAAATCAAAACTAGGAAATGATTAGTTTTTCAAAATGGATCTCAAGTCCTTTCAAACATCTCAAGTTGTAACTTCCAAACCATTTAATCATATATCTAAGATTATGAATACTAAATCATATCATCACCGTGCATCACGAAGATCACAACTTTAAATCCAAACACATCACTTTAATCCATTGATACAAGTCAAATGCTAGTACATAAGCTACCACATACATATACATCCAAACCATATCATAATCCAAACATTAACATCATATATAAATAACACATTACCATCATATATGCAAAGGCAACATCTTCTCAAAAGTAAGAAGTTTACTCGCTGAAATTTTGCAAAACCATTTTGAAAACTTGAAACAACATTAGAACTATGCATAAACTTGATCTTTGGACATTAAATTTGGAAATAAGCTCGACTATGGTAGAGTATGGCTCGGCCATGATATGTATAGCTAAGGTGACGACTTGTTTTGGAGAGGTGGAGGGACTTTAGATACTATTGAATTCACAAAACTGGATCTAAAATTTAGTCATTTTCTCTTGGATTTTGGCTATGTTACTCTCGGAATTTGGAGAAGTTGTCGAAGAGAAAGTTCTTGTAAATTCTCTTCTCTACCATTAAAAAAATGATTACTCAATTTGGGTTTGTTTTAAGAGAGATATGGTCAAAAGAAGAAGAAGTATTTTCGGACTTAAAAATATGGATCCGAAAACACTTTGTAAAGAAATGATATTTTGACATGGCTAAACTCAAAATTCGAAGAAGTTTTACAAATTGTAGTTGTAGCCACTGGAATTTTATAAGATTTCATTAAACGAATTTCTCTATTAGGATAAGATATGAGGAAGATAAGGTAAAATAAATAGGAGCAAAAATTTGAAGAAGTGAAGGGCTATTTATAAGCAAGAGAAAAAGTGAATTGCCTAAATGCCCTTGTTTGTAACCTCCACTATCCTCTCGCCACCTCAACTAGCCTCCTCCACCTCATGTACCCACGCCCACACCCTTGTTCCCTCTTCTCATTTCCATGCAAACATGTTTATGTACATTTGTACTTAATGTTTCTAATGATGTGACATTTATATTTTTATTTTAAACTTTATATACTAAGGTATGAATGCATATATACATACACTATTACACACATATATACATATACTAACTTATTTACAAATGTGTATACTAATGCAAAAGAGTTCACAACGTTTCCGATAACTTTTAGTCGATGAAAAATCGAAAATTAGGAAAACGAATTCCGGTCACATTAAATATTTTTGTAAACTAATTTGGAAAATTATTTCACCATCATTATTTATCATTTAATAAAGTTTAATTTTAATCATAATACCTATAGTTTGAATATTTAAAAATAATTAAATATTCCAAAATTAAAGCGGTGAAATTCTGGGTCGTTACACCTTCCTTAATATCCAGTGTGACGACCCGCCTTTTCAACCCTCGAAAATCGACACTAAACATCCTTAGTATTCATGTGCCGCAAATTCAAGTGCCGAAGAGACAGATAATCAAAGGTTTTTAAAAGAAATAAGGACAGAAGATAGAATAACAATAGAATCTCACATTTGCATTAATATTCATATGGAAAGTACATAAAATCACTCCTAGTGATTCATCGGAGTTACAATAAGTACTAACCCAGCCAGAGACAGTTATAACCGCTTATCCTTACAGAAGCTAGTAGATACTAAATACATACTATATGATACAACAAAAATTTGGAATAGATCATTATTGACAGAAGGACCCTCCAGTCTTTATGCTCCATGCTCCTTCCAAAATGCTCCAAGCTACCTGACTACTTGGCTACCCGAAAAATTAGGGCACCTAGAGTTTAAGGGAAAAGCAAAATAAACTCCAGGTCAGTCATAGGACTGCTATGAGAAACTCAAAATACGAGTATTTGGAAAAAAAATGTATCTCATAAGATCACGTTGCACATAAACATGAAACGAGTTTTTACCTTATGATAACCAAATCATTTCTACATAACATCTAGTGATATTCTTTTTAATGACATTCTTTGAAAACCTTTGAGATAAACATATTCAAATATCCAAAATTGTTACGTTGATTAAATTTTGATGGTACAATAGGTTTACAACTAAAACTAAAGGCATTTATTGGAGATTTGGATTTCCAACGAATAGCGAGGTAAGGGACTACCTCCCGTATAGTACATTTCCAAAGGAATGTACCGAGGATTGACATTTTTGAAACCTCTGCGAATTTAGACCGACCTACCCGAGACCAACAGATGGTACAGATACCACCGAATATGGTATCACCCCGGCCGTTACCGACCTATCCGGGATCCTATAGCATACACCACATAATTTAAACCCAATGTTATAACAAGTAAAAATAAATAGATTTAGAAAGGTGATATGATACCCTAATGGTTGCGAACCACTTAGCCTTAAAGAAAATCAAGTTTCAAAATTCCTCAAGTGTGAGGCTTGGGATAACGTTTACCTTTCTTAGAACATTTTAACTTAAAATGCCACATTTTCCATTTTCAACAACACACTATTGATTTCAACGAAAGTACCACCTCTGAGCTCGTACGTCTCAAAGAAGAGTGTTAAGTATAAGAGGGGTTACCTCCTGCACCACCAACAGATGTATGTTTTATAGATCAATGTACTGTATTATTAGCAATGCAATGTAAGACATTCATCCATACAAGTGTCCAAGAACAGGACAAACCGAAGGCGCTTCACAACCATATCATATCGGCATTACCCCTTGGATTGGTAGCGAGTAGTCGTTACATACAAAGATCCTAGAACGAAGGGACCACTGCTATTTATCTATCTTGGGAGTTACTCCAAAATTTTCAACAAGCAGTCCTTCCATTATGAAGATCCCCGCTTTCAACTTCATTGTCTTCACGTGTCTTCATTTTCAAACTCGTAAATTGGTTCGAAGTTGTTTTCGGATAGGAATCACCCAAATATGATCCCGGTTTCTCCAAACCAGTTATCGATAAAAAGATGTTAAGTAGGTAGGTGATTAGTATTCTATTTATTGGTATCTTCTTTATCCAAAATATCTGCTAGAGATATATAATTTTAGAACCATTTCTTTTTCAGCATATACAAAATCATTAAACCTCTCTCTAATTTGGAAAAGAAAGGTCTGTAGAAATTATACTAATTATACTTATTGCTAATTTCCATATTCAACTCGTGTTATTCATCAAATAATGGTGAAATCACCTTTTAAATTCACATAAATAAGACGAGTTCCCTCCTCGGAATTTAACACCAAGTATAAGAAGATTATCTCTATTTAACCTAAGTTGAATTAAATTAATGATTGTAATTAAATGGTTTATACTTGTCTCATTTCTGACATTTCGACCTTATCTATCCCTTGCCCAGGGAAGAGGCTAGGTTAACCAGGGCACTGGTTGCTCCCAAACATATCCTTAGTTTAAGCACCTCACATCTGGATTTCATGAATAGAAAAACCAGGTTTACTCATCGGCTTTTAGAGCCAAGATTAAATCATTCATTTAAAATTAGTTTATAAACAAAATTTATTTTAACTTTTAATTAATAATGCAAAATCATCTTTAAAACACTTAATTATTTATTTAAAAAGATTTTTAAAAAGATTGGGGAAGAATAGTTGAGTTAAAACTTGATTTTTAGAAGTTATAGAAAACTGCTGCAAAAAATGCTGCGAATAGTGTTTTAAGGATAACCCATACGCCTTCATTCCTTTTCCTTGACCGAGGCAAGACATCGATGAAATCCATGGATATTTGGTCCTATTTCCACTTTGGAATCTCGCGTGGTTGGAGTAGTCTGGCAACCTTTTCCTGATCACTCTTGATCTGCTGACAATTTGCGCATCTACTCACATGGATGGAAATTCTCTCTTTATACCAACCCATCGGAAAGTATTCTTCATATTTCTATCCATCTTGGTAACTTTGGATGTATTGCGAGTGACAAATTATGACATTTGGTTAAAGTTTCCTGTATAATCCCATCAACATTGGGAACACATATCCTTCCATTCATTCTTAGTATTCCTTGCTTATCCACTTTGAATCCTATCCATCTTCCTGATATCACATTCATATCTACTTCCCTGGCTATCCATGCAATAATTGGATCCTTGAACTGATTCTCCTTTATACGACAAATCAATGCTGGATGCACCACTAAATGAGCTATGATGGCATGCTCTCAGCTTAGCGCATCAGCCACAACATTGGTTTTTCCCGGTGTATTTTGAATATCCAAGTCATACAATGCGAGGAATTCTAACCAAAGTTGATGCCTTATATTCAAGTCCTTTTGAGTGAAAAGATATTTCAAAGATATGTGGTCCATGAAGAGACCAAACTTTTCACCCAGCAAATAATGTCTCCACATTTTTAATGCAAACACCACGACTAATAACTCCAAGTTATGTGTTGGATAATTCCTTTCATGGATCTTCAGTTGTCTGCTCACATATACAATGACCTTTCCGTGCTGCATTAGAACTGCACCTACTTCTTCTCTATAAGCATCAGTTTACATGGTTAGGCCGCCGCTTTCATCAGCAATAGCTCATACGGGTGCAGTAGTTAACCTCCTCTTGAGTTCCTGAAATGCATCTTCACATTTCGACGTCCACTTAAACTTAGCACCATTCATTGTCAGCTTTGTTAAGTGAGAGGAAATTTTGGAGAACTCTTGAATAAACCTCCGATAATATCCCACTAATCCCAAGAAGCTACAGATGTCCTTCGGAATCTGTGGTTGTCTACAATCTTATATAACTGAGATTTTCCTGGATCTACTAAAGCGCCA
Organism: Allium fistulosum; assembly: GCA_030737815.1. Taxonomy (NCBI): domain Eukaryota; kingdom Viridiplantae; phylum Streptophyta; class Magnoliopsida; order Asparagales; family Amaryllidaceae; genus Allium; species Allium fistulosum. Next base: position 356,973,617 of record CM060903.1, on the reverse strand, counting down.
TCCCTTGACATAATATGTTCCAGGAATCTTACCTCCTTTTCCCAAAAATGGCATTTTAAAATTTTGCTTTCAGCACATTCTATCTCAATATGTCCAACACAATCTCCAAATGCCTTTCGTGCTCTTCTTTAGTCTTTGAATATATGAGATTATCATCATTAAATACCAGCATAATTTTTTTGAGTATATCTCTCAATACTCTATTCATAAGGTCCACGAAATAGGCGGGTTGATTGGTTAGCCCAAATGGCATAACTAACTATTCATAGAAACTATATGGCCCTCGAAATGCAGTTAAGGGGATGCAATCTTCTCCTATTCTCAACTGATGGAATCCGATAGCTAGATCCTTTTTGAGAATACTCGAGCACCATGTAATTGATCAAACAAGTCGTCTATGCGGGGTAGAGGATATTAGTTTATAATCATTTGCTTATTTAGGTCTCGATAGTCTACATACAGTCTAAGGGAGCCATCTGACTTTGCCATAAAAACCACAGCTGCACCTCAACTTGGGCGACTTGGACTAATTAGGCCATTTTCTAATAATTCATCGGTTTGTTTTGCCAACTCAATCTTTTCTTTTGGAGCCATCTTACGAATAGGGTGAATAATGGGTCTGGCACCAGGGATTAAGTCAATATGGAATTCAATTTCCCAATGCAGGGGCAAAACTTTTAACTTCCTTGAGAACATCCTAAAATTCTTTCGTTATTCTTTCATGTTCATTTGAGATGAATCTAACGCATACATGAAGCTGTCTCTTACTGGACTAGGTCCTTAACATATTATTCGATCTAACACCCTTCTGGTCGTGGCTTTTAATATAATCATTCGATTGTTGCAGTCTAGAATAGCTCTATACTTGGATTGCCAATCCATTCCGAGTAAAATATCAAACCCAATGAAATCAAGGAAAAATAGGGCGCATAAGAATTGGTGCATTTGGTAGGTAACTTGTACATTTACACAGATCATACAAAGATTAGTCGTACCGCCAATAGGAATAGATACGCAGATAAGGGTTTCTACTATTTTTGGTGTAAGATTTAACTTATCAACCAATTTCATAGCAATAAAACTATAGGAAGGCCCGGTATCAAATAATACTCTAAATTGAAATATCATTAACACATAAATTACCTTCTAGGACTCCCTTTCCCTTGACATCTTCAGAGGTTAAAGGCTCATTCTTTATAACATAAACCTTGATATGTTCTCCATTCTTCATTAATGGGAACTTGTTTTTCTAGTGTCCCGCTGATGGCAATTGTAACAAATACTCTTCTAAACCATAGGAGAGACGGTTCCTTGCTACACCTTCTGCACCTTAGCACTCCTACAGTTTGTTGCAAGATGCCTTTCATCTGGCAAGTATAACAAACAACATCCTTATAATGGTTCTCTTGAGATCATCCACCACTCTTTCCCTTCCATGGCTTATTTCTCTTGTTCCGATTGTTGCTATTTCATAGGTCCAAAAAAGTCCCTTCACATGTGCGATCATTCAGTGCTGATATTGCTCTTTCATTCCCACAATAAACATCTCATTCTTCTTTAAAGGCGTGTCTATTAGTCCCATCCCAAAATGAGATAAATCAATAAAATTATTTGAGTATTCCTCCATAAATACATCTTCTTGTTTCAAGTCCATAAAATTCTATAAAGACGATATTTTTAGACTGCAAGTATATACTGCTCTTTAAACATTTCTTTAAATCTGGTCCATGAAAAATTATCTTCAGAATCATTCAAAGTGATGGATTTCCACCATGCTAGAGCTCCTTCCTGCAGTTGCCAGGAAGCTAAGAAACTCTTTTGATCATCCTCTATGTTCAATCATTTGAATATATATTTTCAAACCAGTGGAGCCATGCTTGTGCTTCAATAATAGACTCAGTTCCTTGGAATGGTTTCCCTCCTAAGCTAGTGTAATTCTTGCAAAGAGTTGCAAAGTTAATTTGGGGTTGCTCAAGAATCGTTACTTCTTCCACAACTGCCGCATTTCAACGATTAGTGGTTGTCCTACTACTGCCTCCCCTTCCTCATCCTCCTCTTGTACTCATCTCTTACTACCTAAATATAGTAAGGTATAAATTTAGAATACATAGACGAGATTACCTTAGGGAATGGGTACTAAGCATAAAATAACATGGATGGAGTTATTTGGATAAAATTATAAATACGCTCTCTCATTGACTAAACGCACTCTAGGGTATTACTAACCCTATCTCTAATGAGTGGACCCCATCAAGGCTTAGGTGTTCACTCAACCTAAGCTCTGATACCAATCGTGATGACCTACCTTTTCGACCCTCGAAGATCGACACCAATACATCCTCGGTATTCATGTGCTGCAAACTCAAGTGCCGCAGAGGCAAATAATCAGGGGTTTTAGAAAGAAATAAAGATAGAAGCTAAAATAACAAGAGAATCTCACATTTGCATTAATTATACATATGGAAAGTACATATAATCACTCCAAGTGATTCATCAGAGTTACGATAAGTAATAACGTAGCCAAGGACAGTTATAACTGCCTATTCTTACAGAGGTTGGTAGATACTAAATACATACTACATGATATAGAGGAAATGTGAAATAAATCACTATTGACAAAAGGACCCTCAGGTCTTCCTGCTCCATGCTCCTTTCAAAATTCTCCACGCTATCTAACTACTTGGCTGCCCAAAAAGATAGGACACTTAGAGTTTAAAGGGAAAGAAAAATAAACTCTAGATCAGTCATAGTACTAGTGTGAGAAACTCAAAAAATGAGTACTTGGAAAACAAAAGACTATCTCGTAAGATTACGCCGCCCATAAACATGGAACAGGCTTTTACCATATGATAACCAAATCATTTCTATTTAAGATCCACTGTATTATTTTTAATGACATTCTTTGAAATTTTTTCAAATAAACATATTCAATAGCCGAAATTGTTTCATTGGTTAAATTTGATGGCATAATAGGTCTATAACTAAAACCGAAGGCACTAATTGGAGATTTGGATTTCCATGAATAGCAATGTAAGGGACTACCTCCCATACAGTACATATCTAGAGGAATGTACCGAGGAATGACATCTTCGAAACCGCTGTAAACAAAGGCTGGCCTATTTGAGACCAATAGATGGTACATATAGCACCGAATATGATATCACCCCGGCCGTTACCGACCTACCTGGGATCCCATAGCGTACACCACATAATTTAAACCTGGCGTCATAACGGGTAGAAATAAATAGATCTAGAAAGGTGATATCATAACCTAATGGTTGCAAACCACTTAACCATAAAGCAACCCTTTTTTCACAATTCCCAGGATGTGAGGCATGAGGTAACGTTTAGCTTTCTTAGAAAATTTTCACTTAAAATGCCACAGTTGCTATTTCCAATAACAAACTATTGATTTCAACAAAAGTACAACCTCTAAGCTTGAATGTCTCAGAGAAGGATGTTAAGTATAAGAGGGGTTACCTTATACACCACCAAACAGATGTATGTTTGTAGAGATCCATGTACCGTGTTCTTAGAAATGCAATGTCAGACCATCATCCATACAAGTTGTCCAGGAATAGGACAAACTAAAGGCACTCTCCTACCACATCCAGTCGGCATTACACCTTAGATTAGTAGCGAGTGGTCCTTTCATACGAAGGTCCCAGAATGAAGGGACCACTGGTATTTATTTATCTCGGGAGCTACTCCAAAATTATCAACAAGCAGTCCTTCCTTTATGAAGATCCCCGCCTCCAACTTCGTTGTCTTCAACATGTCTTCACTTTCAAACTCGTAAATTGGTTCGAAGTGGTTTTTAGGTAGGAATCACCTAAATCCGATCTAGGTTTCTCCTAACAATTATCTATAAAAAGATGTTAAGTAGGTGGGTGATTATTATTCCATTTATTGGTATCTTTTTATCCAAAATATCTCCTGGAGATATATTTTTCAAAACCATTTCTTTTTCAGTATATACAAGATATTAAACCTCTCTCTAATTTTGAAAAAGAAAGGTCTATAGAAATTATAATAATTATGCTTATTACTAATTTCTGTATTCAACTTGTGCTATTCATCGAATAATGGTGAAATCACCTGTTAAATTCACATGAATAAGACGAGTTCTCTCCCTGGAATTTAATACAAAGTATAAGAAGATTATCTCTAAATGTAAGTTGAATTAAATTAATGATGGTAATTAAATCTTTTATACTTGTCTCGTTTCTGACATTTCGACCTCATCCATCCCTTGCCCAGGGGAGAGGCTAGGTAAGCCAGGGGCACTGATTTCTTCCGAACATCTCCTTAGTTTAAGCATCTCACATCTGGATCTCACGAATATAAAAATCAGGTCCACTCATCGGCTTTTAGAGCCAAGATTAAATAATTCATTTAAAATCAGTTTTATAAACAAAATTTCTTTTAACTTTTTATTAATACTGCAAATCATCTTTAAAACACTTAATTATTTATTTAAAAGGATTTGTAAAATGATTGGCGAAGAATATTTAAGTTAAAACATGATTTGTAGAAGTTGTAGAAACTGCTACAGAAAATGCTACGAATGGTGTTTTAAGGATAACACATACGCCTTCATTCCCTTTCCTTGACCGAGGCAAGACATCGATGAAATCCATGGATTTTTGGTCCTATTTCCACTTTGGAATCTTGAGTGGTTGGAGTAGTCTGGCAAACTTTTCCTGGTTACTCTTGATTTGCTGACAATTTGCGCATCTACTCACATGGATGGAATTGTCTCTCTTTATACCACCCCATCGGAAAGTCTTCTTCATATTACCATACATCTTGGTTACTCCGGGATGTATTGCAAGTGAAGAATTGTGACATTCGGTTAAAGCTTCTTGTCTAATCCCATCAACATTGGGAACGCATATCCTTCCATTCATTCTTAGTATTCCTTGCTTATCCACTTTGAATCATGTCCATCTTCCTGGTATCACATTCATCTCTACTTCCCTGGATATCCTTGCAATAATTGGATCCTTGAGCTGATTCTCCTTTATACAACAAATCGGTGCTGGACGCACCACTAAATGAGCTATAATGGCATGCTTTCTACTTAGCGTGTCTGCCAACATTAGCTTTTCCCGGTGTATATTGAATATCCAAGTTATACGATGCGAGGAATTCTAACCAACGTTGCTACCTCATATTCAAGTCTTTTTGAGTGAAAAGATATTGCAAAGATTTATGGTCTATGAAGAGATCAAATTTTCCACCCAGCAAATAATGTATCCATATTTTTAATGTAAACACCACATCTAATAGGTCCTAGTCGTGTGTTGCATAATTTCTTTCATGGATCTTCAGTTGTCTACTCGCATATACGATGACCTTTCCATGCTGCATCAGAACTGCACCTACTTCTTCCCCACAAGCATCAATATACATGGTTAAACCACCGCTTTCATCAGCAATTGCTCATATGGGAGCAATAGTTAACCTCTTCTTGAGTTCTTGAAAAGCTTCTTCACATTTCTGCATCCACTCAAACTTAGCATCCTTCATTGTCAGCTTTGTTAAGTGAGAGAAAATTTTGGAGAACACTTGAATAAATCTCCGGTAATGTTCGGCTAATCCTAAGAAGCTACGGATGTCCTTCAGAATATGTGGTTGTCTCTAATCTTGTATAACGGAGATTTTTCCTAGATCCACTAAAACTCCATCCCCTAATACAATATGTTCCAGGAATCTTACCTCTTTTTCCCAGAAATGGCATTTTAAAAATTTTGCTTTCAGCACATTCTATCTCAGTATGTCCAACACAATCTCCAAATACCATTCGTGCTCTTCTTCAGCCTTTGAATATATGAGAATCAATAAAGACCAACATAATTTTTTTAAGTACATCTCTCAATACTCTATTCATAAGGTCCACGAAATAGGTGGGTGCATTCGTTAGCCCAAATGGCATAACCAACCATTCATAGAAACTATTTGGCCCTTGGAATGCAGTCAAGGGGATGCAATCTTCTCCTATTCTCGGCTGATAGAATCCAATAACTAGATCCATTTTTGATAATACCCGAGCACCATGTAATTGATCAAACAAGTCATCTATGTAGGGTAGAGGATGCTAGTTTTTAATTGTTTGCTTATTTAGGTCTCGGTAGTCTACATTCAGCCTAAGGGAGCCATCGGACTTTGCCATAAAAACCACAGCTGCACTCCAACTTGAGCGACTTGGTCTATTTAGCCCATTTTTAATAATTCATCAGTTTTTTTGCCATCAATCTTTTCTTTTGGTGCCATCCAACGAATAGGGTGAATAACGGGTCTGGCACCAGGGATTAAGTCAATATGGAATTCAATTTCGCGATGCAGGGGCAAAACTTTTAACTTCCTCGAAAACATCATGAAATATTTTAACATTCGATATTCTTTCCAAGTTCATTTGAGATGAATCTAACACATACATGAAGCTGTCTCTTACTAGGCTAGGTACTTAACATATTATTCGGTCTAACACCCTTTCAGTCGCGGCTTTTAATATAATCATTCGATTGTTGCAGTCTAGAGTAGCTCTATACTTGGATAGCCAATCCATTCCGAGTAAAATATCAAACCCAATGAAATCAAGGAAAATAGGTCGCATAAGAATTGGTGGGTTTGGTAGGTAACTTGTACAATTACACAAACCATAGAAAGATTGGTCGTACCGCCATTGGGATTAGATATGCATGTTACCCAGTATCTTGACCCGACTATATTGGACTGAGTGTGCAAGGCAGATTCGGCTATTATCAAGAAGGATGAACATGGAGTAATGGCTATAGGACTCGGAAGTAGAGTTCCGATGGTTATATGAAGTCAGATTTGAACGTACTTGATAAATAGACGACGCAGGATGTTAGAAATATGGAAATTAGCTTGGACATACAAGGAATCGGCATAGCTGGGTTGTACTCTTGGGATCGGCATAGTTATTTGTATGGATAGTCAACATGGATGAAGTATTAGAGGGATCGGCATATGTGATGATGCTTGGTTCAACATGACTTGTTAGTATTCGAGGGATCGACATAATATTCTGGAGCAAGAGGGATCGACATAGTGTTAAGTGATAAGAGGGATCAACATGTTGAGTCATAAGGGGGATCAGCATAGTATTGAGTCGTAGGACGGATCAACATGTTATAATGAAGTCCAAGGGACGTACCCAAATAAGGAGTAATCGACATTGTATAATGTGGTTCAAAGAATATGAATGAATGGCATGTAAAGGGAAAGGCATGATCTAGTATGAAGAGATTAGTAGGGGTAGCTCTAAAATGAATCTAGACCAAAGATTAAGCGAAAACACGAGCTCCACATATCCAATCAACACGATACTTGGACAACCATCATGTCTAAGCATGAAGATGCCACCATAGGGATCGTTGCCCCAAAATCAACAAATGAAGGGATTGGTACTGATCCCTCTCCATTAAGATTTAGGCCTAGTGCCCTTATGGTGGGCCCATATGGATAAGGGGTCCCATAGCCGAAGTTTCAAAGAGATTGGTGGTCGCCTTCACCTATAATTACCGGCCTAGGAGGTCATTTTGGAGATCTTTTACGCTGCTGGTTACATAACTCTTATATTGTAATCAACTTTATTCATTATTCTCTTACTACTTGTTGTTTGCTACTATAATCAAGATTATAGTGAATCAATAAAGAGAACATTCAAATTGGACATACGCAATTGACGCCGAACCACTATAAATCTTGTTGTTCTTGTTTTCTGTTTTGATTTGCTTAATTTTTTGCTATATTCCTCTGTTTTAATTTAGTTTTCTTCATTTACTTCTCTACACAAACTTATTCTGGGATGTTTGTGGCCAAATTGGTTGCAAACATTTTGGTGCTTTCACCGAGTAACTGATTCTCAACACGTTAGGATCCCTTTGTTGCCACTGGATTGAGCAAATCCTCCGAAGGAGATCCATAGTCATCTTCACATGCTCGCAGATACTACTTAGGTTTGCTTGAATCTAAGCAAAGAAGTCGACAATGGTGAGACATACCAGATCAACTTCTCAGAATGTGGATGGGAATGAAACTTCCAACGTTCAGCAAGGAGCCCCAAGCAACCAACCTGCAAATTTGAATGTGGAGCCTGCTGATGTCCAGAACCCTGTTGATTCTATAACCAGAGCTGAATTTAATAAATTGATGAGAGAGTTGATGGAAAGTCGTAGACAACTGAATGAGAAAATTCAAACTAGTGCTAGCCTAATGAACCAGATTGCTCAACAACAACGTCAGAGCGCCAGAAAGGGGATCCCACTTCTTACTCGAAGTTGGAGAGTTCAACCTCATCAGATGAATATAACAGGCGTAGGCATCGCAGGGTCAAAGGAAATCAAGCCAAAACATCAGAGAATCGCTTGGCAGACCAATATGGTCTGCCAAGATGGATCAGTGTCGATCCCTCCCTAAGGATCGGTACCGATCCCTCCTCCAGAGGAGGGATTCCCCCGCTACCCTTGGGGAATCGAGTTGGAGCTATTTTTGGAGGCTTTGATGCTGGAGTTCATTTAAATGCTGACCAAGTACCCCATCGAAATAACGACGAGATGAATGCCCAAGGTGCACATCCAAAGGATGGTGGACCAAGAAGGCGTGAGATGGCCCGTAGACATCAATTGGACCATTCACGTGAAGTGGAGCGCGACCACCACTTGGCACCACCCATCAAAACACCAGATTTGTCGGCAATGGTCAGACTATTGGTGAGAGAGAACCAGGATTTGATGAATGATGAGTGGGGAATTTCGAGAAGTCATACCCCATTTACTGACAATGTTTTGCGTGCAAAATATCCGAGAAGGTTCAACATGCCTTCGATGCCAGCCTAAGAGGGAAAAACTGACCCCAGGCAGCACATCATGAGGTATAAATGGTTAATGGATTCAACAAGAGCTAATGATGCAACAAAATGTAGATGCTTTCCTATAACCCTCTCTGCAATAGCGACGATGTGGTTTACAAGATTACCCCACGATCGATTTCAAGGTTCGATGAATTAGCAACTAAGTTTAGGGAGCAGTTCTGAATCCACGCTACTTGTCCTAAAGACGTGATGTCACTTTCCAATGTAATTCAGGCTCTGGGGGAATCGTTGAAGGACCATCTGGAAAGATTTCATATCGTGCTACAAAAGTTAGTAACCCAAATGATCATGTTATACTTATGGCTATGACGAGAGGGATTGATTTGGAATCTGAGTTTGGCGATTGGCTAGCTGAAAAATCGTTGGCCACATTGGAGCGCTTTTATTCAAAGGCAGCTCAGTTTTTAAGGAAGGAGGAAGCTAAGTCCTTTAGGAAACCATGTCGTGGGACCGAAAGGAGAAGCAATACAAAGCAGCATTGCAATAAAGCAGTCTGATGACAGTTCTAGGAAAGTCCAACTTAATGTTCAAAACAAGCCGAATCAACAAAAGAGAAATGAGGATAGGAATCAAGATCGGAAAAGAGAGTCTCGGAGACCAAGACCTAGGATTCCTATGTATGACAACTACACACCTCTAAACGCATCCCTGAAGAATATTTATCTATCCACTTGTAATAATGTTCAATACAAGAACCAGCATCCAAAGGAGTTGATAGAGACACAGAAACGGACTGGAAAGTACTACAAGTTTCACGAGTGTTACAGGCACAATACAAATGAGTGCAGGCATCTCTAGGACGCTATTGAGAATTTGATTCGGGAAAATAAATTGTAGCAGTTTGTGAGAACTCCGTAGGACGTCGGACAAGGGACATCTGACACCAACCGAGGACAAGTTTCACATAGGGCTGAGGAGCCCGCGTGGACTGGTGGGAGACTAGTGATAAACACAATAGATTGTGGACCACACCTTGCGGATAGAAGTTGGCAAGAAATGGAGCACTATGCTAGCATGATAAGGCATATTGACTTTGAGTATTGTTCAAATACGAGGACGGAGCTCCAGCTAATCAGCAACGCACGATGACTGATGATATATTGTTCAGAAGTAGAGACGCAGATAAAGTAGAGGCTCCTACAATTGACTTGATGGTTATTTCTGTCATGATTGGTCCTGCTTTGGTAAGAAGGATTTTAATTTATTGTGAAAGCTCGGTGAATATTATTTTCAAGAAGACATATGATCAAACGAGAATGGAGGCTAAAGATTTGAAACCATCTAAAGCTCGCATACATGGTTTCAATGGTGTGGCGACTGAGGTTTTTGGATATGTGGAGTTACCTATTGAATTGGGAGAAGGTGAATGTAGGAGAGTGCGGATCCTACCATTCATTGTTTTGGATGTTGATTCACCGTACAAAGTTTTTCTGGGCTGATGGGCCCTGGCTGAATTTCAGGCAGCTCTTGCCCCATGGTGTTTAACTTTAAAGTTTCCAACTGATAATGGTATAGGAGTGGTGCATGGTGATCGGGCAACTAGATGTGCCTGTTATATAGCTGAGTTGAGGGAAGCTCAACCAAAGGAGAAGGGAAAGGGTGTGGACAAATATGTCCACATCCAAGTTACTGAACCAAGGCTATGCCGGTTGAGCTGACGATTGATATCACAATCAGCCACGACGACCGATCACGGGTCTTAAAGATCGGATCGTAGCTCTGCCCCCCAATGATGAAAGAACTTGCTGGTATTCTCTGAGCGAATCTAGACGTATTCGCTTGGACTCATTCTTACATGTGTTGGATCTCTCTTGCCATTGCGAGCCATGCATTGAACATCGACCCAAAATATGTTTCAGTGAAACAAAAGAGACGAGGCATGAGTTCGAAGAGATCCATCGCTCTTAAAAGGAGGTGGATAAACTAAAAGTCAATGGGCTTATCCATGAGACCCTCTACCCCGAATGGATATCCAATCCCGTACTGATAAAGAAAGCAAATGGGAAATGGAGAACATGCATCGACTATTCAGATTTGAACAAGGTATGTCCTAAGGACAGTTTTCCCCTTCTAAGGATAGAACAACTAGTTGATTCATCTTCATGACATGAGTTGTTATCTTTTATGGATGCATACTCCGGGCATAACCAAATCCCGATGCATTTCCTCGATCAGGAACACACCAGATTTGTTACAGATGTTGGATTGTATTGCTACGTGGTGATCCCTTTTGGATTGAAAAACACGCGAGCAAACTATCAACGCTTAGTTAATAAGATGTTTAAATATCAAACTGGGAGGACAATGGAAGTCTATGTGGATGATATGCTCGTGAAGTCACGACGATCAAACGACCACATTCGAGACTTGGCAGAAATGTTCGACATCATCCGATATTACAATATGAAAATCAATCCTTTGAAGTGTTCGTTCGATGTTGCATCAGGAAAATTCTTGAGCTTTATTGTCAATGCTCATGGAATCGAAGCCAATCCTAAGAAGATCCGGGAAATTTGAGATATCCAAGGGCCAAGGACTATTAAGCAAGTGCAAAGCCTGAATGGGAAGGTTGCTGCCATAAGTCGACTTATCTCCAAAGCAATCGATATATGCATTCCTTTCTTTGATTTGATTAGGAAGGGAAAAAGAAATTTCGAATGGACATAGGATTGCAAAGACGCGTTTCGAGCTCTAGTGAATCATTTGGAGAGACCCCATGTCTTGTCAAAACCGGTAGATCATGAGGAGTTGTACATTTATTTGGTTGTATCAGCACATGCTACAAGTGCCGCCTTGATTCGCGAGGAGAACCGGATTCAAAGGATGGTGTACTATGTCAGTAAACGATTAACAGGGGCAGAGAAGAACTATTAAAAGATAGAGAAATTAGCGTACTGCTTGTTAATTGCGTCACTAAAGCTTCGTCCATACTTCCAGGCACATCCGATTAATGTTTACATCAACTAGCTGTTACGACAGGTCCTACAACGACCTAAGACGTTTGGAAGGTTGCTTAAATGGAACTTCGAGCTCAGCCAGTTCGACATTACATATCTTCCACGAAGAGCTATCCAGGGTCAAGCATTGGCGGACTTTATAACTAAATTTACCGTGCAAGACGATCTTCTAGAAGGTAGTGAAATCCCAACTGTAAGATGGAGATTGTATACCGATATAGCATATATTGATCATTTCTTTGGAGCAAGGATTGTGCTTGTAACCCCTGAAAACCAGTTAATTTGTTATGCTTTAAAGCTTGATTTTCCTGCTACAAACAGTGAGGCTGATTATGAAGCGTTGATTGATGGACTTAAACTCGCTAGAGAACTTGGAGTTAAATCTCCTGAAATCTTTTATGACTCGTAGTTGGTGGCGTATCAAGTTAGAGGAGACTATCAGGCTAAGGGACAACGACTTGCCTCGTCTCATACCCAAGTCCAGGAGTTGTTGGCAGAATTTTAGAATTATGAAATTTCACGTACCCCACGCTACCAAAACAGGGAGGCTGATTCATTGGCTATGTTTGTTAGTACCGGCGATGCGCAACAGATGGCATTGGTTCTGGTCGAGGTATTGGACACCCCAAGTATAAATATGATGGAAGCCGATCAAGTACTGGAACGAAATTCGAAAGGGAATCATGGATGACACCATTTAAAGATTATTTACTGCGTGGAATCTTGCCTAAAACGAGAAATGAAAAGAGACAGATTCTTCGCAAAGCTTCACAGTATATTATGCAAGAAAGAACTATGTATAGGAAAGGTTTCTCAGTTCTCTTACTCCGGTGTATCGCAGATAACGAGATAAAGTGTGTTCTAAAAGAAGTTCATGAGGGAGAATGCGATGACCACACTGGAGGGCAAACCCTGGCGAAGAAGATACTCCATTATTGATATTACTAGCCAATTGTAAACCGAGACGCTACCGACTATGTAAGACAATGTGACAAATGCCATATCCACACAAAAGTCCTAAGAGCTCCGCCAACACAAATCACGCAAATGGTCAGTCCATTGCCATTCGCTATGTGGGGTATTGACATCATCGACTCTTTACCCATCTCTAAAGGTGGTGCGAAATACGCTATTGTTGTGGTTGATTACTTCACCATGTGGGCCGAGGCGGAACCGTTAACTACATCACAACCAAGAAAGTAATCAATTTTGTTGTTCGAAACATCATATGTCACTTTGGTCTTCCGCGAGCTATTGTAATGGATAACGGGACTCGATTTGATCATGCTGAATTTAAAGACTTTTTTCGAAGATATCATATTGAAAAGAGGTTTGCAGCGGTCGCTCATCCTCAGGCAAATGGATAGGTTGAAGCCATAAATAAAATTATCAAGTCTATTTTGAAAAAGCGTTTGGAGAAGGCTAGAGGCAAGTGGGTGGATGAACTTCCTATGGCACTTTGGGCCTACAAAACCACTTACATGTCCGCGACTGGCCATACTCCATTCGCCCTTTCTTACGGTTCCAAAGCCGTTATTCCAGTAGAACTCGAAGTCCCTTCTCATCGAGTGACTTACTATGATCCTAAAATGAACAAAGATCTTCTTTTGTAATCTTTGGACTTTATAGATGAGAAGCACGAGGATGCCGATTTGAGAGCAGCTGCACACCGACATCGAGTTGCCCGATATTACAACACAAAAGTGCAATCAAGAACCTTCGAAGTTGGCAATCTCGTCCTAAAATGGGTTTTTCCTGCCCCGTCACATATGAATCCGACTTGGGAAGGGTCGTATTTCCTTGAATAGAGGCTTGGAGAAGGAACTTTCAAGCTAGCGACTATCGATGGCATTACTTCCGAGAGCGTGGAATAGCGAGCATTTACGATGCTATTTCACTTAGATTATTTCCTTTACATTTCAAATCTATTTACTTTTAGTGTTTGCTTTAGCACTTGAGTTTATGAATATGTAATAAGACAGATTAGTTTGTTCCTTTCCATTTGATGAATAGTCTTGAACTTCCTTTGCATATATGATTGTTATTGCATTGTATGCTAAGTACATAATGAAACCGATTGATATTTATATGTGTGAACAGGCTCCCGGTGTTTGAGATTGATCAATCATACTAATCCCCGATGGGATCAAATAAGGCAAGCTCCATTAATTTTCTCGATTAAAGATTCCCATAAATGATCCAGAGGATGGGACATGCAAGAAGGAACGAATATGGCCGACAATCTGGAGATTGAAAAATTCCTGCCCGGACTGTAGGACTGAAACGAAATTGAGGCGACCAAAAGGAGTATAAACATAAATTGAGCGTGAACCGACCACTCGCCAAATAACTCTAAGTCCGTGGAGTGTGGACTGGAGTATAAACATAAATCGGGCATGAACCGACCGCCCGCGAGATAACTCTAAGTCCCTAGAGAGTGGACTGGAGTATAAACATAAATTGGGTGTGAACCGACCACCCACGAGATAACTCTAAGTCCCCGGAGTGCGAACTGGAGTATAAATATAATTCATGTATGAATCGACCGCCCACGAGATAACTCTATGTCCTCAGAGCTCGGACTGGAGTATAAATGTAATTTGGGTGTGAACCGACCGCCCATGAGAAAACTCTAAGTCCCCGAAGCGTGGACTGGAGCATGAACATAAGTCGAGCATGAACCAACCGCTCGTAAAATAACTGTAAGTCCCCAGAGGTAGACTGGAGTATAAACATAAATGAATTGATTACTGGATTACGACCGTTCTCTATTCCGTAAACTCCATGAATAGATGAGTAGATTTCGACCGTTCTCTGTTCCACAAACTCCAACCTGAAATCGATAGAAGGAAAACAAACTACTAAAAGCTGAATATGATAGCTCACTACAGCTCCGGCATAATGTTCTTTATGACTTAAGGCAATGATCGCAAGGAGGCCTTGAGATGAAGATGGAAAATTGTTAACATAATTTGCAATCAGCAAATTACAAGTACACTGAAAGGAAAGTAATCATTCAACTATTAAAAAACAATTCACACGATGTTTAATCGAAAACCAAAAAACTTTTATTCACAAGTGTCAAAATTCCAATATAAGTTATTTCAAAAAACCAGGATTCATACCCGTACACCTACGACTAGGGAAAGAAATAATTATGCAAATTATATACAATGATGTGAAGTAACAACTACTTCTTTGACTTTCTTTCCCTTTTGGATTTTTCAGGGGTGGAGCCGCTCAAATTTCTCTTCTGAGATCCTTTGCCGCCCTTGGTTGGAGTGCTTGTGGAAGGAGGGATTTCACCAGGAATCGACCCGCCCGGTGGAATAACTTGCAATGGTATAAGATCAAGATCATCAACTTCCACCTCGGTGGGCTCACCTTTAGCATTTTGCATCAACTTTTCCTCCTCTTCAATCCTCTCCTTCATGGTGGTTTTAGCGTTATGCTCTAATTCCAGTAATTATTACATCACTAGGGTCATCGACCGAGAGCGGATCTTCAGTTTTGTCTTCATCAAAAGCATCGATGACCTGGGCATCGGGCCCCAGAACTTCAACAACAGCCGAGTTCTTGGCCGCTTTCTCATGCTGTTACGCACAGCACCACTTTTAGGAGTCAGATCGGGGCCCGGAAAACCTGCAAAGTTTATCAAGACACATATGTTAGTTAAAAGCCATTGCACATAAAGAATAAGAACTTTTCAAATACGGAGAATTTTAGTATGATACCAATATCCGGTTGACTTTCTATAGTCACCGGAGTGCCTCCTTCAAGGATGGGAGAGAGCATTTGTGGCCCAAAGCCAGGTTTATCCGGATCATAGCCAAGAATCTGCTCTGTGTCATGAGAAGTTGACGGTCTGGCTACTAGGGTTGGAGAGGAACCCTTAGGATCAGTTCTGGAAGAATCGATAGTATCCTCTCCATCTTTAGTGGGTGCAAGGGCCTTGAAAAAGTGAAGTTTAGCGGCGACTAGATCAGAAGGCTCGTCTCCTTGAAGAACTTCTCTCACTAGTTCTTTTTCGTTTAATTCGGCTTCTCCCAACTCTTCTTTCTTTATCTTAATGATATGTTCCCAGGATTCGGCAAGCTATTCGAGGTAATCCTCGCCAAGGAAGTTTAAGTCATGGTGGAGCAGGACCTTCATATTATATTCGATAATCGGTTGATCGAATAAGTCCTTAATTTCTTTCCTACCGGACTCCATGGCGGCTTCCACCTGGGAGTTGGCTTGTTCCAGCATCTCTTTTCTGCCCTCTTCTCGAGCTTCTTCTTTCAGAGCTTCAACATTGGCAAACTGTTCGTCAAGTTTCGTTTTCAAGCTCCTTTCGTCAACGAATCCTTCATAGTATTTCGGTGACTCCTCTTGAGTTTCAATCTTTTCCTCCCTTTCCTTTTTCAACAATTCTTCAATCTCCTCAATGCGGCGAGCTAAAGCGTCTTTCTCCTTTTGCAAGGAGTCATTTTCTAAGGCAAGCGTGTTCCGCTGTGTCGAAGTGCCACGTCGAGTTCTTTTTTTTGTGAAGTTTCCAAACGGCTCACTACCTCTACCGTCTCCTTGGCGTTCTTTTCAACCTCAGCAAGTTAGGTCTTGAATTCAAGCAACTCAGCATCCTGGTGCTTGATTATATCATGTTCATGAATTTCCTCAGATGATCTATTTCATGTTGACGCTCTATGGAAACTTCAGAAACTTTCTCTACCAAAAAATGAATGATTCATGTTGAATGAATATGTCGTTCACACACGCTAATGAGCTTTCTTTGGCATGCCCAGGGATAACATGAATAGAAGGAAGGAATTTGAGACCGTCAAAGCAATCTTTGGGAAAGTGGATTTAAGTTCGGCCAATTTTCTAATGTAGAAGAGTTAGAAGCAGTAGACGGCGGGAGTGGATCAGAAGTGGTGAGTGGGTGCTTGCCAGATCGGCGCTCATGAGACTGTCTTAAACTTGAAGAGCCAGAGTGTTGCTCGTGAGAGGCTGTGACATGAGGGTCGCGATAAGAAGATTTTTCTCCACTCTGAACTGGAAGATTAGAATGTTCGCCCTGACGAGACACGTGAGATTGTGACTTTCGCTTAGAAGAGGAAGAAAACTCCATTGAATTATAATCTTTGTCTCGTCCTTCATCCTTTTCTCTATGTCAAGTTGACTCATAATCCTAGCTTAGGCGATGATAGGCAGAAGAACATCGAAGACAATCGAAGGCTAGTGATTGTGATATTGCACCATTAAAGACCAAATAAGAGCGTATTCGAAGTTGTCGTAGGAGAGATCGATAACACGTGTATAGTAGAGTGCAAGTGATCGTGAGTGTCCTATTGTTCCCTCTAAACAGACCGATAACGGTAGCTTTGCTCATCGGAATGCTCTCCCCTTTATTAGAAGGTTGGATGCCTTTGCCACTTTTCGTAGGAGAGTTAAGTCCTTCGATGTTTATATTCAAAAAGTCATGGGACATAATGTCATCTGGAATTTGATTATTGGAGAGTCCTTTTAACGAGCTTTCCAAATGCTGAGAAGATGATTCCTCTTCGATAGGAGTAATAATGAACTACGGGTCTGATGCAGTCTTTCTTCTGCGTAGTCGATACACCAACTTTTTTTTTCTCTTTGGAGGTGTTTGCGATTGCCCGACTTGCGACGGACCAACCATCGACGCTTTTCCAAGACCTACATCATCATCTCCCGGTTTTTCAACGTGAGAATCTTTAATTTCACCCTCCTTTGTATCTTCCCAAGTCCCCTCAGCAGCGGCACGACAGGGTTGATTGTTTCCACTCTTCGTTCGGGAACTATCTTTGGAGCTGCCGTGCATTCGAGAAGTCCGATTCTACGGTCATCTTCCGATAGCCAAAATAAAGATAGTAGTTCATTAGTTACGAGGAGTTTGATGTCTCGATCCTCAACGAGGGTAGCGCGAATGGTGGCGATGGCTCTAGAAAACTCAGCGCCTTTGGGACATGGACAAAAACCTGAAAGAACTTCATATGTTAGCAAATTCAAAGGAGAAGTTATGACTTGGGTCAGTGGACTTGATAAAAAAAGTGGAAATAACACTTACGTCCTTCTAACCATCTTCTTACGAATCTAGGAGGGCATCACACATAGAACCATTCGTGTTTGAATAATGAAAGCTTGTTCCAGGTGCCCGTCAAGACCTGACAATTCGGTGAAGGTTCGAGGAAGACGTAAGAAGAGCCTCCCAATCGTCTTTTGAAGTTATAAATGAATCTGATGTCTTCGAAAATGGGCGGACGGAAAAGAACATTCATAAATAACAAAGAAAGTCCTATGGATGAAAGCGTAACTGTTGGGATGCAGTTGTGTAGGAGCATCCTAAGATATCTCAACATCTCCTAGACAAAGGAATTGAATAGTGGGACACATCTAACCCAGCACATAAATTTGTTGCAAGCTATATATTCGGTTGGGGGCAAGTGAGGTCTATCTTGCCTCGTAGGAACTAAGACATCCTCAAATGGAATTCCGTGGATTTAGCATAACCGACGAAGAGTGGCTTTGCTGATTGGAGAAGCTTGTGAACCCACTGGATTATTAAGAAGAATGGCGCCCTCAACAGCATCAGGAGAAGGGCTGATGATTTTCGTTGGAAAGACTGGAATATCGAAGAAGAAATCGATTTGTGGGTTAGAAGCTTCTGGTTGTTCTACATGATGGCTTGGAGAAGGCCTTCCAGATATAGTTGTAGAACTTGACTTGGCTTTAAAACCAATGTATCTCGTCACCGAGTAAGAAGACATGCTAATTGAATGCTTTGTGCATTTAGAATCTAAATCAGTTATACTCAGTAGATAATCGAGATTAGAAATAATAACTTATTCCCCCTTGTTAAGTATGGACTAGTGCAGTACAGTGCAGTGTTAAACAGACATAAATAGTTTGAAATCAAAAAAGAAAAAATAAAGCGACAAGACTTGGAGTTATGTCCAAAGAGACCATCATTGCTGACCATATCAATTGGTAAGAAAGTTGATCGGAAACGAAAGCTTTGGGATTGACTATTGGCGTTATGAATTATGAAGTCTGTTATCTAAGTTCATTAGCAACTTTATTTCTTAGTCCATATTGAGAAGTCCAGAAGTTTGGTCGTTTAATCTTAAGTTCGACAGTCCAAGTATGCAAGTCATATTGTCCATTGTCATTTTATATTCGAGTTCAACAAGGCAAAATAATGTTATGTGTTCGAATGAGTTACATAGGATTAGTCCTTAATGTCAAATGTCGATCCTTTACTTCCTATCGATCCCTTTCCTACCGTTCCTTCATCAAAACCATTCCCCAAAACCTTGTGCCAATCCCCCATTTAAAGTTACTTCCTACCGAACCCTACACCAAAGCAAACAGCACTGATCCCTCATAACCTCTACCTTAATACCGATCCCTCACCGAACACAATGCCACTACCTAATACCGACCCATCTCCAAATTTCTCCTTTCCAATCCCAGAAATCAACTTTCTTTCTTTCCTTCAACTAAAAAGCATCATCTCTACCGAACCCTGCCTTTCTTCCTTCCTAACTCCTTCCCCACTAAAAACTTCGACCGAACCCTCCTTTTCCCTCTTCTTCTTCTTCTTCTTCTTCTTCTCTACCTCATATCCTAAAATTACCCATCGAGCCATATACACTTGAGAAACGCTCGCGCTCGCATCAACAACTCGAAGCAGGAAAATTTAAAAGAGCTATTGCAATTTCATACCTATGTGAAGACATGAAGTTTTAAGTTAACATGGGGATGAACGACTGTGGATTGTTGGATTGAAGATGTTTAAGGTCTGGGATGGAAGAGCGCTCATTCGTCAAAGAAGTCTTGGATGGTTTGGGTTCCGCAGCGAAGGATAATGCAAAGATATGTGAAGTAAAAAAGTGAAGGAAGGAAAGAGAAAAGCTTTGTATATATATGAGAATATGGTGAGAGAACTAGTCACAAGGGGTGAACAAGTAAAATATGAAGAGGGATCGACATTGGGATCTGCTGATCCCTATTCGCGTGGCCCTAGCAAGAGATCGGCATGTCAAATGCTAATCCCTCCACAAAATAAAATAAAAAGAAAGGAAAAAATGAAGAATGGAAAAGAAGAAATGATGGACGAGTTAGAAGTGAATGACGATCGTTATCATGAAGGCTTGATTACAAATGCGAACATACAAAACATTATAAAAATTGGCAACAACTTATGAACGTTTGAACACATCCGGGAGCCAGTAACAGGAACGTATATATGAATATGCATGGGGATGGTTTAAAAGTTCAGCTTTTAGAAATCAACAGGAACTGCAATCAAACCTGAAACTTTCAAGTTCGAGGCTGGATCGGATATAAAGGCTTGTAAGTCCCGTATACCGAGTTTGTATATGTTGACGAAATACGACATTGGTCCTATATTACTGAAAGTCGACCAATTGTCATAGCAATCAACGAAAGACTAAATGCCTTGGAAAACGAGTCAACAAAAGAATAGAAATCAGCCAAGAAGCTAGAAAGAATTATTTTCGGTAATTCAGACTTGTTTTGATTCAAAGCACGTCATGTTACTCACAGGACGTACTTTGGGGTGCAAGTTTTACCTGGTATCCTAACCCGGCTATCTTGGACTGACTTTGCAAGGCAGATTCGGCTGTTATCAAGAAGGATGACCTTGGAGCGATGGCTATAAGACCCGAAAGTAGAGTTCAAATGGTTATATGAAGTCAGAATTGAATGGAGTTGATAGATAGACGATGCAGGATGTTAGAAATATGGAAATTAGCTTGGATAGACAAGAGATCGGCATAGCTGGGTTGTACTCCAGGGATCGGCATAATCATTTGGATGGATAGTCAACATGGATGAAGTATTAGAGGGATCAGCATAGGTGATGATGCTTGGTTCAACATGACTTGTTAGTACTTGAGGGATCAACATAACATTATGGAGCAAGATGGATTAGCATATTGTTAAGTGATAAGAGGGATCGGCACATTGAGTCATAAATGAGATCGGCATAGTATTGGTCATAGGAGGGATCAACATGTTATAATGAAGTCCAAGGGGCATACGCGAATAAGAAGGAATCGACATTGTATAATGGGGTTCAAAGAATATGAATGAATGGCATGTAAAGGGATCAACATGATCTAGTATGAAGGGATCGGAAGGAGCAGCTCTAAAATGGATCTGGACCAAAGATTAAGCGAAAACACGAGCTCCACATATCCAATCAACATGATACTTGGAGAGCCATCTGTCTAAGCATGAAGAACCCAACGTAGGGATCACTACCCTAAAATCAACAAATGGAGCGATTGGTACCAACCCCTCTTCATTGAGATTCAGGCTTGGCGCCTCATATGGTGGGCCCATATGGATAAGGAGGTCTTGTAGCCGAAGTTTCAAAGAGATCGGTGGTCGCCTTCACCTATAAATACTGGCCTAAGGGGTCATTCTGGAGATCTTTTACGCTGCTGGTTACATAACTCTTATATTGTAATCACCTTTCTTCATTTTCTCTTACTTCTTGTTGTTTTTTACTGTAATCAAGATTATAGTGAATCAATAAAGAGAATATTCAAAGTGGACATACGCAATTGATATTGAACCACTATATATCTTGTAGTTCTTGTTTTCTTTTTTGATTTGCTTATTGTTTTGCTATATTTCCCTGTTTTAATTTTGTTTTCTTCATTTACTTCTTTATACAAACTTATTCTTCGGTGTTTGTGGCCAATTTGGTTGCAAACAATGCAGATAAGGGTTTCTACTATTTTTGGGTAAGGTTTAACTTATCAACCGATTTCTTAGCAATAAAACTATGGGAAGCCCCGGTATCAAATAATACTCTAACTGAAATATCATTAACACATAAATTACCTTCTAGGACTCCCTTTTCCTTCAAATCTTGAAGGCTCATTCTTTATAAGATAAACCTTAATCTGTTCTCCCTTCTTCATTAATGGGCACTTGTTTTTCTAGTGTCCCAGCAGATGGCAATTGTAACAAATACTCTTTTGAATCATAGGAGAGATAGTTCCGTGCTGCAGCTTCTGCACTTTAGGACTCCTATAGTTTGTTGCAAGATGCCTTTATTTTGGCAAGTATAACAAACATGATCCTTATAATGGTTCTCTTGAGATCATCCACCATTCTTTCCCTACCATGGCTTCTTTCTCTTGTTCCAATTGTTGCTATTTTCATGGGCTACCACCGGATTCCTTTAGCCAATACTTCATACAAGAAACTGATATCTAATAGGTCCATAGAAGTTCCATTCATATGTGCAGTCATTTAGTCTTGATATTGCTCTTTCATTCCCACAATAAACATCTTATTCTTCTTTAAGGGCGTGTCTATTAGTCCCAGCCCAAAATGAGATAACTCAATAAACTTATTTGAGTATTCCTCCACAAACATATCTTCTTGTTTCAAGTCCATAAAATTTCTATAAAGACGAGATTTTCATACTACAGGTATATACTACTCTTCGAACATTTCTTTACATCTGGTTCATGAGAAATTGTCTTTAGAATTATTCAAAGTGATTGATTCCCACCATGCTAGATCTTTTTCCTGCAATTTCTAGGAATCTAAGAACCTCTTTTAATCATCCTCTATGTTCAATCATTTGAATATAAATTTTCACAAGAGTGGAGCCGTGCTTGCACTTCAACAATAGACTATATTCCTTAGAATGGTTTCTCTCCTAAGCTAGTGTAATACTTGCAAAGAGTTGCAAAGTTAATTTGGGGTTGCTCAAGAATCATGACTTCTTCCATAGCTGCCGCATTTCAACCATTAGCGGTTGTCATGCTACTGCCTCCCCTTCCTCATCCACTGCTTGTACTCTTCTCTTACAACCTAAATACAGCAAGATATCAATTTAGAATACGTAGACGATATTGTCTTAGGGAATGGGTACTAAGCATAATATGACATGGATGGAGTTATTTGGATAAAATTACAAATACCCTCTCTCGTTGACTAAACTCACTCTAGGGTATTACTAACCCTTTCTCTAATGAGTCGACCCCATCAAGGCTTAGGTGTTCACTCAACCTAAGCTCTGATACCAACTGTGACGACCCACCTTTTCGACCCTCAAAGATCGACACCAATACATCCTTGGTATTCACACGTCGCAAATTCAAGTTGCCGCAGAGGCAAATAATCAGGGGTTTTGAAAAGAAATAATGATAGAAGATAGAATAACAACAGAATCTCACATGTGCATTAATTATACGTATGGAAAGTACATACAATCACTCCAACTGATTTATCATTGTTACGATAAGTACTAACCTAGCCAGGGATAATTATAACTGCCTATCCTTACAGAGGCTAGTAGATTCTAAATATATACTACATGATATAGCAGAAATTTTAAATAGATCACTATTAACAAAAGGGCCCTCCGATCTTCATGCTCCATTCTCCTTCTAAAATGCTCTAAGCTACGTGACACTTGGCTGCCCAAAAAAATGGGGCACCCAAAGTTTAAGGGAAAAGGAAAATAAACTCTGGATCAGTCATGGTACTGGTGTGAGAAACTCAATATATGAGTATTTGGAAAATAAAAGGATATCTCATAAGACCAAGCCACAGATAAACACGAAACATGTTTTTACCTTATGATAACCAAATCATTTTTATGTAAAATCCACTGATATTATTTTTATTGACATTCTTTTAAAACCTTTCAAATAAACATATTCAAATAGTTGAAATTGTTTCATTGGTTAAATTTGATGGCATAATAGGTTTACAACTAAAACTGAAGGCACTTATTGGAGATTTGGATTTCCAATGAATAGCAAGGTAAGGGACTACCTCCCGTAAAGTACATATCTTGAGAAATCTACCGAGGATCGACATCTTTGAAACCTCTGCGAATTAAGGCCGGCCTATCCGAGATGAATAGATGGTACGGATAGCACAGAATATGATATCACCGCGGCCGTTACCGACCTATCCGGGATCCCATAGCATACACTACATAATTTAAACCCAATGTAATAGTGGGTGGAAATAAATAGATCTAGAAAGGTGATATCATACCCTAATGGTAGTGAACCACTTAGCCTTAAAGCAACCCCTTTTTAACAATTCCGCGGGTGTGAGGCTTGAGGTAACGTTTACCTTTCTTAGAACATTTTCACTTAAAATGACACAGTTTCCATTTCCAATAACACACTATCGATTTCAACAAAAGTACTACCTCTGAGCTTGAATGTCTCAGAGAAGGGTGTTAAGTATAAGAGGGGTTATCTCCTACACCGCTAAACTGATATACGTTTGTAGAGATCAACATAATGTGTAGGGGTCAGACATTCATCCATACAAGTTGTCCAGGAGCAGGACAAACGAAAGGCACTCTCCTACCACATCATATCGGAATTACCCCTTAGACTAGTAGCGATTGGTCCTTGCATATAAAGAACCCAGAACGAAGGGACCACTGCTATTTATTTGTCTCAGGAGCTACTTCGAAATTATCAACAAGCAATCCTTCCTTTATGAAGATCCCTGCCTCCAACTTCATTGTCTTCAACATGTCTTCACTTTCAAACTCGTAAATTGGTTCGAAGTGATTTTCGGTTGGAATCACCCAACTGATCCTAGTTTCTCCCAACCAATTATCGATAAAAAGATGTTAAGTAGGTGGGTGATTATTATTCCATTTATTGGTATCTTTATTGATCCAAAATATTCTCTAGAGATATATATTTTCAAAGCCATTTCTTTTTCAGTATATACGGGATCATTAAACCCTTCTCTAATTTTGGAAAAGAAAGGTCTATAGAAATTATACTTATTATACTTATTACTAATTTCCATATTCAACTCATGTTATTCATCGAATAAATAATGGTGGAAGCACCTTTTAAATTCACATGAATAGGACGAGTTCCCTTCTTGGAATTTAATACCAAGTATAAGAAGATTATCTCTATTCAACCTAAGTTGAATTAAATTAATGATGGTAATTAAATCCTTTATACTTGTCTCGTTTCTGAAATTTTGACCTTATCTATCCCTCGCCCAAGGAAGAGGCCAAGTGAGCCAGGGAACTGGTTGCTCCTGATCACTCCTTTTTAAGCACCTCACATTCGTGTCTCACGGATAGCAAATCAGGTCTACTCATCGACTTTTAGAGCCATGATTAAATCATTCATTTAAAATCAGTTTTATAAACAAAATTTATTTAAATTTTTTATTAATACTCCAAAATCATCTTTAAAACACTTATTTATTTATTTATTTAAAAAGATTTGGGAAGAATAGTTAAGTTAAAACATGATTGGTAGAAGTTATAGAAAACTGCTACGGAAAATGCCATGAATAGTGTTTTAAGGATATATTGAACCAAACACTAATTTTATTTCATAAATGTCCATTTTTATAGCTAAAATCTCTTTTAAGCCATTTATTATGTTCATGGAATTTATTTCATATTTTTAAACATTTAAAAATATCCATTGAAATCAATTTCAAAATTTGGTTTTAAATTGCTAAACCGCGATAGTTTTGAAAATTTGTTTTGGACTTATTTGAAAATCTACTAAATGAAATCTTGATTTTCTTTATTTTTTTGAAAACTATGGATATAATAGTTCGGAAAATTATTATCATGAATAATTTCGACTTATATTCCATTATATATACTCATTTAACTTTCACAGCATGAAATCGTGAAATACTGTTACGCGACGCGCCTAGTTTTGGCTTGATTATTATTTTCTATTCAAATCCTGTTAAGACAAGTTTATATGTTTATAAAACATTTATAAATCATTTCAAAGGGATTTAATGATTCCATATCACTTCTATAACTTGATTCATAAAGTGATTTCCTTGTGTAATATCGACGAGTATTTAACGTGATTTGTTAACACAATTAAACACTATATAAAACAACCAATACTTGATGATCAAAGCATAGTAAACAACCATAGCAATCATATTACATCATCATTTTGTACACATATATAAATAGAGTTTCCCACTTAATTTTCGACTGGACTAACTTTAAAACGGCTATAGCTCCGCTATCTCAAGATCGGAGCTCACAACTACTAGCACAAATGCTCCTAGGGGTTTTGGCCTTGGTCTTGGAGGCTTAGAAGGGCTCGGACTTGCTTGGAAAATGGTGGTGGAGGGCTTGGTTGCACATGGCCTTAGTGCAGGAGAAGGAAGAGATCACTAACTTGAACTTTGGTTTGAAGGGGTATTGGTTTTGATTGATTTTGGTATAACTTTGTTTTGATTTTGTAATATTTTCTTTTTTAGGCTATGGAAGCCATTAATATACAGAAGAAGAGGATGAAGAGCTTAGGAAATTTATGAAGAAGAAGTTTGAATGAAGTGAAGGGAGGTGGGTGCTATTTATTGGCAAATGTAAGGATGCATATATAATGATATCTCCACATAAACACATCACCATTTCATCACCACCACACATCTCCACCCTACATCATGTTTGGCCGAAATGACCCCCTTTATGTGCATGACCATGTGCCTCCTTTGGATGGTAAGTTGATTTTTAGTGAGAAATATCTTGATATTATTTCTTTTTACCGTACGTGAATTTGTAAATATATATGGTAATTATTATATGTATTTGAATGTGCACAGATGTAGATGTGTATGTATGTATAAATGTATATATATATATATCTCAATTATAACCTGGAACATTGTATAACTTTTCTACGTTAAAACATTACGATTTCCAATCTCGATTCCTGGTCACATTTTCACTTCTTAGTTAATTTACATATATTTGTAGTTTGAAAATAACATTTCCATTATTATTTATTAATAAAAAGGGCTTCATTTGATTTAAAATCATTATTAAATTATTTAAACTAAATTTAAATTTAAAAGTTAATTATTCAAAAATGTTGATATCACCAATGATGTCCTAAAGATATTTTATTTCAAAAAATAGAATAAATCATTTTATAACATATTCTTGTTAATATATGTAAATGAGTGTATGTATCCAAAGTCTTTCACGGTTTCCTATTTTTTCTAAAAAAGTAGTTTTTATCAAAACAGTTTTCAATCATTTTACCGATATTAGTCCAAATAAAGTATTTTTGTACATACTTATTCAAAATACGATTACCATTATTTATTTTGGTTTAGGACATCACAGTTGTGTTATAAAACCTTATTTTTGAAAAATCTTAAATTAAATCACATTTTTCTAAGTGATGAATTTATGGGTCGTTATGAACTTCCCACCTTAAAAGAATTTCATCCTTGAAATTAAAGATGAGAAGAAGATAACTCAAAAGGAATATATCATATATAATGAAATATATACAAAGCTATGATAAGTGACTACACCGCTGGCCGTGAGTACACTATCTTGGTACAATATATACATTCATCATAAACCCTAGATATGCCTTCTTCATCCTATCCTTTATTTCCCATGTACAGTTATTAGCATCACCACTCCATTGAACTTTAACTAATTGCACAACCTTTCTACTTAATCGCTTCTCATCACGATCCATGATTGTATTAGGTTGCTCTACTTCTAAATCCTTCAGGGCAGCTGTCTCTATGATTTGTTCCAGATCATACACATACTTACATAAATGAGATAAGTGAAACACATTATGTACACCCGACAACATCTCTGGTAGTTCTACTTGATAGACTAATGGGCCAATCTGCTTTAGAATGGGAAAAGGTCCAATATATCGAGGAGCTAGCTTGCTAGTTCTTCCAAATCTAACTACTCCCTCATCGGAGAGATCTTCAGAAATACCATGTCTCCAACCGAGAATTCTAAATTTCTATGCTTTTGATCGATGTAACTCTTTTTTCTGATTTGTGCTTCTTTCAGTTTCTTTCTGATCTTTTCCACCTTCTTTGAACCTTCTCGGACCATATTAGGACCAAGCACTAACCAATCTCCGGTTTTCGATCCAACATGTTGGGAATCCACATGGTCGACCATACAAGGCTTCATAATGTGCCATATCAATATTATCATGATAGCTGTTATTATAAGAGAACTCTACCAAATGAAGGTGGCTTTCTCACAAACCTCCAGAGTCTAATTCACATGCTCTCAGAAGATCCTCCAATACCTTGTTTACTCTTTTGGTTTACCTACCAGTATAGGGACGATATGCAGTGCTTATATCCAGCTTCGTTCCCAAAGCTATCTGTGCGGCATCTCAGAACTGACTAGTAAAATTGGATCTCGATCATATACGATGCTGGTTGGAACTCCGTGTAAGCAAACAATCTTCCTCATATATATCTCATCTATACTTGAGGCAGTTCTTTTGGGCTTTACTGGGATGAAATGTGCAGTTTTACTCAATCTATCAATAATAACCCATATTCCTTCATTACCTTTCCTTGATCGAGGCACGCCATCGATGAAATCCATGGATATTTGGTCTCATTTCCACTTTGGAACCTTGAGGTTGGAGTAGTCCGGCAATCTTTTGCTGATCACTCTTGATCTGCTGACAATTTGCACATCCACTCACATGGATGGAAATGTCACTCTTTATACCACCCCACTAGAAAGTCTTTTTTATATCTTTGTTACCAAGATGTATTACAAGTGAAGAATTATGACATTCTATTAAAGCTTCCTGTCAAATCTCATCAACATTGGAACACATATCCTTCCATTCATTCTTAGAATTCCTTGCTTATGCACTTTGAATCCTATCCATCTTCATGGTATCACCTTCTCCTCTACTTCCCTAGCTATCCTTGCAATAATTAAATCCTTGTGTTGATTGTCCTTTATACGACAAATCAATGTTAGATGCACCACTAAATGAGCTATAATGGCATTCTTTATGCTTAGCGCATTTACCACAACATTGGCTTTTCCCGATGTATCCAGAATATCCAAGTCATACGATGCAAGGAATTTTAACCAATGTTGCTGCTATATATTCAAGTCCTTCTAAGTGAAAAGATATTTCAAAGATTTGTGGTCCGTGAAGAGATCAAACTTTTAAATTTCTTGAAAACATCTTAAATTTCTTTGGCAATCGATATTCTTTTCAAGTTCATTTGAAATGAATCTAGGGCATACATGGAGCTCTCTCTTACTGGGCCAGGTCCTTCTCATATTATTCGGTTTAACACTCTTCCGGTCGCCTTTTTTAATATAATCATTCGATTGTTGCAGTCTAGAATAGCTCTATACTTGAATAGCCAATCCATTCCAAGTAAAATATCAAACCCAATGAAATCAAGGAAAATAGGTCGCATATGAATTAGTGGGTTTGGTAGGTAACTTATACATTGATACATATCATGCAAATATTGATCGTATTGTCTAGGGATTAGATGCGCGGATAGGGGTTTCTACTGCTTCTAGGGTAAAGTGTAACTTATCAATCAATTTCTTAGCAATAAATCTATGGGAAGCCCCAATATCAAATTATACTCTAACTGAAATATCATTAACTCATAAATAACCTTCTAGGATTCCTTTACCCTTCACATCCTTAGAGGTTGAAGGCTAATTCTTTATAGCATAAACCTTGATTTGTTCTCCCTACTTTATTAACGACACTTGTTTTTCCAGTGTCCCGGCTGATGGAAATTGTAACAAATACTCTTCTGAACCATAGGAGAGACAGTTCCTTGCTACTACTTCTGCACCTTGGGACTCCTACAGTTTGATGCAAGATGGCCTTTCTTCTGGCAATTATAACAATCAACATCCTTATAACAGTTCTCTTGAGATCCTTCACCATTCTTTTCGTGCCACGACTTCTTTCTCTTGTTCTGATTATTGCTATTTCCTTGGGCTACCACTGGATTCCTTTTATCCAATACATCATATTGGAAACCAATATCTAATAGGTCCATAAAAGTTCACTTCACTTGTATGGTCATTCAGTTTTGATATTGCTCTTTTATTCCTGCAAAAAACATTTCATTTTTCTTTAAGGGCGTGTCTATTGTCCCGACCCAAAACGAGATAACTCGGTAAACTTATTTGAGTATTGCTCTACAGATATATCTTCTTATTTCAATTCCATAAAATTTCTATAAAGACTTGATTTTCCAGCTGCAAGTATATACTGCTCTTCGAATATTTCTTTAAATATGGTCCATGAGAAATTATCTTCAGAATCATTCAAAGTGATGGATTCCCACCATGCTAGAACTCCTTCCCACAATTGCCAGCAAGCTAAGAACCTCTTTTGATCATCCTTTATGTTTAATCCTTGAATATTCGTTCACACAAGCGGAGCCATGCTTGCACTTCAAAAATAGACTTGGTTCCTTGGAATGGTTTCCCTCCCAAGCTAGTGTAATTCTTGCAAAGAGTTGCAAAATTAATTTGGGTTTGCTTAGGAATCATTACTTCTTCCACAACTACAACATTTCGACCATTAGTGGTTGTCGTGCTGCTGCCTTCCCTACCTCATCCTCTTCTTGTACTCATTTCTTACTACCTAAATATAGCAAGATATCAATTTAGAATACATAGACGAGATTATCTTAGGGAATGGGTATTAAGCATAAAATGACATGAATGGATTTATTTGGTAAAAATTAAAAATACACTCTCTCATCGACTGAACTCATTCTAGGGTATTACTAACCCTATCTCTAATAAGTTGACCCCATCAAGGCTTAGGTATTCGCTCAACCTAAGCTTTGATACCAACTGTTATGACCAACCAGTTCGACTCTCGAAGATCGACACTAATACATCTTCGGTATTCACGTGTTGCAAATTCAAGTGTCGGAGAGACATATAATTAGAGGTTTTTAAAGGAAAT
Organism: Allium fistulosum; assembly: GCA_030737815.1. NCBI lineage: Eukaryota > Viridiplantae > Streptophyta > Magnoliopsida > Asparagales > Amaryllidaceae > Allium > Allium fistulosum. Next base: position 356,942,964 of record CM060903.1, on the reverse strand, counting down.
AAAGATAGAAGACAAAATAGCCATAGAATCTCACATTTGCATTAATTATACGTATGGAAAGTACATACAATCACTCCAAGTGATTCATCAGAGTTAAGATAAGTACTTACCCAGCCAGGAATAGTTATAACTGTCTATCCTTATAGAGGGTGGTAGATACTAAATACACACTACATAATATAAGGGAAATTTGAAATAGATCACTATTGACAAAAGGACCCTCCAGTCTTCATGTTGCATGCTCCTTCCAAAATATTCCAAGCTACTTGACTACTTGGCTGCCCAAAAAAATAGGGTACGCAGAGTTTAAGGAAAACGGAAAATAAATTGTGGATCAGTCATGGGACTGGTGTAAGAAAATCAAAATATGACTTTTTGGAAAACCAAAGGGTATCTCATAAGACCAAGCAGCACATAAATGCAGAACGGGTTTTTTCCTCATGATGACAAAATCATTTCTACGTAAAATCCATTGATATCATTTTTAATCACATTCTTTGTAAACCTTCCAAATAAACATATTCAAATAGCCGAAATTGTTACATTGGTTATATTTGACGGCATAATAGGTTTACAACTAAAACTGAAGGCACTTATTGGAGATCTCGATTTCCAATGAGTAGCGAGGTAAGGAACTACCTCCAATACAGTACATTTCTAAAGGAATGTACTAAGGATCGACATCTTCGACACCTCTGTTAATTAAGACAGGCATACCCGAGACTAATAGATGGTATGGATAGCACCAAATATGATATTACTCCGGCCGTTACCGACCTATCCGGGATCCCATAGCATACACCACATAATTTAAACCCGACGTCATAGCGAGTAGAAATAAATAGATCTAGAAAGGTGATAACATACCCTAAATAGATCTAGAAAGGTGATATCATACCCTAAAGGTTGCGAACCACTTAGCCTTAAAGCAACCTCTATTTTACAATTCCTCGAGTGAAGGCATAAGGTAACGTTTATCTTTCTTAGAACATTTACATGCCACATTTGCCATTTCCAACAATACACTATTGATTTCAACAATAAGTACAACCTCTGAGCTCGTACGTCTCAGAGAAGGGTGTTAAGTATAAGAGGGGTTACCTTTTACGCACCAAACAGATGTACGTTTGTAGAGATCAATGCAATCTGTTCTTAGAAATGCAATGTCAGACATTCATCCATACAACTTGTCCAGAAACAGGACAAACTATAGGCACTCTCCACCACATCCTATCGGAGCCACCCCTTGGAATAGTAACCAGTAGTCCTTACATACAAAGATCCCAGAATGAAGGGACTATTGCTATTTATTTATCTCACGAGCTACTCCGAAATTATCAACAAGCAGTTCTTCCATTAATCCCCGACTTCAACTTCATTATCTTCAACATGTCTTCAGTTTGGAATTCATAAATTGGTTCGAAATGGGCTTCGGATAGGAATCACCCAAATCCAATCCCGGTTTCTCCGAGCCAATTATCGATAAAAAGATGTTAAGTAGGTAGGTGATTATTATTCCATTTATTGGTATCTTTTTTTTAATCCAAATATTAGTGTCAAAATTGTCCGCCAACACCCAATTTTGTGAAAGCACCAATATTTAATCCAACCACAGAAATATGAAGAGAAATAAATGAAGAAAAAATTAAAACAACTAGAATCAAGTAAAAGGAGACAAGATTTATAGTAGTTCGGCTAACTCTAGCCTAGTCCACTCCCAAATAATCCTTTTGATTATACTGAAGATTATTTACAGTTATAATCCGATGTCCAAAATAAAATTGACAGAGTGTAGCCTAGGTTAAAGATAAAGAGAAGCAGAAAGAAGATCCTTTTTCTAACACCATGATTGCTGTATTTATATGGGAAGAGGTGCACTGATCGAGCTATCACATTTTTCTTGAAGTAGTATTGATTGAATTCTGATTTCTGCCGATCCCTTTTTAAATTCACAATAGGGATCAGTACCGATCCCTATTTTGGTGTCCAATTGGGGTGCGATCCCTCGGGGTGGTTCCCCATGGTGTTAGCTACTTGCTCCTCAAATTTCATGCAATTCTGACGTATAATTTGTGAGATATCGCATTTTTCGTCAAGTGGTGTTGCATGTACCCTGACTTCTGCCGATCCCTCTAGAGGGATGGGTGCCGATCCCTCCAACTTGCTCCAAACTGCATGCGAACTCTAGGGGAGCTTCTATATGTTGTATTATGCTTAGCCTCCAAGTATCATGCCAATTAAATGTGTAGATGTTGAAATATTGATCGATCTTTGCTGGAAAATTGTGTATAGCCGATCCCTATGAGGGAAGAGGGGCGACCCCTCTAGATGGATAGATGTCGATCCCTCCATCTCCTCCAAATGCTATGAGATCTCTAGAGTACACTTCATACGGTCCCCTCTTCTTGTTTTCAAATTTTCACTTCAATCCGCCTTGTGGTTGTTGAGTTATGGAGCGATCATTGTTGAGTAGTGCTGCTGAGCTGAATATGAATCGATCCCTCTTCTGTTGCCCATAACTCTAACATATGAACTCCGATCGATTTGAAATTTGAAAATTAGCCTCATAAGGCCTTCCTTATCACTTCATAACATTTTCACCTAGATTGGGACAAAAATTAGGGATCCGATCCGAATCTACTTGACCATCGTCCATAGTCTTGTTTATAACCGATCTCTAAGCCTGGTCACCGTTTCTCCGGGCATCCTATCTTGATGATCATGAAGTCCGTTGGGTTAAATATGCCTGTGTATTGCCTTGCCAAAAAGTGGATTAACACCAAAATATCTCATAAAGATATATATTTTCAAAACTATTTCTTTTTCAGTATGTACGGGATCATTAAACCTCTCTCTGATTTTGGAAAAGAAATGTCCATAGAAATCTCTGATTTTGGAAAAGAAATTTCCATAGAAATTATACTAATTATACTTAGTACTAATTTCCATATTCAACTTGTGCTATTCATCAAATAACATGGAACCACCTTTTAAATTCACATGAATAGGATGAGCTCTCTCCTTGGAATTTAATACCAAGTACAAGAAGATTATCTTTATTCAACCTAAGTTGAATTAAATTAATGATGCTAATTAAACCTTTTATACTTTTCTCGATTCCGACATGCCGACCTTATCTATCCCTTGCCTAAGGAAGAAGCCAGGTGATCCTGGGCACTGGTTTCTCCTGAAAATCTTTTTAGTTTAAGCACCTCACATTCGGGTCTCACGGATAGAAAAATTAGGTCTACTCATCGACTTTTAGAGCCAAGATTAAATCATTTATTTAAAATCTGTTTTATAAACAAAATTTCTTTTAGCTTTTTATTAATACTCCAAAATCACCTTTAAAACAATTAATTATTTATTTAAAAATATTTGTAAAAATATTGGGGAAGAATAGTTAAGTTAAAACATGATTTGTAGAAGTTATAGAAAACTGTCTGCAGAAAATGCTACGAATAGTGTTTTAAGTATATATTAAACCAAACATCAATTTTATTTCATAAATATCCATTTTTATATCTTAAATCTCCTTTTAATCATTTTAATATGTTTATGGAAATTATTCATATTTTTAAACATTTAAAAATATCCATTTAAATCAATTTTAAAATTTGGTTTTAAACTGCTAAACCGCGGTGAAAACTTGTTTTGGACTTATTTCAAAATCTACTAGATGAAATCTTGATTTTCTTTCTTTGTTTGAAAAGTATGGATATAATTGTTCAAATAATTCTTATCATGAAGAATTCCAAGCTATATTCCATTATATATACTCATTTAACTCTCACAGTGCGAAATCGCGAACTATCGTTATACGATGCGTCTAGTTTTGACTTGATTATTATTTTCTACTCAAATTTTGTCGGGATAAGTTTACATGTTCATAAAACATTTATAAATCTTTTCAAATCATATTAAAGGGTTTTAATGATTCCATGTCACTTTTATAACTTGATTCGAAAAGTGACTTCCTTGTGTAATATCGACGTGTATTTAACGTAACTTGTTTACACAATTAAACACTATATTGAAACAACCAATACTTGATGATCAAAGCATAGTAAACATCAATAGCAATCATACCACATCATAATTTTATACATACATATATATATATATACATACATATACATACATACATACATACATACATACATACATATATATATACATACATATATATACATACATACATACATACATACATACATATATATATATATATATAGAAATAGAGTTTCTCACTTGATTTTCGATTGGACTAACTTTAAAATGGCTATATCTCCGCTATCACGAAATCGGACCTCACGCCTACTAGCACAAATGTTCTTAGAGGTTCGGCCTTAGTATTGGTGGCTTGAAAGGGCTCAACCTTGCTTGGAAAGTGGTGGTGGAGGGCTTGGTTGCACATGGCCTTAGTAGAGGAGAACGAAGAGATCACTAGCTTTAACTTTGGTTTGAAGTGGTATAGATTTTGATTGATTTTAGTAACTTTGTTTGATTTTGTAATATTTTCTTTCTTAGGCTATGAAAGCCATTAATGTAGAGAAGAAGAGGATGAAGAGCTTAGGAATTTTATAAAGAAGAAGTGTGAATGAAGTGAAGAGAGGTGGATGCTATTTATAGGCAAATGAAGGATGCAAATATCATGATATTTCCACATAAACACATCACCATTTCATCACCACCACACATGTCCCCCCAACATCATGTTCGACTGAAACGACCCCCTCTATGTGCATGGCAAAGTGCCTCCTTTGGATAGTAAGGTTATTTGACGTTTGGTGAGAAATATCTTGATATTTATTTCTTTTTGCCATAAGTGAATTTGTAAATATATGTGGTAATTCTTATATGTATTTGAATGTGCATGGATGTAGATGTGTATGTGTGTATAAGTGTATATATGTATGTCACTTATAGCCTGGAACGTTGTAAAACTTTTCTACGTTAAACCGTTACGATTTCCGATTTCGATTCCCGGTCATATCTTCACTTGTTAGTTAATATACATACATTTGTAAACAAAGATTGAAAATAGCATTTCCATTATTATTTATTAATAAAAAGGGCTTCATTTGATTTAAAATAATTATTAAATTATTTAAACTAAATTTAAATTCAAAAGTTAATTATTCAAAAAATTTGATATCACTGATGATGTCATAAAGGTTTTTTATTTCAAAAATAAAATAAATCATTTTGTTACATGTTCTTGTTAACATATGTAAATGAGTGTTTGTATCCAGAGTCATGCACAATTCCCTTTTTTTCTTATTTTGAAAGTAGTTTTATTGATAAAATGGTTTTTGATCATTTTACTGATATTTGTCCGAAGAAGATATTTTTGTAAATACTTATTCAAAATACGATTACCATTATTTACTTTGGTTTAGAACATTACATTTGTGTTATAAAACCTTATCTTTGAAAAATCTTAAATTAAATCACATTTTTTAAGTGATGTATTTATGGGTCATTACATCCAAATCTTCAAAACTCAAAGCCATACTGATAAGGTTAGTGAATGTACCCGTATGATGATTAGTCATTTCTCGCTGGAACTCTGGTCGCATCCTATTCGCTAACATTTCATTCTTTTCTAGCGGTGTGTCTATCAATCCAAGTCTGAAATGGGATAAAGCGTTAAACTTATGTTCTTACTATGCCACCATCAAATCACCTTGCTTCAAATCCAAGAAACTCCTAAATAATTGTATCCTTCTGGCTTCGGGGATAAACTGTGCTTCAAAATCTTCCTTGAACTGATCCCAAGAAAACTCCTCCTTTGGTGTATTAGCTATTAAAAAATCCCACCAATGCATCGGTTATTTTTGAAGTTGTCACGACGCCAACAGCCATTTCTCCACATCTACCAATCGAAGATCTCCATATATATCCTTTCATATGAACGAAGCCATATATAAACTCCAAGAATGTCTTCAGTCTCATATAACGGTTTCTCGTCCAAAGTGGTGTAATTTTGCATTAAGTCACGAAGTTCATAAGGGGCCGAACTTGCACTACCACTTCCTCAATCAAATATATGGTTGGAATAGTAGCCTTTCTAGGAATCCTATATTGGTAGCCATTCTAGTTCGAGATCCTCTCCTTCCTTCTCTTCTTGTATCCATCTTCTATTTCCTGAACAAATAATATGAATCTTTAGAATACAAGAAGGGGATTAATATGTTTAAAGAAACAACACCAAAGGACCTAAAACGAGACTTTAGAGGATAGATACTATTATTATAAAAATTACAAATATGCTCTTTGTAGATTTACTCATTCTACGACATCACTTACCCTATTTCTAATGAGTTGTACCCCAAGTAGGTTAAGGTGTTTGCTCAATCGAAGCTCTGGTACCAACTATGATGACCCACCTTTCTAACCCCTAAGAATGACACTTAACACATCCTCGTGTTTGTGTTGTTCCTCAAGCATCTGAAAGACGAGTTGTCGTGGGGTAAAATAAAGAACATAATAGAATAGAATAGAAAATCTCACAATGGAATGGTTAAATATAATACAACAATAACATAGTACATAAGGTTACTCCTTAACATGGAGTTATCAAGTTTACACAAAAGTACTCTAATAGGAGCAACCCCACATAGCTTGATGTCCACTCGCTCTTTGGTTTTAGTCATTTCTGACAAAGGATGTCAACGCTCAAATGAGCAGCAAATAGTCTTAAGTTGATGATACATAAAGAAGAAAGCTGAATCGATAGTCAATAAATCAACTATCAGGAATATTCAAAATGATCTTATATGGAAATTAAATATCGTATTCTTATCACCTCATTAATTTCAAACTTATACTATTTCTTGGTTGAAAATGAAATCGGGCAAATGAAGGTAGTGTTACTTCTAGGCATTGCCTTGATGACATTTTTAATTTTCGAGATAAGGATGCGTTTCCATATCTTGACGTTTAGTGCTAAGAGTATAACTAAATCCTTTCCATACAAGCGATATTGGATTAAGGAAAATTGAATCCCTTATCCTTTCCTTAACCGAATCAAACTTTTTAACTTCTAAAACCAGACTTGTGCTGAGATTTCACATTGTAGATATTAACTTTAAACAACATTTTCAAAATGATTAATTAATTATAAAACATGATTAGCTTCTTCAATATCATTATTTTGAAATGATTTATCAACTTAAGTCAATGATAAATTGCTTCAAACATCATTATTTAAAATAACTAATTTATATTAATCATTATTATTGAAGTGATTAATTGATTTTTAAACATTATTATTTAAATGATTAATTAACCTTAAACACCATTATTAAAATGATTAATTAATTTTTTAAACATCATCAGTAAAATGATTAATTAATCTTAAACCATCATTAGTAAGATGATTAATCAATTTTCATACATCATTATTAAAATGATTAATTAATTTTAAAACATCATTATTTAAACAATTAATTAACCTTAATCATCATCATTTAAAATGATTAATTTTTTTAGCAAAACTAGCCGGCTTTAAAGTGGGCCATGCCACTGTATAAAAATGGGAAAACGGGTGTTCTATATGTGCACAGAACAACTAACGGGGTTTAGAGACAAAATGACAAAAATTAAAAGCACAAGAGCTAGATAAAGGTGCCTAAACTGCTAAAAAGAACATGACTAAGCACCCTCAGAAAAGGAGGAACAACCACGTCTATCATCCAACGCTGGTCCAAAAACATGTGACAAACCAGAGAAAAGAGTAGCCAGAATCAGATCATAGCCCTCAGAATCAGGAGAGTAAATAAATTTCCTATCCCAGCTGACATCATAAAAATAACTTTAGTTTGCCTCACCAACCTCGCCAACCCTAGTAAGCGACGGACTCTCACCCTCAATGTGATAGGTAAGACTATGACTCTCGACCTCAATATCGCTGATAAAGGAATAAAAGGTGTAAGTCTCAGGAGAGTACCGCATATGAGAAGGAACATGAAGCCAGTCCCGTTCATTTGGTTCCAAATAATACAGTCGGTCAAAGAAGTAGTGTCAGGCTCAATCAGTGAAGGAGACAAACTGGGAGAGGAAGGAGCTACAGGAGCATCATCAATTGGAGCCTCACCAACAGGGGCAATGGTGGAAATCAGATCAAATGAGGGTGGCACAACCTTTGAAACCCATTTTCGAACAAGAGGATAAGGAAGTGGAAACCGATCAGCAAGTGGAATAAGGCCATAGGATGCCGAACTGGAACATGCATCCACAAGATGCCCAAAAGACTGACATGATGTACAAATCTCTGGTTTCCAACTATAGCAAACTTTGACCTTAGCAAAATAGCCCTCATCGAGTCCGACTTTTAAAACCGAAGGTAAGGATTTGGCAAGAGTTATTTCAATCATAGCTTTGGCATATACAAGTCTCTTTCTGGCCACAGTGTTAGCGTCATAACAAATAACCTTACCTACAAGGCCAACTAGCCAATCAATCATGATGAGAGGTTGAAATACAGATGGGATGTGAGAAAAGTGGGCCCAGATAGGAATAGATAAAACATGATCAATGGCCCTATCAATAGACGGACTCTAGGTTGTGATAATGGACGGGTTCCCTTCTATGAGAATAGGGTCGGCTTCTAGAATTCGCTGTCTTTCATCAGAACAGGTGAATTTAAAGTAGGACATAGCATTATCATAATAAACACTCAGACCCCCCCTAAGCTTTCAAACCTGATTGCGACACGCTTTAACAAGGTGAGAGGAGGGATTGGAGTCAAGGAAGAAACCAACCAAATAATCTTTCCAATAATCAACACCAGCATCTATCACTTCCTTTGGTGGAACCATAATACCATCGAGCTCAACTTTATCAAAACAATGAGGATAATGTACACCCGCATTCTTTGGCAATTTGGTGAACAAAGACAACCATTTAGGAGTTGCCGTAGGTGGAGAAGCCAAAGGAAAAGAGTGTGTTTCAGCAGGAGCAGCATCAGAGGGAGATGAACTAGATTTGGGTAATTCGGCATTTTCGCAAACACCATCTGAGCATGCTCGTTTATTACCAAATTGAGTTGTATTGAGCACCGAATCCTTAAACACAGATCCACGTTCAACATCGCCAATCACATCATGTTCCACAAACTTATCATTCGAAACCACTTTTTGCCCAATTACTTCTTCAACCAAGCCAACATCAGACTTAGTCCAAGAGGAGCTGTTCACAGTGGCTAAGAGAGGGGAGAGTGGATGTTCACCTGGATCTATAGCGCTGCGAGGCAACTGAGGAGCAACGTTTATAGAGGAGTCCATATTGTTCATAAGACTAGTAAGGGGATTACAATCGACAGACGAATCCAAACCAGGGAATTGGCCAGAGCATTGTAATGATCATTGACAAAAAGAGGCACCGCAGACGCTGGTAAAGATGCAGAAGTAGAAGATAACACTGAAGCCCGGTCAGACGAGGAAAAAAGAGCACCTGAGCGCATTTTAGATCCAACCGGATCTAGCGAAGGTGGAACATGCAAAGTTTTCTTCTTCGGAGGCATAAAGGAGAGAGGATGCTGATGCGAGGCAAGAGAAAAAGGGGTGGATGAGGAGAAGGTAGAAGGGAAGAAACTGGTAAGACGAAAGGAAAGGCGAAATAAAAAGTCGCCATGTTATGTCGCCATTTTTTCCCCAATGTTTAACTTATGATTTAAAATGATTAATTAATTTTAAATATCATTATTAAAATGATTAATCAGTCTTAAACTATCATTAATAAAATGATTAATTAACTTTAATACATCATTATCTAAATGATTAATTAACCTTAAACATCATTAGTTAAAATGATTAATTACCTTTAAAACATCATTATTAAAGAGATTAATTAATCTTAAACTATCATTTATAAAATGATTAATTAATCTTAAAACATCATTAATTAAATAATTAATTATCCTTAATCATCATTGCTTAAAATGATTAATTAATTTATAAATATCATTATTAAAATGATTAATTATCTTTGGGAAATACCAAGCATAAGATTTAACCAAAAGGTTTCCAAAAGGGGAGATAATTTTTAAAGTGCCAATATAGCGATAGTCGCTATATAGACACTTTCATAAACACTTTCATATGTCACTTATTCATCCATGCATCACATAACAAATGTATGAGCACGTATATAAAGGCAAGTAATAACTATACAATATGTAGAGAGCATTACTTATATTATTTAGTCAAACCCTTTCCAACTAATTCCAAATCACTTACCAAATACCAAGATGTTGTCTGTTTAAAGCGGAAACCAAGTCAACCATCGTCACTTTACAATACATATAAATAAGTAACTAGCAACCATTATTATAAACAATAATAGCTAATAACTTTAGTTTATAATGGTGAGATTTGGACTCACCAAAAGCAACCAAATCAAGTCAAACTAACATCACACCTTGCACTAACACCCGATCTTTGTTTTTGTAAAAGTTTGAATTTTTTAGGCCTAACGGTCTAGATGGGCTCAGCCATAGGCAACATGGGCTTGGATTTGAATTAAAATGGTGGAGATGGGTCTTGTTTTGGTTAGTTAGGAGGTGTAGAGGAGAAAGAAATGAACTTTAGTGATTTGTTTAAGGAAGAAGTGAAAAAGAATGGATTTTTAAATTTGAAAACTTAGGAAGCCATTAATTTTTTTTAAAAGATTGGAGTTTTTGGAGAGTAAGAAATGAAATGAAAAAAATAAGAAAGAAAAATAAGAGATTTGTTTTTATAAAATGTGGAATATGTGAATTACTAAAATACCCTTCCTTACATACCCTCCACTCATTTTGCTTCACATCATCACGTCTCTCCCTCTTCCTTAACCCACATGCAAGGGACCTCCACTCTCCCCTCTGTCCACCATATAATCCACTTCCCTTGTACCCATGATGTGTAAGTGTTAATGTGACATTTCATTCTTAATTTGTTTTTATTTAAATTTTTGTAAAGATGTCACATCTTCTTATATTTAATTAAGCAAATACATTTTTGCCATATTATTTACCTTGTCCATGCTTATGATAATATAAATATGTGGGTATATATTTAAAAAATATACACAACATTTCCACAACATTTAGGCGATGGAAAATCAAAAATTAAGAAAATGATATCCGGTCACATTTTCGATTTTTCTTCGAACTAATTATTATTGTAAACAAATTTTGAAAATAATACCTCCATCACTAGTTATTATTAAAAAGGGACTTATTTGAATTATAAAATACATTAATTAATTATTTAAAAATATATTAAATATTCATACTCAAAGTGATTAAATTACGGGTCGTTAAAAGATTGCTTGATTCATTGTGGCATTGGCTACTACAAATTCTACTTCAGTAGTGCTTTGCGCTATGACTTCTTGCTTCTTTGAACACAAAAAGAGCACTCCTGATCCAAAACAGAAACAAAACCCATAGTACTCCTCATATCATCAAGAGATCCTACCTAATTATTATATGAAAAAACCATCAAGCTTAAAATTCTGACAGCAAGTATATTTAATGCCATAATCTGCTGTTCCTTGGATATATTTCACTATTCTTTTGGTTGCTTGGAAGTGTGCCTCACTGGCACAATGCATGAACCTCGAAAGCAAACTTATGGAAAACATTATGTCAGGTCTAGTTGCTATAAGATATATTAGACAACCAATCAAGCTCTTGTATTGAATTTCATCTATATTTTCAGCCCCATCATCTTTGATAAATTTCTCCTTTTGATTTATAGACATGACGGTACTCTTGTATTCTTCCATTTGAAACTTCTTAAGGATTTATTTTGCATACTTCCATTGGTTTATGAAGACTCCATCACTGACTTTTTCACCTCCATGCGCATAAAGTAAGACATCAAACCAAGATCTGTTATCTCAAATGTTTTAAGCATTTCGGCCTTGAAATCCTGCACTATGATCTCATTATTTCTAGTCACAAGCCGGTCATCAACATAAGCAGAAACTGCAAGTAAATTTCCACTTGCCTTTTAATATATAATATAGCTTCAATTGGACTTTTTACAAACCTAAGCCTCTGAAGATGTTCATCAATTCTGCTATACCATGCCGTTGGAGCTTGTTTAAGAGTATACAAGGTCTTCTTCAACAAGTAGACTTTCTCCTCCTGTCCCTTTACTTTGTAGTCATCGGGCTACTATACATAAATCTCCTCTTCAAGATAACCATTTAGAGAAGCTGATTTGACATCCAACTGGAATATCTTCTACGTATTTTGGATAGCAAAGATGAGCGGCATCCTTATTATGTCCAAGCGTGCTACCAGAGCAAAATTTTCTGAGAATTCCACCCCCAAATACCTAATTATACCCTTTTAACGCCAACCTAGCCTTATGTTTGTTTATTGAACCATTAGCATCGAGTTTGGTCCTGTAGACCCATTTTACTCACATTATTTCCTATCTCGAGGTCTTTCCACCAACTGCCAGGAAACAACTTTTTCTATCATTCTAAGCTCCTCTTTCATTGCTATAATTCACTTATTATCCTTTTCTGCTTCTTTATTATTAGCTGGTTCAAAAATAGCAACATTGCTTCTTTCATATATCTCAGACTTTAAGCTCGTACCTCCAACTGGAACATCATCAATTTCATCACCAAGATTGTGTGGAACTTCTGGTACGTGCTTGTTGGCCGACTCCTCCCAATTCCATTGTTTATCTTCCATAGACTTCATATCTCTATTCACTGGAATTTATCCATTTTAAGGTTGGAAAATTTTGTTGGCTTTGCAAGAGTCAATGCAGCCAATGAATATTCCAGCTTCTGCTTTTTTGTCAACTTTATCTCGTTTCACTTGTGGCCATAAGAGAAGCAAAGATAACCAAAGGTCTTTTGGTTCTGCAAGTTAGGCTTGTAACCAAACCAGGTTTCATAGGGCATTTTCTTATCTAGAGCTCTTGTTGGTAGCCTACTAAGTAAGAATATTGTAGCGTTGGAAGCCTCTGCCCACAGTTTCTTTGGCAATTCTTTTTCATGCAACATACATCTTGCCATCTCCATAATACTTCGATTTTTTCTCTCACTAACATAATTGTATTGAAGAGTGTAAGGGGCTGTAAGTTGGTGTTCAATTCCAGCTTCTTTATAAAACCTTTCAAATGTTTCATTTATATATTCTGTCCTATTATCTGACCTTAGAGTTTGCATTCTGCAACCGTTTTGATTTTCCACCCATGCCTTATATCTCCAAAACTGTGTTAGCAACCTCAGTTTTGTATTTAAGAAAATAAATCTAGCAATATTTGCTATAATCATCAATAAGCGTAATATAGTACTTACTATAATTCAAGGATGGTGTTATTTGAGGTCTGTCGACATCCGTATGCACCAGAACTAACTTGTTTGTTGTTCTCCATATTGTTTGAGGGAATGGTTTTCTGGTTTATTTTCCATATTGACAAGCATCACAATCATCTAGCTCATCCTCCAACAATGGAACTCCCTTCATTATGTTGTTTTTAAGCATATACAGAACTCCAACATGATGGGAATTGCCAAGCCTTTTTGTGCCATAAGCGTGTGTAGTTAACAACACTTGTGCAAGCCATTTGCTCCTTCTTTATTAGATTTAGAGCAATGCTTTTCGCCCTCATTTTTGTCTTAAACATATCAAAGCCTTTGGCATCTATTATCCAGCACCATTTATCTTCAAAAATGACTTTGAAGCCTTTTTTAATAAGCTGTCCAATACTAAGTAGATTTTGATTGATGTTAGGCACATATAGAACATCATAAATGTACTTCAAACCTGAAAAACTTTCTATGGCCACTATTCATTTTCCTCGATCGAAAGAAATTCACCATTTCCAATTCTCACAATGGAAGTAATTGTAGTATCAATCTCCTTGAAGAGTTCGTGATCATTGGTCATTTGATTTGAGCAACCGAAGTCAATAAACCAAGAATAGCTTGATGTATGACTTGTTGAAAAACATGTTGCGACAAACAAATGCTCTTCTTCATTTTCTTCGACACCAGCCTTTTCTTCTTCATGTTATTGTGACTTATAAACCCGCTCCACGTGTCCTAGTTTGCCACATTTTCTGCATTTAATATTAGGTCCCCACCAACATTTCTTTTGTTGATGACCTATCTTTTTGCAATTAGGACAAACTAGATAGATTTCATCTTTGTTCTTGTTATCATTGCCATCCATTTTGTAGTTTTTTTTTCTGTAGCTCCCTCTACATTTTATGCCCTTGCTTGAAAGGCACCTTCCATCAACCTTTCTTCTCTCATCAATCGTTTTTGCTCTTGTTCCTACAATGCGTTCACTAATTCCGTCAAATAAATGCTTGAAAAAGCATTAGTTTCTTCCAATGAAGAGATTTTTGACTCCTATCTCTCTAGCATTGTGACTAAATTTTTTTCCACAATTCTTTCATCAGAGAAATTCTTACCAAGCAGCCTCACCTTGTTAACTATGAACAACAACTTATTGGAATACTCTTTGATGGTTTCAGTTTCCTTCATTTTTAGCATCTCGAACTCCCGAATCAAGTTGAGTATCTGCATGTTTTTGGTGTTGGAAATTTTCAAAATAGTTTTGGGTTTGGGTTTGCTTTTGAAGAGGGAAGAAGTGGAAAAAGAAGGAAGAAGAGGGGATGAATAGTCCCACATCTTGGAATTTAAGGGAATATATTGATTTATATGTGGATTTCTCTAAGGAAGGTTGGGCCCTTTGGGCACCCAAAGCTTTGCTTTGATGTGAGGATGGAAGTTATGCATCACCACCACACATGCACGCCGCCGCCGCTGTCCGACCGACCGACCGGGCCAGGCCGGGTTCGGGTTCGGATCTAAAATGATGAATTAATTTTTGTTAACAGGGCGGATCCAGAATTTGACGGACAGATTTTTGGCGGGTCATTTGAATGAAGGGACATGACCGTTTACTAACAGTTTTAAACTGTTATGAACAAACGCGACCGTTTGTAACGGTTTTGGACTGTTGGAACGGATGCGACACTTGACGAATGGACACCTTCTCACTACTATAAACAGTGACGCCCAGGAACCATCACAGATATATAGCAATCTCTTTTCCTTGTATCTTCTTCTTCTTCCTCCAGATCTGCGACACCCAGAAAGTGTTGCAGAACACTGCGTTATCACCACAGTTTGCGATGCCTGTAAGGTGTTGCAGACACAAAAACGTTGCAGATCAATTCTCTTCTTCTTATTCATTCTATTCTCTGCTAAATTACATCATCAGAGATCAAATTTGAGTGTTCTTGGTCGGATCAAAATCGTACAAGTTTTGAATCTGATTACGCTGTTTCAAGGCTTCATTGAATCATGAAGTCGATAGTTCGATAACCCATTTGTACCTGTTGGGTTGAACTATTGTCTAAAAGAATATACGCAGTAGATCCTTGAAGTCAAAAGTACAGCAGTTATCATCTTCATCATTCTCGAATCATCGACAGAATTATCCAACAAATTTTTAGACAATATCTTCAACCATGGATGGTTTGAGTTCAAGCAATATCAATGCTCTTCAAGTTATGAATCATCATTTGATGCAATTGGAGCGGTTTGATGGTGAAAACTTCACTCGTTGGCAAGAGACGATGAAGTTCTTTTTGGTCACGGTCAAATTGTTTTATATTCTTGAAGGTAACTTGGAGGAAATACCAGAGGAAACTGATAAAGATACTGACAAATTGAAAGCAAAATGAGCAAAAGCGCAAAGAAGATGATTTCCTGTGTGGAGGGCACATTCTCAACGCATTATCTACATCAGTTTACAATGCACATAGAAGTCTGGAAACAGCCAAAGCACTTTGGACCGTCCTGGAGAGCAAATATCGAATATCCGAGGCAAGCAATAAGAAATTCCTGGTATGCAATTTTATGGATTTCAAAATGCATGATAATAAGTCCATTATTGGACAAGTTAGTGATATAATAATATATAGTCAATCAACTGAAAGATGCCAAGATTGAACTCCCTGAATCCTTTATGGTTGGAGTTATTATTTCTTGACTCCCTCACTCTTGGAATGAATATGAAAAGAAACTGAAACATGCGGAGATAGATTATGATTTAGAGAATTTACAGCGTCATCTTCGTATAGAAGATGACTCTCATAAAAGAGAACTAAATGATAATCCACAAACTGAGTCTCATTCTAAGACAAATATCGATACTACATGAATGGATTCGACGTTGTAAAGGGTTCGAAACCAGATGGATTCGAAATAAGGGATGGATTCGAAGCAGTGGAATGACTCTGTGTCGTGATGGATTCGAAGGTGATGGGTAATTGAGCAATCGTTCGAATCAGTGGGGTTGTGACCTGTTGTGAGCGGTCATCATGACCGGGAGACGAAGAGCCTCAAGTCGCCCTTGGAACCCATATAAATACGTGAGGCTAATTTCATTTTTACTTTTTACTTTTACTGTTGCAATTGTTGCTCCTTCGAACCGATCCTTCAGAGCTCTGCGTCTTGCAAGAATCGATCAGATTACACCGAGTCTTGATTTGTAATCGAATCCAATCAGGTACCTAAGGGATCAATTCGAGTGTAGAACGATGAAACTGGGATTATATCATTGGTTTCAATTCTTTCTTTTGAGAAACATGAGGAATAGTAGGAACTGAAATGGGTCGACTCGATGGTTTCGAGAGGCAAAGCTTTTTCGACTCGCATTGATTCGGGGACAGGTAGCCCGAATCGATCGAAGATGCAAGATTTCGAATCGATGTAGGAATAAGTAGTTCGAACCGATCAAGAATACAAGACTTCGAATCGATTCAGGAATAAGTAGTTCGAATCGATGCGAGACTTCGTATCGATGGTTTCGAAAGATCGTACCGGTCGATTCGAAGTAGCAATATCCCAATCGATTCGAAGGTGCTGAGCATTGATCGATTCGAGGTTATGCATAGCTCATGGATTCAAAGTGCTTCTCCACCCCAAGATTTCATCGAGTCGAACTATGCGGAGTCGAAGCATATCGATTCGACCTTCATCGATTCGACTCATATCGATTCGAGTCGTTCGATTCGAACATCCTTACTTCAGAGGCTTCTACTCTTCTGATTTGCTCCAACATCTGAACTGCGGCCATTTTCAAGTTTGAACTTTGACGAACTTAACGAACTTTAGCATACTTGACTCCGACGAGCTTTGGCCTTGCATAACTGAACTTGATTGTAAGACCATACTTGAATTTCCTTTGAAGCTCGTCGATGGAACTGTGACTTAACCAACAATACACCTGATTTATACTTGAAGTGGTCAGTAGCGTCTGGATGGTGTGGAAGTGACGGTTAGTGATGACGGTCATTTTCATTCTCAAATTTCAAAGTGTTGTCGCTCAGACGTCTTGTTTCACTTTGTAAAATCTGCTTAAGTAACGTTTAGCACTTGCACTGCACAACATATTCATACACTTCACACTGGGAAATGCACGGGCTTTTTATGTACTTATCGTTACTTTATGATGAGTTAGTTAGTTATGGAATCTTCGAGCTCTCAACAACAAGGGGTACAGGGTTCGCCTCCTCTGGTCCTTGAGATTCCCAATATTCCTGCCGACGTAATTGAACCAGCTCCAGACGAATTGCCAGAGGCTATATTTATCGAGAATCCCGTGGATTCCGTCCATTCTAATATCTCTGAATCCTTATTGGGCCGGATATGCTTGAAACACAACATATCTCTGAACGATGTATTACTACCCGGTGCTAATGACAGACCGCATAATCTGCCTGAAGGATATACTGCCTTATACCGCCATGCTTGTGCGGTTGGAACTCTTCCTCCTTTTAATCAATACCTTAGGGAAATGCTGTCATATCTAGGAATTGCTCCTTCGCAACTTCATCCTAACAGACATGCGTTGCTGAATAGTGCCTTCGTCATATTTATGGACTATCTCTTTCGCCCGCCAAGGCCGACCGAGATCAGATACATATTTAATTTCAAGAGCAGGGGCGATAGCCCATCCTTTACATTTTTGGAGGCAGTCAGAAATTGCCAAGTTATTATTGGAGCATGGACCAGACTAAGTTACTTCAAGAATGAATGGTTTTATGTCTGGTGTCCTCTTGGTTTCGCTAGGCGATGGTTGTCTAGACGTAAGTGTCCTCATATGTCGATGATCTTCCTTGATCAATAGCTTTTTTGGCATTGGTATTAACATCTTGTTTTTCTTACAGCCATTATCTCCAGACCCGATGGCGGGTACTACAAGGGCATAGTCCGAAGTCTTCAAGAAGTTTCGAGCGAGCTGAGACACATCGACTCAGTGTTGAGTGACTACAACTTAAGAGCTCTCAGCTTGATTGAAATAAATCAAAGTATAGCCATCGAAGGGATGTCAAAGCCTGCCTCAGAGAAGAAAAACAAGAAGAAGAAAAAGACAATGGCGAAGAAAATGCCCGGGGTTACAATAACCGAAGTGAGCGATGAAGAAAGGACCCATACAGATGTGGAGCTGATGGCTGATCTTTCGGGCAACTTCGAAGAGTTGGGAGAAAGACGGAAAAGCAAGACCGTTATTCCTAAAAAACTTAAATCTAAGGGGCGGAAGTCTGTAGATGTGTCTTCTCCCGCCTCCGGAGCTATAGTTTCAGAGGCCGCCCCTTCTCAGTCGAGAGATGCTTTCAAAGGACTTGATGATATTCCCATCTCAGATTTTATATTAATCCCTCACAATTCCGGGTTAGAGGAATTTCAAGATGATTTACATATGAGCGAGCCCTTTCCTTTGAGTGCGGTCAACACTTCCGGTTGGTCAGGGGGTTTACACATTTTCACACACTTCCACGGCACTACACGATCCCTGCATACTTGAACATTGCTTTTGTAGGATTCTAAACTGTGGTTTTCTTCTTATCGCAGGTGAGATGTCAGGTCGCAGATCCACTTTGGATAGGCTCCGTAATGTGCGCCGATCTTCCCCTTATTATGAGTCCCGTTGGAGGGAATCAGATAGGGACCACGGGCAAGGTTACACTAGCCAGGAGCGCCATGATCGGGATAGAGATTATTGGCGTGGCCGTTCTGGCCATGATCGTACTGACAGAGATCGGAGCCACCAGTACCGATCATGATCTCGTTCTCCTCCGCCCCCTAGGGCCCCCGTAGATGTCCTCGGGCCTTCACAGCAACAACAGCCTTCCCAATCTTCAAGGCCCGAGACTCAATGGCCTAGAGTTGAACCACCGGCAGCTGCCATCGTTGAGCAGGCTCCGGCTGAGTTGACAAACGAAGGAGCCATCCAGCTTGCTCAAATGAAAAAGGACTTCCCAGAAATTTGTATGGACGCATATGTCTTTCCTCCTCATCTCAACAGGATTCCTCAGGATGCTGAAAATATTGCGCACAGCTATATTCGTGACTTCTATGTCCAATACAAGGAGTGGTACAAAGCGGCCGTGAAAGCTTCAAAGGTAGCTTTTGACCGGGCAAAAGTTATTCAGGAACGGGATGCTGAGATTATTAAGAAAGACCGTATCATCCAAGTTCTTCAATCTGAGATGGAGTCATCTCGAAACTCTGAACTCCAGGCGCTTAAAAAGCATGATGATGTTGTGGTAAAGATAGCGAGGATGCAGCAGGCACACTGTGCCACTATAGAGGAGATGGGCCACCGTTACACCAACGTCGTGGCTGAGCGAGACGCAGCCGTTAAGGAGCTGAATGAGCTCAAGGCCAAATTTGCTGAAGTGGTGAAAGAGAAAGATGCTGCTAACACCACCGCTCAGGAGGCGTGCGACCAAGCGGTGTCACTTCGGGCCGAACTCGCCGCGGCGGTGGCTAAGTCCAAGTATGTGGATGCAGAAATCCAGGAAAAGATTATGGTAGAGCGGTCCAGGATGGATGTTGATTTTGATGATCTTCTGGTTGCATACAACGCCAACGTGCTAGAGCATAGAAATTTATCATGGTTGGGAGATGACTCTATGATTCTGTATAACGCCTGGACTAGGCTGGTGGAGGATAAGAGAGCGGCGCATCCGGATGAAACGTTGGATGATTTCGAGCTTGAGATGCGCTTGCTTACTGAGGAATAGAGGAAAGTTCTCCATGAGGCGGTGGTTTCCGTGGCGAGAGAGAGGCTTGGTTTTCAACAGATAGAGACGGGCGAGGGCTCGGGGATTGAGCATCACGAGACAAATGTTGGAGCTGTAATTCCGACACTGCCTGAAACCATTGGTGCGGTCGATCCCCAGTCCGTCCCTTGTTATAATCCTGTCCAGCCGCATTTATCTTCTGCTGATGCTCCTGCCTCTGTGTCTGCCCATACGACGAGCCAGGCTAAGGAAGGTAATCGAACGCCTCTCGTATACACTTAGTGTGTTGAATCTGAATCAATGCTCTTAGCTGACAACCTTTGCTTTTTGCATTTCAGTGACCGAAACCGTTGTCCCAGCGCCTCCTGTATCACAAGTTCCTTATACGGCGCAAGGGGCTATTGTCACCGAGGCCGTTATGACATCCACTATGGCCGGCGAAGAGGGAGAAGCGAGCATGCTATCTTTTGACGCTCAGATGATCGAAGAACTCCTTAGAGAACCCAACGATCCCTTCGTTGATCCTTCTTATGCCGCGAGTGGGGTAGCTCTTGCTGTGAGTTCTTCTATGGCAGCTACTGACACATCCAGCGCGGCCCAAGTATCTCGTGAAGATGAGATTTTGACTGATATTAGTGCCGAGATGGCCGCAGCGACCGCCGGTATGAATCCGTCGGGCCATGCCCCGCTAATGATGATATCGCCGGGCGGCACTATGGTAATCGCGAGTGCTCCTATCCCACCTCCTGCTACTGCTTCTATTCCCCTGGCTCCACCCTCCAAAAGAATCTCTGTTGCCTCAAGCTCCGAGGAAGAGGTGGACATCATGTCGCTATCTGAGGGCAAACCGGGGAAGAGTAAGAGAGTGAGGAGGAAGTCAGGTGGCGGATCCAGCGGGACTACCCCGAAGAAGAAACCAAGGAAGAAGAAAGATTGATCTCTTCCTTTATTTTGTCGTCACGTTCGGGGGTAGTGTTTCGTTTTGTTGGTTCTTTATAGCCGTGTATAGATGTGGATTCGGCTCCTACTAGTAGGAATTTTTTGAAACATCTTGTAATCGAATTGTTTTTGTTGATAATGGAAATGAAAGTATATTCCCTTCTGTCTTCAACTCGATATGTGTTTTGGTTTTGCCCCCAGTATTGGGGATAAGTGTGGAGTTGACGTATGTTTGTACTTCGTCCCGCACTCTAGGAGTACGAAGTTAAGTAATGTTTATACTCCGCCTCGCACTCTGGGAGTATGGAGTTAAATGAATGTTTATACTCCGCCTCGCACTCTGGGAGTACGGAGTTAAGGAATGTTTATACTCCGTCTCGCACTCTGGGAGTACGGAGTTAAGGAATGTTTATACTCCGTCTCGAACTCTGGGAGTACGGAGTTAAGGAATGTTTATACTCCGCCTCACACTCTGGGAGTACGGAGTTAAGGAATGTTTATACTCCGCCTCGCACTCTGGGAGTACGGAGTTAAGGAATGTTTATACTCCGCCTCACACTCTGGGAGTACGGAGTTAAGTGAAGGATCGTCGTGTATCAACCCAATTTTAGCCTGACGTGATGGCTTGCCCCCGAGCTCGGGTTTCACTTAGTGAGTGGCCGGTCGTATCATAGCCACTACTTTCTTGAATAAATCCGATTGCGTGATGGAATTTAGCTCTTCATGCATCGTGATGGTCGCATGAAGTATTTCAAGTAAATCACAGCTCTGGCTCGAAGAAATCGCATTTTATTGCTGAAATCAGAAAACATGGCAACGTCAGTTGCCTTATTATAAGTTCTAATTTCGAAATGCTGAAACAACTTTTAAAACGGAATTTAAACTAAATAGATAAACATAGCCTGTTAATTGCAGTGGCGATGAAGGCTTTCGCTATTCCAAGCCCCTGGTAAAGTTAAGCCATTAGTGGGTGATAACTTGAATTCGCCATCCTTGAGCTTTCGCTTAATCTTGCGCGACCCTCTCCACGTTGATCTCATTGGCGGGAGTGCCGGATAATCTTTCTTAGTGACTAGCTCACCGAGTTCAAAAGTTTTAAGTCGGTCCTTGGCATTGTGCAATCGGGCAACTCGATTTCGGTGTATGATTGTTCTCAAATCAACCTGGTCGCCCTGGACGACCCCAACTCCATTGATGGTTGGGAACTTTAAAGTTAAACACCACGGGGCGATTATGGCCCTGAATTCAGCAAGGGCAGGTCGACCTAAAAAGGCATTATATGGCGAGTCTACATCCAACACAATGAACTGCAATGTCCGAACCGATCTACGTTCTCCGGCTCCCAACTCAACTGGTAACTCTACCATCCCAACAGGTACGGTGGCGCTACCATTGAATCCGTAGAGATGAGTTTGGCAGGGTTTTAGATCCCCAGCTTTCATTTTCATTTGATTATAAGCATGTACAAATATGATATTCACAGAGCTCCCATAGTCAATCAGGATCCTCTTTATCCACATCGGGCCTACCCGGGTCGATATCACAAGTGGGTCGGTAGTCGGACTTCCGACGTAATCAACGTTGTTGTCTCGGAAAGTGATGTCGTTAGTCATTGCTCTCTTTCGTTTGGTCGAAGGTTTACCGTCCAAGTTATCATTATACTCGAAGTTTGAGCGTTTAGCTAAGTTGCTATATGATTCCATTTCCTCCCAGCTTCGGGTCGCTGGATGAGGATTATCACTTACAGCATTAATTACCAACCTTCCTCCGTCACGACCTGGTTCTTCCTGTCTTTCTTGACTCTGTGTATGATTTTGCTTTGAGGGGCCCGGTCCACCAGACGGCGGTGCCCGTACAAACTGGTCTAACTTTCTCTCCCTGATCAATTTTTCGACGAGGTCTTGCAGATGTCGACACTCGTTGGTATTGTGGCCGTAACTTTCGTGAAACCTACAAAACTTCCTTGTTTGAATATGCCTCTCCGATGATTGCTTCGGAGCAGGCTTCTTATACTGCTCAGCGTTGCAGGTTTGCAGATACACGTTTTCCAATGATGTATTCAAAGGTGTGTAATTGTCAAACATTGGGGTCCTACGTTGCGGGCCTCGATTTTGGTCTCTTTTCTTATCCTGACCACTGTTGACTCTCGGCTGAGCTTGTTTATTCTGTATATTTAGCTGGACTTTTCCGGAACTCTCACCGGACTGCTTGACTGCCACATTACTCTATATCCCTTCAGTTCTGGGTATCGCATCGTCCTGTTTCCTAGATTGTTTTGCGTCCTCTTGTCGCAAGAATTGTGCGGCTTTGGAGTAGAAACGATCCAACGATGCGGGGGGTTTCCCAGCTAACCAATTTCCAAATTCAGAGTCGGGATCGATCCCTTTGGTTAACGCCATCAAAATCGAGTTATCGTTGGGATTACTAATTTCCACGCAGGTTGCATGGAATCTCTCCAAGTAACGCCTGAGCGTTTCTCCCTTAGACTGGGTGACACTAGATAGGGTGTTAACGTCTTTGGGCCTAGTGACATGCATACGAAACTATTCGACAAATTTCTTAGCCAGTTGATCGAATGAAGAGATGGATCTTGGTGGCAACCTTGTGAACCACATTGTTGCGAGTCCTCCCAAAGAGATGGGGAAGCTTCGACATTTCACTGCATCATCAGCCCTTGCGGCGCTCATTGACCATTCGTATTTCAAAATATGTTGATTGGGATCGGAATTTCCTTCGTACAGAGGGAGAGTTGGCATTCTAAATCGTCGAGGAGGTTCAGCGTACAGTACTTCATCTGTGAAAGGAGTATGACTATGGGAGATTCCCCAGTCGTCATTGATAAGTCCCTGGCTCTCGCGAATCATTTGACATACCATGGTTGAAATGTCGGGCATAGACACATTCTGTGTAGGCTGAGCTAAGGTGTGACCGGGTTCCACAGCGCGAGCTCGGACCGGATGTCGTCGGCGGCCTATATCTCGCCTCCTTGGCTCCATATTTTCTGGGACGTATGGCTCAGGAGTACGCCCACGTTGTTGATTATTTAGACCCGACAGGTTTCGGGTATCAACCCTTGTTTCTACCGTGGCAGTTGCAGCGCGATCGCCTGCGGTATGCTGTGGAACAACACCTCCTCGTGATGAGGGCCCGGCCTGGGAGCTAGTTGACGGTCCGACCCTCAACTGTCCTACGGTCAAGGCGGGTTGATACTCAGTAGCTTGTGTATGACCTGCGTCCAATCGGGGACGTATAGTTCTATCATGATAGTCAGATGAAGCAGAACTTTCAGTGGACGAGTGGGAAGCATCATCCCTCCTTGTCATCCTGTGCCTTTGGCGGTTTAATTGATTGGTCAATTCAATATTAGCACGCAACTGTTCGACCAGCTGTTGCCGACTTTGAGTCAATTCCTGAAGCAATACATGAAACTCTTGTCTGGTTACTGGTTCAGATGGACCAGAGTGAGCAGTGTTGTCCTGATTGGACTGTAACTGCTGCGTGGGATTTTGTACATCCCGACCTTCTTGATTAGCCACTGTAGAAGTAGTTCTTGTGCTAACCATCCTGAGCAGTGGATTCCTTTCCTAGATTTTATACAAATCTGAATAGAATGGAAGGATTATAGATTAGAGATCTGGATCTTCCTCTTGGATTTATGCAATCCGGTATCGATGGTAGATCCAAGGAGCAGGAGAAAAAGCTGGTTTTTCTCAGTGAAAGAACCAAAGTGTTTGTACCAAAAATGGGCACAACACTCTTCGGAAGTCTTTGAAGAGATAAACGCGAAGAATGAAATTTAACATTGTGGATTATCTAACAAAAACTCCAAATAACAGAAAGGTAAAGTGCAAAGACAAGCGATTTAGAGTGGTTTGGCATTTTAGCCTACGTCCACTATGAAGTTTGATGATTTTATTGCTCGACACTTGAAGATTACAATTTCTTATAACGCAGTACAACTGGTTTTGTGAGCCAAGTCTGAATCTAAGGGGACAGTGGTGATTCTGAGTAAATCTGGCAGAGTCTGGGCGCTCTTTAGCTCTTAGAATTATCCGACCCTTTTTCTGAATGACCAGGGGCTCTATTTATAGGTGTAGGAGGCTAATATTTCGCCTAAATTGAGGGGAGACCAGTTCTGGAACGTGAGGGGGGCCATATGGCCGAAATCTGGAGATCCGGGCCCACTTTGGGATCGATTCGACCCTTGGTTCGAATCGATCAAGAAAGAGTCCAATCGAGCTGAAATTTGGTGTGGACATTCTTCATCATGTGTTTAAGCTTCTGTGAAAATTTCATAGCATTTGGACTTGTGGACCTCGAGTTATGATCGACTCAAGGTCAGGTACTCGGCTGAAATGCATCTTCGAATCAATCCCCTTCGACTCGGTTCCTTCAAATCGATCGCTTCGACTCGATTCGTTCGAATCGATTGGGTTGAGTCGATGGTTCAACGTGTCTTCGTGATGACGTGGTGCGCCTTCTTCGTATCGATCCGACTTTTGCTCCGAGATGACCGGGTCGAATCCTTGTTTTTAGCCGCGTCTACCTGGTGGACTCGAGATGTTGGATTCGAAGGTTCGCTTCCTTCGAATCGATGGTATGTTCCCTTCGTATCGATCTGGGTAACCCTTAGTCGATCGATACGAAGACTCCACTGCTTGAATGGATTCGAAGATGGGAATGTTCTAATGGACTCGAACTATTAGATTCGAACTAAGGCTTGCTCGATGGAGTTGAAGCTATGGTCCTTTTCATGGATTCGAAGGATCTCTCCTTGAGGGATTCGAGGACAGGAATACCTCGATGGATTCGAACTTGTCGCCTAATGGGACGGATTTGAACCATGGCCTCGTGGATGGATTCGAACCAATGTGCGGTTGATGGATTCGGAGCATGGCTTACTTCTGACCGATTCAAACCTATACCACTTCATCCATCTTCTATTTGGCGATATCTTAAGCATACGAACTCGGATTGTCTCGAAATTTGGAACGCTAACTTTCTCGGCCTTGCTCGACGTGTCTTATCAATTGCAGCCCAATCCAGACTCGGGCAAAATTCATCGGCATCCATAGCGGACCTATGTGTAATCGGTTTTCAAGATGGACTGTCCCTTGTCTCTAGTCGAGTTCTTGGTGTCACGGCCTTGCGAAAAGGTGGGATAACACACCTTAAGAGACTTACCTATATGAGTATGGAAATCAGGTCGTTTCCTAAGAAAGTAAGACCGCTTTCTGATGTAGACTCATGAACCAAGGATTTAAGCACATGGACATTAATGTGCTAAGCATACAGAACACTCTATATACGGAAATCAGTATGTGTGACTATTCCGGTACTATCATTAGGGGTACTTGGTTCAAGATACGTTCACCATAGACCTCGATAGAACTTTGAATGGTTTACACTAAGTGAAGGTCAAATCCAAAAAATACCTATCATTTATGTATTGGTTTCCACGATGATGCAAAACTTGATCTTGGAACTACATTGGCTTGATCCCACTTGGGTAGGTAGGTAGTCACTCTAGTGATACTACCGTCTATTTTATTTATTTTGAAAATGGGGGAAATTGTTGGAAATTTTCAAAATAATTTTGGGTTTGGGTTTGTTTTTGAAGAGGGATGAAGTGGAAGAAAAAGGAAGAAGAGGGGATGAATAGTCCCACATCTTGGAATTTAAGGAAATATATTGATTTATATATAGATTTCTCTAAGGAAGGTTGGGCCCTTTGGGCACCAAAAGCTTTGCTTTAATGTGAGGAGGGAAGTTATGCATCACCACCACACACGCGTGCTGCCGCCGCCGTCCGTCCGTCCGACCGGGTCGGGTTCAGGTCTAAAATGATGAATTAATTTTTGTTCACGGGCCAGATCCAGAATTTGAACGGACAGATTTTTGGTGGGTCATTTGAATGAAGGGACGCGACCGTTTACTAACAGTTTTAAATGGTTACGAACAAACGTGACCGTTTGTAATGGTTTCGGATTGTTAGAGAGGATGTGATACTTGACGAATGGACACCTCCTCACTACTATAAATAGTGACGCCCAGGAACCATCACAGATATATAGCAATATTTTTCTTTGTATCTTCTTCTTCTTCCTCCAGATCCGCGACACCCAGAAAGTGTTGCAGAACACTGCGTTATCACCACAGTTTGCGACGCCTGTAAAGTGTTGCAAACACAGAAACGTTGCAGATCAATTCTCTTCTTCTTCTTCTTCATTCTATGCTCTACTAAATTGCATCATCAGATATCAAATTTGAGTGTCCTTGGTCGGATCAAAATCGTACAAGTTTTGAATCCGATTACGCTGTTTCAAGGCTTCATTGAATCCTGAAGTCGATAGTTCGATAACCCATTTGTATCTGTTGGGTTGGACTATTGTCTAAGAATCTACGCAGTAGATCCTTGAAGTCAGAAGTACAGCAGTTATCATCTTCATCATTCTCGAATATTCGACAGAATTATCCAATATTTGGTTCTTTCATTGCCTTGGTATTCCTTCTTAAGGTAGTCGCATATAACTTTTGCCAATTCCAAGTTCATGATCCTTGTAAATTGGTACTTAAAACCGTAGAAAATAGGCAAGCATTGGCTTCGGACTTCCTTATCTTCTTTTCCTTGTGATTCTTCATCTGAGCCACTATGGGATTTGTAGGCAGTGGCAACACCTCATAATCATCTTGTATAGCTTCCCAATGGTCTAAAGCTTCAAGGTAGATGGTCATCCTAACAGCCCAAGCTTGATAGTATTCGCCATCAAAATTGGATGGTGGTATGGAAAAATTTGTCTCTATTTCCATTCCTGAAAGTGGATATGAATCACAGGTCCTTTAAGAAAAGTTGCTCTGATACCAGTTTGAAGTAATATAAATGGCTGAGAAAGATGAATTTTATTTTTATTGCTCACTAACTTTACAAGAAAGTCATTTCTTCTTATATAATACTGAAAAACTAATTAAAAAAACAAAGAGAACCTATTGAAAATATGACATGGCAATAAAAACAAGGAAAACTAAAAGAAAAAATCCACTAAAGACTTGGTCCATTGACCAATTATTCAGTAACTTCTTTGACAAGGCACTAAGGCACTTTCAACAGTTATGTTAGGGGTTTGACTGACCTATATGGCTCATTTATAGGCACTTGTATTCTGCATATTTATAGTAACAATTTTCTAACTTTTGAGAAAATACATTTTCGTTTTC
The DNA here is from genome assembly GCA_030737815.1 of Allium fistulosum. Lineage (NCBI taxonomy): Eukaryota > Viridiplantae > Streptophyta > Magnoliopsida > Asparagales > Amaryllidaceae > Allium > Allium fistulosum. Next base: position 356,914,744 of record CM060903.1, on the reverse strand, counting down.
TAGTCACTTATTTCTTTTATGCGAATAGGTATTGGAGGTGGCATAAGGAAAGCTACAACTGAGAAGAAAAGGAATTCCAGCATAATGGTCAATTACTGTATTTATTATGAAGTGAGACTGATTAATGTAGTACACACACTATATGTATTACCTTTGATTTGGCAAAGCAAGACCTTTACAAAATGTTGTTCGCAAATCTAAACATTCAGTTGCACTTTTGTTCTTTCTAACTACTTGTAATTCTTTTCTTTTGCAAATTTAAGTTTGTACGACTCTAGGAGCTTGCCATTTGTTTCTGAATAAAGTCATGAGCTAAGTGTGTATTATTAGGATCTCATAGGACTGGTTGGAGCTGCAGACTCATTTAGCAAGTTAGAATGAGTCTCACTTATCTTGTTCTACTTAAGGTTTGAATAGGTGTTCCTGTAGAATAGGGACATGTTGTTATTTGCTTCCTGTTTATTTGCTATATTAGTTATAGCCGTTGTAACTTGTAAAGGCTATATATATGCCTGCATCTTTTTCTTGAAATAATAAACAAATTCAGAATACTTTGTTTTTACTTTGCATACAGATTTATCAATTGGTATCAGAGCAAGGTTGAGAGAATTTAGAGGCAGCAGATCTCTAATAGTTGTGACTAGGTTAAACGATAGCAGATCGTTTACCGAAGAAGAAGAATAACGATTGCAGATCGGAGATAGCAGAAGGAATGATGGCCTCAGCCGAAAAATTTGTTCAACCTGCCATTCCAAAATTCGATGGTCACTTTGACCATTGGTCTATGTTAATGGAAAATTTCCTGAGGAGTAAGGAAATGTGGTGCCTGGTTGAAGAAGGAGTACCTACACCACCTATTGGCACATCTACAAAGGTCTCAGATGAAGCTAAACTCAAAGACTTGAAGGTCAAAAACTTTCACTTCCAATCCATTGATAGAGAAATACTCGAAACAATTCTAGACAAGAGCTCATCTAAGGCCATATGGGATTCGATGAGGCAAAAATACGAAGGATCAACAAAAGTAAAGAGGGCACAACTTCAAGCCCTAAGGAAGGAATATGAGCTACTAACAATGAAGGAGGGAGAACGCATTGATGCATACATTGCCAGGACCCTCATCATTGTCAACAAGATGAAGGCAAATGGAGAGGTACTAACACCAAATGTAGTGGTTTCAAAAATACTTTGTTCCTTAACTTCAAAGTTTAATTATGTTGTATGCTCGATTGAGCAATCTAATAATTTGGATGTTATGACTGTTGATGAGCTACATGGTAGTCTCTTGGTTCAAGAGCAAAGACTGTTAGGTCAGCAAGAGGATGAGCAGGTTCTGACAGTTGGTGAAGGTAAGAGTGAAGGGGCAGTGGTCTAGTAATAGAGGAAGAAGGGAATACAGAGGTGGCTCTAGAGGAAGAGGACAAGGTAGAGGATCCTTCAACAAAGCTCTTGTAGAATTCTATAGATGCCATAAGATGGGTCATTTTCAATATGACTGTCCTGAGTGGAACAAACAAGCTCAGTATGCAGAACTTGATGATGACGAGGAGATGGTGCTCATGGCCTACGTTGAAAAAGAACAAGCTAATAGGGAGCAAGTCTGGTTCATTGATTCAGGGTGCAGTAACCATATGAGTGGAGACAAGTCTTGGTTCAGTGATCTCGATGAAAAATTTAGACATTCAGTGAAGCTTGGCAACAATGCAAGAATGAGAATCATGGGGAAAGAAAATGTCAGATTTCAAGTGAATGGCGCAACGCAGATCATAACAAACGTGCACTATATTCCTGAGTTGATGAGCAACCTACTAAGTGTAGGTCAACTACAAGAAAGAGGAGTGGCAATACTGATTCAGGAAGGATCTTGCAAGATTTACCATCCTGAGAAGGGACTAATTCTTAAGAGCAAGATGAGCACAAATAGGATGTTCGTTCTCATTGCAACTGTGCTACCAAAGGTAACCTCCTGCTTTAATACAATTATTGAGGACTCTACACACCTGTGGCACTACAGGTATGGTCATCTAAATTACAAAGGATTAAGGACCTTGAAGTTTAAGGGAATGGTGGAAGGTTTCCCTGACATTAAAGCTCCAAGCAAGCGTTGTCAAGATTGCATATTGGGAAAGCATCAAAGAGAATTTTTTTCGAAGAGGAGTTTGTGGAGGGAAGCTCACAAGCTTCAACTTGTTCACTCAGACCTTTGTGGTCCAATCTTACCCGAGTCCAACACAAAAAAGAGGTACATTACAACTTTCATAGATGATTTTTCTAGAAAATGTTGGATATATTTTCTACATGATAAGACACAGGTCCTCGGTATCTTTAAGAAGTTCAAAGCGTTGGTGGAGAAGGAGTCAGGCCTATCAATTATGTGCCTTAGAAAAGATCGAGGTGGAGAGTTTAACTCTCAAGAATTCAATGAATATTGCAGTTCCCAAGGAATTAAAAGACAACTGACAACATCCTACACTCCTCAGCAGAATGGTGTAGCTGAAAGGAAGAACAAGACTATATTGAATATGGTCCAATGTATGTTGTTTGGAAAGGGTGTTCCTAAGAAGTACTGGCCTTAAGCTGCCTCCTGGACCATTCATCTGTTGAACCGAAGTCCAACTCTTGCAGTAAAAGATGCTACTCCCGAAGAAGCATGGTCTGATAGGAAGCCTGAAGTTCACTACCTCAAAATCTTTGGCTGCATAGCATATGCACATATACCTAAACAGAAGAGAAAGAAACTGGATGACAAGAGTGTCAAGTGTGTGGTGTTCGGTGTTAGTGATGAATCTAAGGCTTATCGACTGTATGATCCAGATGGTGATCGAATCATTATCAGTAGGGACGTGTTATTTGAGGAAGATGAGCAATGGGACTGGAACTCTGTTGGAAGTAACAAGGATCAGACATTATAGTGGAATGATGATGAAGATTTTCAGGAAACTGAACAAACCAATCGTGTGAGAATTGATCCTGAAACTATAGCTGATTATAGTAGCCCTAGTAGCACAGAGAGTTCAAGTCACAGAGATACTGATGATGTAAATCATGAAGGAAGAGTTCGAGGTCCACCATTCTGGATGAAAGACTACATCAGCGGTGAAGGTCTATCTGAGGAAGATGATGTTAATCAACTAACCTTGTTCACTTCATTAGCAGATCCGAGCAACTATGATCAAGACTGCAAAGAAATGAAATGGAAGCATGCTATGAAGTTGGAGATGGAAGCTATTGAAAACAACCAGACATGGGAACTGTGCGATCTTCCTGAAGGAGGCAAAGCCATTGGAGTTAAGTGGCTCTACAAAACAAAATTGAATGAGAATGGAGAGATAGACAAATGTAAGGCTCGTCTTGTTGCGAAAGGCTATGCACAAGAGTATGGTATAGATTATACAGAGGTGTTTGCCCCCGTAGCAAGGTGGGATACTATCAGATCGATACTTGCACTCGCAGCTCAGAAAGGGTATAAGGTGTATCAGCTTGACGTGAAATCAGCATTTTTGCATGGAGAAATATCTGAAACTGTGTATGTAGAGAAGCCTCAAGGCTATATGATTCCTGGATGTGAGAAGAAGGTGTATAAATTGAAGAAGGCGCTTTATGGCTTGAAGCAGTCGCCTCGTGCATGGTATAATAGGATTGAAACCTACTTCAGGAAATCGGGTTTTTTAAAATGTCCATATGAGCATACATTGTTTCTAAAGAATGATCATGCATGTAATGTGCTAATTGTGTCACTCTATGTAGATGATTTAATTGTGACAGGAAATAAGACATCCATGATTGAAGAATTCAAGCTCTCCATGATATCAGAATTTGCTATGTCAGATCTTGGCAAGATGAATACTTCCTTGGAGTGGAAGTAATTCAGAAGGAGTCTGGCATCTTTATGTGTCAGCGGAAGTATGCTCGTGAAATACTTGAGAGGTTTAAACTGGAATCTTGCAATCCAGTTCGTAACCCTATTGTCCCTAGAGTAAAACTTGTGAAGGAGGAATCAGGAAAGCGAGCAGATGCATATATGTACAAACAGATGGTTGGTTGCTTGATGTACATGGCAGCAACTCGTCCTGATCTCATGTATGTTATCAGTTTGGTTAGTAAGTTCATGGAGAATCCGGTAGAAGCTCATATGCAGGCCGTGAAATGTGTATTTCGTTACATCAAAGGCACTATGGAGTATGGCATATGGTACAAAAGGGATGGAAACAAGACTCTAATCGCATTCGCTGATTCTGATTATGCTGGAGATGTTGAGAGTAGAAGGAGTACTTTTGGTTATGCAATGTTGTTATGTGGTGTAGCAGTCTCATGGTCATCCAAAAAACAGCCTGTTGTTACACTCTCAACTACAGAGGCAGAGTTTGTTTCGTCGGCAGCATGTGCATGTCAGGTGATTTGGTTGCGCAGGATACTAGAAAGCATTGGCTTTGCTCAATAAACAGGTACTATCATTTACTGTGATAATATGTCAACAATCAAGCTTTCAAAGAATCATGTTCTGCACAAGGGAAGCAAGCACATTGATGTTAGATTTCACTTCTTGCGTGATCTTGTGAATGAAGGAGTAGTCAAGTTGATATACTGTAGTACCGAAGAACAAGTGGCTGATATAATGACAAAGCCTTTAAAGCTTGACACTTATGAGAAGTTGAGAGGTATGCTCGGAGTATGTTCTGTAACTATAGTAAACTAAAGTTGGGTACTTTCAGTTTAAGGGAGGATGTTTTAGGATCTCATAGGACCGGTTGGAGCTGCAGACTCATTCAGCAAGTTAGAACGAGTCTCACTTATCTTGATGTACTTAAGGTTTGAATAGGTGTTCTTGTAGAATAGGGACATGTTGTTATTTGCTTCCTGTTTATTTGCTATATTAGTTATAGCCGTTGTAGCTTGTAAAGGCTATATATACACGCCTGCATCATTTTCTTGAAATAATAAACAGGTTCATAATACTTTGTTTTTACTTTGCATACAGATTTATCATGTATAACTGTATTGAAAATGACTGCAGCCTATGGCAGTTTCAAAACTACATAGTTACTTTTCTGTTCAAATTCAGTTCTTTATATTATATATGCTTGGAAAACAAATGCATAAGTTAATAGTGCAAATTTTTTTGCAATATATGTTACTTACAGTAATATAAAGCTAAAGTTGTTTGCCTTTCACTATTCTTACTTAATTCTCTTCAATGAAATATCGATCAGATTTATGCTTTGAACAATAGAACTTGCCCTTGGCACACAAAACAGTTGACCTGCTAATATATCTACCAAAGTATGTTTTAAATCTTTTGTTGTTATTCATTATTAATTTAACATATGATGTTAGTCGTTGAATTTCGTTCCACTTCTAAAACCCTTTTTAATTGAAGAAGGCTTAGAAGAAAAAAGCTTATGAATGCGAATGAAAGCTGAAATATATACACATGAAATATCTGTACTTTGAATGCCAGGTTATGCATGCAACAGGTCACGCACGCAATTATATTCATAAAACATGTGTATTGCTAGCACATCCAAAATTTAAATGAAATGCTCATTCACCATGTTATAAAATGCATACACACGTTATAAAAATGAATAGATTGCCAGGTATGTATATTTTCAGTGATTGCTAGTGGAACATCAATATAAAGTAGATAAAACATAAAATATGCCAACGGGAGGCGATGGCTCCATATTGCTAGCGAAGGCTGTCAAATTGTTCGTGACACTTGCATATAAATTTGATGTCCAATGACCTGTATTTTAGCACGCGATGTCTAATTAAATTTTAAATGCACGATGACTTATATTTTAATGTGTGAGAAAAATGTAAATTTTAAAACACGACTTTCTATATTTTAAAACTTCAAAATAAATTAAGGCACAATAGCCTATGATTTTTAAAAGTTGGGAACAGCTATTTTGTAACCTTTGAAAGATTTTCACCATATTTTGAGGCTGAATTTTACTTAAACAAAAAATGAATTTTGTTGAGTATTTTGATAGGATTTCAACAAAAAACAAAAACATATTAGTCCATGTTTAAAAGAGTTTAAAAAAGAAGAAATTACTTTAAAAAAGTAATTTGTGTATAAATTGACTATCAAATTAAATACATATACTTAATTGATTAATCAAAGCATAGGAATACATTGCCAGCAATTCGAAGTGTGATACAATTTTATAGAAATACATTTGCCTCACATGTGATCTAGGCTATATTTGTTGGATCATGTGTGCAGTAATATTTTCGAAAATACGCTAATATTGGGTACATACAGGAACCACACTTTTCTTTTTGGAATTAACTTTTACAGCAATGTTATCCCGAGCAGGTGGTCTCGATTTTGTTAACAATGGAAGTAACCAAGTTTTAATTAAATATTTAAATGAGCATCCCTTGTTGCAATCGAATCTATTTATGTCATTTAATATCATCAACTCATATTTCATAATAAAATCCAAGAAGTCGGATTTGAAAGGAGAGATAAAATTTTAAATACTCTTCGTGGTAATCAAATATGTTAATTTTGTTGAATTCTGGCTAAAGCATATAGAATTTTTTTAAATTGAAGTAACAAAAATAAACGAAACAAGTCATTACAAATGGTTGTAGTTACATTTTCAAATAAGTAATAATATAAACAATTAAGTGTTCCTGTGTATATAAGACGGGTTTGCACAGTTTGTAAACAAAATACACTTGTGCTTGTTTTAAAAACACAAGTCCGAATCATTGACCTTTCCTATATCACCATGAGCCATTAAAGTGCTTTATAAGACATCCATCCAGGAATCATAAACAAACACACTTTTTGTTTGTTTAAGAAACACAAGTTAAAGTCACTAATCCTCGCTACCTCACCATGAGCCTTTAGATCTTTAAATGTTGCATCCATCCAAGATGCATAGATAAACACACTTAAATTTGCTAAGAAACACAAATCCAAGACATTATCACTACCTCACTGTGATCCATTAGCTCATTACACATGGATTCCCAACAGGATGCATAAACAAACACACTTTTTTTTGTTTAAGATATACATATGCAAGTCATCGGTCCTTGCTAACCTCATCATGAGCCAATTGATCGTCACATGCCATCCATCTAAGATGTGTAAACAAACATATTTGATTGTTCAAGAAACACAAGCCCAAGTAACCGATTCTTACAATATCATCTATAAGCCATTAGCTCGTTCCATGTGGCATCCATTTAGGATATGTAAATAAACACACTTGTGTTTGTTTGAGAAGACCAAGTCTTAGCTATATAGGTAACATAAATAAAGCTTATTTTGCACGCAACTCTTACTCACATTTCTTCAATTTCTTCACTTTAGGTAATTATTATGTATCAAAACTATTAAAGTGAAATGGTAGAAGATATGTTCAATGAAAAAGATGAGTACATTCAAATAGTTATCCCAAGTAGTCAATAATTCAGGCATGGGTACAAATAATTCATCATTAAAAGATTAAATGATAATTAATATTGTAGTATTATAGGCATATAACATTGTAGATATAAGAAATTTTACAAAAACAAGCACATATAATGTTACATTGTTTTGCTGAAATAAAACCTACTATCTTCTAAAATATATATCAGATGAAATGAATGCATATTTTAAATATGGACTAAATGTTGCAAAAAAACCTAGCATATTTCCAAACATTAAAATCTCCATTGCAACACAAATGTTAAGCTATTGTATATTTATGGATCAACAAGATGAATATTTTAGGCTTTCATGTCCAATAATAATAAAGTGCATAAAGGAAACTAGAACACAATAATCAAGAAGTTCGATGGCAAGTACCGCCATGCACGGGCCCAAACGATATTGCATAGTTGCTAGCTAAGGCAAAGAAAGGGAATTCCAAGTATGTTAGATAGTTTATAATACATTAGAATTGTAAGAATCGCCCTACTTCTTAGAAAGAAATATAAAGACTTAATGGTATGATTTAGGTGCAATTATGTAATTTGTTACATATATCTAACTATGTAATCAATCTTGTTCATAACAAATATGTTTGTTTTCTTTTATATACTTTCTTATATTGTGAGAAAATTAATGAAGTAATTAATTTAAAATGCATAATAAGAATATTCTTAAATAAAACGTTATGTGATTGTAGTTGCAAATAATTGCATTCGTAAGTAATCACAATATAAAATACCATTTCGTTTTAAATATTCCTGATCAAGATGTTATGGAAAAGGATATCAATACATCCGTTGAGATTATAGTTCTTAACGCTCACCCTTGGCTGCTAGGGGCACCATGAGTTAAAGTACTCATAGTTATTGAATAACTATAGAATGACTCATTCGAGTGTTTCATGTTGATTGGTGAGAGCTAGGTCAAATAGGAAATCTTAGTATGGCGGTGTTACATAGTACCCTCAACTTGAGAATAATGTGGAATTATGTAACAATATGCATCTTAGTGAGTCCAAAATTTCGCTATATCGAAAATCCAGGTCCACCAAAGTATGGATCATTAGTATTGGTATCCTACAACAGCAAAAGCATATCAAAGCACAATCGATATAAACTCATAGTGGAATAGTAAAATATATTAAAACATATGATTAATGACCAAGACTAACACCTCTGAACTCTAGTGCCCTTGTTAGTGTTAAGCATGCATAAGAAAATATGTTCTTTCATCGTTCATGCCTTGTATGAGTGCCTATCCCTCAAAAGCTATCACGTGGGTTATAGTAAGGAGGGGCTCGGGTCAACGTTCTGGTAACTAGTAAATTACACACATTATACATAACCCGAGTTTATACCAATTGTCTTCCATTATATGTTATGTTTATTTACTTAGTCGTCTTGACTTCACATACGCGTATGATAGGCTTCATCTACTTGAGGTAAACAATAACAACATACTTATATACACACACATACACACATCTTATTAATGAATTTCTTTGCTAACACATAAAAAGTGCAGGGGAACAGGAATTTAACTTAGTGAAGGCTTTGGAACACCCTTATGGACCTCAACGAGGGTTTGGAAAAGCGATACTTGGTTGAGAAGGGGCTTAGGTAAATAGGTTTACTATGTTTAAGTCCATAATGTTGTCATAATGGTTTAAGTCAAAGCTATGCCTAAACTTATGTTGAAGTCATGTCATGTTAAAATCGATTATCATATATCAACCTCATTCAAATGGGTAATTAACTCTATGCATGTTTTAGTATTCGAAGCAAGCTATGATAAAAATCACATGTCCTTTGAAATTCAAAACAAGCCATAAATCTTGAGATCTTTATTTATATGACATGAAATAGTTGAATATACATAGCCTTATGTGTACAAAGTTTGAATGTTACAATAGAAAAAAAAATCCCAAATCAATTTAGGGTTACAAAGTTTAAAATGTAAGATGTTTGAAAAAGAATGATTCCGCCATCCTCCATGCCCCTAGTTCGGTATTTATAGGGGTAGTAAGATGCGGCATAGATGTTAGCATGCCTATTCTGCGGCATTGAGGTCCATCTCGATGGTGGTAAGGATATTGCTTTGATTTTATAACTTGCAACATTATTTAGTGTATTGATGGATTATTGCATCATTAAGGAGCGACATTGATATTAAGCGACATTGATAACAGGCGGCATTTGCAACATGCGGCATTGATAACATGCGGCATTGATGGAGATGACATTGGTGATGAGTGGCATCGAAGAGGAGCAACATCAGTGGGAAATGACATTGAAGAGATTTCGTATCAACCCAAGGCGATATTAACTAGATGCGGCATCCATTCTTCCTTCAAAGATGAAGTATGACATTGATTAGAACACGGCTTCAATGAGGGGTGACATTGATGATAAATCATGTCACTATAACATTGATGGCTTTCAATATAGTAGTCTTCAACATCACTGCTTTCTTGATGAGATACGACATCATTCATTCAACTCTATAAGTGGATTGCGGCATTGATGCCATTCGAAATTCCTAGCTTTATTGATGACCTGCGACATTGTCTATTAACCCTTGTTGATGTGGGGTGGCATTGTATGCTTTTAGCATTGGTTTATCTCCACACTTTCGACATTGCTTGTTGATGTGAGATCATGGTTATATCGAAATGTCATATACCTTCGGGATCATAGTGATAGTAGTAACATTCCCTCCCCCCATTGTAAAGGAAGCATTGACATTTTAAGTCAATAATCTCAAAAATAGTAATTATCTCCCATCGTTATGCTAATCCAACTATCCATTTAAAATTAATCAATGGCTACTGCTTTTCTTCCTCACCATTATAAACAGGGTTGTTAATGAGTACTTGAAAAATCTGAAATCCGTTCGGTTTTATCAAGATTATAGTCATTTTTTCTATATTTTAGTACGTAAAAGATGGTCGTATACTATTTTATCCCGATAAAAAAATTAATATGTATATAAAAATTAATTTTTACCGCTTAAAATTATTTTTCGTAGTGTATTTTTTTATATTTAGTACAAAAATAGATTTATAATAAATCAAAATTTTCTATTTATTTGTTTAGATTTATTGGTTATGAACTGGTCGAATAATATCCGATATCCGTCCACATCTCCGGACGCGGATATCCAATATTCGAAAATGATTTCAGATATGGATACGGATATGGCAATATCCATACATGAAAGTATCTGTTTACAAGCCTAATTATAAATAATCAAGCTTTTCCCTCTTCTGCCCTTTTATATGTATTTCAAAGTCAGACAAAAAAGATTTTAAATTCATAAAAATTCAAAAATTCATATCTCAGGCATCCAAACAATTACTAAGGTATGATTTTTGATTTAAATTGCATCAATTAACTTGAATTAAGAAGCGTTATACCAAATTCATTATTAAGGTTTTGATTGAGTTTTATCGATTCCGATCTGACACTTGGGTCTAATTACACGATTTTGATATTAATATTCATATTATCGTTTAGATTAATGATCGATTGTGCTTATAGATTGAATTAGCGTTGAATTTCTATGTCACTTGGAAAAAATTTAGATTAGTTAATGGTTAGGCAACATTGATTTGGAAGCCTGGACATTTATAGTTTAATGATGAAACGAATAGTCTATCAAACCTGAAACCCAACATCGCCTTGCGTTATACCGACATTGAAGTTTTACGACATTTACTAGGATGTTCAATATTGATTAATTCATCATATTTTACTTTAAGATTGATATTTTACGATATCATTTTGATGTTCGATATCAAATAAATTATCTCTTGTCTATTATTCCAACAACACTTCCTGTAGTTTAGAGAATTAATAGCGCAAGGTCATTATGGAGCTAATACATAAAGTTGAAACAACCGATTTAAATTATAGTGTGGCATTTTATTATGTCGGCATTAACTAGAAGCATTGTCGTATAAATTCAATATTGTTTTATGGGATTATTGTACGACGTTGATAACCTTACCATATGCTATTATCCTTCTTTGGTAATTATTTTCAATACCCTTACGACATAGTTATCTTACGACATAGTTGTTGTATAATTTCATAATCTACTTATACATTTAGCGTTTTTGAACTATGTTGACATTACTCATTGATATTTGTTATTTTATCATTCTGACATTGACTATGGTTGTGGCATTATGTTATAGTTATGTAGTTCATAATTGATGTGCCATCTTTTGTTTTAGCATACAATAACCTATGAGCACTCCAAATTTCATAAAATATCTAATATTTTTCTGATATGGTATAATATCACCTGGCAGACAAATGGAAGGCAAGAAGATAGTCCGGAATGGAATCAAGAAAAGCAGTAAAGGTCCTAAAGCTTTTCCATTTGCTAAGAAAGGTGGTCATCTTCTTAACCCATTATATATTACCACCCAAGAAGAAGTGGACTGTATTCTTAAGTAATTTGGTATAACGAGCATAGAAGCTGTTCCTACCGGTCCTACTGGTAGAATCGACAACCCTCCAAAAGGATTTTTGCCTTTACTCCAATTCACATATGGCACTCAAGATACCTTCCTTTCCTTGATTTTCTTTTGAAATTCATGAAGCACCTAAACATCGCCCCAATCCAATTAACCCCAAATTCATACACATATTTGACTTGCTTAGGGGTTCTTGCCAGGGAGGCCAAACTTCCCACTCTTAGTGCTGAAATTCTTCATACCATAGTGAGCCCTGAAAAAATAGGTGAGCGGCAAGGTAATCCATTGTATCACATTCGTCCTCTTCTGAAAAGCCTGGTCATCAATACCGTCAACATGACTAAGGACTGGGAAACTCGGTTTTTCGTCAAATCTATTCAAAGATTAAACTTTCTTCTTATAAATAAGTTTCCATTTTTCATTACTTATGTTATATTTGTCACATTCTTACAATGGACGCTTTCCTTTAGGTCTAGCTCCTAAGCAGTTAAGCTCCTCTGATAATGAAACTATTAAATCCCTGACTATGGCTTCTTGGAGCATGGGTGATTGACTTGCACTTCTGACAGAAGTGAATATTCGTCATTACTCGCTAATTCTACACAATCATATGATACTCGGGGAACCTCCGATGGTGAAAGGAAATTCCCAAGTGAAATGGTCATTGGTCATCAATAACATAATGCTTTCTCTACTTCCTCTCCAGTTCAACCTGAGCCCGTTGGTAAGTTTGTATTATAATTAGTATAGAGTTCCTGATGTCATTGGTTTTTTAACTTCTTTCTTTGCTTTAGGCTCATCTGCTCTCGTCGTTGCTTCTAAAGATAAAAAGGACAAAAAATATACTCCTGTCTTAACCGAATCAAGTGAACCTGGTCCTATTGAGGATTCTATTGATAAGGCAATAGAGGGCGCTTAAAGAAAAGCTAGTGGTGATGCTCTTGCTAATATTCCATCTCCTTCCCTAAGTAAAAAACCTTAGCTGGAGGGCTATTATACTCCTGTTATTGTGGAAGAGGAGGCACATGTGAATATTGACTCAAGCCCAAATGTACTCAAGCTGGAATCTCTTGGGCATGAAATTTAAGAATCAACTGAGGTAACTCATCTCTGGATCCCCTCCTTAGGATTTCTCTTCTACTTCTTCGATAGCTCTTAGCCGCTTATATGTAGATCTTAGTCTATCTCCTTCACCAAATGATCCTCTTCCTTCAGAGGACCAAGCCCGGTCTCCTATGGCAAATTTTGATGATCTTGTTCGATTGATTATCCAATCTCCTTCTGTTACTTCTCTCGGGTCATTGCAACCTTCAATTTATTCCAAGGATCATCACTTTGTTATTCTTAAACAACTCTTATCAATATGTATTGTATTTCCTTTTGTTTGATTAGTTTTTAGCCCTTTAGATCCGGTTCTTACTTAGGCTTGTTATACATTCCAGGTAGGAAAACATATGTTTCTTCTTCAAGAGGCTTCTCAAGGGCCTTCCAGTGAAATAGCCAAGCTCAAAGGATAGATCTCTTCGCTTAATCATGGTATAATCGATATTGCAGCAGCAAGGGAGGAGTCTATTACTATAAAATAGAAACTCATCTCCTTACTCAATGAGGATAAAAATGCTAGGAAATTGCTAGAGAAGGAGGTGGAAGTGTTAAAAGCAGACCTTTGAAGGCCAATAAAGAGAAAGCCGAGCTAGTTGAGAAGGAAGTAAAAACACCAAAAGCAGATCTTAAGAGGTCCAACAAAGAGATGGTCAAGTTGGCTAATGATAATAAATCTCTGAAAGATAAGCATAAAAGGAAAAGGGACCTACTCAAACAACATTATTAAGGATGCAAAGGAGAAAGTTCTCTTTTTCCTCAATAAAGCTTTCATCAAGATTACTGAAAATTGTTTCGAAAAGGCGTTGCTCGTGGCATATGGCGATAACATCCAAATTTGTCAAGATTTACACTTTCCTTCTCTCCCTGATTGGAATGAGAAATTCAAAAGGAAGTTTAGCCTCATATTAGGGAGGGCTCAGGGGTCCCTTTAAGAAGAGTTTCCTGATAAGGAGAAGATTGACGCTAAAAGGTTATTAACTTTTGATGATCCCATGCTCGAAGAGGAGACAAATTCTGAGGAGGGAGAGGATAATGAGGATGACAATGATGATGGTGGTGGCGGCAGAGATTGAAATGGTCCTTCAGATCCACGAGATGAGGGAAATGGATTAGATGATCCTAACTTAGACTCATCTGCCCATGATGCGAACATCACCGAATTCCCCGATCCTCAAGACACCACAAAGAAAGACTCTACTCCAAAAGATAGCACTTCTCCCAGCCACCACCAAAAAGGAAAGACTCAAGCTTCGCATCCCAAGTCCCAGTTTCTTAGGTATGGAACTCGTCATTTAAATATTTAAGATTATCTGCTTAACCTCCAATTGATAAGCTCAAGTATTATTACAAGATTCTTTATACAAAGAGTGTGAATAAGGTGCGTCGACTGAGTAGGGAAACTGAAAGGCTGGTTAAAGAATACAATGACTTGTCTAACAAATATAAGCGCCTCTCTGGTGATACCATGTAGTTAAAAAAATTTAAGGAGAAATAGGTTGCCCCTTGCTTGAAAAGAGCTCGCCTCCATTGGGACAAGATTATGAAAGAGAATGTGGAATTGATGGCTCTCTTTTGGATGTTAATTGATGACAAAAATGTTTTAGTGGAGTTTCTCTATAAAGTTTACTCCAGAGGAAAATTTGTTTATTTTTCTTACTTGGGTGAGAATAGTGGGGATTTAATTAGGCGTCTTCATAAAAGATATTTAGATGATCATGGGTATGATCGTTATCCTTGGGATTACTGGAACCTTCCTAGGATGGAGGCCATTCCACTATCTCCTTATTCTCCTCCCCCTAATGAAATTAAATACAGCAAGGACAAATTTATTTCTAAATTTTATAAAGGATCAATATTGTACGATCCCAAATGATTGTATAATTGTAATGTATAATTCAAAACTTTATCACTTTAGTTTCTCTGTTTTTAGTCTAATTTTCACATGTTATACGGATTAAGGAACCTTCCAATAGCCATATTCCCATGGAACTTTTAAGTACCAAGTTAAGGAGAAAATTTAAAGGGAAGTCTTTAATTTTCAAAACATCTATGTTAGCAAAGCATTGCTTTCTTAGAGATTTACAAAAGTTTACACGGGATGTCCTCACATTCGTTTCGACTTCTTGGGCAATGAGAAGGATAAAATACTCAATGAACTTCGAACTTACCAGGCCAAATTTCTATGTGGTCATATTAGCCCTTTTGCCAAGAAATGTGACTATCATCAATTTCCTCCAGTTAATATTTCGGTGGGTACTAAAGTTTCTTTCGATTCTACCCTTAATTTATCTGCTAGGTCATTTGAAAAGGCAAAAACTATTGTCTCAATACTTTAGAAGTTAATGTAATGTTTAAAGTTGAGTTGTGATGTAATTTGAATTTGTTAGTTGTTTGTAAATTTTGCTATTACTGGTCAAAAAATCTTACTTTCCACGTATCAATTTCTTATTTGTTTATTCAGAATAGGAAAACCTATTAATGGTCACATCTGGTCCTTTAGATGTTATTTTTTGGCTAAACGATATTAAAGATAGACCGATAGTCGATATTGAAAAGAAGCACTCTTTTTAAGACGCTTTGGCTTTACAGTTTTTGAACAATCAAAAGAGCAAGAGTGGCATAGAAATATTATCAATTAAGATTAATGTTCAAACACTTCAAAGAAATGAACTCCAGTTTAGAGGTTCAAATTAATGAAAAAGAAAAAGGATATCAAGGATTGAAAAACAAGATAGACAAGGTCCTAGGGTCCAGACCTTTTGAGATTGACGCAGAAATGGCTAAATTACATCAACAAATAAATAACCTTGAAGTGTATCTCCTGAAGAGTCAAGTATCCGGCCAATCTTTGGACCTTATTATGAGTGGAGGCGATTCTAGTCTTCCTACTCCTGGAAAAATGATAAGACATCAATTTTTGACTAGCAAGGAATTTCCTACCTTGTTCAACCCTACTCCGGGCCTAAGTAATGAAGTGATCTCTAAATGGAGTAGACAATCAAATTTGAGTGCATGTAGTTTTTAATAAGAAATATAATGAATTTTTTTTCAATGTCTCAATAATTATGAAAGCCAGGTTGAAAACCTTGAGCGTGAAAGGCTTATGCTCGAGCAAGAGATTGGGGAATTAAAGAGCACGATTCAGACCTTTAAAGGAGCCAATAAGACTCTTAAGCATGCATTGAAGACTCAAATTGACTCAGTCGAAGATGCAAACACTATTTGAAGAAAAGAGAAGAAACTAAAAGAGCTTTCGGATGTGGCCATTGGTCACTTTACTGACTCTTCATCAGTTGCTGAAGATCTGAAGAGGATGGAATAGTTGCCCTTTAACAAAGAACTTCTTATAGATCTTTGAATAGACCCTTTTGTAGTTCATTTCATGTACCTATGATTATTGTATTTAACAGGTAAATTGTTAATAAACTCATACCTGAATGGCAAATATTCTATTCTTTTATCTTTGTTTGAGATTGGGAATTAATTTACCAGTTGCAATCTGGTACTTTGTAGTTGTTTTTTAGCATAATTTTCTTTTTATATTTCGAGCCTTTAATATAGAGATCAATAACTTGCTTGTTAAGAGAGCTAGAAACCTTGCACATTAAGCACTTAGAATTTTAGTGGTATGCAAACCAATCTTAATGTTTGAATCTGCCTTTTCATCAATAGACATTTAATAGCTTTATTTAGTAATAGAGACTCCCTCTACTTTAATAGGAAATTTGAATTTCGATACGAATTGAGAGCCAATTTAATACAACCTTTGCTTTAGTACTTATAATTTCATATGAATAGGGAACCAACTAACTACAGGGAACCCATATGAGACCAAAATATCATCTGATAATATCATGAATAGTAGACCAGAAAACTCATCTGGCGATAGTGCAAATAGAAGACCAGAAATTTATTTGCCAATAATAGAAGTCCAAAAAATCAATTGATCCATAAAGACCGCTTTATCCATGTTTTGAAACGTAATAGCTCATATTCGACTTGTTCTTCCTCTAGAAGATGACTTGAAACTGTTATATAGTCCTCCCTATAGGAGACGTTGTAGATAGGCCGAAGGCGTAAGGTGTTAAACCATCCTCCCTTTAGGAGGTAATCCGAATAGGCCGAAGGCTTAATGTGTCATATCGTCCTCCCACTAGGAGACACTGTAGACATGCCAAAGACTTAAGGTGTCATACCGTCCTCCCTCTAGGACATGCTTCAAACAGGCCGAAGGCTTAAGGTGTCATACCATCCTCCCTCAAGGAGGCACTCCGGACAGGCTGAAGGCTTAAGGTGTTGCACCGTCCTCCCTTTAGGAGGCGAACAGGCCGAAGGCTTATGGTCTTGATCAATTCTTTAAGATGTTTCCTTTATTGTATGAACCCCTTTCCTTCCGTAGACATTTTCTCCTAATTTCTATTTATTTATTGTGCAAAGAACAAAGTTTCAAACGCTCGGATCATTTTCTTCTGAATGGGAGGTTTTTTGGGTTTCATTAGTGACCCCATTTTGATGATTTTTTGAACTGTTTCTGCCAAAATATGATGTTCGCCAGTCTTATGTCCATTCACCTTATGGTAAGTATAATAATCTCCCTTTCTAATAGACTCAGGATGGCTCCTTGACTTATAGAAAGTGGGGAAGTTTCCACTATTTTTTTCCATGGCGAAAATGTGGGAGAGGGGTTTGTTTAAGTCTACATAATTAGATTCAGAAATCTCCCTTAATCTTTCTTTTCCTCTTTCATTCCTTTTTTTCCTTTTTTGGGATGATTAAAGCCAAACTTTTCCTTCTTTTTATTTTGTTGTGACCTCTTTTGGGCATGTAAATCTCATCCATGTGGATGAACTTGTCAACTTGGAAATAGTATTATAGATTTTACATCCATGAATATAAAGATCTTTCCATAATGGGGTTCGCTCAATTAACCCCGAACGTACTACCATTAGTTTTTCCATATCGGTCACATTTCTTGTTCTCAGGGCTTCTGTATTAAATCTCTTCAAGTATTCACCTAGCAATTACTCTGGCTTTTGCTTGATATCAGCTAACACATTAGAATCTATAATAGGGTCTTTGCACATGTAAAAATGTACCAAGAACTCATAAGAAAATAGGTGCCAAGAGTAGATAGTCTTTTCTCGATAATGCATATACCATTTGACAACTGCTCCATGAAAAGTTATAGGAAAGAGCCTACGACGTACAACCCTGGAAGCATTATACAAATCCATTAGACTTTCAAAAGCTTAAAGGTGATTGTTTGGATCAGTAGTTCCATCATACTTTAGGAAAGGAATCTTGATGTGGGACAGAATTCTAGTAGCCATTGTTTTCTATGTGAAAGGATTTTTTGAGAACTATTATTATTTTCTGGGTTAATGGTCCCTTATTTCTTACGAGCAAGTATATCCTTTGTTATTATTTGGTTGGGCATGTCTTTTTGGAAGGTTTCATCGTTATAGTAATTCCTTTCATAGGACTTATATTCTTTGTATGGAATCGAGCTTTCTAATTCCTCAGGTAATCTTCATGTCAATTTTTCTTAATTCTTCTTTCGATAGTCTACCCTAGCCCTTGAAGAATGCATTTCTAGTTCCTTATCTTGGGTTTTTCTCTTCCCCAATGGGTTCATAACGCTTTTATCCTGACTTTAGTATATTGAGGTTTCTTTTTGGAAATTCCACTTCATCTCCTTTTCCATAAGCTTTGTCGTTTCACAAGATTCTCGAGATAGAGCCTTCTTAAGGAGCTCTAGCATAACTATTAGTTGTTGTGTCAAATCCTGGGCT
The DNA here is from genome assembly GCA_030737815.1 of Allium fistulosum. NCBI lineage: Eukaryota > Viridiplantae > Streptophyta > Magnoliopsida > Asparagales > Amaryllidaceae > Allium > Allium fistulosum. The sequence continues at coordinate 356,895,924 of CM060903.1, read as the reverse complement.
TTAGCTTTACTGCTCGCGAGCTTTGTTAAGGTCGAAGGTTGTCCAAACTCCGTATTATCTAAATTGAAGCTTGAAATGATATTTTTCTCCAAACTCATCTATTATGCAACTTCTTCATTTGGGATGTTATCTTTCTTGGTTCTTTCAATTTCTCTTTAGTTTCAAGAAGAAGAAATGAGGAGGCAGAGGTTCAAGCCCTGCTTCTAGCGCCAAAATGTTAACGAATTTTTTCGCTAACGCCCAAAAAGTGCAAGGGGGAGGAATTTTATTAAGTGAAGGCTTAGAACACCCTTATGGACCTAAATGAGTGTTGGAAAAAGCGACACTTGGTTGAGAAAAGGCTTAGGTAAATAGGCTTAGTATGTTCAAGTCCATAATGTTGTCATAATTGTTCATGTCAAAGCTATGCCCAAGCTTATTTTAAAGTCATGTCATCTTGAAGTCGATTATCGTAGATCAACATCATTCAAATGGGTAATTAAGTCTATGTGTGTTTTAGAATTCGAAGAAAGCTATGATAAAATTGCAAGTGCTTTGGAATTCAAAACAAGCTATTAGTCATATGATCTTTATTCATAGCCATGAAATAATTGAATATACATAGCCTTATATATACAAAGTTCGAATATTACAATTGGCAAAAATCCCTAAATCAATTTAGGGTTAAAAAGTTAAAAATGTAAGAAGTTGGGAGAAGAATGATTCCCCCTTCCTCCATGCCCATAGGTTGGTATTTATAAGGGTGGTAAGACGCGACATAGATGTTATGCGGCATGCCTGTTCTACGGCATCGATGTTCATCTCGATGGCTCTAAGGATATTGCTTTGATTTGATAAATTATGGCATTCCTAAGTGTTTGATGGATTATTGCATCACCAAGGAGCGGCATTGACAACAAACGGCATTGGCAATAGGCAACATTGATAATAGGCGGCATTGATAGGAGATGGCATTGGTGATGAGCGACATTGAAGAGGAGCGACATCAGAGGGAAACAACATTGAAGAGATGTAGTATCAACCTAAGGCGATATCAACTAGACGCGACATCCATTCTGCCTTAAGAGATGAAGCGACATTGATTAGAACGTGACATTAATAAGGGGCAACATTGATGTCATGTCACTATAACATTAACGACTTTAATATTCTTCATCATTATCACTTCCTTGATGAGATATGGCATCATTTATTCAACTCTATAAGTGGTATGCAACATCGATGGCATTCGAAATTCTTAGCTTCGTTGATGACCTATGACATTGTCTATTAACCCTTGTTGATATGTAGCAGCATTGTATGCTTTCAGTATTGGTTTATCTACGCACTTTCGACATTACTTTTTGACGTGAGATCATGGTTATGTCGACATGCTGCATACCTTTGGGATCAATAGTGATAGTAGTAACATGCGCGCACACACACACACACTAATATATATAAGTTTCACAATTCCTGTCTTGGACCAAGATACTTTCCCTACTAGTAATCTAGCACCTCATTGGGATCCGTCGTCAACGTAGTATCGCATCTTCACTGCTGTGCATACCAAGGAACTCCCGTAATACCTAATAATGGCATTACCACTAATTAGCTGTATTCTATCTCATTTTTGAAAGACCTCCTTTAAATGGTTATTTAGCCTTTCCTTCTAACAATAAACAAACTGACAAAGAACGTGAGACAGTGCATGTTGTAAACGTGATCTACACTAGTAGGAGGTATAGTCCGTTTAGGCGTAACCCCCATCTTTCCATTGAACGCTCAGGACCAATAACGATCTTGACCTATGTAAACAGCTCCTACCCATATATATGATACCAATCTCACTATCATAGCATCAAGCCTAGCTCAGCGTCCCATTTTGTTTGCCTAATGCAATCGAGGAAATGCCTATTTGGTTACTTAAAATGTACCCCTATAAAGGTTGAAGCAGACTTTACTTGTCTTTTGACACTTCGACAGGTGGCGAACCCTCCTACTTTTTTATATTCCCTTCACCAATACGTGAAAGTATAATTCCATGCATCCTATAGTTGGTGATGTCTCACATCAGTACAATGTATATACAACTGTTGGTAGCCCCTTTCGCTAGGCAGACTTTTGTTGTGTAACGTTACTGATCTCGCATTCCAACCTATACTATTGAAAATGTCATTCCTAATTAATCTAAGTTATTGACCGGATTCAATAAATCACACCTGTCATAAACGCATACTTGAGGACATATAAATTTATTTAATTACTACGCCTCTTATGTTCAACTGTTGTGTGTGGTTACTTTTATACAACTTAGTTCTTACTTTATTAATGCCATTTTAATGTCATTTACTGCTTACCTATAATTTAATAGATTAATCACCTTTTACTACATAACTTGTAATTAATATTATTAAGTATATTATGATGTCCCTTTTTAACTGTTACTACTATTCTTTAATTATTATTACCTTCTTACTTACTGATTTCATTGTCTTACATACACTTCATCACCTTTGGTTTATTTTCTAACTTAGCGCATATATTAGATTTATAATTGAATTTTGTTATTAATTCTACTTACAATTCTTTAGTTATACTTAGGGATTTCTGCATTTTAATGCATTGGAATTATATCCTACAAAAATAAAATGTTAACAATATAAGTTTCCATAACTTACCCAAAAGAGGACTTGTGTTACGTTTGAAATTACGAAGAATTATCTTTTTTGTTATTATTGGACTAGACAGTATAAAATACCATAAATATCCTTATTTTATGCATCTCTTTCTATTACGCATATTCCTTGTTATTTTAAACGTTACGCATTTGTTTATTTATAAAATTGGATAATTTATAGAAATTTATATTGCAACTCACTTCATTCCAATGAATTACAATACAACTTAAATCCCAACCCAATTTATAATAACTCCCAATTCACATTTCCTCATATATATATATATATATAGTGTAACTAATAAACCTGAAATTACTGTTAATCTTATTAATTTAGGGACTACATTTACCCTTATTTTCTAGATTCGGATCTACGCAGTATTAAATCAAAGTTAACATTCATAGAATATGCAGGCATGATCTATCAATTCATTACATGTACGTATTTTAAGCCTACAACTCCAAAATTACTTATAGACACATAGGAATAGACTTACAACAATATAAATCCAATGTTATATAAAAATATATAATTTTCCACTCTCCTTTAAGCTTCCAAATCTCCAGATCTAAACCCCGTTATTCCTATTTGACTCCCTTTCCTTCCTACCGAAATATGTACCGAAAGAAATACATATTCATTAGAAATTTAGATCCGAAAAGGGATTTGAATTTAATTTCGATTTGGTTCTATAATTTTACATTGGTTTTGGCGGTTTGGTTCGATCCTATTCTTCTTCTATATTATTCTTTCCTATTCTCCTCTTGTATATACGTATATAGATTATAGTTTTATCTAGATTTAAGAATTATGGAGAAAAGTAAATGGCAGAGCTTCACCATGCTTTAGAAAATATGAGATGAAAAGTGAGGGGTTAGGCCCGTATTTATAGAGGTTTGAATCAGTGTCAATTGTTAGATTAGAATGTTTTAAATTCGAGTTCTTTGGCCTAGGTTCAATCATTAGCTGCCGCCTACTAACGATCGACTGGTCCCAGTTAAGTGGTTAACCAGTTGGTTATTTACGTTAATTAATCCATGCCATTTTTTAATGTCGTGTACGTCGATTTAATTCCTTTTATTACTTAACGGAGATAATTTCTTTCTCCCTTGATTAACATTATCTTTGCTTAAACGTTAAATAACTATTAACGTTAATTAGTGTTAAATAATTACTTTTATTTCCTTAACTACATATATAATCATTTCCAATTCAAAATTTGAACTCCGATTGAAAAACTTTATATATGAAAATTGATCAAAAAATGGCCACGAACCCAATTGTGTAAGTTTCATAGCCAAATTCTAAAGTTTGTAAAAATTTCATTTTCAGTTTTGCTAATAATTAATTAATTTCTTTTAATTAACTATCGTTAAATTTATGGGGTGTTACAAACTACATTGTGGATTTTCAATTTCGATTATGGTTAAATCATGACATAATGATCCATCGAGCGACTATATAGTTGGGTCTGAGTCGAAGTACTAGAAGTGAAGCATTATTCAATAGAGAATTCACCTTCTCAATTATGCGAGGTTAGGATCACAATTAACTAGTTAGCCAACTCAAAGTCAAAATCTCTTGCTAGTAAATGTTATTATTGAAAAAGGTATTTTATTTATGGACTAATCAAGTTGACTGAATGATATTGGAATTTTGATCATTACTAAATTCCATACATCCCAACGTGATATAGTATTGGTGAAGAGAATGTGTGTAAATTATTGTCATCATTTGTACCGCTTAGGAAAATATAAAATATGATTTTACCAAAAAGATCTGTAAGTAATTAATTGGGACAAATTGTCACACCACTAACTAAGGTGGGGTGTAAAACTTGTATTTCAATTGTTAAGTATTAATTGTTGACTGAATTCACACCTCTAAGTTTTATAACCGCATTTGTAAATTCATTGGAAAACCCATACAATTTAATTAATTTATAAAGTGTTATAATTTAATTAAATTGATTAACACTTAAGAAATAATAATTATTAATTTATTTGATGTTTGAGTGCTATTAATAATTATTTGAATGTGTATATGAAAGTTATGCATACATGTATCTATATACGATGTCAGTATATATTTAAATGGGTTTTAAATATAGTTAATTTCTTAATAGGCTTTTGAAAATAATGACTCACGTAATGGTATGATTTGGCCGACCATAATATAGAGAGAGGAATAAATAAGGACGAGTCTACTTAATGGGAAATAAAAGGGAAAGTTTATAAAAGAATGACAAAATGTTTGCTTCTCTAAAATAAAAATATGATTTTATTAAATCAATCTACATTAGATTTAGTGTTAGTTAAATTTTTTTCCCAATAAGATCTAAATAGGGAATTTTTTTTGAAATTACCTGTTTCACCCGCTGCCAAAATGAGATAGACCAAACAATGGTGTTAGAACCTGTATTGTCTATATAGCCTAATTAGCCATCATTAGGGGCAAAATAATAATGTTTCCAACGTAATATTTGAAAATTTGATATATATTTTAAATTTAAATGTTAAATTTAAACTATAAATGAAAATTTTATCAAGGACTAAAATAAATATAAAAAAATTAAAAATTATTTTGAGAAATTAATCCAATAAGTTCTGAAATTTTTATAAATATTTAATAAAGATAATTATTAATTAATTAATTAAAATTTTGTCAATTAAAATATATACATTGATATACACACGCACAACTATAAAGGTAAAAGTATAGTATTTATCTTAATATTGTTTAAGGCAAGTTAAATAAAATTTCAAAATTTGTTAGACTATTTAATTAAAATGTTTAATTAAATAAATGGTTCATTTGATAAATAATTAATTAAATATATATTGATATATATTTGTGTGTGTGTGTATGTAAATAAAAACTACAAAAGTTATAGTCTAATAATTAAATTATTCTGATTTTCTAAAAATTATTTTGAGAAGTTAAACTTAATAAATTCTTGTAATTTATTAAATTTTTAATTAAATTGTTTAACTAAGTAATTAATTAATTAATTAATATACATGTATTTGATATATATATATAACTATAAAGGTTATTGTTAATATTCTTCTTAAATAGTTCAAGATGAATGAAATAATTTTTTTGGAATTTTGCTTAACATTTAATTAAATTAGTTAATTAAATTTAAATTTAGAATTAGTTAAATATGATTTAATTAATAAGAAACAAATAATTAGTATAATTAAATTAAATTATAATAGTTATAAATTTGAGAACCTTCACTTTTATCATAGATCATTTAAGCTTGAGAAGATGCGTCTTTTAGAAAATAATTTCTGATTTAACAATTAGCAAAATGTCTTTTGATAGGTAATAATATTATTAAATACTCGTGACATATAACTAAACTATTTGTTAGTAAACTTAGAAACCTCATATTATTTCTTAAAAAATGGAATAAGGATTCTTTTGGCAGTATTATTATTTAATCTTTGGAATTTTAAAATTAAACAAATTAGAAGAATCTTGAATCTTGAACTTAGTTGAGAAAAAAATGTTCTTTTAAACCTCAAAGAAGAACTAGATAAAGTCTTAAGCAAGAGAAAATAATGTGAAAACAAAGGTCTAGGGTCCGTTTGATGGATGAGGGAGACAAGAACACTAAGTTATTTCATAAAGTTGCTAATGGTCAAAAGCATGTTAATACCATAAACTCCTTGTTTGTTGATAATGTTGGAACTTTTGATCAAGGTGAGCTCAATAACGACTTCACTGGTTATTACAAAGATATTTTTGTAACTACTAGAGGTTACAGAATTAAAACTACGTGGAATTATTTTTATCCTGAAAATTCAAAGATTGATTTAGATGACTTAGAAATCTATTTTCAATAGAGAATACCTTCAAGGCTATCGATGATATGCCTAGCGATAGATCGCCCAGACTAGATGGATTTCTTATGTTATTATATAGGAAATTTTGGCATGCCTTAAGGCTTAACTTGGATAAAACATTCAATGAGTTTTAGAATGGTAACTATAATAACCCGCATTTTAACAACTTAATATTTAAATAATTAATTTAAATATTGAATCGTTAATTAATTTAAAGTCCAAAATATGATTTTTTTTTGCATACCATCGAATTAGGACTCGAGAGCACTTCCATTGAGTCAGGATCAATGTTGCGAATTAAAATGAGTATAAATATTGCTATATTTGGAGTCACTGTATTTTTAAAGGAGATTTTCACTTCAAGGGCTTATTTGTGCAGGGTAATAAGTTTTAAGGACACTACTTCTGAAAAATTAGTTTTAAGGACATTTTATAGGAAAAAGTTAAAAGAATTTATCATTTTCAGTTATACAGAAATACTAATAAAAGGATTTATCATTTTCTTGTATAACTTAAAAGGATAAATGGATTTATCATTATGCCATAAATTGTCCTTAAAACTAAATATTCAGAAGTGTTGTCCTTAAAACTTATTACCCTGCAAATAGAAGCCCTTCAACCTAATTTCCACATTTTAAAAATTAACGTATTGTTATACATATTGTTTAAAAATACATGTGTAGTTGGGTCTAGTGAGATCTCGACTAATGGCTTATGATTCTATGATCAAGACTTCATTATAAGACGTACGGTTGTATAATTTGGAATTAGGAGATATGATGGCCAAAACGACCTCAAAATGCATGAACATATCATATGGAGCACTTTTTTAGACAATGATGAAATTTATGTCATCGGGATCAGAAAAATGAGATGATGTGCATTGTGAAATTTCCTAGAGATCTGGTGTACCATGTGATCATACGAGCTCGAAACGTATGGCGATTTATTCACGAAATTAAATAAATAAAACATATATTAATACACACACATTCCACTTAAGCCTTTTCTTTCCTCCTACTTTTATTTTCTCTTATTTATTTCTTAGCGGGTCAAGAAATGAAAATCGGGTCCATCTCGAGTCTAGGAGCTATGGGTCGCATTAGGCAACGAGGTCAGAATCATTGGACTCATGGAGAGGATGGCATCGCATCTATGGTTGTAGGGATGGATTTAGCTGTGTTGGTCAAGGTCCACCTTGGCTTGCTATGAATTTGATGAAGGCGTGGAGGAGCTTAAGAACACGATTAGAGGAACAGAGGGTACCATTGTGAAATTGGTGTGAAGAGGTGTCGATTGGAGTTTGTCGGAGGAGCATCGATCGTGCGTTGTGAATCACAACATGTGGGGCTGCTCGGGCATGAGCTGGTCAGAAATCTCTATGGGGTGTGGACATTAAAATTATAGTGCCAAGTCATTTGATGTCGCTCCATGAGTTTTGTAACGATTCAGATAATCTTATTAGTGACGATATGATACTTTCTTGGGCGAGCGTCATAGTACATTTAGTATATTATCCTTATTATCATTGTACGGTTGAGGTGAGTTTGAATCCGAGCTAACCCAAGTATTATCATATCATCATTTAATAATGATTCAATTTGTAAGGTTCCCTCCTTTGTAGAATGAGTTCTGTTCTAAAAGAAAGAAAATTCGAGACTTAGATTGATGGGTGTATTCGAGAGTTTTGAGGATCGATGGTCCAACATATCACATAAGTTTTCCCTTTCAAAGAGGAGGTGTGATAGTCTTTCATGTATTATATTCATGAAAAGAGTTGCACCACTTAGGCTTTTGGGTCATCTTGGATGTTGAACAAACTCAGGGAAGCTTACAGGTTGACATGCACACTAAGACTATTATGGGTTACCGTGCATGTTGTTAGACTCCTTTGGAATGATAGATTGTTTATTTTGTTAATTGATTGTTGACTAATTTTAGCTGCTTATTGATTGCTTATTGTTTTTTTATTATTGATTGATTATTTATTTTGTTGATTTAGTTTTGTTGCTTATTGATTCTTGTTGTTGCTTGATTATTGATTGATTGTTTTTTTGTTAGTTGATTGATAGTTGATTTTTATTGCTTGTTGTTGGTTGTTATTGCTTATTGTTGCATGTTGATTACTCATTATTGATTGTTATTGCTAGCATATTATGTTAATTTTCCTTTTCCCTAGAAGGGATGCACGATGTATTTCATAAATTCTATTTGTATAAGTGTGTAATTCTAGTTGAGTCATTAAGATGAGTCAACTAGAAAAGGTGAATGTGAATCGGATGTGGCTATAGACCTCGAAGGCCTATTCATATTTTTGAGAATATGGCTTTATGGCTTCAAACCAATGGGGTTAAGCTTGTCTGTGTTCGATGAAGTTTTGTATCGATGTGCCTATAATTAATTAAGGAAATTTATGTTTTCCTTTTTTTTGTTAATATGTAAAAACACATAGTGTAGAGCTTGCTTGTTGTTGCTTGTGTTTTACAAGTGTGCTTGTTGTTTTCGATAGTAACTTGTTTATCAAAGTGCATGTTGTATTAAGGATGCCCGTTGCATTAGAGATGCATGTCAAATAGTTTGTTATAACATGTTTATCGGAGTGCCCATTGCATTAGAGATGCATGTGCATAGTTGTTTATGACATATTTATCAGAGATGCCTATTACATTAGAGATACCCATTGCATAGTTTATCACACCATGTTTATTTGAGATGCTAGTTGTATTAGAGATGCCAGTAGCACTGTTTATTGTAACAATTTATTTGAGAAGCTAGTTGCATTAGAGATGCCATTTGCACTGTCTATTGTAACATGTTTATTTGAGATGCTTATTGCATGGTTTGATATAGCATATTTTTTAAGATGCTAGTTGCATTAGAGATGCCAGTTGCACTATTTGTTGTAACTTGTTAATTTGAGATACTAGTGGCATTAGAGATGCCAGTTGCACTGTTTGTTGTAACATGTTTATTCGAGATACTTTTTTCATAGTTTGGTATAACATGTTTAATTGAGATGTTTGTTTTGTATGATTTAGCATGCTTAAATTCATAATATAATGTTGCATTTGTGTTTAATCCTCTCCATTGATTGCATAATTAGGTACATGGAAGAAGCTATGCGTTATTGGGTTGCTTATTCGCATCTAAATGGAAGGCTCTTGCTGTAAAGAGGTATATAAGATATGTTTTGTAGATGGTGGATATATATGCATGAATGTCCTCAGAAATGATATGCCTTAGATATGGGATGCCTCAGATACGAGACGTGTGTGTGTGTGTCTATATGTTGTTTCGAGACTTTTTTCGTAGCTAATCGCACAAAGAAGGTCCTGTTGAATTTTTTCAAAATAAGAAGGCTTTAGAATACTAGGGGTCAGGATATATATTCTTTGCTTTGGAAATTCCTGTAATGCCAACTGCATAAGGGAAGGATCATTGAAATTTTCAGAAGTAGATGGTTGGAAATTTTGGTCCATATTGCATTGTCATATCATAGGAATTTCGGGGACAAAATACTTTTAAGGAGGGGAGAATGTAACAAACCGCATTTAAAGACTAATAATTTAAATAATTAATTTAAATATTGAATCGTTAATTAATTGAAGGTCCAAAATTTGATTTTTTACACACAGTCGAATTAGGACTTGAAACCACTTCCGCTGAGTCGGGATCGATATTGCGAATTAAAATGAGTATAAATGTCACAATATTTAGAGTCTCTATACTTTTACGACTTACGTATTGTTATACGTATTTTGTAAAAATATGTGCGTTAATGGTCTAGTGGGAGCTCAACTGACGGCTTGTGATTTTGGGATAAAGGCTTCATTATGAGACACACGGCTATAGAATTTTTGAAATTGGACGATTCAATGGCCAAAACGACATCAGAATGCGTGAAATTATCATCTCGGAGCACTGTCTCAGATAACGATAAAATTTATGTCATCGTGACTAGAAAAATGAGGAAATGTGCACAAACAAATTTCTTGGCTATCTAGTGTACACTATGATCATATGAGCTTGAAACATGTGGTGATTTATTTAAGAAATTAAATAAAAATCCTTATATATATTAATACACACACACCCACCCCATTCAGGACTTCTCTTTCCTCCTACTTTTCATTTCTCCTCTTTATTTCTTAACGAGTCAAGAAATGAAAATTAGGTCCATTCTTATTCTAGGAGCAACGGGTCCTGCGACGAGGTCAGATCCATTGGATTCCTAGGGAAGAGGGCATCGCATCTATTTTCGTAGGGATGGGTATGGCTGTATTGGCCGAGATCCACCTTGGCATTCCACAACTTTAGTGAAGCATGGAGGAGCTTGTGGACACGGTTGGAGGAATGCAGGGTACCATTGTGAAATAGGTGCGAAGAGGTGTCGATTGGAGTTGGCCGAAGGAGATCCGATCAAGCGCCATGAGTCACAACATATGGGGAGCTGCTAGGGCATTAGCAATTTGGAAATCTTTAGGGGTACAGACCTTAAATTCTAGTTCCAAGGCATTCGACGTCGCTCTACAAGTTGATTGGAGGTGGCTGTGGTCGATTTGGTCGACCGTAGCTCTTGGAAAGGAGGCAAACATGCACGGTGATGTTAGGTTCATGTACGGCCATATACATGAGAATGTGATATTTGGTGAAGATGGCTCATTAAGGTAATTAATAATTAATTAATTTGATTATTTAATTATTAATACAAAATCTTATAAAATTCATATCTTTTGCATACGAGGTCCAATCGAGAAGAGGTTTTTGCCTTTGCACTCATCATGAGATTATCTATGATATGGTATGGGCTTCGATTGGATTTGGACTCTTGGAAATTTATAGCTCAAGTGAGTGGAATTATAACTCTACATTTATATTATAGTATAAATCCCCGTATGTAACGACCCGTAAATTTCAACTGTTTTAATAACGTAATTAGTTGAATTTTTGTGAAATTTTAAACGATAAAATTTTGAAATATAAATTTAATATTTGGAATACGTCTAGTTAAACATAGCAACTGGTAAATTTCCGTCCGAAAATATGAAAGTTTATTTCGCGCGTAAATTCACTTCAATTTAATCAGTTAAAAAGCAATGAAAATAAAACGTTTTCAAACCCAAAATATTTTTACATAGAAAAATTCTAAACCATCTTCTGAGCAAGATGTCAGTTTGTCGTTTTTCCAAATTCGGACATCTTTGGCTCTGTCGATCTTATTTTTCAGCGATTTTCTCGCATTTTCCGCCAGTAGAAAATTCGAATTTTATAATGCAATCGTACCGCTGATACCCGTATACCGTTTTGATCGTTTCGTCGTGCTGATCTATGTGGTAGTTTCAATTCTGGGTTTCGGAGTTCAGTATGAGGTAAAATCCGTGGAAACGGATGATGTATCGGTATCCATTTTGAAGCTTCTTAACATTCTGTGACCATTCAATTTTCAATGGCTGAAGCGTGAGAGTCAGCTGCTTTATTATTTCTTGAGAACTGTCATTTCACCTTCGGTTCTCACGTTGCTTTTATTTATTGCAGTACCCTTTTACTGCCTTTCCACTTTAATGTTCACCTCCTTTTTCATAAACCAACGTTCTGTATCCACTTTTCCAATAAGACTTTCCACTCTTTCTATTATTCTTTTCCTTCCTCTTCCATTCTTATCTACAGAGAATGAAAGGAAAGAAAAAAAAGGGAAAAAAGATAATAATAAACATCAATCTAAATACGTTGCTCCGTTTAATGCCTGTAGCCAAAGCACGGCTTTTCTACTACCTCTCCTCCATGCCTAACCGAACCCGAACGCCACAAATTCCCTGTCGACCATCCCTCTCCAGCAAGCCACCACCATGACAGCCTCTCCACCCCACCGCCAACACCAACCATCACCACGCAGCGGCCAGCAACCGCCATTCCCATCGACCAAGTGTCGACCCTCACCAATCAAGTCGTGCCGCACTGTTCCCTCCGCCGCATCTATCACCATGGCCACCACGAGATTCTCAACATGGCCGAAGCCGCCACATCTTCCACCCAGCAACTTGAACCGAGCTCCAAGTGAACACCCACATCCAGCTCACGCCGAGTCCAGTCGCTACCATCTCCTCGGCTACCATTTTTCCCCTCATGTCGCAACCCTTCGCTTACAGTGGTTGTGCCTTCCCCTCCTCGTCATCCATCTTTATATATAAAGGGTATGCATACCATATTATAATATATGTATGTTTTATGTATTGCTTTATATAAATGTTTATATATAACGTGTATGTACTTACTTTAAATAAATGTTAGTTATGCAATGATCTGTTAAGTAAATATATTCTATAAAGTAAGTTATATAAAAGGTTATTTTATTGCAATACTTACTTTGTAAGTATCTTTTCCAGTGAGTAATATATTTTGTGTGTTGTACGTATATAAATCATTAGTTATATATACAATATTAGTTTACACTAGTTATATATGTATGTTAATACTAGCTTTATATATATGTTTTATAAGCATTATATTTTGCAGTAAGTTTATATAATGTTAGCTTATATATAATATACATTTATACAATTTTAGCAAGTCTGCATATATATTGAAGCATATCAACCTATCTGAAAGAAATATATAAAATTTTAATATGTGTTTCAAATTTAATATTTATTTTAAAGAAATATATAATGTATATTTTCGTTTCCATTTGATCACATTAATTTTGACTCGTTTTCATCGAATCCAAATTTTCATATTTGTTCTTAGATCGTGAATCCATCATGCTTTGCTAGGGAATTTTCGTTTGGATTGGTCGATCGTCAAGTTCGTAATCCAATTCGTAGCTTGTGTGTTGTCTATCTCCTCTAACCTCGAAAGGTGAGCACTCACTCACGATTAACGTTCTTTTATTTATTAAATTTGATTTCAATTGAAACGACAATTGAAATATGCTGCTGTTAGTTAATTACACTGTTTTTTTTTGAGAAAGACGGTTGTGTAGTGATAGACTACACAGCCGGTTAATAATAATATTAGAATAATATGAAACAAAGTTCGGTTGACAAGCCCAACCAGTGGCCAAAAAAATAGGCTAAGTCAGCTAACATAGAAATGTACATAAGAGCTAATGGAGTACAGTATGGGACAAAATCACCGACATCGATGATTCAGCAAACAAAATGGGGGCAGACAGAATCGCGCGGGAGCTGCTACCGCGGGGTGGCGCTGGTACTGGCCATTGATTCCGCCGAGTCAGCAGGAGCGGACCTCAGTCTAAATCTGAAGGGGGCCGAGCTGGTACCTGCCCAGTAGTTGAAAAGTTGTGAGATTCGACTACAGATGGCCGTGGATGAAGATCTAGGTTTGTTGAAGACAAAAGCATTTCGTTCTTTCCAGATGCACCAACAGTAAATGGTGATAAAGATGTCGAGATTGTGATTTCCAAGGTCTTGCTGCCAGTATTCAAAAAATGAAATGCGCTCCGGAATGTAACCCAGTAGATGTGCACTAGTTGGGGCCCAAATTGCGAAAGAGAAATCGCAGTCTAAGAAAATGTGGGTAATTGTTTCGTCTTGAGAGGAGCAAAGTACGCAGAGGGGATCGGTGGGGATGTTTAGACGAATAAGTCTGTCTTTGGTGTTGATGCGGTTACGAATGAGGCACCATTGGAAGAAGAGGAATCTAGGGTGTGAATGGCAGTTCCAGATCCTGCTGTAGGGGAAAAGGCGGCCAGGGTGGATGAGGAAAGAGTAGCAAGATGATACAGAGAAGCCTTTGGATGGGTTAAGTGCCCAGGTGAAGCGGTCTGGTGAGTGGGACAGGCGAAGGGATTGTAGGATTTTCGAGGCTACGAGAAGTTCATTGAAAGTCTCGATGGAAAAAAGGGAGGGGGGGGTGAAGGCTACTGGGGCCCAGGTGACACAGGGTAGAAGTGGTGGCAAGTTGTAGATTTGCGGAGGAGAAGAGGTTAGGTAGTGTTTTGGCTAGGGGGAAAGAGGCTACCCACGTGTCATGCCAAAATAGGCAGTTGTTGCCATTGCCTATTAAAACATGAAAGAGGGATTTGACTCGAGGGATGGTGTGGAGGACATTGGACCAGAATGGAGAAGGTCTGCAACTGGGGGGAGGTGTAGAGCTAGGTGTGGATTAGAGTAGTGATATGAGTGTAGGATCCAATCCTTCCAGAGGAAATTTTCGGGAGAGAGAAAACGCCAGAGCCATTTTGTTAATAGGGCAGTGTTGAGCGAGGAGAGATCCGGGACACCAAGGCCACCATGGCATTTTGGGAGGCAGACTGAGCGCCAGTTGATAAAGCATTTTGCTTTGGAGCCATTCCATAAGAAGGTCCTGCGGGATTTGTCAATTTTATTGGAGACCCAAGAGGGGAGTTTGTGGAAGGAGATCCAGTAGGAGGGGATGGCAGAGAGGACCGATTTAACTAAGATTAATCTACCAGCTGTCGAGAGGGAAGCGGCTTTCCAGGATGCGAGGCGGGATTCAATTTTGTTGATGAGGGGTAACCAGTCAGGACGCGTGAGTCTGGTGGGCCGAATAGGTAGGCCCAGGTAGGAAATTGGAAACTGGGAAAGTTTGCAGTTGAGGATGGCAGCGGTTGCGGGGCCAAGGTGGTTGGTATTGCCAAGCATGATAAGGGAGCTTTTGTGGAAGTTGATGGAAAGGCCAGAGATTAATTCGAAAACGTAGAGGAGAACTTTGAGGCAGTGTAGGTGATTAGGATTGGGTGAGGCAAAGAGGATGGTATCGTCAGCAAATTGTAGGTTGGAAATTTGAAGGTTAGCTATAGGGATGCTGATTCCGGCCAAGTGGGTGTTGGAGATGGACAGTTTAATCATGCGGTTGAAGACATCTGCAATAAGAACGAAAATTAGGGGGGAGAGAGGGTCTCCTTGACGTAAGCCTCTCATGGATTTGATCAGACCGCCAAGTTCTCCATTGACTGATACAGAAGACATGCTGGAGTTCAGGATAGAGGATATCCAGGAGCACCATCTCGGTGGGAAGCCTCTATGTCGTAATAGTGCGAGAATGAAGTTCCAGTTGACTGAGTCAAAGGCTTTGGAGAAGTCAAGCTTAAGTAGGATTCCTGGGGTGTTGGTTCTGTGGCAGAAAGACACCACTTCTTGAGTGGCGGCCACACAGTCTAGGATATTGCGCCCGAGTATGAAGGCCGATTGCTCCAGGCCAACCAGAGGGGATATTACCGCTTGAAGTCGGTTTGCAAGGATTTTTGTAATGATTTTGAAGGTGGTGTTGAGGAGGCTGATTGGTCGAAAGGAATCAAGGGAGGAAGGGTCAACAGTTTTTGGGATGAGGGAAATGATGGCGTAGTTGATTCGTGCAACCGAGCTGGGATCATTTTGAAATTCGAGGCACATGTCCATAATGTCAGATTTCACTGTACTCCAGAAGTGTTTGAAGAAAAGGGGGCCAAAGCCGTCAGGTCCAGGAGCTTTATTGTCTGACATATCTTTAACTGCATTCCAGATTTCTTGTTCCGAGAAGGGGTGATCTACTTGCAGACTTTGAGGGTCAGGGTAAAGGAGACTCCAGTCTATGTCTGGTAGAGGGGTGGAAAGTTTGCCAAGGATGTTGCAGTGATGGTTCGTGAAGAGGCGGAGGAGATCGGATTGGTCAGAGTAGGTGATGTTGTTATGTTGAATGTTAGAGATGGTCGAGGATCTGCGTCGTCCATTTGCTAACCTGTGGAAGTAGGCCGTGTTTCTATCTCCTTCTTCCAGCCACTTTGCTCTGGAGCGTTGTTTCCAACCGATTTCTTCCTGTTTAAGGAGCCTGTCCAATTCCTTTTCGAGGAGGTTCAGCTGATGTGTTTCTGGTTCAGTTAGGGGTTGAGATTCAGCTAGGATATTAAGGTTGAGGATATCGTCTTGGACTTGTGAGATCCGATATGAAAGGGAGCCCCAGATGTATTTGGCCTAAGGTCTTATCAATTTTCTGAGCGAACGGAGTTTGGCCACAATACGGGCAGTAGAAGATTCTAGATTGGTGGGTTGAGACCAGGCCAACTTGACAAAGTCATCAAAAGATGGCTCTAGAAGCCAGAGTTGTTCGAATCTAAATGGTTTGTGAGTGGTGTTCAGAGAGCCAGAGTCAAACAGGAGGGGGCAATGGTCTGAGATCGTGGTTGCCAGGCCCGAGACAGATGAGAGGGGATGTTGGTCTTCCCAGGTTGTGTTGAAAAGGAATCTATCTAATTTGGCCAGGGATGGGATGTCTCTACGGTTAGACCAGGTAAAGAGGCGGTTACTGATGGGAGGATCAATTAGCACACAAGAATTGATGAAGTTGTTGAAGGCGGTTGAGTCTTGGGAAAGGTTACCAGAGTTTCTTTCAGAGGGGTGTCTAGTGGTGTTAAAATCTCCGGCAATAATCCATGGGCCATTTATTCGGGCTGCGAAGTCCATGCAATGATCCCACAAGACAGCCCTGCCTTGTGAGTCGGAGGGACCATACACATTCGAGAAAAAGTAGATTATGCCAGATTCAGAGTTTCGCAGAGCGACATTAAGTACTGAGGGGAATTTGATGGTTTGATGTAGGGACCATTTATTTTCATTCCATGCTGTTATGATCCCACCACGGGATCCAATGGCATCAATGTGGGCCCACCCAGATAAGAGTGTACCAACAGTTTGTGTCAAGTGAGATTGTGTGGGGTCGGCTAACTTAGTTTCTTGAAGCATTATAATATCAATTTTGTGGGGGGACAGGATTGTGTTGACAGCGTAACGCTTAGATGGGTCCCCCAACCCCCGTACATTTCAAGTGATGAGTTTCATTGGGATTGGGAAATACGCTCTTGTTCTAGAGTTTGCATGCATGTGTAGTGTTCATCGTGCAAACTCACGCCCACGCAACGTGATAAAATTTTATTAAGCCTTTTATTTGCGGATGAAAAAACAACAGGCATTAAAAAACTACCAGGTTGTCCAGGATCTGAAGCTGCTCCAACCAATCTGGAGCTACGCCTAACCAGAGCTGGGGAGAGGAATTTTGCTGCGTCGAGCTGGGGAGTCTGAACTACCACGTCCTGATTGAGTTCAAGTGGGGGGGCCACGTTTATGGGGGAGGAGATGACAACGGGGTGAGGGTCGGCTAGGACAGGGGCTGTGATAATGGGGAAGTCAGGGAGGATGAGGTTGGAGGGGGCGAAACCAGGTTCGGGAGACTGGATAGGTTGTTGATAGAGAGGGATGGAAAGATCGAGGTCCAACATTGGGTCCCATCTATCAAATTGGGCTGGGATCCCCCTTCTGGGACCTGATACTTCAAAGGAGGTATCTTGTAGTGGCAAAGCAGGATGGGTAGGGGGTGGCCAGGTGGCTTCGTGAAACATGGCATCAAAGAAGTCATCTTGGTCTAAGAGTATTTCAGGGGTAGACCATTTCTGGTCAAGGAAGTTGAAGTTTTGTTCAAGGTTGTAGTCTAGGCCAAGGTAGGTGGTATCAGGGGCACGGTTCGGGTGAGAGTGTTGCCAGCGGTTGATGGTTAGGAGGAAGTCGGTGTTGTTGAGGGATGCCACGAAGGAACAGGGGGTGGAGATGCCCTCGAAGAATTGGAATTTAGCATAGAGAAACCTGTGGTCAATGAAGGCCCAGTCGCAGTCATCCAAAGCAATGAGTCTGCCCATGGGTTTTAAGGCTTCTCCAATGGCATCTGGGTTATCCTTGAGGAGTTCGGGGAAACCTTCAACTTTCGCCCATGATTCAGGTTCGAGGGAGGGGGCGGAGAAGTTATCATGATCAGTCCAGGGTCTCAGAAAAACAGTGCCACCTAGTTTGGCTAAGGAACCGGTCGTGACGAAGACATTTCTCTCTATCTCAGAGTCACAGCAGATGAGGAAGCTGTTATCGGTCATCATCCAAATTGGTCTTTCTCGATGCCCATGTTGGTTAAAGGGTAGCTTGGATGTCCAGTGTACACCAGAAACCTTGGGTTATTGTGGCAATGAGGTAGCGGGCTGAGTTCTCCATGAGGAATTGAGGGCTTGGAAATTTTTTTGCAAAGAGAGGGGCTACACTGTTATATATGCTATTGCCTGTATCAGTTCACCTGTGACATCTGACACCATTATCTGTTAATTTTTTTATGCGATGATAATACAGTTTGGCTGATAATTGATTGATTGTTGATGTTTATATTGGACGTTAAATTGTTAATGTTAAAATGATAAATAGTATGCAATTGAACTTGATATAGGATAGTTAAATGTTAAAATTTGATTAACTGACATTTGTATAATATGACCCCTTTAACTGTTAAATTTATTGACACGTAGGATTTGTTTAAATTACACTTTGAACCACTGAATGTATGTTGTTAAATTGAGGATGTATGAAATTGTAAATAGATGACAAGTGAAAACTGTAATGTAATAATCTTTAATCTACATGAAATGATAGTGTAGATTCTAGAAATAATTATATTAATTCGTACAAATAACAATGCGAATTAATACGGTTATTTCGGGATTATTTGAATTGATTATTGGATTGATATTGATTGTTGTTATTGCTTGTTTATTTACTTTGACACCATCCCTGTCATCACACTGCAAGTTCCCTTTGCTATGCTTTGATTTTAAATTGAATTGGAATCGGGTTGAAATGATAAATACCCAAATTGAACTTTGACCTAGGATAGAGAATTAAATAAAACCCGATTGGTCAATAATTTGATTTGAAAATAAATTGAAGATTTTATTTGAATAAATAATATGGGTTTGAAATGAAGTTGAAATTTGAATTTTAATGAAAGGAAAATGTTAATATTTGATAATCTGAAACAAAAAGATTAACAATGTAATTAATGAAAGAATGTTGTTTAATTTGAGAAATGATTGAATTAAGTTGAAATGATTTAATAATTAAGTTTGAAATTATAATTAAGTGAAATTATTAAACTTTGAAATTATTTAATAATTAAGTTTTGAATTATTTAATAATTAAATAAGATTGAATTATTTAATGATTAAATTGAATTGAATTCTTTAATAAGTGAAATTGGACTTTTGGATAAGTAAATTTACTTCGTAAATAATTGAAATTGAGTTTCTTTATTAAGTAAGTTTTGGAAAATTATTTAAGTAAGTAAATAAGTGAAATTGAATTTCTTTAACAAGAAATAAAATGTGATTTATTGAAATAAATGTAAGACTTGAAATTTAAAGAATTTGATTTGACGAATTTAGTTTAATTCAAAATTGTAAGTTTTGATTAAATGAAGTTGAACTTAAGAATTGATTTAATGAATTGGAAATTTGATAGAAATTGTTTTGAATGGAAAATTTACTAAATGAATATTGAATGAGATCGATAAATGAATTTAAATTGATTTAAATGTTAAATCAAATTAATTTAAATGATTTCGAAATGAAACTTATATACGAACTTGAATCAATATTTGAATGGTTTTAAATAGATATTGAATTATAAGATTTTGAAATGGTAAATTGAAGTTTTGAAACGTAAATTTTGGAAATTGATTTCGAAAGAGAAATGAAATGTTGGTTTACGAATTGAAATTGAAATTGATTTGGTTTTTGAAATATATAAACGACCAATCGGTGAAATAATTACGGAAGTTATTAAAGAGACCGGAATTCGGTTATGGATATACTCTCTATCTAAACCGAAAACCACTTTAATAACTATACGCGGAGTGACGATCCAGAATGAAGTGGTTGGAATGACGTACGTGATGACTGAAGAAAGAGAACGATAATGGATAGCCTTGACACTTGTGTCAAATTGGAAATGACTAAAACAGGAGCTGTGCCGGGCCAATGGAGGATTAGCTACCTCAAGTGGACACACTTCTTCGAACTACTTATACTTGTTGTCGATTGGTGCACCCTGATTTTGGGAGTGTTGTTTCACGGTGTTGCGGGCGCTGCGGCGTTGCGTTCTCACCAGTCCGGATCAGGCGAACGGTAGTATCACTACCTTGGGTATTGCCTCATGTGCCTTGTCATACTTGTATTCCATTTATGCGCGACCACTACGATTTTGATTTGTACCTTGAGTATATGGATTGCCCTCTGGTGACTTCCGGTTTTGGGGAAACTACGGTCTTGTATATGCTTTTGGGAATAAAAATGTGTTAAGGGTGGAATGGGCCATGACTTAACGCTATTTTGATATCTTATTATTACTGATAGACATTATCTACTTAGCGTACATTACTACTTAGTAGATAGTTTAATGGATCCTTAAAGGATGGTTATTCCAAACATCCTTTGAGTTATTGTATTTCAATTGCTATTTCACTTGAGTTGGATTTATTAATATAAGAATGTTAATCCTGACTCGAGTGTCTTGTGTTTTTGCTTTACGCTCGGGTCAGACTGAGTGGTTCAGCTTTCGAGACTCACCTTTGGAGTTGGAGCTTTGCTTGAAGATCCAGCCATCTATTCTGCTTTCAGTATTCGATGATTCCGGTGATGTATTCTGATTTGTATCCGATGTATCGTATTACTCTTCTGTTGTAACTCTGATGTATTTTATATATTCATATAGTAGCTTCATGAACTACTATTTCTTTTATTTCCGCTGCACTTATTACTCTGTGTTTGTGATCTGTGATTATTTATTTACTGTATATGTTCAGTTTTGCCAAATTTAAATTAACAACGCGGTATTTTGAGCAATTCAATTCCGGCATGAGTGTCTACCTATACACTTATAATGGATGCGAATGGTCCAAAATTCTGGGTCGTTACACCGTAGATATATATCTTTGAAAAATATTACCTAAAAGAGGTAGAATAATATATATATATAGGTAAATATTTCCCTATTTGATTAGACTGGTTAGGGTAGATATTTTAGATAATTAATTAAGATCTTGTGTATGTGTGTGTGTATTGTATTCTATTCATATTGAATTGAGTTAAACAGAGTTGATATTAATTTATAACAAGGTTATAAATTAAGTAAACTCTAATTTATAGTTATGTTATTGATAGAAAAATTATTATATATATTTTATTGCAAATATTCGATATAATTGATTAAGATCCCGTATATATAAACATTTTAGTCTATTCATATTGAATAGAGTTAGATGGAGTTGATATTAATTTATAACATGGTTATAACATAATTAAACTCTAATTTGTTGTTAAATTACAGATACAAATATTATTATATATTTTATTACTAATCAGAAGTTAAAAGTACGATCGTTAAAATAACTAGTAAAGCTAAATTTATGATTTAGGTAGGTTAAACTTATATTAAAATGACTTTGAAGTTTATCTGGCCTTGAGATGGATTTATTATGGTGTAAATCAATAATTAACTAACTAGTGAATTTCTATAAAGGTGATATGAGAAATTAAAATTACAAAAAAAAGTATCGTATTACTCGATTGGGTTTGATTAAGGTTACAAAATCTTGCTTATTATTATAACATTATTTATTAACTTTAGACCTTAAGAAATGGTTTGGGATATATGTGTATACATATTTATAAAAATTATACACATGAGCTATATAATATTTTGAGGCCTTATTGAAAGCTAAACATAATTTTAATAGAATAATTAAGTGAAATTAAGCTATAATATGATTGATATATGAGTGTATTATTTTATAAGATAAGTTTGAGACTTCTATAAAATAATATGAAGAAGATATGATTTGAGTAAATAAATAATAATACGATTATTAGATCAATCACTTAAGCGAGATGCATTTTGTTAAATTGGACGTTAAGATTTATAGGAATTGCTTAATGTTGTGAATTGGTTTATTTGTTGATATAGTTGTATGGAATGCGTGTATGCATTATATTAAGCGATTAAATAAGTTGGGGGTGTAACTTATGCAAAAGAATGTGTATACATAGTCTATTTATAGTCAATGTAAGCTCCAGATAAATATATATTTAGTTGAGTCCGATTTCAAGAAATATGTTTGGACGAACTAATTAGTAAAGAATAGAAATGTCGTAGATAGTAGTTTAGTTTTCGGGCATCAAGCATCGCTTTCCATTAGTAAGACGATATAATAAATGTAGTCGAAATAACATTTGGTTAATAACCGATCGTTGGCTGAAATAAGCAATAAGCCTAGGTCTAAGGTGATTTGCACCCAATCTCAATTTGATTATTCCGATACTTGGTGTATAGACTCTAGGAAACCTCTATGAGTACCTGGAACCATCAGATTCAATGCAGAACATGGTGAGACCCTCGTATAGTTTCGAATAAAGGAAACGATGCTTAGAATGAGGTGGAACTTATGTGATGTTTTCACTCGATGTGAATGAGGCGTAATCCACGAGATGTGACAATGACATGACTCATTAGGTGGGGCTAAGTTACATATTAACTCTTATTGCTTGATACATATGTTTTAGAGATGAAATGTTTTATAAGGCTTCAATGGGCCGAGTTGAGCCACTGAGAGCACGTTATACGGGATATGCCCATCATCTATATGGTATGGATATATAGCAAGTAAGTAAATAATTCATGATACCATAAGATAATTTAACAACTTGCATATAAGATTTTAGAGCATGTTTAGAGAGAGATGGCGATGGCTATCTAGAATATATCGTGTATCACCCATGCCTATAGTAGAGGTCAAGGTGAGATCTATACGAGTCTATTGCATTATGATGCTACTAGAAGTCTATGGTACATTTAAATACTAACTTGTTCTGGTTTATTCTCCCATGGGTAGGAAATGGAAGGTCGATTAGTAGTGTATCATATATAGTACAAGGTTGGCGGTGTATCATATAGTAGATGATTAGAAGTGTATCGTATAGTAGACAATTAGAAGTATATCATATTTGAGGTGATTTATGATGTTTCAGTTGAACAGACAATTAGTGATAGATAGTTGGTGGTACAATTCATTTGTGAAGTTCACGCACACTTGTATTATTTACTTAATATTAGAGGCATGCCTAGGTTAAGGTGCCTATGTAATCACTAATCTCACGAGAGTGTAGTATTGACCCTACACTCATATATTAGTTTGCAACTTACATTTCATTACTATGCATGCTAGTTTATAGTCACAACATTACATCTATGATGGACTAATCTTAGGGATATAGATGAAGAGTAGGGTAAGGTATAACTCCTATCCTTTGGGATAGGTTTAGTTTACTTGTTTATGGGAAGTCCAAATTGCTCTTGAGCCTTTATGGAGAGGATCGACTGTGCCTTAGTAGTTTTCTATTTTATATGTATATAGCTTTGATATACAATATTTTGAGATAGTTCCCACACACCAGGCTTTTTTTCTGGCCCATATTTTGTCTTTGTTTGTTTATATCATAACAAGGCTCATGTACTCGATTGAGTAGTTTGGGAGTCAGCACTTTAGGGGACAGGCTTACAGGACAGCTAGAACATTCTAAGGGGAGGTGTAAAATTGATGTATTGGATATGTATTGTAAATTAATTTTAAATATTCAAATAATAGATTTTATGATGAAAATAAATCTCTTCTAAATAATAACTAGAGATTGTGAAATAGTTTTCCAAATTTGTTTACAAAAATATTTAGTTCGAAGAAAAATCGAAAATGCGATCTGAATTCGTTTTCCGAATTTTTGACTTTTCTTCGGCTGAAAGGTTTCAAAAGTGTGTAAACTTTGTTAGTATAAATATATAAATATAATTAAATATTAGTTAGGATATATTATGGTTCATATACATACTTAAGTATACAAGGCTTTAAAATAAAATATAAAGTTGCCCTAGAAAACATTTGTAAACAATAGTACATTTGGCATTAAAAACATGTTGGCTAAGCAAAAGGGAATGGGGGACAAGCTTATGGGCTGAGGTACATGAAGGTGAGATGGCAGGTGATGTGGGAAGAGAAGGTGGAGGGTAAAGGACCAAGGGCATTAAGGTAATTTACTTTGTTTTTTTGCTTACAAATATCCTTTTTATTTCTTCAATTTTGCCTCCTCTTCTACCATATCTTTCTTATATCGTATCCAAATGGAGGTTTTCTTTTATCAAAACCATATAAAATTCCAGTGCCTACAACTTTCATGTGTACCCTTCTTCAAATTTTGATCTTAGCCATGTCCAAATATCATTTCTTTCAAACTAATTTTCGGACCTAGATTTTCATGTCTGAAAATACCTCTTCTTCTTTTAACCGTATCTTCCTTAAAACAGATCCAAATTGAGCGACTCTTCTTTTGATATTGTAGAGAAAAGAATTTTGAAGAACTCTCCCTTTGACAACTTCCCAAACTACATGTGTAACTTATCCAAAATCAGTTGGAATATGACCCATTTTCAGATTAGATTTTTGTGAGTTCGATGATAATCTGATTCCCCTCCACCTTTCAAGGCCGAGCTCCACCACCTTTGGGCCGTGTGCACCATACCTTGGCCGAACTATAAAGCTACCATAAGGCCACCAAATCTTGTTCTTAACAAAGTCAAAGCTAATATCCAGGTTGATCTAAAGTTCTAGTGGAAGTTCAGAGTGGTTTGTTAGCTTTTGGTTGAGTATAGCTTACGAATTTTTATTTAGAAGTGCTAACTTTGAATTTGTTGTATATCTTATTGTTAAATCACAGCTTGATTTGGTTGAATATGATGTTGCTTTGTTTATATGCTTATATTTTTTAGATGTAATATTAACTTGAGAATGTAAGTTAAATATTAGTAAGGTAGAAAGCTAGAATTTTTATTAGTTGTATGTTGTGATGACATGTATGTGTGTTATATTTGTGCATATGTTGCGTATGTAAAATAAAAGGTTAGTATTTGGAGATAGTTAGGTTGCGACATCGAAGTCCTTTGGATTAAAACTTGTTTGCTCATATTACGTTTTTCAAATGTTGTGCAAAGTCCCGAAAATCTTACTTTGTTTTCTAAAATCTTTTACTAAGTTTATAAAGTGGTTAAAATATAAAAACTAAGAATTTTGAAACTATTTAATATAAAAATCAAGTTTTGAAATTTCGGGTCATATAGCGATAGTCGCTATAAGTGCAGTTCGTAAAACGAACTTTGGAAAATCTAGAAAGTGATTTTACTTAAGTATTCTTTTTGCAAAGTGTTTTCAAAACTTTAATTAAGTAATTAAAAGTAATTATTTATTTTAATGATTACTTAATTAATGTGGTTAATAAAGGAAACCAATACTTAAGTATTACTCAATTAAGTTAATTATAATTAGTTAACTAATTTAAGTTAATTATTATTTAATTAATAATTAGGGATTAATTATTATTTAATTAGTTATTTATAAAAGAGTTTAAATATTTACTTAATTAATAATTAAGTAACATTAAAGACTTAGTTAAGATTAATTTAATTATTTAAAATAAAGGTTGAATTTATTATTTAATTTTTAATTAAGGAATTTTTAATTAAGGAATATTTAATTAATTGATTGAGATTAATTAATTTTTATTTATTAATTAAAGGTTTAAATTATTATTTAATAATTAATCAAAGATTAATTAGGTTTTAATTAATTATTTAATAGTTTGTTATTGTTTAATTATTAATTAAAAGTTTAATTATTTTTAAAATAAAAAGTTTAAATGTTATTTAATTATTAAATAAAGTTTTAGAAGTTTAGACCACCTTAGTTTTAAAGATCGATTTTGTTTTTCCAGAAGCAACTTTCTTTTAAAGGAAGATTTTAATCCAAGGGATTTCTTTATCGACTACCCTTAAGTAACCCTAATTGAATATGAATACCAAAGACATATGTTTAGCAGAATAAAATACTATTCTGCTATTAAATTATCATGGACATCTGTTTAGTAGAATAAATCACCATTCTACTAATTTACTTGTATTTGACATCTGTTTGGTATAATAAATCACCGTTCTACCATAGTTCACCAAGTAGATTATGTTGACATCCATTAGGTAGAATAAAAACCCATTTTGCCATTATATTAACATAGACATGTGTTTAACAGAATAAATCTCATCTGTTATTTTGGTAACTTGGATATTTACTTACATGATTGATTATTATTGACTAATTCCCTTATACATATCTGCTTGTTATGTAAATAGCCATGTTATAACTTGAAAAGTAAACACAATTAAATACGGACCATTGTGGTCACTAAGCATCTTTCTGATTTTTAGGGTCAATCATTCTTTTAAAAATGGTTTCAAGTTAAGTAATGATTTTAGTAAAGGTGTTTGAAATAATCATTTTGTTTATCAAAAGGACTTTATTAAATGAGTTTATTAAAGGAGTTCTTTAAATAAGGAATATTTATAAGGATATTTTATAAATGATTTTGGATATTTATAAAGGAAGTTTTATAAATAATTTTGGAGATTTATAAAGAGATGTATAAATGGTATTTGATATTTATAAAAGTGTTTTGTAAATTTAACTTGGTGATTTATAAAGATTTTTGTAAATAGGTTTGGATTTTAAGCAAAGGAGGTGCACAAATAAAAGAGATTTATTAAGAGAATTTATAGAAAGAAATATATAAAAGGATTTGAGATTGGATTTCCTTTAAATGACCTTCTTAATTACGGTGGTATAGACATTTGTTCCACATTTAACACTGAAGGAATATTGTTTGAGGTTATCTTTATCTATAATTTAAAAAATATTTTGTTTTGATCCTTTGATATGACTGGAAATGAGAAATCTTTCACAATTGTTTTGTGAACATACTTATGTCAATGAGATAAGTATATGAATGTTTTTGATAAACACTTTTGAAAAAAAATTAATAAATGAAAGATTTATTTTAAGGCTTAGTGGTTGCTATGGGTAATTAAATCTCTGAATTGTTGCTTGTTTGTTTATTTGATAGTTAAATTATCGACTATCAAATCTAGACTAATATATAAATCCAGAAATATCTAGAGAAACATGTGAGTTATATGGCACTACTGTACTATGCATATAAATCTCGTTTTGTTCACCCAAGATGAATGATAGGGAGATCAGTCCACTTAAATGGTTGGAGGGTAATCCATGCTCCTATGTATTGTCTAATTATTTCAAAAAGAACCGGGGTTGAGTTTACTGGAACTATCGAATGTTGATTCGAAGAGACCGAGATTAGATAAGTATAAATTATCCGAAAACCACTTCAATCCAACACAAGCATTTTGAACTGAAGACATCTTGAAGATGATTGAAGACAGAGCTTTTGAAGTGCAAGGGCTACTTGCTACTAATTATGAGGGTGATTCCAAAATGGATGTCATAGAGGTAATGCCTTTGGTTTATGTAAGGAACTCGATTTTCGACTCTCGAAAATCGACACTAATACGTCAACTATATTGCGCGACGAGTAATCGAATGCTGGAAAAACCGATCGTTATGGGGAAAGAAAGAAAAGAAAGAAGAGAAGAAGAAGAAACAAACTAGAAAAATCACATAATCTCATAATCACTGCGGAACAACTTATAATATAATATCAATGAACTTTACAAAACAGGCCGCGCACGACAATTTTTTTATTTTTTACGAACACGATCTCGCCGCCTGCCACCACCGCCCACCTGTGCGCCGCCACCTTGCCGCGCTCTAGGTCCCCTTTATGCCATGCGTAAACATGCGTGCACGTGCGAAATCATCTCGAGAAAGCCAAAAAAATCCAATGAATGCGTGCTAATTTCCATCGCCTCGGTCAACAATTCGATGATCCAATCATTAGATAGCTTCTTATCGACGTGTTCTACATTTTGTTAGTTAAAGTCGAAGGCCAATTTTGCCCCTAGAAGCTCTGATCGTTATTGGTCGTTAGTTTTGGTTAATGGAAATGGCGACTGAAAATTAGAATCTAGAGTTTTAGCAAATGAAGGAAAGTTGAGGGCCTTATATAGAAAATTAAACTCGGCACTATTCACGCTTTAAAATTTAGAACTCCAAATGAAGCATGCCGCTTGGCATTCTATATGTTATACCCCTATTCCAAACACAATGGAATATATATTGGGAGCCAATTCCCTTATATACAAAAGATAGCTTTTCAAAATCAAATTATATTAATTTAAATTCCCTTAATTAAATTCTACGCGTTTCGAACTCGCACGACCAAACGATAAGTCCGATCGCCACAAAATTCGACAGAATATAATAATTCACCATTACGGATCTAATGAAACTGGTTTCGTCAAACTCCGAGGCAGTACCCTAGAAAGCTATTTTTACACGTTAATTAAAACGAATAATTTCCAAAATCAGTTTAATCACTTTTAATTCCAATTTAAAAGTTTACTATCTCAATTCTAATTTAAATAGATTTTAAATCCACTTTAGAAATCATTTACATTCATATTAAATTCAAGATTCAATTATTTAAACAATTCCAAATATTAAATTTAACAATTCAATTATCAAATAAATAGCTACATTTGAAATATAATTTATTTAACTTATAAAATTTACTTTTCAGTATTTAAAATAAATTAAATATTCCAAACTCAAATTACTGAAATTCTGGTCGTTGCATTCTCCCCTCCTTAAAAGAATTTTGTCCTCAAAATTACTAGGTAAGAAAAATGTCACAAAACCCATTTAACTTTTTAAAACAATTAGTTGAAATAGATTACCAAATTCATTTAAACCTTTTAACTTTTCAAAATCAATTAGTGGAAACTTTGTTACAAAAACTTTTTCTACGTCTTCAAATTCATCCGTAGTTATTAATTAATACCATTCCAAAAATCAACTAATATCGTTTCAAGTCATAAAACCAAAATCAAATTTTAGTTATCAAAATTCTTTTCCAAAATTCTCAAAAGTTTTCTAATGCCTTAAATTTACGAAAAATTTCTCCAGCTCTCCTTTGAGTGGTTCGATCGTAAAAAAATCATAGTATATATATTTATTTATAATCACAAATATACATCTCATCTTCAAAGATGAGGCAACCCGTAGGGAAAATTTTATAAATACGATATGTAATCCGAGATGTGTACCTTTTATTATATTAAGAGCATATAGAATCAATATAATGCTAAAGCGAGCTCCAAATGTGAAGCATATGCCATCCGCACCTACTAAACACTCAACAACCTATGAGAAACAAGTATATGGAAAAGTAATATCAATATATAACACATGCTAATATAATAACTCTGTGCAAATGTAGCAAATGCAACAAAAGAAATCATTTAACAATTAATATTCATCCAATCAATTGATAATCATATATTTGCATTTTCTAATGTCAACACTCAATTTATTAAACCCCATACGATGTACATATATTATCCATACGCAAAATCATACCAGATCGCTCACTCGATCACACAATTTCACTTCCGAACTAGTATCGTTCACACGATCATTCTAGTGCGGACTCAAATTCGGTTCCTTGATTAGAAATCATCATTCTCCTTGCATAGCCATATACTATGATAGAGAATATCAGATCAATCAAAAATCCATATCCAAGGTTTGTCGTCAAGAAATCGAGTGAAAAATCCTAACTCGGATCCATGTAAATCACCTCGAAATCGTATATTTGAATCTGGATCACTAGTTATGCGAATAAAATAATATACGTAAAAATTACGTATGTATTTCACTTGGTTTCTTATTATATCCCATTCTTTTTTTCCTGGTTCCATTATTTACATTCAATTGATCATCATTCCATTTAAATCAAATTCAATTATTCATATTAGTTTCACTTACATTCAATTCATTAACATTCACTTATTAATATTTACTTTACTTTCAATTTCTATTTAACAACATTTCATTCCATACTAAATTCATTTATGAATCATTTTCATAAAAATATTTAAGTTTATTATACACTTTTTATACAACCACTTCTTATTTTTATTTTCACTTTAAATTCAAATTTTTTTCCTTAACATTCAATTCAACAAAATAAAATTTTGTTTTTAGCTTAATATTCCTCAAATCTATAAGTTATACAAACTTATTTACTTAAAATTTCATGAAATTTATTTTCCTTAAGTTTATTCACATACTATATTTACAATTCAGAGTTATATAATCACTTTACGACTTAAGTGTATATTCATTTCATTTATTTATCTAATTCATTTCAAATACAATTCACTTTCATTTAACCTTTCTTAAGTTAAACTTCATTAACTCAATTTATTTAACTTTACTCAAGTTAAATTTAATTTTTTATTTCATTGTCAATTTCAAATTTTCTTTTGTTAGCTTAACCAAAATTTTCGACCATTTTAAAATTTTGTGTAACGACCTTCCTTTTTGGACGGTTTAAATCGATGATAAACCACACACATCAGACTCAAACCATTCAAAAGAGTAGATTGTTATGGGGTGAATAAGAAAAGGCAGAGAAAGAAAGAAAACAAATACAAAATCTCGCAGCGGAATGACAAAATATAATAATCAAATAAACAGTTCATGAAGTTGTTTACAAATAACATCGATTAAACTTTTATAATACAGATCAGAGTTACATACAACAAGAATAAATAATAAATAAATGCAGCGGAACAACATGATGCGGTGGAAAAAATATAATACATAATAATAGCACAAAATCTTTGTCTTCATCCTCCAGGAAGCAGTCTTCGATAAACTGAAAAGACAAAACACTCAAGTCAGAATTAAAAGATCTTATGTAAGTTAAATCAATAGTAAACAAATATGAGTGTAACGGCGTCGGAGATGTTTACGAGTTTTGACACCTCCTATCCAGTGTCTAACGTGAGTGCAATGACTTAAGAGATGTTCGGGATTTCCATCTCCTAAGGATCCGTTAAACTATCTACTATGTAGTACAATACGCTATTATAATAGTGTCTACAGTAAAGTAGTATTAAAATAGCGTTAAGTCATTACCCATATCCCCCTTAACACGTTATATATATTCTCATAGTCTATAAAGTACCGTATGCTCCTCCGTGAGGTATACCCAGAGGGCACTCCATAGGTATGGTACAAAACAAACTCATAGAAGGCGCGATAAGGCATATGAACATGGCACTCGAGGCAATGCCAGGGTAGATATACCAATTGCAGATCTGGACTGGTGGTAACACATAGCAGCTACTATCGCCCACCTCGAAACACACTCCCATAATCAAAATCAAGGGGTGGCCACCAAGTCATCACAAAGTCATAATATGGTATTGAAGAAGCATGTCCGATAGGAGGAATAACCTCACTTGGTCCGGCGTGGCTCCTGTTTTAGTCACATCTAAGCTGACTCACGGGAGTCAGGGTCACGTAAATACCTCATATAGAATCGTTCACTAAACCATCCTACTTCATTTTTGGAATCTCCACCACATACACATTTGTTAAAGTGGTTTTCGGTATTGGCAGAGAGTATGACAATACCTGATCCCGGTCTCTTTAACAACAAAACACTTATTTCACACCAGATGCTTCTTTTACATTTCAACAGTCAATTCACAATTGATATCAGAATATCATATTCTCAAAACCATATCATTTTCGAAATCACATTTACTTCCGAAATTATATCACATTTGAAATCATATCACTTTCGAATTCATATTTTCAAAAATAGATAAATCCTCATTTAAAATCATCATATTTCTCAAATATGTCATTTCACTAGCAAATATCATTTCACATCCTAACTTATGTTATAACATCGTTAAACTTTATTCGCTTTAAAATCGAGGCTTTAATTATAAACACCACTTTACACCATGTGAAATTTAGAAAATAATTTAGATAGTTATAATAGTTTAATTAGTTTAACATAGTTAAATAAATATAAATTAGGTTAAGTAGGTTTATAATAGATTAAATAAATTTAAATTAGATTAAAATATATTAAAATACTTTAAATAGAGTTAAATAGTTTAAACGGTTTAAAATAGATTAAATAGATTAAATAGATTTATTATGGATTAATTAGATTAGAAATAGATTAAATGAATTTAAAATAGATTAAATAGAATTAAAATAGATTAAATAGTTTAAAATAAATTAAAATAGTTTAATATATTTTTAATAAAGTTTAAATGATTTAAAATAGATTAAAATATATTAAAATAGTTTAAAATAAATTAAAATGGATTAAGATAGATTAAATAGGTTAATTAGTTTAAAAATGGGTTAAATTAGATTAGAATAAATTAAATAGTTTAAATTGATTAAGCTGGTTTAAATAGATTAACCTATTTTAATAGTTGAAAATCTTAAAATTAGAATTTAAAAAAACATTTATAATTTATATTGAGACAATAAATTTGAAATTAACATCAAATTTAACTTTTACTTCCATTTCAACAAATATGGACCATATCCAAATTTCAAATAAAAACCCAATTTCAAATCTTGAATTATCAAATTTAACAATTCCAATTTTAATAGATTTTCAAAGTTACAGTTTCCAACATTTCAATAACTCAATTTCGATGAATGTCATTTATACTTCAAATTCAACTTTAAAATTTCAATTTAAATCCTTTAAATAATTACTTAAAAACAATTCAATTTATATTATTCAAATTCTATTTCAAATATCTTTTAACTGGATTCAAAGTTTAAAGATTTAAAATCATTAAATTTAACCAATCCAGTGTCCGTATATTCTCTACCTATGGTCAAGTGATACGGGCATTTATCATTTCAATCCGCAAATATTTAAATTTTCGGGTATATATCATTTCAACCCGCAATCCCAAATTTATTTCAATGAAAATCACTTGGATTTATCATTTCAACCCATAACAATTTTCCCCTATTCTATATGATCGTTCGGGTATGTATCATTTCAACCCATAGGGAACTTGTAGTGTTATAACAAAATAAAATAACATCCAGTCATCCAATATCAGCAAATCAAACATACATCAAAATCAACATCCAAATCAACCAATAACATCAATAGATAACTAATTATCAGTAACATATATTAAATTGACAATTAAATTCAATATTAAATTAAACGATGATTAAATGCAATAAAAGTCAAATTTAACTAGAATGACGATTTATATATACCAAACATCAACCAATCAATTTCTAATTACATCATAAATTTTATTTTAACTAACATAAGATAATCTAGAAGTTGTGACTTTTTAATTTCAAATTGGTTTGAAATCCAAAATAGGGCCAAAAGTTGAACAGTCTCGGAATCTGTCCAAACAAGTTCCAAAATGTTTGAAATTTTGGTACGATCCCAATGAAACAAACCGCGCGTGAATCGGACCTCGTTAGCAAAAGTTATGATAATTAGAACCATTGAATTGGAAATAAAAAATTTAAATAAAAAATAAATAAAAGAGAAACGCACCCCATAGCCACGTCATCGTCTTCACCGTGAAACCCTCTCCTAGGGAACATCTAATGCATGAAAGCCCAAACTTTGACCGTCGATACCTGGCGCCTCCGGCCACTATCTCATCGCCGATCACCACCACCTCGCCCATTCGACGTGGCGCATCCGACGAGCCACTTGCGCCTTGCCCTCGTGGCCCCCAGAGGCGGCCGCCGCCACCCTAAGCTTAGGGTTTCGAAACCCTAATCGGCCAATTCTAGGTAATCTGGCCGCTGATTCCTCCCACGAACGACTTAGATGAACCCCCCTTGTGAATCTCCACAACCCAGTACCCTCCATTCAACGATCCGACAAAGTTGATCTCGACACGATGAACGACCAAGATTAATTCATCGATTTCTAGATGAATGATGATCCGATTTGAAAAACGAATCATTGCAGTAGATTATGCTCGTCGAGAGCTTCGAATCGATATATAATATGATATTGTTTGAGGAATTTTAATTTTCGATTTGATTTTGATTTGCAATTGAATTTGGAAATTAGGGTTACTGGCATTGAGGAAGGAGACAGGCAGATAGAATTGTATGTACATGAATAAGAAAATGACTGCTAGGGTTAGAACAAAACAATTTATATGAACAAGGCCCGATAAGAAATAAACACAATCGAATTGGTACGAATGACAATTGCGACCCAAAAGCCCGTTCTGCCTCCAAAACAAAAGTGGGTCATCCCATATATCAAAATAGATGTTTTTGATATTTTTAAACTCAATGGAACAAGTTTCAAGTCTTAATTCCACCGTATGAAGAAGTTAGCTTTAAAATCAGCTTATTCCAAATTTATTTCAATTGAATTTAATTTTTTTTGGCAAGGCCGACGGTTTTATAGTGGACCGACCACTTTTATTACGAAAGTAATAAGTTGATGTACAGGAGTAAGGTAGAGGCACCTTAGCTACTAAGAATTAGAACAGAAACTAAAACAGCATAGGAGTATGACAGATACGTCACAACTACAAGAATAATATATCACGGCTAGTTCTCCTCCGCAGAGGACGAATCACCCACACCCACAGCATCCTTGGAAGATTTCGAAGATCCACCCTCTAGAATTCCAATATAGGGTCGAAATAGAGCAGCAAGGGAAGGATCATAACAGTCAGTGCCAGAAGAGTAAACAAAGGAACGATCCCAGGAAGAATCAGCAAGAAGAATAGAATTCGTCGCAGCAAACGAACCATCCTTGTCCAGAACCAAGGAATCACCAGAAATACTATAATAAAGGCATCGGAGATCTAACACATCATCAGATATGAATCGAAAATATGAGTCATCCACGGGGTTGTATCTCATATCAGAACGACAATCAACCCAACAGTGTTCAGACGCAGCCCAAACAACATGCGGCGGATAGAATACCGGAACCTCGGGGGGAACCTCAGGGGGAACCGGAGGTTCCCCAGGGGAGAAAGGAACCGGAACAGCAGGGGGTACAAGTGGAACAGCAACAGGGACAGGGGAAACAAGATGGACTAAGGAAAGGGAAGGACCAGAGACAGCAGGAACCAGAGGAGCTTTGGGAACCCATTTTCTAAGCGGGGGACGAGGCAGCGGGATTTTAGGAGCAGCAGCTGGAACAGCAGGGCGCACGCAATCAGATACAATATGACCAAAAGAATGACAGGATGAACAAATGTCAGGGACCCATCCATAACGAACACGAACATCCACCACATGACCAACGGCAAGCTGGACAGGAATAGAGGTGGGAAGAGGCTTATCGGGTGTAATTCAATTGAATTTAATTAAATTGATTTCAACGCGTTTCGAGCCCGTACGATCAAACGATAAGTCCGATCGCTACGAAACTTGAAATACTATAATAATTCATTGTTTTGGATCCGATGAAACTAGTTTCGTCGAAATCCAAGACAGTGGCGAAACTGGCTATTTTCACGTAATTAAATAAATTAATATTAATTGATTAAATCAATTTTTAATTCAATATTTATAAACTAAAAAATTTCATCATTTTTGATTACTTAGACATTTACAATAATTTAAAACAAATTTACATATCAATTCAGTGTTAATTATTACACCAGTTACAGTGTTCAATTTCAAATGAAATTAAATCCAATTAAATATAATTTAATTCCAATAAATTGATTTAATTTGATTTCAATCTTTTTATTCAATCAATCATTACTCTATGGACATAGTTAACATTTGTTTATATCTTATTACACTAATATTCTACAATTATCATCTTTTACCATATTAGTTGCAATATTTCAATTACATTGAATTTTTGTCAATTTTATTAAAATTTCAAATCCTAATAAATTAACTTATCTTGGTTTCAATCTTTTATTTAAATCAATTATTGCCTTATGAATATAATTAACATTTCTATACCTTTTATTACATTCATAATTTGCAGTTATCGTCTTAACTCATATTAACGTGATATTTAATTACATTTAATTTGCAATTGATTTCAAAGTTAATTCAACATATTAAATAAATTGGTAACAAATGACAATCGTTACCTTTTCTTAATTTAATAACATTTGTAAGTTTGTTATCTACACAAAATGCCATAACTACTACCACAACAGTACTTTTATCAATTGCAATTAATTACATACTTTCTTTTACCTAAAATTCAGAAATTTTTTTTTACAATTAATCCCAGTGGTCACCTAGTCAAGAGAATATCATTCTCTGGTTCACCCTTAAACCAGGATCTTAAAACCAATATAAAAATATTGTTGTGTTCAAATTATCTTAAACCTTCATATATGAAAATATATATATAATACTTTCTGTTTTTATGTCAGAGTATAGAGGTTTGGAAGCAGAGAATCTATTTGGGGATTTTCAAGTGATTCTCCACATAGCAAAAGTATTTTCCAAATTTTCCAGTCACGTCTATTTCTTCATAACTATTGATTTCATGCCTTATGGATTTAACACTATGTATGTATTTCCCATAATTGTATTACTGTATGAACTGGGCTTTTGCCCGTGCATGTGTGTGTGCATGTTCCTGTGCTCTTACATGTGCCTATTTTTTTTTCTTTTCTTGTTAGTAAAAAGGTCCGAGTCTACCTTGTACTTGGGTTGTAACATCATAACTGAAAGTTTAGTTTAGAAAACCTTTAGTGCTGGCTTAACCCAGGCTCAAGAAAATGGTTATGTTAGCCATATTCACTTTGAACTGTTTCCTCTCAAAACACATGGTATTTTGTTCTATCTTATCAAGGCAACTCAAAATCTTTCTGCCAGATTTTTCTTTAACTTAAACATGAATTTCTCATGTCAAGTATCTAGTTGTTCTTTTAGTTTATAAATCCTCACAATCTCAGGTTTCCTATCATCATAAATTAATTAATCAAAGAGCCTAAAAACTTCATTACTTAGTAAAACATTTTCAAAATAAAATCCATAAGTTTCAGATGAAACACCTATTTAAGTCCAATGCTTACAAAATAGTAAATAACAATACATTGGGTTTTTTTCTAAGCAACTTAAACAACATAGCTTAACATAAATTTGGCATAAACATCTATTTAACTTCAGTAAATTTGTAACTATTGCATCCAATTCCTTAAGCAGCTAACCCATCCAAAGCTTGATCAAAGAAATGCCTATTTACCTGCATAATCACTATGGACTGCCTCATTAAATACGAGACACCCAATAGTGCATCAACACACATGGGTCAGACTTGGTCTGGTATGAGTAATCTAATTGGAAACATAATTTTCATATAGTTTTTTTTCATATTCCAATAACTTTAAGATAAACAAAGGAATGTAATATTACTCCTGTACTCATTTCTGTGCAACCTGGGCATGCACAACAAAATGATATATAATTCCATGGTTTATTGCAGAGAAAACAAACATAGAGTTCATCCATAGAATATCCTAAAACAGTCAACACAATCATCAATTAAATCATCATTCCTCATCTATAGATTTTCTGGCCTTCAGGGATTTTTCCCAAGCCTTCATATGAACCTATTTCTAATGTTCAATATCAAATATGTTATGGTCTTTAGGTACTTTCTCTTTTTAAACAAACACTGCCTGGGACATTTCTCTATTAACCCAGCACACTCAGGCCCCTGGGTATAAACATACCATGTGTGAGCTTGCAATGTTCACCTTGCCAAGCTATATCTTGTATCTCTAAGATCCAAAATCCTTAGTTAAATTACTAAGTGTCACTACCCTTTAGTGTTAATTTCCTCTCTGCATCACATGTTTCAAGTAGTGGATAATACATTCAGTCACAAGCATACATCCAAAGATTAACAAGACATATTTTCATGAACAAGCACTTCATCATAACAATAGAGGTGATTTCTTATTTTTCTATGGGCTTCAATAGATCCCAATACAAACATATGGTCATAGATAATTTTCTATTTGTTTTTCTTTTCTTCTTCTTTTTTTCTCTCTACCTCTGATTCAGTCAGATCCATGTAGATCTTCAAATCTGACTAAATCACAAGTATAAGATTTATTGGATAGTTCATAAATGTAGAGTCTCAGCACATGTATACATTGCACCTCTATATTTTTCCTTTTTAGATAAGTTCTTTTCTGTTAAGATGAGACTTAAGCAAACACACCATGTTGTAGCCCCATATCCTTTCTCATTTTAGACCATATATCCATATTAAGCAT
Organism: Allium fistulosum; assembly: GCA_030737815.1. NCBI lineage: Eukaryota > Viridiplantae > Streptophyta > Magnoliopsida > Asparagales > Amaryllidaceae > Allium > Allium fistulosum. The sequence goes on along the minus strand of CM060903.1, from coordinate 356,857,473 downwards.
CCTGGGTTTTAAACTAATAAATGTATAAAGAAAACCCATATTAAATGCTTCACCTCAAAGTTATATTATAACATAGAAAAACCTATTTAAACATTAGATTCATGGCTCTTTCATACTGAGTGAATCAATATAAAGAGGTTTCCATTAAAACAGATCATAAAACAAGTCAAAGTTACTAAATCATAAAAATGAATCTAGCTTGCAAACAAATGAAATATGAATTTTAGTTGGGCTGCCTCAATATTCAGGACTTATTGCCCATATTTCCAGTGAGATTACTCACCTTAATCCCCTTTTCTTTTTCCTAAGCTTTTCTTTTTCTTCCTTTGATCCTCTGCCTTCTTCCTACCCTAATGACCGGTGTTCCACATTTCTTTTCTAACTTCTGTTATCTATATATATATATATATTTCTTTTATGAGGCAGAGCAATAATAATAAAAAGACCTTACTACACTAGGTCTTCTTATATAAACTCTGGCTGCTACTAGGGTTTAAGGAAATTAACCAATGTCAATTTTACCCCACCAACTATGATCTACCTCTCATTCTACTTTTTAGAGAAAATGGGTAAGTAGTCCTGGCATTTTCTTTCCAGAAAATATACCTCATTACCCCGGTCATGTCATTTGCATGATTTCTGTTTTCTAAAGCAAAAGGAATTGCTAAAAATGGATAAAGTGTTTGTTCAAAAGCTCATACTATTTTCATGCAATGTTAATTTTTATTTCAGCAAGCATTTGTTTTGTGCATATGTATAATACATGTATGCCTATCCTGGCCTAAGTCTTTCTCTTTTTTTTCAAGACTTGGTCATTTCTGCCTACATATATATATATTTGTAATTTATCTATCCTATCATATTTATTAACTGTTGCCTATTTTATCACACAGAAAACTGTGTGCATGTTTGTGCACTGTCTTGTGCACATGTACATGTTTTTAAACTATGCATCTGCAAATCAGTTTCCTATCTCTATCTTTTCAATGCAATTTCAAACAAATACAAACTAAATTAAATCATGAAATTACTTCACAAAATCAGGGTTATCACATATACCCCTCCTTTTAGGAATTGTGCCCCACAATTCTTTCATACTTAACTTAAGTATCCTTACTTCAGAAAATCAATTTCTGAACTCAAATCATTCTCAAATCAATCATTTGATTAAACTCTAGGCATATCAAAACAACAAAAAATCACAATGCAATTCAGTCAAAACATTCATCAGTATATATATAAATTTACCTTTCATTCAATCAAACAGTTGTGGATAATCAATTCTGATTTTATCTTCCACCTCCTATGTGCAATCATTTGGATCAAGACTCCATTGCACTTTCACTAATTTTATTTCTTTGCTCCTCATTTCTTGATTTCTCTGGCAACTATGCCCACTGGCTCTTTTTCATACACCAATCTAGAATCAATCTGTACATCCTTAGGAGATTTTAGAATTGTTTCCTTGTCATGAACCCATCTTCTTAACTGTGATACATGAAAAACATCATGCATTGCTCTCATTTCCTCTGGCAACTCTAACCTATAGGCCACATTTCCTATTCTTTCTAAAACTTTATATGGCCCTATCTATCTAGGAATCAACTTTCCTTGTTTCCCAAACCTTAGAACCTTTTTCATGGGTGATATTTTAATAAATACAAAATCCCCAACATCATAATGTACTTCCTTTCTCTTTTGATCTGCATATTTCTTTTGCCTATCTTGGGCAGAAGCAATTCTTTTTCTAATCAAAGCTATCTTTTCAGAAGTTCCTTTTACATTTTCTGGTCCTAAGACCACCTTTTCTCCAGATTCATGCCACTTGAGGGTGATAAACATGGCCTTCCATAAAGAGCTTCAAAGGGGGCCATTCCTATGCTACTGTGATGGGTGTTATTGTATGCAAATTCAGCTAGATATATATAATCCTCATAGCTTCCTCCCCAATCCAATACACATGCTCTCAACATGTCTTCAAGCAATTTATTTACAATTTCTGTTTGGCCATCTGATTGAGGGTGATATGCTGTGCTTAAGCATAAATCAGTCCCCATTGCCTTGTGAAAACTTTGCCAAAATTTTGAAGTGAAGATGGTGTCTCTATCACTCACTATAGTCTTTGATATTCCATGTAGTCTGATTATTTCCTTAATAAATAACTGAGCTAATTGTGCATGCATTTCTTTCTGACTTCATAGGTATAAAATGGGCTGATTTGGTTAGCCTATCAACTACAACCCAAATACTATCATTTCCCCTCCTAGCTCTAGGCAAACCATCAATGAAATCCATTGATATGTCTTCCCATTTCCATTGTGGTATTGGTAAAGGTTGAAGCATTCCGGAGGGTTTTTGATATTCAGCCTTTATCTGTTGACAAACCATGCACTTAGACATAAAAGATGCCACTGCACTCTTCATACCACTCCACCAATAATCTCTTTTAAGGTTGTGATACATTCTTGTGCTTCCTGGGTGTATGGTATATTTGTTTTTGTGATAAACATCTAAGATTTCTTGCTTCAACTCATCAATATCAGGGACACATATTCTTTTTCTTTTCTCCAAATGGCCTTGTTTATTCAACAGAAAGCCTTCCACTGCTTCTCCATTTAATATTTGAGTTTTCTTCTCAAATAAAAATGGATCTTGATCTTGTAATTTTATAACTTTACTCTTTAATTCTGACCCCAAAGTAACAAAACTTAACTTTCCCATTTCTACATTCTCATTGCATATACTCATATTTTCTACACTTTCACTTTCTACCTCTGAGTCAATCAATAGTGATAAAGTGTTAAACTCTTCTATCATTAACCTAGCTACATTAGCATGTCGTCTACTTAAAGCATCTGCTACTTTATTAGCTTTGCCAAGGGTGTACAATATTTCAAAATCATATGAGGCTTGGAGTTCAATCCACCTTTGCTGCCTCATGTTTAATTCTTTTTGTGAAAACAAATATTTAAGTGACTTATGGTCAGTGTAAACTTCAAACCTTGCCCCCAACAAATAGTGTCTCCATAATTTAAGAGCATACACTATAGCTGCCAATTCAAGGTCATGTGTAGCATACCTTACCTCACTGGGTTTCAACTGTCTAGAGGCATAAGCTATCACTTGGTGTTGTTGGATCAATACTGCCCCAATCCCTTGTCTACTTGCATCAGTATATATCACTAAATTTTCATTCCCCTCTGGTACTTTCAGTATTGGAGCTTGTATCAGTGCTTCTTTTAACCTCCCAAAAGCTTTCTCACACTCCTCAGTCCAAGCAAATACCTGATTCTTTCTAGTCAATCTGGTTAATGGGATTGAAATCTTTGAAAAATATTTTATAAACCTTCTGTAGTACCCAGCCATTCCCATAAATGACCTAACCTCTGTGACATTAGTAGTCCTTTTCCAAGCTTGAACTGCAATTACTTTATTGGGATCTACAAATATACCTTCTTCTGATACCACGTGTCCTAAAAAATTTAATTCCTTTTGCCAAAATGTGCATTTTGAAAATTTTGCCTTCAAATTTTCTTGCCTCAGTTTATGAAGTACTATATGAAAATGATTCTCATGCTCCTCAACTGACTTAGAATAAATTAGTATATCATCAATAAATATCAATACAACTTTATCCAGGTATTTTCTAAAAATTCTATTCATCAAATCAACAAAGTAAGTGGGAGCATTTGTCAAACCAAATGGCATTACTAAAAATTCATAAAGTCCATATCTAGTGTTGAAAGCTGTGTATTTAATGCTTTCCTCTTCTACTTTCATTTGATGGAATCCTGAAGCTAAATCAAGTCTAGAGGATATTTTTGCACCACTCAATTGATCAAAGAGATCATCAATTCTTGGTAAGGGGTATTTGTTTTTAACTGTGATTTTATTTAACTCCCTATAATCAATACATAATCTGAGAGATCCATCTTGTTTCTTAACAAAAACCACTGGTGCTCCCCATGATGAGCTACTGGGTCTGATGAAGCCTTTTTCTTCTAGTTCGACCAGTTGCTTTTTCAGCTCTATCAATTCGTTAGGCCCCATTCTAGTTGGCCTCTTAACTACTGGGATAGCCTCTGGAATTAGTTTAATTGAAAACTCTACTGGCCTATGGTTTGGAACTCCCCTAACCTCACCAAACACATCAGTATATTGATTTACTATAGAGATTTCTTCTAATGTGGGCATGGGCTTCTCACTGGACAAAGTAACAAGAGTAGCTATATTTCTGCTCTTGTTTGCCTCACATAGAACAATTACCCTTTTTCCATCAGAAATTTTTAGTGATATGGTAGATGTTTCCATATTTATAATAGCCTTATATTTCCTCAACCAATCAACTCCTAGAATAACTCCTATGCCCGGGTATTGCAACACATATAGGTCTGCACTAAACACACATCCCCCTATATTTAATCCCAGTTGCATACACATCATACCCAAAACACAGGAACTACCTAAAGGACTTCTAATAAGCAATGGCTTATCAACAATCATGCAATTCAATTTTAGTTGTTGTACAATATCATGGGAAATCAAGGAGTGTGTAGCCCCAGTATCATACACTACTACAAAAGGTATTGAGTGAATGAGCAAAGTACCTTCAACTTGGCCATGGTTCTCAACATTTGGTCCCTCGGTTGCTTTACCTTTCCCTTCCAAGGTTCCTACTTTTCCTTGCTTAAAATCTGGACAGTTCCTCCTTATGTGACCCTCCTTTCCACACTGGTGACACTTGAAGGATGCTGGTCTAGGATTGGTGCACCTATTCTTCATATGCCCCTCTTGGCCACAGTTGTAACAAGTGATCTTCTTCTTAACTTCAGCAGTCTTAACATCTTCTGGTTTCTTGGTGGAAGCTACATCTGTTTTCTTTTTATCATAAGGATGAAACTTACCCTTCCCTTTCTTATTTTGATTATTCTTAAATGCTCTAAAATTTCCTCTGGCTTTATCATGCTGTTCAAAGCTCAGAGTCAGATCCAAAACTTGATCAAATGTCTTGTCCTTATATGGCAGCATAGCTCTGCTAAGGCTGGCATTCAGTCCTTGAATGTATCTGCCTTTTATAGCTTCTTGATTTGTGATAAGTACTGCACCATACTTGGCTAGTGATTCAAACTTCTGTGTATACTCAGTAATACTCATAGCCCCTTTCCTTAATTTAATAAATTCTTCTAGCAAAGATTCCTTGGCTGATGCTGGGACAAATCTACCTTCTAGCATTGCCTTAAATTGATCCCATGTCACTTCTCCTTCAGGTCTTCCAACTATGATAACCTCCCACCAGTCCAAAGCTGCTCCTCTCAATTGTCTGGATGCTATTTGCCTTTTCTTTTGGTCTTCAACTTGCATATCTGTAAAAATCCTGTCCAAAATTCTGAGCCAACTTTGAACTCCCATGATCCCTTCTGTTCCATCAAAAGTTTTGCCTCCAAGATTGGTAAAGGTCTTGAGTAGTTTGGAAAGCTCCTCATGTGGATTTTCTTGCCTATTGCCTACCCCTTCCCTTATAGCTCTCATGAATTCTTGCATATTCACCATTGGTGGTTCACTTGATCCTACCTCTTGTTGTCTGGGTCTTACCATGATTCTATGGATATGACATGTAACGACCCGCATTTTTGACCGTTCAAGTCGACAATAATCCACACATGTTCAACTCAAACCGTTCAAAAAGGCAGATGGTTATTGGGGTTAAATAAGAAAAGAAAAGAAAGAACAGAAACAAACTCATAATCTTGCAGCGGAAGGAACAAGATATAATAATAAAATAACAGTTCATGAAGCTGTTAAATAAATAAATTTGATTATTATTATACATCATAAATCAGAGTTACATACATATCAGAGATAATACAATAATGCAGCGGAAAAATAATATGGTAGTAGAATACAAATGATGTAATACCAAACTCCGTCTTCGTCCTCCAAAATAGATCTTCAACCTTATCTGAAATGCTCAAGCTGACCCGAGCGTAATGAAAAGACAAAACACTCGAGTCAGGACTAAAATATCTCATGTAAGTCAAATCGAATAAGAAAATATGAGTGTGACGGCGTCAGAGATGTTTACGGGGTTTGACATCTCCTATCCAGTGTCAACGTGAGTGCAATAACTTAAGAGATGTTACGGGATTTTCCATCTCTCAAGGATCCGTTAAACTATCTACTATGTAGTACAATACGCTATTATAATATGTCTACATTAAAGTAAAAGTATTAAAATAGCGTTAAGCCATGGCCCATTCCACCCTTAACACAGTTTATATTCCCAAGAGCATATACAAGACCGTAGTTTCCCCAAAACCGGAAGTCACCAGAGGGCAATCCATATACTCAAGGTACAAACCAAAACGTAGTGGTCGCGAATAGGATAATCAGTATGACAAGGTACATGAGGCAATACCAACTAGGATACTAGTAGTTGCGTGATCCGGACTGATGTTGGGCATAGCAGCTACTACCCCAACACCGCGAAACAACACTCCCAAATCGCGGGGTGCACCCAAATCGAATCACAAAAGTAATAGACATGGTATCGAAGGAGTGTGTCCGCTAGAGATGGCGATCCTCAATGGCCCGGCGCGGCTCCTGTTTTAGTCATGTCAGGGGTCATCCAAAATCGTTCTCTTTCTTCAAATCAACACGTTCACCAAAACCATCCACTTCGTTCTGGATCAACACTCCACGAATATAGTTATTAAAGTGGTTTTCGGTATCGACAGAGAGTATGTCCATATCCGATCCCGGTCTCTTTAATAACTACGTTATATTTTTCACATCGGTTGGATCTTTTACATTTCAAATCGATTCATAATTGATATCAAAATATCATATTCGCTTCAAAATCAAATCCATTTCAAAATCATCATATCTACTCAAATATACGATTTCATTTCAAAATCATTTTTCGCCTCAATATCTCATTTCGATTTCAAAATCAATTTTCGCCTCAATATCTCATTTCGATTTCAAAATCATTTTTCGCCTCGAAATCTCATTTCGAATTTCAAAATCATTTTTCGCCTCAAAATCTCACAAAACGATTCACATAAACTCGAATTCCAAAATTTAAAATTTAATCAAATTTCAAATCATCAATTTCAACTCGATTCAGCTTCTCAATAAACCATTTCAAATTATCAACTTCAAATACATATTTGAACCACAAAATAAGCCATTTCACTTTCAATATATTTCGAAACTTTAAATATTTCACATTTCAAACAGTTCATATATTTATATAAGAATATAAGATTCGCTTTAAAACCATTTCGTATTCAAATTAGAATATACTTCAAATTAAACATCCGTATTAAGTAGTTTACTTAATTTCTGGAACAATTCCAATTCAATAAACTTAGATTAACATTCGGATTTCAAGAATTCATTCAAGTATTACATTCCAAATCAATTTCAGTTCAAATCCTATTCAAATCAATTTTGTCTTCAAATTTAATTCAATAGTTTCAATTTAGTCCAATCCACAAATTTCTTTGAATTTCAATTAAATTCCAAATTAATTAAATCTCAATTTCAAATCAATTTTCAATTCCAAACTCAAACTTGAAATATCATTTCATATAAATTTTCTTAGAAATATTCATAGTTCGATTAAAAGTCCAATCTTTTAAAACAAATCAACTTTCGAAAATTTACGTCGTATTTCAATCTTTTTTTAAAAAAAAAAAAATCTAAACTTCGAATAATTAAACAATTTCATTTACTAAGTTTAAATTCCAACATCTCGAGCTTCAATTCAAATTAATTCAATTTCCATAAATTGGATTTTTATTCCTAAAATCAATTCATTTAAATAATTTCAAAACAACTTTTAAAATCATTTAATTTAACCAACCCGGTGTCCGTATATAATTTTCTAACCTACGGCCAAGTGATTATTTATTTCAATTAAATGTCAGGGATGAATATATATCACATAAACCAATCACAGTGTCATAAGTATGTATAACAGGATACATAAAAGCAAATAAACATCCAAACATTTAAATATCAACCAATAGCATCCATCGAAATAAATCATCCAATAGACAATACAATTCATGGCAATTTCATAGTTATCAATGTCAGGTAATTTAATCGCAATTCAATTTTAATTTCAATTCGACTGTCAATTTAATTTTCAACGGTGAATTCAAATGACAATCTATATGACAACTAATTTTTTTATCAAAACGACAAATAAAATTCATATCACTTCACAATATCAAATTTAACTACCATAAATTATTTTAGTCAATTGTGAGCGTATAAACACTCACCTTTGAGTTTCGATTTTTAAATCAAATCGAACAACGTTCGATTTAACCTAAAATTTTAACGAGCTCCAAATGTCTTCGGATCTAAACTGCAGCGTAGCTCTCGTCGCCGCGATTCCAACGCCACCTGTTTTTCCCGAACGGACCTCGTATACAAAAGTTACGCTTAAATTAATATAACGATATAATTTAAAACATGATTAGCAATTAATTAATCGTTTAACCTTCTTCTTCTTTACGCGCATTAGCACAGCCGAACCCACTTCACGCCGTTCATCTTCATCCACGTGCGCAGCAAACGACGACCGGACATCGATCAGGGGGCATCATCACGTGCGCCTCGCCTTGCTCCACCTCCGCGCCAAGTTTCGCCACCCCATTCGCCATCGTTTGCACGCAAACCAAGAAAAATGCGCACGCTTCCAAGTCAGATCTGGGCGAATCCGTGGCGAATTAGCACGAATCAACCGTATGGATTTGAAGAGCTCGTCGAGATCTACACTTTTGCTTTTGGAATTTTTCGATTTCGTTGAACGGATTGAGAGATAAAGAGAAAAGAAGTTTGAGCAAATTTCAGCCATTAAAATACTAGCGGCTAGGGTTTCTGAAATGAAATAAAACTGTCTCGGTTGCGTACGTATTTATAAAGTTAGGTCCAAAATCGTCCGAACTCCAAACGAGACGTGCCGCCAGGCGTTTATAAGGTTTTACCCATATTCCGAACGCAATGGAACTAGTCTCAAGGCCTAATTCAATCGTATGTGGAAGATAACCTTTTGAAGTCGATTATTTTAATTAACGACGTTAAATTTCTACGCGTTTCAAGCTCGCACGACCAAACGACAAGTCCGATTGCTACGAAAATTGAAACCTTACAATAATTCACTGTTACGGATCCGATGAAACTGGTTTCGTCGAAATCCGAGACAGTTGTAAAATGGTTATTTCTACAGTCTAATTTCAATATAAAATTCCCAATTTTAAATTATTAACTTTTAAATCAAATCTTAATTGTTCACAAATCCCATTTTTAATTTCACAGTAATTAACAATCTTTTACAATGCAGTTTTCCATTATAAATCCAATATAAAAGATTATATTAGATTCAGCGTTCAATTTTATTGTAATTCAAATTCAAGTTATTTAATTCCAAATGAATTCTTTTATTTCGATTTACACTTTCATTATTGAATCAACCATTTACTTATACATTATTATCAATAGTTTATAATTCATTTACTTCCATTTTCTTCAGCTATCATCTTATTTAAATTCACAGTAATATTAAATTACATTCATTTACGTTGATTTCAATATTATAACTTCAATATTAAATGTAACATTTTATTTATTTTGTTGTTTAAAATCAAATTCAATTCATTTCAATTACTTGTTACAATCAAATTTAAATCTTTACTTACGTTCAATTACAAGTTAACATCTTTATCGAATTACAGTTTCAGTTATTATCTGCTTTCAATCAACTGTGATATTAAGTTACATTTATTTATATTAGTTTCAATAACATAAACTTCCATTATTAAATCTACAATTTTATTTATTCTTTGTTTACAATCATAACCAATTTGGTTTACAATCAAATTCAATCCATTATTTACATTCACTACAAGTTAACATCCATATTTAATTTACAAATAAGTTATTTCAGAATTCAGTTTTGTATTTTAACTTGTAATTCACTTTTAACAACACAAAATTTTATTTCCTTCGGATTTTTATCCAAAATTTTCATTTTAATTCGTATTTTTAAAATGTTAAAAATACGGGTCGTTACATTCTACCCCACTTAAAACTTTTCGTCCTCGAAAAGGAACGGAGAAGGGGAAACTATCATTTAGATATAATTCATTCAAAATATTCGACTTATTTGCAAAAATTTAGTTATAGGTTTTTTTAAAATCTCAAAATTTTCTAACTCCCGGATTTTTGAAAAATTTCGGCAGCACCTCCTTTGCGCGGCTAGGACCGAAAAATTTCACAGTGGTAATAATTGCATGATATACATCTCATTACAAGAATGAGGCATCCCAAAACATGGGGAACACAATAATATACCACAACATAAACTGTAATCCGAGAACATACCTTTTATTTAGCGTTTATTAGCATTTTAACTTACATTTTGCATTAAGCGCAGAAGCGAGCTCCACAAGCGAAGCGCAACCCCTTTGCTACCTACTAAAATGCTCAATAACCAAGTTAGAACCATGCATGTAAAGATAGATCGATATATTTATCATAAACAACACACATATAACATGTTTAGCTTCAAAACTGAAATTCCAATTTCAGGACAGCAAATGAATCTCGGTTTTTGATCCCCTAAACGATGAAATTTGACAATGGAATCTAAATAAAAGTTGTTGCATTCGTTTCAGGCTTTCCGGAATGTCCAAAATCATTTAATTCAGACCTTCCGTTCAAAAGTTACGATCGTTTTACTAAATAGATACGCCTCAGCCTGGCAATGAATTGCGCAGGTCAGCGACGTTTGGTCACGTTTTTGACCTTCTAAACGACAGCAAAACACCAAATGCTTAAAACAAAAGTTTTAGCTTAAGTTCTAAGCTTTCCAGAAAGTGCAAGATCATCAAAATCCGATACACCAGTAAAAAGTTATGACGAGAATACTAAGGTGCTTCAGATTTCTACTCCGCACAGGCCAGCGACTAATATTGGTGTTTTAAGCCTAGTGGATGAAGGTATTTATCAAAACATCCTAAACAAAAGATGTAGCACAGTTTTTAGGCTTTCCGAAAAGTCCAAGATCATCGAATTCCGTTCAACCATTTAAAAGTTATGCTTGTTTTTGTTTCAGCAAATATTGGACAATTTTGGATTTTTCCAAAAATTTGCTTTTCTTATTTCAAAGTACAAACCATCAACTTCAAATTTTCTAAAGAAACAATCATAAACACAAAGTCGTTTATTTTCTTATTTATCCATGAAATAAGTTTACATTCGATTTGTTTCCGATTTATTCAAGTTTGTTTCATAATTTAAATTCAAGTCAATTTGCTTCAATTTAATTTGAATTCAATTATATTTAATTTCACTTTGCTTCAAATTTGAATTTAATTATTTAAAATTTTTATTCCATTTATTCAATTCCATTTACACTAATGAATTCTATTTAATCAATTATCATCCATCTAACATAACAACCAATGCATATCAAACATTAACATCCATCCATAATCTACACTAAATCAATTATACATTTCCAAGTCAAAATTTTAATTTCATACACTTCCAAGTTTATTGACATTTAGTTTTATTCAAATTTAATTAGTTTCCATTTACTAATTTTATATTTAATTAATTTTAAATTTAATTCATTTTACAACTTAAATTTCCTTTATATTTACAACTATCAATAGATCTTCACATTTTTATTATTTGCAATCACACTTGTATATTATTCATTTACTTATCCTTATTAGCATTTTAAACTTTTTAAGTATTTGGTAAGTTATAGCTATGCAAATAGAATGTAGTTAAACAATATACAACTTCTTTTCGTTCAATTTGAGTGTTATACCTATTAAATAAATTTCCAATTTATTATTTTCCAAATTAAGGGTTACTACTACAATTTTAAATTAATTTTTTTTTTTTTACACTTAAATTCAATTTCACCTTTTTCCATTCATAAGTTTCAAACAATTCAAGATTTACTTTAGTTTAATAATTAAAATCATTCCTTATTTGAGAACTTAAGAATTTCAACTCCGGATTCGATTTAAACCATTTTTTTATAAAAATATAAATATATATATATACTAATATCTTTATATCTCAAATCATACTTTTTAGAAGAATTTTAATCAGCATTGAAATATATATATACATATACCTATTTTCATTTCATACTTTAGAAATTTACAATTTTTAATCAAAACAGGGTTTAGAAAAACTATTAAGTGATCTCCCCCACTTAGACTCTCGGAAATAAACGTCGATGATGCGTGCACTCATCACCGAAATCATTCTCTAGTGTCAAGAGGGGAGTATAACACTTACTTCATTTGAAAATCCTTTGAAAACCATTTCTAATCGAATATACTATCATATAATACTTGTATTATACATTTCAAATTTTTGTTAATAAATTTTCAAAACACCGGAATTTAAATTCTCCATCTTAATTTAAATTCATTTTTATTTTATTTGATTTACCATTTATATTCATTGTCAATCATATTTACAAGTTTCATTTCTTAAAATCGTCTAATAGTCAATAGTTAGAAATATTGACTAATCAACAATAAATGATGATAATCTAATATTATCATCTCCTAACAACCAATACAATCAAAATTTATAAATTTTCAAGATAGTTCTTTTATATAAAATATAGTCCAAAACAATATTATGTCAATCTGTCCTATTCGAGTGTTTAGAAACTCCTATCGATGCCTTGGCGTCCCAAGTACCAACCAGAATTTATAAATACTCAACGGAACAAATCAACACAATATAAAACCATTTTATAGCAAATAACAAGTACGCTCTCTCATATACACCCAAACTCATTCATAGGTTTCAACCCTATTTCAACGAGTTATTCCCCACTAGAGCTCAGGTAATCTAAACCAAAGCTCTGATACCAACTGTAACGACCCGCATTTTTGACCGTTCAAGTCGACAATAATCCACACATGTTCAACTCAAACCGTTCAAAAAGGCAGATGGTTATTGGGGTTAAATAAGAAAAGAAAAGAAAGAACAGAAACAAACTCATAATCTTGCAGCGGAAGGAACAAGATATAATAATAAAATAACAGTTCATGAAGCTGTTAAATAAATAAATTTGATTATTATTATACATCATAAATCAGAGTTACATACATATCAGAGATAATACAATAATGCAGCGGAAAAATAATATGGTAGTAGAATACAAATGATGTAATACCAAACTCCGTCTTCGTCCTCCAAAATAGATCTTCAACCTTATCTGAAATGCTCAGGCTGACCCGAGCGTAATGAAAAGACAAAACACTCGAGTCAGGACTAAAATATCTCATGTAAGTCAAATCGAATAAGAAAATATGAGTGTGACGGCGTCAGAGATGTTTACGGGGTTTGACATCTCCTATCCAGTGTCAACGTGAGTGCAATAACTTAAGAGATGTTACGGGATTTTCCATCTCTCAAGGATCCGTTAAACTATCTACTATGTAGTACAATACGCTATTATAATATGTCTACATTAAAGTAAAAGTATTAAAATAGCGTTAAGCCATGGCCCATTCCACCCTTAACACAGTTTATATTCCCAAGAGCATATACAAGACCGTAGTTTCCCCAAAACCGGAAGTCACCAGAGGGCAATCCATATACTCAAGGTACAAACCAAAACGTAGTGGTCGCGAATAGGATAATCAGTATGACAAGGTACATGAGGCAATACCAACTAGGATACTAGTAGTTGCGTGATCCGGACTGATGTTGGGCATAGCAGCTACTACCCCAACACCGCGAAACAACACTCCCAAATCGCGGGGTGCACCCAAATCGAATCACAAAAGTAATAGACATGGTATCGAAGGAGTGTGTCCGCTAGAGATGGCGATCCTCAATGGCCCGGCGCGGCTCCTGTTTTAGTCATGTCAGGGGTCATCCAAAATCGTTCTCTTTCTTCAAATCAACACGTTCACCAAAACCATCCACTTCGTTCTGGATCAACACTCCACGAATATAGTTATTAAAGTGGTTTTCGGTATCGACAGAGAGTATGTCCATATCCGATCCCGGTCTCTTTAATAACTACGTTATATTTTTCACACCGGTTGGATCTTTTACATTTCAAATCGATTCATAATTGATATCAAAATATCATATTCGCTTCAAAATCAAATCCATTTCAAAATCATCATATCTACTCAAATATACGATTTCATTTCAAAATCATTTTTCGCCTCAATATCTCATTTCGATTTCAAAATCAATTTTCGCCTCAATATCTCATTTCGATTTCAAAATCATTTTTCGCCTCGAAATCTCATTTCGAATTTCAAAATCATTTTTCGCCTCAAAATCTCACAAAACGATTCACATAAACTCGAATTCCAAAATTTAAAATTTAATCAAATTTCAAATCATCAATTTCAACTCGATTCAGCTTCTCAATAAACCATTTCAAATTATCAACTTCAAATACATATTTGAACCACAAAATAAGCCATTTCACTTTCAATATATTTCGAAACTTTAAATATTTCACATTTCAAACAGTTCATATATTTATATAAGAATATAAGATTCGCTTTAAAACCATTTCGTATTCAAATTAGAATATACTTCAAATTAAACATCCGTATTAAGTAGTTTACTTAATTTCTGGAACAATTCCAATTCAATAAACTTAGATTAACATTCGGATTTCAAGAATTCATTCAAGTATTACATTCCAAATCAATTTCAGTTCAAATCCTATTCAAATCAATTTTGTCTTCAAATTTAATTCAATAGTTTCAATTTAGTCCAATCCACAAATTTCTTTGAATTTCAATTAAATTCCAAATTAATTAAATCTCAATTTCAAATCAATTTTCAATTCCAAACTCAAACTTGAAATATCATTTCATATAAATTTTCTTAGAAATATTCATAGTTCGATTAAAAGTCCAATCTTTTAAAACAAATCAACTTTCGAAAATTTACGTCGTATTTCAATCTTTTTTTAAAAAAAAAAATCTAAACTTCGAATAATTAAACAATTTCATTTACTAAGTTTAAATTCCAACATCTCGAGCTTCAATTCAAATTAATTCAATTTCCATAAATTGGATTTTTATTCCTAAAATCAATTCATTTAAATAATTTCAAAACAACTTTTAAAATCATTTAATTTAACCAACCCGGTGTCCGTATATAATTTTCTAACCTACGGCCAAGTGATTATTTATTTCAATTAAATGTCAGGGATGAATATATATCACATAAACCAATCACAGTGTCATATGTATGTATAACAGGATACATAAAAGCAAATAAACATCCAAACATTTAAATATCAACCAATAGCATCCATCGAAATAAATCATCCAATAGACAATACAATTCATGGCAATTTCATAGTTATCAATGTCAGGTAATTTAATCGCAATTCAATTTTAATTTCAATTCGACTGTCAATTTAATTTTCAACGGTGAATTCAAATGACAATCTATATGACAATTAATTTTTTTATCAAAACGACAAATAAAATTCATATCACTTCACAATATCAAATTTAACTACCATAAATTATTTTAGTCAATTGTGAGCGTATAAACACTCACCTTTGAGTTTCGATTTTTAAATCAAATCGAACAACGTTCGATTTAACCTAAAATTTTAACGAGCTCCAAATGTCTTCGGATCTAAACTGCAGCGTAGCTCTCGTCGCCGCGATTCCAACGCCACCTGTTTTTCCCGAACGGACCTCGTATACAAAAGTTACGCTTAAATTAATATAACGATATAATTTAAAACATGATTAGCAATTAATTAATCGTTTAACCTTCTTCTTCTTTACGCGCATTAGCACAGCCGAACCCACTTCACGCCGTTCATCTTCATCCACGCGCGCAGCAAACGACGACCGGACATCGATTAGGGGGCATCATCACGTGCGCCTCGCCTTGCTCCACCTCCGCGCCAAGTTTCGCCACCCCATTCGCCATCGTTTGCACGCAAACCAAGAAAAACGCGCACGCTTCCAAGTCAGATCTGGGCGAATCCGTGGCGAATTAGCACGAATCAACCGTATGGATTTGAAGAGCTCGTCGAGATCTACACTTTTGCTTTTGGAATTTTTCGATTTCGTTGAACGGATTGAGAGATAAAGAGAAAAGAAGTTTGAGCAAATTTCAGCCATTAAAATACTGGCGGCTAGGGTTTCTGAAATGAAATAAAACTGTCTCGGTTGCGTACGTATTTATAAAGTTAGGTCCAAAATCGTCCGAACTCCAAACGAGACGTGCCGACAGGCGTTTATAAGGTTTTACCCATATTCCGAACGCAATGGAACTAGTCTCAAGGCCTAATTCAATCGTATGTGGAAGATAACCTTTTGAAGTCGATTATTTTAATTAACGACGTTAAATTTCTACGCGTTTCAAGCTCGCACGACCAAACGACAAGTCCGATTGCTACGAAAATTGAAACCTTACAATAATTCACTGTTACGGATCCGATGAAACTGGTTTCGTCGAAATCCGAGACAGTTGTAAAATGGCTATTTCTATAGTCTAATTTCAATATAAAATTCCCAATTTTAAATTATTAACTTTTAAATCAAATCTTAATTGTTCACAAATCCCATTTTTAATTTCACAGTAATTAACAATCTTTTACAATGCAGTTTTCCATTATAAATCCAATATAAAAGATTATATTAGATTCAGCGTTCAATTTTATTGTAATTCAAATTCAAGTTATTTAATTCCAAATGAATTCTTTTATTTCGATTTACACTTTCATTATTGAATCAACCATTTACTTATACATTATTATCAATAGTTTATAATTCATTTACTTCCATTTTCTTCAACTATCATCTTATTTAAATTCACAGTAATATTAAATTACATTCATTTACGTTGATTTCAATATTATAACTTCAATATTAAATGTAACATTTTATTTATTTTGTTGTTTAAAATCAAATTCAATTCATTTCAATTACTTGTTACAATCAAATTTAAATCTTTACTTACGTTCAATTACAAGTTAACATCTTTATCGAATTACAGTTTCAGTTATTATCTGCTTTCAATCAACTGTGATATTAAGTTACATTTATTTATATTAGTTTCAATAACATAAACTTCCATTATTAAATCTACAATTTTATTTATTCTTTGTTTACAATCATAACCAATTTGGTTTACAATCAAATTCAATCCATTATTTACATTCACTACAAGTTAACATCCATATTTAATTTACAAATAAGTTATTTCAGAATTCAGTTTTGTATTTTAACTTGTAATTCACTTTTAACAACACAAAATTTTATTTCCTTCGGATTTTTATCCAAAATTTTCATTTTAATTCGTATTTTTAAAGTGTTAAAAATACGGGTCGTTACATGACATTTGGGTTAGTCCATTTTTGTTTATTTTCTATAAATTAACTCATTTAATTTATCTCTATCCAATCCTAGTAATTATTATTAGTATAAGCATTAATTAAAACAAGGCATCCAAAGAAGTCAACACACCATACATCCAATGCAAACAATGTTCATACAACATTTTGCTATGTTATTTAACAACCTGGCTCTGATACCAAATGAGATGACCCACTTTCTTTTACCTAAAATTCAGAATTTTTTTTTTAAAATTAATCCCAGTGGTCACCTAGTCAAGAGAATATCATTCTCTGGTTCACCTTCTAACCAGGATCTTAAAACCAATATAAAAATATTGTTGTGTTCAAATTATCTAAAACCTTCATATATGAAAATATATATATAATACTTTCTGTTTTTATGTCAGAGTATAGAGGTTTGGAAGCAGAGAATCTGTTTGGAGATTTTCAAGTGATTCTCCACATAGCAAAAGTATTTTCCAAATTTTCCAATCACGTCTATTTCTTCATAACTATTGATTTCATGCCTTATGGATTTAACACTATGTATGTATTTCCCATAATTGTATTACTGTATGAACTGGGCTTTTGCCCGTGCATGTGTGTGTGCATGTTCCTGTGCTCTTACATGTGCCTAAATTTTTTTTTCTTTTCTTGTTAGTAAAAAGGTCCGAGTCTACCTTGTACTTGGGTTGTAACATCATAACTGAAAGTTTAGTTTAGAAAACCTTTAGTGCTGGCTTAACCCAGGCTCAAGAAAATGGTTATGTTAGCCATATTCACTTTGAACTGTTTCCTCTCAAAACACATGTTATTTTGTTCTATCTTATCAAGGCAACTCAAAATCTTTCTGCCAGATTTTTCTTTAACTTAAACATGAATTTCTCATGTCAAGTATCTAGTTGTTCTTTTAGTTTATAAATCCTCACAATCTCAGGTTTCCTATCATCATAAATTAATTAATCAAAGAGCCTAAAAACTTCATTACTTAGTAAAACATTTTCAAAATAAAATCCATAAGTTTCAGATGAAACACCTATTTAAGTCCAATGCTTACAAAACAGTAAATAACAATACATTGGTTTTTTTTTCTCTAAGCAACTTAAACAACATAGCTTAACATAAATTTGGCATAAACATCTATTTAACTTCAGTAAATTTGTAACTATTGCATCCAATTCCTTAAGCAGACAACCCATCCAAAGCTTGATCAAAGAAATGCCTATTTACCTGCATAATCACTATGGACTGCCTCATTAAATATGAGACACCCAATAGTGCATCAACACACATGGGTCAGACTTGGTCTGGTATGAGTAATCTAATTGGAAACATAATTTTCATATAGTTTTTTTTCATATTCCAATAACTTTAAGATAAATAAAGGAATGCAATATTACTCTTGTACTCATTTCTGTGCAACCTGGGCATGCACAACAAAATGATATATAATTCCATGGTTTATTGCAGAGAAAACAAACATAGAGTTCATCCACAGAATATCCTAAAACAGTCAACACAATCATCAATTAAATCATCATTCCTCATCTATAGATTTTCTGGCCTTCGGGGATTTTTCCCAAGCCTTCATATGAACCTATTTCTAATGTTCAATATCAAATATGTTATGGTCTTTAGCTACTTTCTCTTTTTAAACACACACTGCCTGGGACATTTCTCTGTTAACCTAGCACAATCAGGCCCCTGGGTATAAACATACCATGTGTGTGCTTGCAATGTTCACCTTGCCAAGCTATATCTTGTAGCCCTAAGATCCAAAATCCTTAGTTAAATTACTAAGTGTCACTACCCTTTAGTGTTAATTTCCTCTCTGCATCACATGTTTCAAGTAGTGGATAATACATTCAGTCACAAGCATACATCCAAAGATTAACAAGACATATTTTCATGAACAAGCACTTCATCATAACAATAGAGGTGATTTCTTATTTTTCTATGGGCTTCAATAGATCCCAATACAAACATATGGTCATAGATAATTTTCTGTTTGTTTTTCTTTTCTTTTTTTTTCTCTCTACCTCCGATTCAGTCAGATTCATGTAGATCTTCAAATCTGACTAAATCACAAGTATAAGATTTATTGGATAGTTCATAAATGTAGAGGCTCAGCACATGTATACATTGCACCTCTATATTTTTCCTTTGTAGATAAGTTCTTTTCTGTTAAGATGAGACTTAAGCAAACACACCATGTTGCAGCCCCATATCCTTTCTCATTTTAGACCATATATCCATATTAAGCATCCTGGGTTTTAAACTAATAAATGTATAAAGAAAACCCATATTAACTGCTTCACCTCAAAGTTATATTATAACACAGAAAAACCTATTTAAACATTAGATTCATGGCTCTTTCATACTGAGTGAATCAATATAAAGAGGTTTCCATTAAAACAGATCATAAAACAAGTCAAAGTTACTAAATCATAAAAATGAATCTAGCTTGCAAACAAATGAAATATGAATTTTAGTTGGGCTGCCTCAATATTCAGGACTTATTGCCCATATTTCCAGTGAGATTACTCACCTTAATCCCCTTTTCTTTTTCCTAAGCTTTTCTTTTTCTTCCTTTGATCCTCTGCCTTCTTCCTACTCTAATGACTGGTGTTCCACATTTCTTTTCTAACTTCTGTTATATATATATATATATTTCTTTTATGAGGCAGAGCAATAATAATTAAAAGACCTTACTACACCAGGTCTTCTTATATAAACTCTGGCTGCTACTAGGGTTTAAGGAAATTACCCAATGTCAATTTTACCCCACCAACTATGATCTACCTCTCATTCTACTTTTTAGAGAAAATGGGTAAGTAGTCCTGGCATTTTCTTTCCATAAAATATACCTCATTACCCCGGTCATGTCATTTGCATGATTTCTGTTTTCTAAAGCAAAAGGAATTGCTAAAAATGGATAAAGTGTTTGTTCAAAAGCTCATACTATTTTCATGCAATGTTAATTTTTATTTCAGCAAGCATTTGTTTTGTGCACATGTATAATACATGTATGCCTATCCTGGCCTAAGTCTTTCTCTTTTTTTTCAAGACTTGATCATTTCTGCCTACATATATATATTTGTAATTTATCTATCCTATCATATTTATTAACTATTTCCTAGTTTATCACACAGAAAACTGTGTGCATGTTTGTGCACTGTCTTGTGCACATGTACATGTTTTTAAACTATGCATCTGCAAATCAGTTTCCTATCTCTATCTTTTCAATGCAATTTCAAACAAATACAAACTAAATTAAATCATGAAATTACTTCACAAAATCAGGGTTATCACAAAACCAAAGCTCTGATACCAACTGTAACGACCTGCCTTTTTGGACGGTTTAAATCGACGATAAACCACACACATCAGACTCAAATAATTCAAAAGGGCAGATTGTTATGGGGTAAATAAGAAAAAGCAGAGAAAGAAAGAAAACAAATAGAGAATCTCGCAGTGGAATAACAAAATATAATAATCAAATAAACAGTTCATGAAGGTGTTTACAAATAACATTGATTAAACTATTATAATACAGATTAGAGTTACATACAACAAGAATAAATAATAAATAAATGTAGCGAAATAACATGATGCAGTGGAATAAATATAATACATAATAATAGTACAAAATCTTCGTCTTCATCCTCCAAGAAGCAGTCTTCGATAAACTGAAAAGACAAAACACTCGAGTCAGAACTAAAAGATATTATGTAAGTTAAATCAACAGTAAACAAATATGAGTGTAACGGCATCGGAGATGTTTACGGGTTTTGACACCTCTCATCCAGTGTCTAACGTGAGTGCAATAACTTAAGAGATGTTCGGGATTTCCATCTCCTAAGGATCCATTAAACTATCTACTATGTAGTACAATACACTATTATAATAGTGTCTAAAATAAAGTAGTATTAAAATAGTGTTAAGTCGTTACCCATATCCCCCTTAACACATTTTATATATTCTCATAGTTTATACAGTATCGTACGCTCCTCCGTGAGGTTTACCCAGAGGGCACTCCATAGGTATGGTACACAACAAACTCTTAGAAGGCGCGATAGGGCATGTGAACACGACACTCGAGGCAATGCCAGGGTAGATAAACCAATTGCTGATCCGGACTGGTGGCAACGCATAGCAGCTACTACCGCCCACCTCACAACACACTTCCATAATCAAAATCAAGGGGTGGCCACCAAATCATCACAAAGTCATAATATGGTATCGAAGAAGTATGTTCGATAGGAGGAATGACCTCACTTTGCCCGGCGTGGCTCCTATTTTAGTCAAATCTAAGCTGACTCACGGGAGTCAGGGTCACGTAAGTAGCTCATACAGAATCGTTCGCCAAACCATCCTACTTCATTTCTGGAATCTCCACCACGTACACAGTTGTTAAAGTGGCTTTGGGTATTAGTAGAGAGTATGACAATAACCGATCCCGGTCTCTTTAACAACCAAACGCTTATTTCACACCAGATGGTTCTTTTACATTTCAAAAATCAATTACCAATTGATATCAGAATATCATATTCTCAAAACCATATCATTTTCGAAATCACATTTACTTCCGAAATTATATCACATTTGAAATCATATCACTTTCGAATTCATATTTTCAAAAATAGAATAAATCCTCATTTAAAATCATCATATTTCTTAAATATGTCAGTTCACCAGCAAATATCATTTCACATCCCAACTTATGTTATAACATCGTTAAAACTTATTCTCTTTAAAATCGAGGCTTTAATTATAAACACCACTTTACACCATTTGAAGTTTAGAAATAATTTAGATAGTTATAATAGTTTAATTAGTTTAACATAGTTAAATAGATATAAATTAGGTTAAGTAGGTTTAAAATAGATTAAATAAATTTAAATTAGATTAAAATAGATTAAAATACTTTAAATAGATTTTAATAGTTTAAATGGTTTAAAATAGATTAAATAGATTTATTATGGATTAATTAGATTTAAAATAGATTAATTGAATTTAAAATAGATTAAATAGTTTTAAAATAAATTAAAATAGTTTAATAAAGTTTAAATGATTTAAAATAGATTAAAATAGTTTAAAATAAATTAAAATGGATTAAGATAGAGTAAATAGGTTAATTAGTTTAAAAATGGGTTAATTAGATTAGAATAAATTAAATAGTTTAAATTGATTAAGTTGGTTTAAAATAGATTAACCTATTTAAATAGTTGAAAATATTAAAATTAGAATTTAATTACATTCTAATCTGTATCTTGAGGACATTAATCATATATACTATAATTACATGGATTCTAATTACATTCTAATCAATACTCTTAAAATTTTTAACTTTAATATAACAACTAAAATTTCGGATTATGAATTTTACTGGAATAATTATAGATTCAAGTTCAAAAAGAATATTAGATTTTTACTAGACACTTTATTCATTATTATTAGTTGGTTTATTTGGTTTGAAAGAAATCAAAGAATTTTCAATAATAATAATTGTCATTTTAACAAATTGATTTTTACAATTTCTTCATTTTGTTTTAATTGGATCTCTAACCCTAATTATAAATTAGCCAAAAATATCCTTTTCAAAAGGTATCTTAATAAGTTTAATCATAATATTAATTTTTTTAAACACAACAATAATTTTTTTAACATTAATAATAGTATTATTAATATTTTCTCTAGTTTAAATGATGATTTCACTTCTAATCATAACTTACTTATGATTAAATGTTCATAAGATTTATCCGTCTCAATATTTGTACTAGTCTCTGTTTGGTTTTGGTTTTTAAGTATTTTATTTACACTGTTATTGTCTAGTTAGTCTTATTTAGGTTTTTATTTCCTTCCTTATCAATACATATATATGTATATTTATTATATAAATATACATATATATGTATCATTTTATTTTTTCTTTAGTCATTTTCCAGTTACAGGTACGGGAGATAGGATATCAGATTCATTTTGCAGGTTTTCATATCTTCAGATTGCTGGACACCAGATGGTAGATAGGTTAGCAGAGCAGAGTATCTTCATCCAGGACTACTAGCAGTTTTCTCCTCAGATTTAGGATTCTGCTATTTTCATTATGGAGTACTTTTTTCAGGAGGATATATTCTTCAGTTTGGTACCCCTTTCTCTTGATCAGAGGCTTCAGAGCGGTTTCTCTTTTCAGCAGATCCACTTCAGAGCAGATGCTTATTCACCTCTCCTGATTCAGTTGGTTGGAGCTTCCTCATTAGTTTGGGACGTCATCCAGTAGTTTTTGTTTTTTTCCTCTAGTTTTTTAGGTACTTCTAACACCTCAATATCAGGCGGTGGCCATGCCAGAGCTCGATATTGGGGTGTGATGGGTGGTGGCCTTGCCGGAACTCATCTTAGGAGTACCTAAGATTTGATATATATGTATTTGGTTTTTGTTACTTGCCAGGTATGTTGGCAGCACTTTATATTCGATATATATATATATATATATATATATATATATTCGCATGTGTGCTCTCCTCTATTCGTAGAGGATCACACATTTTTCTCAAAAAAAAAGAATTTAAAAAAACATTTATAGTTTATATTGAGACAATAAATTTGAAATTAACATCAAATTTAACTATTACTTCCATTTCAACAAATCTGGACCATATCCAAATGTAACGACCCGGAATTTCTATCAATTGAAATTCATATATTTAATTGATTTTAAATATTCACAAGTAAATTTTATAAGCTGAATAACTTATATTTGAAATATCAAGATTTAATTGGATAATTAAATGGTTAATTTAATTATTTGAAATTGTGTAAATAATTGAAAATTGAAATTAATGTGAATAAAAATGATTTGTAAAGTTGTAATAAATCATATTTGAATTAGAATGATTTTAAAGAACTTTTAAAATTGATTTAAAAGTTAAATTGTAGAAATTGAATATTTTAATATTTAATTAACGTGTAAAAATAGTCATTTTTCAAACAGTCTCGGAATTCGACGAAACCAGTTTCATTGGATTCGTAATGTTATATTATTGTGAGATTTCATATTTTGTCTCAATCGGATTTACGGTTTGTCCGGGGCAAGCTAAAACGCGTAGAAATCTGTTTAAGTGAAATTTTAAATTTAAATAATTCGATTCGAAAACCTATCTTCCAAATACGATCGAATTGGCTTCCGATATATATTCCATTGTGTTTGGAATAGGGTTAAAACCTTATAAACACCAGGCGGTACGCTTCGTTTCGAGTTCGAAAAAATTTCGGGTGAATAGTGTCGTAAAATTTTCTTTAAAAGGCCAACTTATTTTCTATTTTGCAAACCCTAATTCAAAGCTAGGGTTATCCACCGCTTACAAACCAATGGCCAAAAACGCTTGAATTTTCTTCCCTCAAAATCTCTAAATACATAAACAATTAGCAAAAAGCTTAAACTACAATATTGTAGAGGGCGACGAGACGAACAACTTCAACGGTGGTGATTGTTTTTGGAGGCATGGATCGACGGCGATTTTCATTTGACGGCCAACGTTCACACATGTTTTTCGAGATGCATAGGGGGCCGAGCTTCAAGTGCCTATGCGCGGAGGTGCACGTGGCGATGAGCTTCACGATGGTGGTCTTCGATTGTTGTCTAGATCGTCGTAGGTGACGCGATAATTCAAGGAAGAGGGCGGCTATATGGGCTGTTCGAACATGATGTAAACGAAGGGGAAGAAGATGATATCGATGGTCACGATCTTCTTTGATCAAAATATAAGGCCCAGATTTGCCTAGGGTTTGAAATTAAAAATAAAATTGTAAATTTTATATATTTAAATCGTGTAAACTTTAAAATGCTATATCTTTGCCATACGAGGTCCGTTTTCGACGAAACGAATTGTGTTGGGTCCGTATTAAAGAGCACCACATTTTGGAGCTAGTTGGTGTTGATTGGAGCTAGTGTAAATTTTGGGTAAAATTAAATGCCTGTTTAATTTTATTCGGAATAAAACACTTTAATTGCTATTGGAAGCATTGTGAGTACAACTCACTCTTTCTGACTCACTGATATTTTTATATAACTGAGAATAAATGTTATTTATGCTGATTGATGATTGTTTGGATGATATATGATATATTGTATATATATTGATTGGTATTTGGATATATACCTGCCTATTGGAGCAGATGAGACCCTATACGTTCCCGTGTATGAGCGGGTGACCCTTTGTACGCGCGTCTGCCTCGAAGTGGACATTGTACACATATTCTCATATGTATATTTGTTGCAGGTGATAGGTTGGAGGGATCCAATTGGATTCCTCATCGGTATTGGTTTATTTACAGATATTGTGATATATGCTGTTATCATGTGATATATGATGTTTGGATGTCATGATTGATGTATTTAGTGTTGTTGCAGCATTGGGCCTATTTTGGAAATTTAAAAATGTTAAAGTGATGTTTTCAAATTAAAAAGGATTTTCAAGTGATTTTGAAAATAGATGTTTTATTGATTTTTGAATTGTAAAGGAATTGAATTTATTTTAAATAAATAAAAGATTAATTAGAAGGGCCTAGTGATTGTATTTGATGCTGAATATTTGTTTGTTTGCTTTGATTGTTAAATAACCGACTATCAAATTTGGCCATTTTAGTTCCTCGACTTGATGTGGGAATTATTTAGTTGTACACTTAGTACGTAGCCTTCTGTGTAGGCTTGATTATCGTTTGTGTTGAGAAAGTTTATTCGTGTAGTGCGGAGTATTACTCCAATCTATGGAGCTACCTTCTTGGCCCGAAGGATAGCAAGTTGAAAGTTGGAGACGTGATAAGTCTATGAGAATTAGTTTCTGTGTGGGATTGAGAAACGCTTTTGCGTTGTTGGTGCGAAGAGACCGGGATCAGATTTATTTGAAAACCACTTCGGACCAACGTATATGCGACGATTGTGCAGGTTGGTTACTAATGATATTGATATTCTGGATTTTCATAGTGGAGGACTGCTTGTTGATCGTTTGGGGTTAAAATCCCAATATACATCCAGTAGCAGTGGTCTCTTCATTATGAAATATCCAATGCAAGGACTATTCGCTACTAATCATAGGGATTTCCCAACAGGATGTGGTAGGAAAGTGCCTTTGGTTTGTCCTGTTCCTGGACAATTTGTATGAATGTTTGTCTGACATTGCATTTCTTAGATTACGTACATTGGTTTTTACAAACATACATCTGTTTGGTGGCGGAAGGCAACTTCTCTTAGCTTAACACCCTTCCTTGAGAGGTACGAGCTCAACGGTTGTATTTTTGTGGAATGCAATTAGTAGTCAACGGAAATGGCCGTGTGGCATTCATAGTGATGTGATTGTGATTTGTGAAAGGTAATCGTTACCTTAGGCCTCATCAACCGGAAATGACCAAAACAGGGTTATATGCGGCAAGGCTAAGTGGGTCGCTCCCAAGTAGGATATGATCATCCTCTTCTAGATATATCTTTATACGCTATGACATCGTGTATCTGATAATTGTGGTTTGTATGCTAGAGGGCCTTCGGTAAAGGTCGGTATGACATATTCAGTACCATCTAGTTATAGAGGTGGGCCGGTCTTGTGTTGGTAAAGGGCAGATGTTTTGTGCCTCGGGACATCCATCTAGAGGTGTACCCCTTCGAAAGGTAGTCCCTTCACCTGGTTATTTGTATGGAAATCCAAACTCCACTACGTACCTGCCATTTTGATTGAATTACCTATTTTGGGCTATATGCTGGAATTTAATCAATGTAACAATTTCGGCTATGATTAATATTATTTGTATACTAGATACTAGTATAATATCACATGATTTGATATGAGATGTTTTAGTTATCGTAAGGTAAAAACATGTCCATGTTTATGTGTGGGCGTGTCTTACGAGATACTTTTGTTTTGATAAAGGAAAAGTTTGGTAATTTAAAAAAATTCAGTTGAGTGTGTTTCTTACGCTAGTTTACCAGACTGATCTGGGCGTTCTTCCATTTCAATGCTCGGGTCAGACCGAGTATATTTACAGGTTTAGACTTGGTGCTTTTGGAGCTTCAGTAAGAGAGCTGGAGATCTTCATCCTCGTATACACGTACATCGATTTTGCTTGATTATCCACTGTGCTTAGTTGTTGTATATTATCAGCAATTGTAAGGACAGGATATTATAATTGTCCAGGCTGATAACTATTGATTGATTGTTGAACTCTGATTGATGCGTGTATATACAGTTTCTGTTTTGTAAAGATCATTGATATGATATTATATGTTTTCCGCTGCGATGTGAGATTCTGTATTGTTCTGTTGGTTTTATCTTCTCTCTTTCTTCTCTTCTCTTCTTCTCTCTTCTTTTCTTTCTCTTGACTTTCCGTCAGTCTATGCTTTTTAGGTCGGACATGTATGGTTCATTGTCGATTCAAAGGGTATCGGATTTGTTTGATTACGTTCAGCATGAGAGGGGGTTCTCGCTTTGTGAACAGTGACAAAGCTTAGACTCTTACCCCTACATGTCCCTAGTGTGAAAGGGTTGGTTGATAGTCGAGAGGCTTGCCGTAAAAGCAGATCTGAGGTACCACTTGTGGTCACCTCCATGTTGAAAAGCAGGAGTACCCCCATGTTGAAAAGCAGAAGGGTAACGGGATGGTCGAAAAGCCTACTGGGGCGGGTGCAGGAGTTGCCCGTTCGTCACACATGGTATCAGAGCTTAGATGTCCATTTTCCTAAGCTTTGTTGTGTACTCAGTATAGATAGGGACAGTAGCACCCTAGATTGAGTTGAGTGTATTATATATATGAGCGTGTATTTGTTAGTGATTATAAAATGTTTTATATTGTGTTTGCTTATCGGTTGAGCTGTTTGTGAATTCTGGTCGGTATGTGGGATGCCATATTATCGATAGGGATTTCTCAACACTTAAACGAGGCAAGCCGACATAGTATCATTTTTGAGTTTATATGTGATAGATTTGCTACCAATAGTAAATTGAAAATTGAAGTTTTATTATGATAAACAAATTTGAATTTAAAATCCATGTTGTAAGTGATAAATATAAGTGAAATGAATTTTGGACTTATAACATGAAATAAAAGAAATTTTAACTTTGTAAGGTTAAATAAATTTGAGTTAGTATAATAAGATATGTGATTTGAAAATTTAACTAAAGGAAAGTTAAATAAATTGAACTGGATTAGATAAGTTATTGAAATGGAAATTAAACTTAAGAGGTAAGTGATTATAACATGAATTTGAAAGTTTAAATAAATAAGTTGTATTACTAATAAAATAAGAAAATTTAAGTAAAACCAATTGTTAAAATGGTTAAACAATTTTGTTAAGCAAAACAAAATCTGAATTTGGATAGTGATATGAAATTTGACTTAAGTAAAAGTTAAATAAAATGACTTTAGAAATGAAATCGAAGTTAAGTTAAATAAAATAGAATTTGAATTAAATTAGTAGTAAACTTAAGTTGTATAGTGAAGATAAAATGAAAGTGAGAATAAAATGAAATTTAACTTAAGTAATGTTGAATCAAGTTGATTTTGGTATCAAAGTAAATTAATAAAGTGAGTTAAATGAATACAAATTTGAGTTATGTAATGAAATTCAACTTTAGTTGTAAAACGAATAGAATTGAATAATTAAATGAAGTCAATTAGATATTAAACCAAATTGAATGTAAACGAAGCAAATTAAATAAATTTGGTAATGTTGGTTATGCATTGGTTGATAAATGGATGTTAGTTGATTGTATAAAAAATTCATATGTAGTTGAATAAATAAAATTGAAAGCTAAGTAATTGAATTCAAATTGAAAGATAAGTAAATCAAAATAGAATTGAATTTGATTTGAATTTAAAGCAAACTAACTTGAATGTAAATTAGTGAATGTAAACTAATTGAATACGAATGAATGAATATTAGTAAAATTCAATGTAATGAATCAAATATGATTAAATTGAAAATAAATTCGATGAATATTAATGAGAAGCGAATTTACATTGATTTGGTTATGGATTGATTAGATAGATATTGGTTTGTTGGATGATAGTTGTTTGATGGTTAGATTTGTTGCGTTGATTGCATTTGCTATATTGGCATATATAGTAGTTGTATTGGTATATGTTGTATATTGATATTACTTTCTATATACATGGTTCTCATTTGTTTATTGAGTATTTAGTAGGTGCAGATGGTGTATGCTACGCAATTGGAACCCGCTTTCGCACTATATTAGCTATATATGCTCGCTATTAATATATAAGGTACATATCTCGGATTACATATCGTACTTTTACACTTTATTTCCTACGGGATGCCTCATCCTTGAAGATGAGATGTATATTTGTGATATATATATATATATATATGTTGTGATCCTATTACGATTGAACCGCGCAAAGGAGGCTATGGCGAATTTTTCAGAAAATTTAAGGCGTCAGAAAAAATTTGGGAAAATTGGAAGGAAAAATTTTGATAACTAAATTTTGATTTTTGAGTTATAATTTAAAAGTTAAACGATGATTAGTTGGTTTTGAAAAGATAACCATATATGGATTTGGAAACTTAGAAAAGTTTTTATAAGACGTTTAACGAATGGATTTTGGAAAAGTTAAAATGTTTAAATAATGTTGATTTCTAATTTGAACGATTTGTTTTTGAAAAGTTAATGGATTTTGTGACTTTTTCTTACTTGGTAATTTCGAGGACGAAATTCTTTTAAGTAGGGGAGAATGTAACGACCCAGAATTTCTGTCATTTGAAATTCGTATATTTAATTGATTTTAAATATTCATAAGTAAATTTTATAAGCTGAATAACTTATATTTGAAATATCAGGATTTAATTGGATAATTAAATGGTTAATTTAATGATTTGAAATTGTGTAAATAATTGAAAATTGAAATTAATGTGAATAAAAATGATTTGTAAAGTAGTAATAAATCATATTTGAATTAGAATGATGTTAGAGAACTTTTAAAATTGATTTAAAAGTTAAATTGTAGAAATTGAATATTTTAATATTTAATTAACGTGTAAAAATAGCCATTTTTCAAACGGTCTCGGATTTCGATGAAACCAGTTTCATTGGATCCATAATTTTATATTATTGTGAGATTTCAAATTTTGTGTCAATCGGATTTACGGTTTGTCCGGGGCAAGCTAAAACGCGTAGAAATATGTTTAAGTGAAATTTTAAATTTAAAAAATTCGATTCGAAAACCTATCTTCCAAATACGATCGAATTGGCTTCCGATATATATTCCATTGTGTTTGGAATAGGGGTAAAACCTTATAAACACCAGGCGGCACGCTTCGTTTCGAGTTCGAAAAATTTTCGGGTAAATAGTGTCGTAAAATTTTCTATAAAAGGACAACTTATTTTCTGTTCTGCAAACCCTAATTCAAAGCTAGGGTTAGCCGCCGCTTACAAACCAATGGCCGAAAATGCTCGAATTTTCTTCCCTCAAAATCTCTAAATCCATAAACAATTAGCAAAAAGCTTCAACTACAATATTGTAGAGGGCGACGAGACGAACAACTTCAACGGTGGTGATCGTTTTTGGAGGCATGGATTGACGGTGATTTTCGTTTGAACGGCCAACGTTCACGCACGTTTTTCGAGATGCATAGGGGGCCGAGCTTCAAGTGCCTATGGGCGGAGGTGCGTGTGGGGATGAGCTTGTTAGAACCTTGATTTTGATCAATGACAAAGGAGCTTTACAATCAACGATGATATTCATGAATCTTCGTATAGCGACTATAAAGGAAATCTCCGAAGGTTAATCTCTAGTTAGTTTTGTGTTAAGCTAGATATATACAATGTACAATCTATCCTCAAGTAACACAAACACAAACACAAACACATCGACAAAAAGTATCATGTTTTCCAAAAATTGACAGTCCAAGAAAACCTGCAGTTCAGTCGACTGAACTATGCACCTCAGTCGACTGAGTCTGTGTACATACACGAATATCACTTATGATATTCAGTCGACTAAACTTCTTGGTCAGTCGACTGAATACTGCAACTGTCATATTTTTTTTAAATAGTGAAGAAACACTTCCCTTCGTCAAAGAGGAGTATCTCTTCCCTGAGGAGTTGCAAATGATTCTTTGAACCATTACTCTTCACCAAGAGTTGCAACTCATCAACATATATATAAACAACAGATTCAAGATCATTTAACTCATTGATTTACAATTTCTATCTCTCTTGTATAAAAAACTATCTTTGCTCTTTTTAAACCATTGAATTCATATTCAAACTACTTGTTTAAAACAGCAATCGATTTCTTCCATATCTTCACATACACACAATACATACACTAGAGGAGAAGATTATAGGAAGGGTGTACTTTAACGACTTATCAGTGCAATTCAAATTGCACATTCAGTCAGAACTATTCTCAACTATTTGAAGTCCTGTTGTAGTATCCTCAGGCGGGAAAATCCTGTTGTAGTATCCTCAGGTGAAAAGTCCTGATTCGGTTGTCCAGGCAGTGTAATACCTGTTCCTCCGGGTTAAGAGAGGGTTTCGATTAAACCCATAAGGAGTATGGGACTGGATGTAGAACGGGAAGTTCGAACCAGTATAAAAATATCTGGTGTTATTTTCTTTACTGCTATTTACTATTATCACTATTCCGCACAAGTAATTAGTTTATTTAATATTCCATATTACTCGATCATTAGTCACTTACATTTGGTATCAGAGCAAGGTTATCCTATAACCATAACACCGTTATTCGATACTGAATAGTTTGGAAAATCACAACAACACTAGTTTTACCGAAGGTCAATCCACTGCACGACCACCACTATTCAACGGTTTGAACTTTAGTTATTGGTCTACTATAATGAGAATATTTATGCAATCAAATAGTTATGAAATCTGGAATATCACTCAAACTGAGCATCGCATACCTACTACTCCATTTGCAGAATGGTCCAACACACAAAAACTAGATGCCACTGCAAATGCGAAAGCCATGAACATGTTATTTTGTGCTTTAGACAAAAATGAGTTTAATAGAGTTAGCATGTGCACTACTACTTATGAAAATTAGCGAACACTAAAAGTAACTCATGAAGGTACAAACAAAGTTAAGCAAAGTAAGATTTCAATGCTTAAAAATCAGTTTCAAAACTTTAGAATGAAACAAGATGAGTCTATAAACGATATGTACTCTAGATTCCAAGACATATCACTCACTATTGGCACTAGGAGAAAAGTATACGGATTTTGATATTGTGTCAAAACTTCTCAACTCACTTAGGATGACTGGGAGAGAAAAGTTCTAGCTATAGAAGAAGCTAACGATATCTCTACCATAAAACCAGAGGAGTTGATTGGTAATCTAATGTCTTATGAAGTTAATCTATAGGCTAAAAGAGTACAGGCACAAGATAAGAAGACAATAGCATTCAAATCTGAAAAGAAAGAATCATATTCTGATGGCGAAGAAATCGATATGGCACTTATCACAAAGAATTTCAATTTTTTTTTGAAATTTAACAAGAACAATCGATTTGGATAAAACAAAAACGGAAATAACAATAGCACCAAACCAACATCATCAAATATAGAATGCTATGAATGTCATAACAAAGGCCATATGAATAAAGATTGTCCTGATCAAAAGAAAGACAAGCACAAGAACAAGAAGGACAGATAAAAAAGAAGCAAGCTTTTTCAGTAACATGGGATGACTCAGAATCATCTTCCTCATCGGATAGCGATAGTGATAGTGATAATGAACACGCAAATGTTTGCTTTATGGCTACAAAAGATGAAGTAAATGATTTCTCTTTTGATGATTTAATAAAAGTAAATACAGTATTATTAAAACAAAAGAAAAATATTAAAAGAAAATATAAAGAAGTTAATGAAAAACTAGAAAGAACAGAACTTGAAGTAGAAATGTTAAAAAATGAAAAGAAAATTTTAGAAGATGAACTCGAAGCTACTCAAGAATCCTGTTCAAATTCTACTTCTCAAATTATTATGATAACTCAGGAATTAGAAACTCAAAAAGAGAAGAATGATATTTTACTAATTGAAAATCATGATTTAAAAACTAATATTAACATATTAGAACTAGATATCTCTAGTTTAAAAACACGGTTAGAAGGAATTACCAAAAATGTTTCAAATTTCAATAAAGGAAGAGAAAATCTTTCTAAAATTTTTGAAAAATCTCAAACTGTGTCAAGTAGATTAGGATATAAAGATTTTTCAAAAAATTTACCAAAGAAAACAAATTCAAATAATACTGTTTTTAAGAAAAGTAACCCAATGATTACCAAAAATAAGTCAAATGTTTCTAAAACATTAAAATTTGGGTTCCTAAAACCAATAACTCTTTGATTAGAAAGAAGTATATAAATTTGTTTATATAAAATATTCATAAAAATAAGAATTACATTTATAAAGGGAATGTTGAACCCTCTTCGGTTTGGATTCCGAAGATCTAACTCTTAGGACCCTAATAAAAGATGGGTACCAATGTTATTTACATATTTTTTGCAGGTACCATCTAAGAAAAGAGGAAAATGGATTTTAGACAGTGGCTGCTCAAAACACATGACAGGAAACAAAGATATGTTGACTAACATTATATACTCGGATGGAGGTTCTGTCACTTTTGGAGATAACTCCAAAGGATACATCATCGGCAAAGGCGATGTGAGCAACAACGGTATATCTAATTTACCTCTTATAACAAATGTTTTATTAGTTAAAAATTTAAAACATAACCTACTAAGCATCAGTCAACTTTGTGACAAAGGCTTTAATATCTCATTTTCTGAAAATAAATGTAGTATTTTTTATAACAATAAAAATATTATTTTCGAAGGAAAAAGAGATAGAAATATTTATATTTTAAATATAAAAATAGTTCATGATACTAATATGTGTTTAATGGCCAAAGAAAATGATCCTTGGCTATGGCACAAACGGTTTTGTCACATTAATTTTAAAGCAATAAGAAAATTATCGCAAAATGATTTAGTAAAAGGTTTACCATGAATTTCAAAGTAAACAACATTTGTGATGCATGTCAACTAGGAAAGTTATCGAAATCATCTTTCAAATCTAAAAAAAAATATCTACAATACAACCACTCGAATTAATGCATTTGGATCTTTTTGGACCAACGCAAATACAATCGATAAATCATAATAAATATGCGTTTGTAATTGTTGATGATTTTTCAAGATTTACATGGACTTTATTTTTGAAAAATAAAAGTGATACGTTTGAAAATTTTAAAATATTTGTTAAAAGAATTCAAAATCTTAAAAATTTAAAAATTAGAAATATTAGAAGTGATCATGGAGGTGAATTTGAAAATGAAAATTTCGAATTATTTTGCAATAAAAAGGGAAAATCTCATAATTTCTCCTTTCCTAGAACACCACAACAAAATGGAGTTGTAGAAAGGAAAAATAGAACCCTACGAGAATGTGCCAGAACATTATTAAATGGAAATACCATACCAAAACATATCTGGGCAGAAGCTATAGCAACTGCTTGTTATGTTTTGAATCGTGTTTCCATTCGACCACTAACTAAACACACTCCATACGAACTTCAAATGGAAGAAAACCAAACATATCATATTTTAAAGTATTCGGTTCAAAATGTTTTATTTTAAACACAAAGGATCAACTAGGAAAATTCGATCCAAAATCCGATGAAGGAATATTCATAGGATATTCAGAACGAAGCAAAGCTTATCGAATTTTTAATAAACGAACAAAAATAATCGAAGAAACACTTCATGCTTCTTTCGATAAAAATTTCAAAATTAATAACATAACAGATAATGATGAAACTGTTCCTAAGTCAATCACAAATAATTATTCAGAAAACAATCCAGATCAAACTTTAAATAATGCTGAAAATACTATTACTCATAATAACGAATTAAGATCTTCTCATAGGATTCTTAAAGACCATCCTATAGAAAATGTTATTGGAGAAATGAATTCAAATGTTAGGACTAGAAGTCAACTTAACCAAATGGGCCATGTAGCATTCATTTCTAATATCGAACCTAAAAATGTTAAAGAAGCCTCTACTGATGACTATTGGATTATAGCTATGCAAGAAGAGCTAAACCAATTCGAACGAAACGAAGTTTTGGACTAAGTTCCTAGACCAAGTGATCAAACAGTCATTGGTACTAAATGAATTTTCAAAAACAAAGCGGACGAACAAGGAAATATTACTAGGAATAAAGCTAGATTAGTCGCCCAAGGATATAATCAAGAAGAAGGTATTGACTATGAAGAAACGTTTGCTCCAGTCGCCCGACTTGAAGCAATACGAATTTTACTAGCTTTTGCTTGTTTACATAATATTAAACTATATCAAATGGATGTTAAAAGCGCATTTCTAAACGGTTTTATAAAGGAAAATGTTTTTGTTGAACAACCTCCTTTATTCGTACATGAAAATTTTCCAGACCATGTTTATAAACTTAAGAAAGCTTTATATGGATTGAAACAAGCACCACGCGCTTGGTATGAAAGACTCAAAAGCTATCTTATTGAATCTGGTTTTGAAATTGGAAAGGCTGATCAAACTTTATTTATAAAGAAAACTAAAAAGGATATTCTAGTAATTCAAATATACGTTCATGATATCATTTTCGGATCTACTAATAAAAAAATTATGTCAGGAATTTTCAAATATAATGACTAAAGAATTTGAAATGTCACATATGGGTGAATTATCTTACTTTTTGGGATTACAAATTAAACAATTAGATAATGGAATTTTCATTAATTAAGAAAAATATTGTGGTAATCTAATTAAACGTTTCGGTATGGAAAACACTTCTGCCAAACCAACTCCTATGAGTACAACGATACATCTCGATTGAGATGAGGATGGCAAAAGTGTTGATCAAAAAGTATATCGAAGCATGATTGGATCGCTATTATATTTAACAGCTAGTAGACCCGACATTATGATGAGCGTTTGCTTATGTGCACGTTTTCAAGCAAATCCTAAGGAATTACATCTACGGACAGTAAAACGTATATTACGATATCTAAGTAAAACCAAAGATTTCGGACTATTTTATCCGAAAGAATGTTCTTTCGAACTAGTATCATATAGCGATGCGGACTTTGGAGGATGTCGGATGGGTAGAAAAAGTACAAGTGGAATGTGTCATTTCATTGGTCGTTCCTTAGTTTCTCAGTTTAGTAAGAAACAAAACTGTGTATCACTATCAACCTGCGAAGCAGAATATATTTATGCTGCACTAGCGTGTGCTCATGTTATATATATATGCAACAAACCCTACAAGATTTTAGAATAAATTTATCAAAATCCACTATTTTTTGTGATAACACTAGTGCTATAAATCTATCAAAAAATCCGGTCAATCATTCACGAACAAAACATATTGACATCCGTCACCATTTTCTTCGTGATAATATTGAAAAAGATTTAGTAAAATTGGAATTCGTTACATCTGAAAATCAATTAGCCGATATATTTACAAAACCATTAAATGAAAATAGTTTTATAAAATTAAGAAGAGAGATAGAAATTATATCGAAAAAAGATTTGTAAAAATAATTTTTTTTGCTTCTACTAGGACTTGAACTCTGATCTCTACTATGAGAGTATAGTGCATTGGCCAATTGGCTACATTTGTTTCTTGTTCAAACACTATACTACCTAATATATTGGCTACCGTATATATTTTAAATACAAATAAAACAATATGTTCTTTAAAATGTACTTTGATATAAAATACTTTATAATACTGAATATAAATTATAATTCTGTACGACAATAGAAGTATTTTTAACTAAAATAAGTATTTTTTTATAACCAGTAAACTAAGATTTGAAATGTCTGGTTATAAGGTACTTAGTTGCATGGAAACTCTTTGACCATTCATTTGGTTTGGTTATTTTTAAACTTAGAAATATATATATATATATATATACACTTCAAACTTCTGAATATATATATATATATATTCAAACTCTAAGTATATTTTTTAAAACAAAACTATACTTTCAATCATGTAATCAAATGAAAGTTATCATAGCTCCGACTATTCATCCATTGAATTTTCCACTCCGAGCTTCGGATCGTCATATCTCCCGACTCCAACACCTAAAGCTGAAAAAGCTCCAATGTTTCATTCCGATCATCGCACTGGATTCACTCCATCTCCAAAACAAGCACGATGAATCTTGTCTATGGAGCTCCATCTACGGAGGACAAAATAGACGATATTCGTCATTTCCAGCACGAAACTTTAACACTGCAGAGGGAAATGTACTATGAACAACAAAATCAATCTAGAAAACTTAACTTATTGGAGAAAATAGCACTGAAATTCTGTGGACCGTCTCCAGTTAAAAATCAAACAACGGTGCATTCACCAGAACGCCCTCATGTGTCTCCAAACTCATGGGAACGTGGAAAACCATGTTGTTCACCACCTCAACGAAACTACTGGTCGCCATTGAAACCATGTATCGAAGACACTAAAATCGAGCCAAGGAAAGACGATGGCTCCAATCCAAATATTTAGAATTTTCTGGTTTATTATGTTGTAACATCTTTTATCATCTTTGATTAAATCAAACTTATAATTTTTTTTCAAAATTTTAAGTCTGCAATTAACATGAACTTCAGTCGACTGCCTCGAGCATTCAGTCGACTGAATGAGGTCCAAAACGAACTATTTTCACGATGTAATAAAGCAGTCGACTGAATCAATAGTTCAGTCGACTGAAACTGTGAATAGCCATTTTTTTTTAAAAAAACCCGTATAACAAACGGCTACTCCTCTTCCTCTATCACTAGTTCATTTTTTTTCAACATAAACGAAAATTCTACAAAACCCTAAATCCTCAAAATTGGAAATCCCCAAATCACTCAAATCCAATGGTGCCTAAAAGACAAGGAGCATCTTCCTCCTCCGCCGGTCCTAGTGAAGCCCAAATTAAAAATTGGCTTTACAATGACAAAGTAATCCAACGATTCAACAAGATGAAGAATTCTAGGATTGTGGAAGGTTCGTACATTAAATTCCCTGATTTTGCCTCTTATACAATCCAAGATTTATGTAGAAGAAGCGGATTAGAAACCCTTTTGGATTACAATGCAAATAATTTAAAAATCAACCACCTTCTGTAATACCCCAAAATTTTGTGAAAAATCATTTTTGTAAAATGATTTAATTTTTGAGATATTTAGATTTAAATATGGTGAAATTTTTGGAATAAATAGTGTGCAAGTATATGTGTGCACGTGCACACTGAAATGGCACAAGGAAGAACTCCAGATTTCTTGGATTTAAAACAAGAATTAAAAAGCAATACAAATGTAATGACCCGTATTTTTAACACTTTAAAAATACGAATTAAAATGAAAATTTTGGATAAAAATCCGAAGGAAATAAAATTTTGTGTTGTTAAATGTAAATTACAAGTTAAAATACAAAACTGAATTCTGAAATAACTTATTTGTAAATTAAATACGGATGTTAACTTGTAATTGAACGTAAGTAAGGATTTAAATTTGAATGTAACAAGTAATTAAATTGAATTGAATTTGATTGTAAACAATGAAATAAATAAAATGGTAGATTTAATATTGAAGTTATAATATGGAAATCAACGTAAATGAATGTAATTTAATATTACAGTGAATTTAAATAAGATGATAGCTGAAGAAAATGAAAGTAAATGAATTATAAACTATTGATAATAATGTATAAGTAAATAGTTGATTCAATAATGAAAGTGTAAATCGAAACAAAAGAATTCATTTGGAATTAAATAACTTGAATTTGAATTATAATATAATTGAACGTTGAATTTAATATAATCTTTTATATTGGATTTATAATGGAAAACTAAATTGTAAAAGATTGTTAATTACTGTGAAATTTAAAAATAGGATTTGTGAACAATTGAAATTTGATTTAAAAGTTAATAATTTAAAATTGGGAATTTTATATTGGAATTAAACAGTCGAATAATTTATTTTTCGAATATTGGATTTAATTAGGCAATTAAATCGATAATTTAATAAGTTAAATTTCAGAAATAATTGAAAATCGAGTTGAATATGATTGAAAATGATTTGTAAAATTTTATCTTATCATATTGGAGTTATAAGAATGTTATAGAACTTTTAAAATTAATTTTTGAGTTAATTTGCGAAAATTGAATATTTTAATATTTAATTATCGATTGTAAAATAGCTAATTTTTGAACAGTCTCAGAATTGAACGAAACAAGTTCCATTGGGTCCGTAATAGTTAGTTATTACCGGATTTCAATTTTCGTATCAATCGGAATTACGGTTTGACCGTGGCAGCTCGAAACGCATCGAGTTATTTTTAATTTATAAATCGTCGAGTTAAAAATAGTCATTTTTTTCAAAAAGTCTCTGATTTCAACGAAACCAGTTTCATCGGATCCGTAATGGGATATTATTGTAAGGTTTCAAATTTCATAATTTTTGGATTTACCGTTTGTCCGGTACGAATTAAAACGCATCGAAATCGGTTTAAATCGGTTTAATTTAAATCGATCGTTTATTGCCATAACTCACACATACGATCGAATTAGGTTCCGAAACCTATTCCATTGTGTCCGGAACGTGGGATAAACCCTAGAAACGCCGGTCACCGCGCGTAAATCGGAGTTCGGAAAATCGAGTGAATAGTGATTTTCGGTAAATGTCTATAAAAGGACCCCTTTATCATTTCATTAGCAAAACCCTAACCCTAATATTGCCAGCCGCCACTTGAAAATTCGAAGGCCAGAATTTCACCATCTTCTTCCCTTAATATCTCTCAATCCGTTCAACGAAATCGAAAAATTTCAAAAGCAAAGTTGTAGATCTCGGCGAGCTCTTCAAATCCATACGGAGATGATAAAAATCGGAGCATCGGATCAACGGGAATTTGCATTTAAAGTTCCGTGTTTGTCCTCGTTTTGCGTGCAGCTGAGATGGCCGAGCTCCACCCTATTATAGCTGAAGGTAGCTCTCGCCGAGGCCTTCGATATGGTGTATCCTGATCGTCCTAGAAGTCGATGTGGTGGGGTGCGAAATTCATGAAGGAGAGGCGGCTTTGGGTTGTCTTCGTGCGTGATTTCCTGGAGCATGCGAACGTGAGTTTGGGGGAGAAGCAAGGGACGGGCTGGATTGCAGGGTGATGGATCTCACGGCTTAGATTGATCTAGGTTGTGAAAAATTAAATTATGTTGTAAATTTATGAATATAAAATCGTGTAACTTCTAAAATTCATAACTTTTTCATACGAGGTCGAAAACGCGCGAAACTTTTTGCGTTGGAATCGTATGGACGAGCTCTACGCGATGCAACTAGATTGGAATCATTTGGAGCTATAGAAAATTTTGAGTTAAATCGAACGCCGTTCGATTTGATTTAAAATCGTAAAATCAAGGTGAGTGTTTTATAACGCTCACAACGTACTGAATATCTTTATGCTAGTTGAATTGACATTATGAAGTGTTATGATTTTATTTGTCGTTGTTAGATATAAATTAATTGTCATATAGCTTGTTATCTGAATCAACCATTGAAAAATGAAATTGACAGTTAAATTGAAATTGAAATTGAGTTGCGATTAAATTACCTGACATTGATAACTATGAAAC
The DNA here is from genome assembly GCA_030737815.1 of Allium fistulosum. Lineage (NCBI taxonomy): Eukaryota > Viridiplantae > Streptophyta > Magnoliopsida > Asparagales > Amaryllidaceae > Allium > Allium fistulosum. The sequence goes on along the minus strand of CM060903.1, from coordinate 356,816,392 downwards.
TGCCATGAATTGTATTGACTATTGGATGATGTATTGTGATGGATGTCATTGGTTGATGTTTGAATGTTTGGATGTTTATTTGCTTATATATATACTGTTATGCATACACATGACACTGTGATATAATTTAAGTGACATATGTTCATCCCTGACATTTAATTGAAATAAATAATCACTTGGCCATAGGATAGAAAATTATATACGGACATTGAATTTGGCTAAATTAATAATTTTTGAAATCGTCGTTGAAATTTATTTAAATGTTTTGATATAAAAGTTATAAATAAAAATCGATTTATAGAAATTGAATTCATCGAAAAATTGAGTTTGGAATGTTGAAATGAATTTTGGTTAAAGGAATTTTGTTAAATAATTAAGTTGAGACTTTGAAATTTGAAAATTGAATATGATTGAATGTCGAAAATTGATTTGTTTAAAGATTTAACTTTTATTCGAACTTTGAATATTTCTAAGAAAAGTTATATGAAATGATATTTCAGGATTGAAGTTAGAATTGAAACTTGGATTCAAAAATTTGTTATTAAAAGAAAATTTGATTTAATGTTTAAATCGATATTTTGAAATTGGATTTGGAATTGAAATTGGAATTTAAATTAATTTGGAATTGAAATTTAAATTCATTTGGGATTGGGAATTAATTTGGAATTGGAAATTAATTTGAAATTGGAAATTTAAAGTGAACGGAATTTGGTTTATTGAATTCGAAATTTATATGGAATCAAAATTTATTCGAGTTGAAATCGGAATTGAATCAATTAAATCGAAATGGACATTGAAATTGATTTGGGTAGGAAATTGGGAAGTTGACCGGTTTGACTTTGGAATTTGTTTAAATGAATATTTTAGTATAATTGATTTAAAATCTATATTCTTTAAATATTGAAATTATTTTGATTTTCAAACTGTTTTACTATATAAACCCTTTTTTAAATTCAAATTATTTTCGATTAAACTATTTAAATATTTTCTATTAAACTATTTTAACTATTTTAATTATTTAAACTACTTTTAAATTACTTAAAACTATTTTCTAAACTTTTCAAGCTGGTCAATAAGGTGAATTGTTTATATTTAAATCTCGAATTTAAATACGAATTGGGTTAAATGAAGTTGCAACCTAAATTGAAATTCGAAATGATTTTGAAATTGAAATGAGATATTGAGGCGAAAAATGATTTTTGAAACGGAATCTTACATTTTGAATAGATATGATGATATTTGAAATGGATTTGATTTTTGAAGCGAATATGATATTTTGATATCAATTATGAATCGAGTTAAAATGTAAAAGAGCCATCGGTGTAATAATACGTAGTTATTGAAGAGACCGGGATCGGATATGGACATACTCTCTGTCGATACCGAAAACCACTTTAATAACTATTATACGCGGAGTGATGATCCAGAATGAAGTGGATGGTCTGGTGAACGCGTTGACTGAAGAAAGAGAACGATATTGGATGACCCCTGACATGACTAAAACAGGAGCCGCGCCGGGCCATTGAGGTTCGCCACCTCTAGCGGACACACTTCTTCGATACCTTATCTATTACTTTTGTGATTCGATTTGGGTGCACCCCTTGATTTGGGAGTGTTGTTTCGCGGTGTTGGGGTAGCTACTGGCTATGCTCAACATCAGTCCGGATCACGCAACTACTAGTATCCTAGTTGGTATCGCCTCATGTACCTTGTCATACTGATTATCCTATTCGCGACCACTACGTTATGGTTTGTACCTTGAGTATATGGATTGCCCTCTGGTGACTTCCGGTTTTTGGGAAACTACGGTCTTGTATATGCTCTTGGGAATATAAATGTGTTAAGCGGCGAATGGGCGTTGACTTAACACTATTTTGATACCTTTACTTTACTTTAGACATTATCTATATAGCGTATCTTATTGTATATATAGATAGTTTAACGGATCTTTGAGAGATGGAAAATCCCGTAACATCTCTTGAGTTATTACACGCACGTTGACACTGGATAGGAGATGTCAAACCCCGTAAACATCTCTGACGCCGTTTACACTCATATTTATTACGATTGATTTAACTTTCATAAGGATATTTTAGTCCTGACTCGAGTGTTTTGTCTTTTCATTACGCTCGGGTCAGCCTGAGCATTTCAGTTTAGGTTGAAGATCATTTCCTTGGAGGACGGAGACGAAGATTTGGTATATTATCTACTACTATTATATTTATTCCATTCCACTGCATTGTTGTATGATATTTGCTGTGTATGTAACTATGATAAATGGTGTATAATAATAATCAAATGTATTCATTTCAAATGTATTCATTTAATTAACAGCTTCATGAACTGTTATTTTATTATCATACTTTAGCCTTCCGCTGTGAGATTCTGTGTTGTTTCATTTCCTTTTTTCTTTTCTTTTCTTTTCTTATTTACCCCAAATTAACAATCCTCCATTTTGAATGGTTTGAGTTGACATGTGTGTTTGATCATCGACTTAAACTGTACAAAAAGGCGGGTTGTTACAGTTGGTATCAGAGCTTTGGTTTAGATTACCTTGGCTCTTGTGGGGAATAACTCATTGAAATAGAGGTAAACTATATGAATGAGTTGAGTGTATATGAGAGAGCGTATTTGTAATTTTGATATAAAAATGATTTTATATTGTGTTAATTTGTTCCGTTGAGTATTTATGAATTCTGGTTGGTACTTGGGACGCCAAGGCATCGATAGGAATTTCTAAACACTCGAATAGGACAGATTGACATAATATTGTTTTGGATTATATTCTATATATAAAAGACTTATCTTGAAAATTTATAAATGTTGATTGTATTGGTTGTTAGGGGATGATAATATTAGATTATCATCGTTTATTGTTGATTAGTCAATATTTCTAACTATTGACTATAAGACGATTTTAAGGAATGAAACTTGTAAATATGACTGATAATGAATATAAATGGTAAATAAAATAAAATAAAAATGAATTTAAATTAAGATGGAGAATTTAAATTCCGGTGTTTTGAAAATTTATTATCAAAAATTTGAAATGTATAATATAAGTATTATATGATAGTATATTCGATTAGAAATTGTTTTCAAAGGATTTTCAAATGAAGTAAGTGTTATACTCCCCTCTTGACACTAGAAAATGATTCCGGTGATGAGTGCACGCATCATCGACTTTATTTTCGAGAGTCTAAGTGGGGGAGATCACTTAATAGTTTTTCTAAACCCTGTTTTGATTAAAATTGAATTTTATTTTGTATTCTCTATAGTATGACTTGATATATATTAATATAAGTATATATTATTTCAAACTTGATTTGAAATGAAACCGGAGTTGAAAATTTTAAGTTCTTTAATATTTAATGACTTTAAACTATTGAAATAAACTAGAAACTGTACTCTTTTGGATTAAATAGAACTTGAATTGAAATTTTCTAAAGTATGTAATGAAAATAAGTATATATATATATATATTTCAATGCTGATTAAAATTTTTCTAAAAGTATGATTTGAGATATAAAGATATTAGTATATATATATATATATTTATTTAAAAAAAAAAGGGTTTAATCGAATCCGATGTTGAAATTCTTAAGTTCTCTAATAAGGAATGATTTTAATTATTAAACTAAAGTAAATCTTGAATTGTTAGAAACTTATGAATTGAAAAAGGTGAAATTGAATTTAAGTGTTCAAAAAAAAAAAAATTATTAAAATTGTAGGAGTAACCCTTAATTTGGAAAATAATAGATTGGAAATTTATTTAATAGGTATAACACTCAAATTGAATGAAAAGAAGTTGTATGTTGTTTAACTACATTCTATTTGCATAACTATAACTTACCAAATACTTAAAAAGTTTAAAATGCTAATAAGGATAAGTAGAGGAATAATATACCAGTGTGAGAGTGAATAATAAAATGTGAAGATCTATTGATAGTTGTAAATATGCATTGGTTGTTAGATGGATGATAATTGATTAAATAGAATTCATTAGTGTTAATGGAATTGAATAAACGGAATAAAATTTTAAATAATTAAATTCAAATTTGAAGCAAAGTGAAATTAAATATAATTGAATTCAAATTAAATTGAAGCAAATTGACTTGAATTTAAATTAAGAATGAAACAAACTTGAATAAATTGGAAACAAATCGAATGTAAACTTATTTCATGGATATATAAGAAAATAAACGACTTTGTGTTTGTGATTGTTTCTTTAGAAATTTGAAGATTGATGGTTTGTACTTTGAAATAACAAAAGCAAAATTTGAAAATCCAAAATACTCAAAGAGAGCTGAAATGAAAATAGCCATAACTTTTAAATGGTTGAACGAAATTAGACGATCTTAGACTTTTCAGAAAGCCTGGAAACTGTGCTACATGTTTTGTTTAGAATGTTTTGATAAATACCTTCATCCACTAGGCTTAAAACACCAATATTAGTCGCTGGCCTGTGCGAAGTAGAAATCTGAAGCACCTTAGTATTCTTGCCATAACTTTTTACTGGTGTATCGGATTTTGATGATCTTGCCCTTTCTGGAAAGCTTAGAACTTAAGCTAAAACTTTTGTTTTAAATGTCTTGTGTTTTTCTGTCATTTAGAGGGTCAAAAACGTGAGGGAACGTCGCTGACCTGCGCAATTCATTGCCCAGGCTGAGGCGTATCCTTTTAGTAAAACGGCCGTAACTTTTGAACGGATGGTCCGAATTCGATGATTTTGGACATTCCGGAAAACCTGAAACAAATGCAACAAATTTTATATAGATTCCCTCGCACAATTCTGTCGTTTAGTTGGCTAAAAACTAGGATTTGTTCGCTGTCCCGAATTTAAAAATTTAGTTGTGAAGTAAAAACATGTTATATGTGTGTTGTTTATAATAAGTATATCGATCTATCTTTATATGCATGGTTCTAACTTGGTTATTGAGCATTTTAGTAGGTAGCAAAGGGGTTGCGCTTCGCTTGTGGAGCTCGCTTCTGCGCTAAATGCAAAATGTAAGTTAAAATGCTAATAAACGCTAAATAAAAGGTATGTTCTCGGATTACAGTTTATGTTGTGGTATATTATTGTGTTCCCCATGTTTTGGGATGCCTCATTCTTGAAATGAGATGTATATCATGCAATTATTACCATGTGAAATTTTTCGGTCCTAGCCGCGCAAAGGAGGTGCTGCCGAAATTTTTCAAAAACCCGAGAGTTAGAAAATTTTGTGAAAAAAAAAAATCCTATAACTAAATTTTGCAAATAAGTCGAATATTTGAATGAATTATATCTAAATGATGGTTTCTCCTTCTCCGTTCCTTTTCGAGGACGAAAAGTTTTAAGTGGGGGAGAATGTAACGACCCGTATTTTTAACACTTTAAAAATACGAATTAAAATGAAAATTTTGGATAAAAATCCGAAGGAAATAAAATTTTGTGTTGTTAAATGTAAATTACAAGTTAAAATACAAAACTGAATTCTGAAATAACTTATTTGTAAATTAAATACGGATGTTAACTTGTAATTGAACGTAAGTAAGGATTTAAATTTGAATGTAACAAGTAATTAAATTGAATTGAATTTGATTGTAAACAATGAAATAAATAAAATGGTAGATTTAATATTGAAGTTATAATATGGAAATCAACGTAAATGAATGTAATTTAATATTACTGTGAATTTAAATAAGATGATAGCTGAAGAAAATGAAAGTAAATGAATTATAAACTATTGATAATAATGTATAAGTAAATAGTTGATTCAATAATGAAAGTGTAAATCGAAACAAAAGAATTCATTTGGAATTAAATAACTTGAATTTGAATTATAATATAATTGAACGCTGAATTTAATATAATCTTTTATATTGGATTTATAATGGAAAACTAAATTGTAAAAGATTGTTAATTACTGTGAAATTTAAAAATAGGATTTGTGAACAATTGAAATTTGATTTAAAAGTTAATAATTTAAAATTGGGAATTTTATATTGGAATTAAACAGTCGAATAATTTATTTTTCGAATATTGGATTTAATTAGGCAATTAAATCGATAATTTAATAAGTTAAATTTCAGAAATAATTGAAAATCGAGTTGAATATGATTGAAAATGATTTGTAAAATTTTATCTTATCATATTGGAGTTATAAGAATGTTATAGAACTTTTAAAATTAATTTTTGAGTTAATTTGCGAAAATTGAATATTTTAATATTTAATTATCGATTGTAAAATAGCTAATTTTTGAACAGTCTCAGAATTGAACGAAACAAGTTCCATTGGGTCCGTAATAGTTAGTTATTACCGGATTTCAATTTTCGTATCAATCGGAATTACGGTTTGACCGTGGCAGCTCGAAACGCATCGAGTTATTTTTAATTTATAAATCGTCGAGTTAAAAATAGTCATTTTTTCAAAAAGTCTCTGATTTCGACGAAACCAGTTTCATCGGATCCGTAATGGGATATTATTGTAAGGTTTCAAATTTCATAATTTTTGGATTTACCGTTTGTCCGGTACGAATTAAAACGCATCGAAATCGGTTTAAATCGGTTTAATTTAAATCGATCGTTTATTGCCATAACTCACACATACGATCGAATTAGGTTCCGAAACCTATTCCATTGTGTCCGGAACGTAGGATAAACCCTAGAAACGCCGGTCACCGCGCGTAAATTGGAGTTCGGAAAATCGAGTGAATAGTGATTTTCGGTAAATGTCTATAAAAGGTCCCCTTTATCATTTCATTAGCAAAACCCTAACCCTAATATTGCCAGCCGCCACTTGAAAATTCGAAGGCCAGAATTTCACCATCTTCTTCCCTTAATATCTCTCAATCCGTTCAACGAAATCGAAAAATTCCAAAAGCAAAGTTGTAGATCTCGGCGAGCTCTTCAAATCCATACGGAGATGATAAAAATCGGAGCATCGGATCAACGGGAATTTGCATTTAAAGTTCCGTGTTTGTCCTCGTTTTGCGTGCAGCTGAGATGGCCGAGCTCCACCCTATTATAGCTGAAGGTAGCTCTCGCCGAGGCCTTCGATATGGTGTATCCTGATCGTCCTAGAAGTCGATGTGGTGGGGTGCGAAATTCATGAAGGAGAGGCGGCTTTGGGTTGTCTTCGTGCGTGATTTCCTGGAGCATGCGAACGTGAGTTTGGGGGAGAAGCAAGGGACGGGCTGGATTGCAGGGTGATGGATCTCACGGCTTAGATTGATCTAGGTTGTGAAAAATTAAATTATGTTGTAAATTTATGAATATAAAATCGTGTAACTTCTAAAATTCATAACTTTTCATACGAGGTCGAAAACGCGCGAAACTTTTTGCGTTGGAATCGTATGGACGAGCTCTACGCGATGCAACTAGATTGGAATCATTTGGAGCTATAGAAAATTTTGAGTTAAATCGAACGCCGTTCGATTTGATTTAAAATCGTAAAATCAAGGTGAGTGTTTTATAACGCTCACAACGTACTGAATATCTTTATGCTAGTTGAATTGACATTATGAAGTGTTATGATTTTATTTGTCGTTGTTAGATATAAATTAATTGTCATATAGCTTGTTATCTGAATCAACCATTGAAAAATGAAATTGACAGTTAAATTGAAATTGAAATTGAGTTGCGATTAAATTACCTGACATTGATAACTATGAAACTGCCATGAATTGTATTGACTATTGGATGATGTATTGTGATGGATGTCATTGGTTGATGTTTGAATGTTTGGATGTTTATTTGCTTATATATATACTATTATGCATACACATGACACTGTGATATAATTTAAGTGACATATGTTCATCCCTGACATTTAATTGAAATAAATAATCACTTGGCCATAGGATAGAAAATTATATACGGACACTGAATTTGGCTAAATTAATAATTTTTGAAATCGTCGTTGAAATTTATTTAAATGTTTTGATATAAAAGTTATAAATAAAAATCGATTTATAGAAATTGAATTCATCGAAAAATTGAGTTTGGAATGTTGAAATGAATTTTGGTTAAAGGAATTTTGTTAAATAATTAAGTTGAGACTTTGAAATTTGAAAATTGAATATGATTGAATGTCGAAAATTGATTTGTTTAAAGATTTAACTTTTATTCGAACTTTGAATATTTCTAAGAAAAGTTATATGAAATGATATTTCAGGATTGAAGTTAGAATTGAAACTTGGATTCAAAAATTTGTTATTAAAAGAAAATTTGATTTAATGTTTAAATCGATATTTTGAAATTGGATTTGGAATTGAAATTGGAATTTAAATTAATTTGGAATTGAAATTTAAATTCATTTGGGATTGGGAATTAATTTGGAATTGGAAATTAATTTGAAATTGGAAATTTAAAGTGAACGGAATTTGGTTTATTGAATTCGAAATTTATATGGAATCAAAATTTATTCGAGTTGAAATCGGAATTGAATCAATTAAATCGAAATGGACATTGAAATTGATTTGGGTAGGAAATTGGGAAGTTGACCGGTTTGACTTTGGAATTTGTTTAAATGAATATTTTAGTATAATTGATTTAAAATCTATATTCTTTAAATATTGAAATTATTTTGATTTTCAAACTGTTTTACTATATAAACCATTTTTTATATTCAAATTATTTTCGATTAAACTATTTAAATATTTTCTATTAAACTATTTTAACTATTTTAATTATTTAAACTACTTTTAAATTACTTAAAACTATTTTCTAAACTTTTCAAGCTGGTCAATAAGGTGAATTGTTTATATTTAAATCTCGAATTTAAATACGAATTGGGTTAAATGAAGTTGCAACCTAAATTGAAATTCGAAATGATTTTGAAATTGAAATGAGATATTGAGGCGAAAAATGATTTTTGAAACGGAATCTTACATTTTGAATAGATATGATGATATTTGAAATGGATTTGATTTTTGAAGCGAATATGATATTTTGATATCAATTATGAATCGAGTTAAAATGTAAAAGAGCCATCGGTGTAATAATACGTAGTTATTGAAGAGACCGGGATCGGATATGGACATACTCTCTGTCGATACCGAAAACCACTTTAATAACTATTATACGCGGAGTGATGATCCAGAATGAAGTGGATGGTCTGGTGAACGCGTTGACTGAAGAAAGAGAACGATATTGGATGACCCCTGACATGACTAAAACAGGAGCCGCGCCGGGCCATTGAGGTTCGCCACCTCTAGCGGACACACTTCTTCGATACCTTATCTATTACTTTTGTGATTCGATTTGGGTGCACCCCTTGATTTGGGAGTGTTGTTTTGCGGTGTTGGGGTAGCTGCTGGCTATGCTCAACATCAGTCCGGATCACGCAACTACTAGTATCCTAGTTGGTATCGCCTCATGTACCTTGTCATACTGATTATCCTATTCGCGACCACTACGTTATGGTTTGTACCTTGAGTATATGGATTGCCCTCTGGTGACTTCCGGTTTTGGGGAAACTACGGTCTTGTATATGCTCTTGGGAATATAAATGTGTTAAGCGGCGAATGGGCGTTGACTTAACACTATTTTGATACCTTTACTTTACTTTAGACATTATCTATATAGCGTATCTTATTGTATATATAGATAGTTTAACGGATCCTTGAGAGATGGAAAATCCCGTAACATCTCTTGAGTTATTGCACGCACGTTGACACTGGATAGGAGATGTCAAACCCCGTAAACATCTCTAACGCCGTTTACACTCATATTTATTACGATTGATTTAACTTTCATAAGGATATTTTAGTCCTGACTCGAGTGTTTTGTCTTTTCATTACGCTCGGGTCAGCCTGAGCATTTCAGTTTAGGTTGAAGATCATTTCCTTGGAGGACGGAGACGAAGATTTGGTATATTATCTACTACTATTATATTTATTCCATTCCACTGCATTGTTGTATGATATTTGCTGTGTATGTAACTATGATAAATGTTGTATAATAATAATCAAATGTATTCATTTCAAATGTATTCATTTAATTAACAGCTTCATGAACTGTTATTTTATTATCATACTTTAGCCTTCCGCTGTGAGATTCTGTGTTGTTTCATTTCCTTTTTTCTTTTCTTTTCTTTTCTTATTTACCCCAAATTAACAATCCTCCATTTTGAATGGTTTGAGTTGACATGTGTGTTTGATCATCGACTTAAACTGTACAAAAAGGCGGGTCGTTACAACAAACATGATTTTGCAACATGGTTATTTGATTTCTGGAATTATATGGATCATCTTAGAAAATAAGAAAAGTAAGTTTTACTTTAAATCAGTAAACAGATTTTATTTAAAACCCAGAAAAGAAAATTATACATATATATGTTATAAGGATTTGTAAACCTGTATACATATAGGTGCATATGTCTCTGAAATTAAAGAGGAATTAAATAAGCCTAGATAAGATATGTATACAAAATATACATTTTTAAGTACTGAAAAGTATATATATATATATGCAAGTGAAACTATAACATTAAAATGACATGAAATGTGATACAAGTCAATATGCTTGTGTAGGCAAAAATAGCAAGGGGATTCTCAGGAATAATTAAAATATAAAATAGGATAGTCACACTTTTAACATGACTAGGTGAGTGGCCATTTTCTGAAAAGTAAAAGAAAGAAAATGCAGCCTTTAAATTGGTTGATATGGCCGGGGTATTATGAATGAAAAATGCATGATGCTAGCCAGGACAGAAATGGAATTCTGTTTTAACAAAACCCTAGTGGAAAAAAATGCATATAAATAGGCAGTTTTAGCCAGTAGAATTATCTTTACCCCGAGCTGCACAAAAATAAGAAAGGAAGAAAAATATTGGAAGGAAGGAGAAAACACTCATACAAGGATTTTTCTGGATTAATAAGAAGAAATATTTAGGTGAGTAACCTCACTGAGTTCATGGCATTAAGACCTGAGATGAGGCAGCCACTTTTTATATTGCCATTTATATATTGCTGGTTTTGATATATATGATTTCATCAATGCTTTTTGGATGTCTTATTTTAAATCTGATATGATTTGATATGGATGTTTTTGGTGATCTCTGCTTTGTTGAGACATTTGTCTTTGAATGTGTATCATTACTGTTTTATTTTTACTCAAAAATGTTAAAATCCAGAATCCTAAAATTATATAGAGAATACTCTCAACTGTTATAGATCTATGGCATGGAAACTTTACAAAAAAAATGTTGGGAGCTGCATTATACTTGGTATAAGTGCTGAGGCTTGAAAAGAAAAATGTTAAGGGTGCAATAGAAATTTTCTAAGTGCTGAGCCCTTAATCAAATCAAAAAAAAAAAGAAACTCACAAGCAAAAATTATGATTGAACCAGATCTTGAATCTGAATCAATCATAAAGGCTTGCAGATCAATATAATAAGAACATGCCATGCCTCTTTTACAGTTGAAAATATTCTTATATCTTACTGAGATCAAGACATATTGACCCCATTTAGGAAATAACTGTCTGCTTATTTCTGAGGAGAATTATGCTAGGAAAGATTATGGATGTTTCCATGTTTGCAGTGACATGTTCACTTAGCATATTTGCTGATAGGATTTAAGACAATACACTAGTAAATAAACTAGGAAAGGGAAAGCCAAGAAGGCTGCTAGAATGCTTGTCATATTTGAAGTATGCAAGTTGGCACATGGTTTGTTTAAGCCCTGAGATCTTTGTGCAATGATGTGAATTAGTTCATTGCAATGTGTCCCTGTGATTCCTTAATAGCAGATGAGGCAGGAATTTAAATTGAATTAGACAACCTGTAAATGAAGAAATAGGAATATGAAAATTTCTTAGGTTGGTTGGTATGGAACCATGATGGTTCCAGTGAATGCAAATGATGCAGATAGATAATTATGTTTGCATGATTATGTATGCAAGTGAAGAAAGATAGATGAATATATCATACCAGAATCAACTTATTTATACCATGTTAAAGTAATTGGATGCAGAAATTTGCTTAAATAACTAGTGGTACTCTTACATTCTTTGTTGCTTAATATCATGAATGTATTGATGTTACTCATACCAGATCTTAGATCTGACCCTTGTTTGCTCATGGCATATGGGGTGTCTCATTTTAAAATGAGGCAGCCACTCATGCTCTTTCAGGGAACGCAGGCACTAAGTAGAAAATGAAGTTATGGCTATTATGGAGGAGTGAATGAACATGCTAGCTAGTTTCAATAAGAGCTTAAATTGATTATATCTGCATGTATTCAGGAAAAATTTTATGTTTCTAAGATTTCCAGTCATATATTGAATATTTTATGGTTAGTGATCAAGTTGCTCTTATGTTCTGTAAAGTGTCAGATTAAATTAGTTGTTCTGTCGAAATTGTTGTGTGTTAAGGTTTGATTTGTTTTTGGAGAAGTGTCTGAAACATAAACAAGAAAAAATATGCTCAAGTATCAGCTATAAAAATATGGTAAGAAATATACAATTATGTGAGCTACTGTTTTGCATAATTTGTATTATGTATTAGCTAATCTTGAGACATGACAGAGTACTGAGTTTTAGAATAAAATCTGGATTTAGCTAGAAGTAAACTTATAAGGATTTTAGTTTCTTTTTTACTGAAATGCTTTGTAAATAAGTTTGAATTCATTTCTGAATCGTATTGAGAAAAGTAAAATGTTTTTAAAAGCTTCAGACAGAATGCAATGAATGGTATCTCCATTGCTTTGAACTAGTGTGTAGCAGATACAGGATACATGAGTTAACCAGCTTCAAATAAATGAAGTATTGGTTGATCATGATAGATTGTATTTTGAAAATAAAAATGCATTTCAAAAGCTTAGTACATTTAGCAATTGTTTCACCCAGTTTTCTGGAAAATGAGCAAAGATATTGACATGTACATGTATATCTGTGTACATGTTGATATTTGGGCAAAAATATAAACATAAATTCCTAAAACAGTTGTAGGAATGGGTTTCAAAAATAATAAAGCAAGAAATATTGTTTTGTATGTTAGATTATAGGCAAAAATTAAATATATATGTGCAGATATAGGTAGATATCAGATTTCAAACCATACAGGAGGAAAATAAAAAGAAAAACAAAAATTGTGTTTGAACCGACCAGCATAGCACTCGAACTCGTGACCTCTCATGTGTAAGTTAGGCGCGTTTCCATTACGCCTAGATGTTGCTTGTGTTCACTTAGGATCCACTTTCTTTTAGCCTGAGTTTGATACTATACAGACTTTAACACAATCATCTATATTAAAAGCTTGTTTACCACTGATTATTACTTGATCATTTCTTAATTACAATAACAGACTAAAGTACATGTTTCCAGTGGATTCTATGGTCAAAAATCAGGATACAATGATTAATCTTTTAAAAGGTAATTATCACATTTTAATAGATTTAAAAGGATTTCTACTTACATATTATCATGCTCTGATTCTAGTAGAATATAACATAGATATCTTCATATATGTATGTTAGGAATGATTTAGATTTAAAACAATATTTTTATATTGTGAAAGATCCTGGATATATTTTGTTTATTGGAGAAAGAAAATGACCCTGGGAAATATATTTGTAATAAATGATATATCTATATATCATCTCTAAAAAAAAAATCCTTATGAAATTAGGGTGGAAATAGGAGGGTCATTTCAGTTGGTATCAGAGCACTTGGTTGCATTGATTGTTAAGTATTATAGAAATGTATCATGTCTGTATGTTTTGGATGAAATAATTTAGATAAGAAAATAGAAATTATAGAAGTACTCATAATATACTAATACCATTTGCCCAGAATTTAGTTAGCAGACCATGGTAGGAAGAGGATCTCATCACAATGCAGGACCCAGTGCACCTCAAATGCTTGATATGCAAGAATTTGTGAGGGTTTTAAGAGAAGGGATTGGACATAGGCCTGAGAACCCACATGAAGAGCTTTCAAAACTACTGAAGACTTATTCCAATTTGGGAGGCAAGAGTTTTGAAGGAACTGAGAGTGTGATGGAAATTCAAGCATGGTTGAGAACACTTGATAGGATTTTTAATGACATGCAGTTGGATGACCAAAGGAAGAGGCAAGTAGCTTCTAGACAACTGAAAGGGGTAGCTTTAAGCTGGTGGGAGGTGATCATAGCTGGAAGAAATGAAAATGAAATCACTTGGAATCAGTTCAAGGAGATGTTGGAGGCAAGATTTGTACCAGCATCAGCCAAGACCACTTTGCTTGAAGAATTTATCAAACTTAGGCAGGGAACTTTGAATGTCACTGAATACACTCAAAAGTTTGAGGGGCTATCCAATTATGGAGCAATGCTAGTGGCAGATGAAGCATCCAAAAATGATAGGTATATAAAAGGTCTGAACCCAGGACTTAGCAGAGCTATGCTACCATATGCAGATAGAACATTTGATCAAGTAATTGATCTGGCCTTGAAACTGGAACAACATGATAAAGAAAGAGAGAAATATAGGAATTTTAAGAGCAACAACAAGAAGGATAAGGGAAGATATCACCCTTATGATAAAAAGAAGGAGGAGGCAGACAACAGGAAGAGTAAAGACACAAAAGCCAATGATACTAAGAAGAAATTGGTTTGCCATCATTGTGGTAAAGAAGGACACATCAAACCAAGGTGCCCAGAGTTAAAAGGAGGAGCCTTCAAATGCTACCTATGTGGGAAAGAGGGGCATATGAAGAGGAACTGTCCTGAGAATAAACAGCAAGGGAAATTGGCAACTTTGGAAGGTAAAGGCAAATCTGCAGTGAAAATTAATGCTGAAAATCATGGCCAAGTGGAAGGTACATTACTCATTTGTGCCATACCCATACCAGTAGTATATGATACTGGAGCAACACACTCTTTGATTTCCTATGAATTAGTTAAAGTGTTAAAATTAAACTGCATATTGGTTGAAACCCCATTGCTTGTACAAAGTCCCCTAGGGAGTTCTAGTGTTTTGAACATGAATTGTGTGGATGTGGAGTTAAACATAGGAGGAAATATTTTTATTTCCAATTATATGTTTTAAATTACCCAAATATATGAGTTATATTGGGGGTAGATTGGTTAAGGCAATTTAAAGCCATAATTAATTTAGACTCATCCACCATATCATTGCAAAATTCTAGAGGCCAGAGGATCACAGTTCTATGTGAAGTAGCTAAGGAAGGGAAATTGTATCATTTAGTTGACTTAGAAAAAGATCTGAGTAGACTAACCATTGAAGAAATTCCCATAGTTAATGAATACTTGGATGTGTTTGGGGAAGTTAAGGGTGTTCCACACCACAGACCAGTTGAGTTCCAAATTAATCTCATTCCAGGAGCAAGTCTAATAATCAAGAAACCTTATAGAATGGGGCCAAGTGAACTGAAAGAATTGAAAAATCAGTTGGAAGAATTAGAAGGCAAGGGATTTATAAGGCCAAGCAATTCCTGCTGGGGTTCTCCAGTAGTGTTTGTAAGAAAACATGATGGTACCTTGAGAATGTGCATAGATTACAGGGAACTAAATAAAGTAACCATCAAGAATAAATACCCATTGCCTAGAATAGATGATCTCTTTGACCAACTCAGTGAAGCTAAAATATTTTCTAGGCTAGACTTAGCATCAGGATTCCATCAAATGAAGGTTGAAGACTCAAGTGTTAAGTATACTGCATTTAACACAAGATATGGCTTATATGAATTTTTGGTTATGCCATTTGGTTTGACAAATGCTCCTTCATATTTTGCTGATTTAATGAATAGAATATTTAGAGATTATTTAGACAAGTTTGTACTGATTTTTATTGATGACATTTTGATTTATTCTAAGACAGTGGAAGAGCATAAAAATCATTTGCATTTAGTTTTGTCAAGACTAAGGGAAAATGATTTAAAGGCAAAATTTTCAAAATGTGCATTTTGGAAAGAAGAAGTGCATTTTCTTGGGCATGTTATCTCTGCCAAAGGAATATCAGTAAACCCTAATAAGGTAGTGGCAATCCAAGCATGGAAAAGGCCTAGCACCATCAGTGAGATTAGATCATTTATGGGGATGGCAGGATATTATAGGAGATTTATAAAAGATTTCTCAAAAATATCATCACCACTTACCAATTTAACTAGAAAGAACCAAGCCTTTGTATGGACAGAAAAATGTGAGCAAGCTTTTATCAAAATAAAAGAAGCCCTGATTAATGCACCAGTATTGAGAGTGCCAGAAGGAAATGAAAATTTGGTTGTGTACACTGATGCAAGTGGCTCTGGGTTAGGGGCTGTGTTGATGCAGCAAGACCAGGTGGTAGCCTATGCATCTAGGCAATTAAAGCCACATGAAACCAGGTATGCAACCCATGATCTTGAACTAGCAGCAGTTGTGTATGCTTTGAAACTTTGGAGACATTATTTGTTAGGTGTCAAATTCATTTTGTACACTGATCATAAGGCACTGAAATATTTATTCTCACAAAAAGATTTGAATATGAGGCAACATTGATGGGTAGAGTTCCTTGCTGCCTATGATCTAGATATACTGTATACACCAGGCAAGGCAAATAAAGTTGCAGATGCCTTGAGTAGACAACATGCCAAGGTAGCCATGTTGATGATGGAAGAGTTTAGGGATTTGTCTATACTTACTGATTTGGAAATTGAGGAAAACAGTGAGGTACAAATGATGCCCATTGAAGAAGATGAAGGTAAAGGGAAATTAAGTATGATATCTCTGCAATCAGATTTACTTCTTAAGATTGGGAAAATGCAGGAACAAGACCTAAACATGGTGGAAAAGAAAATGCTCATATCAAAAGGGGAGGAAGTAATAAATTATCAAGTTGATAAAAATGGTTATTTAAGGAATAAAAATAGGATATGTGTTCCAGAAAATATAGAATTGAAGGAGGAAATATTAAATGAATACCATAGGAGTAAGTACTCCATACACCCAGGTAGCACCAAGATGTATCAAAATTTGAAAAGAAATCTTTGGTGGAAGGGGATGAAGTCAGATGTGGCCAGACATGTTGCAAGGTGCATGACTTGCCAACAAGTCAAGGCAGAGACACAAAGGCCATCAGGACTATTGCAACCCCTTAGTATACCACAGTGGAAGTGGGAGGACATATCTATGGATTTCATAGATGGTCTGCCTAGATCTAAGAAGGGAAACACAAGTATATGGGTAATAGTGGATAGGCTAACTAAGGTAGCACATTTTATCCCAGTTAGAACAGAAAGAAATGCTCCAAAATTGGCTCAAATATTCATGAAAGAGGTAGTAAGGTTGCATGGCATACCCAAAACCATTGTGAGTGATAGGGATACCATCTTCACCTCAAGGTTTTGGAAAAGTTTTCAAGAGGCCATGGGGAGTGAATTGTGCTTAAGCACTGCCTACCATCCACAATCAGATGGTCAAACTGAGGTGGTGAACAAAGTCTTAGAGGATTTGTTGAGAGCATGTACACTGGACTTTGGAGGCAACTGGGAAGACCACCTCCATCTAGCTGAATTCACATACAATAACAGTTACCAAAGCACCATAGGGATGGCACCATTTGAAGCCTTATATGGCAAGCCATGTTTATCACCTATATGCTGGGTAGAGACTGGATAAAGGGCTATTCTTGGACCTGAACATGTTAAAGAAACTACAGAGAAAATTGGGTTAATAAGAAAAAGAATAGCAGCAGCTCAAGATAGGCAAAAGAAATTTGCAGATAGGAAGAGAAAGTAAGTGGAATATGAAGTGGGAGACTTTGTTTTCGTCAAGATTTCACCTATGAAGAAAGTCTTGAGATTTGGCAAGCAAGGTAAGCTCACACCAAGGTATGTTAGACCCTATAAAATTCTGGAAAGAATTGGTTCATTGGCTTACAAATTAGAACTACCAGAGGAAATGAAAGCAATGCATAATGTTTTTCATGTGTCCCAACTTAGAAGATGGGTACATGATAAAGAAGACATTTTGGAAGAGCCTACCAAAATTCAAATAAATCCTGACTTGGTTTATGAAAAAGAACCAGTGGGGATTGTAGCCAAGGAAGAAAAGAAATTAAGGAGCAAAACCTTGAAACTAGTTAAGATCCAGTGGAGTAGTGATCCTAATGACTGCACATGGGAGTTAGAGGATAAGATTAGAATGGATTATCCTAAGCTTTTTGCAAATTAAAAGGTAATTTTTTTTTTCTGGAAATTTTTTTTAATGCATGGTTGATATGGTTGAATTTGTTTGCTTATGCATATGTTTGATAAGTTTTCAGAAAAGAAAATGATGCTTGTTATAAATGTTAGAAAAATTGTGAGGACACAATTCCTAAAAGGAGGGGTGAATGTAATACCCCAAAATTTTGTGAAAAATCATTTTTGTAAAACGATTTAATTTTTGAGATATTTAGATTTAAATATGGTGAAATTTTTGGAATAAATAGTGTGCAAGTATATGTGTGCACGTGCACACTGAAATGGCACAAGGAAGAACTCCAGATTTCTTGGATTTAAAACAAGAATTAAAAAGCAATACAAACATGATTTTGCAACATGGTTATTTGATTTCTGGAATTATATGGATCATCTTAGAAAATAAGAAAAGTAAGTTTTACTTTAAATCAGTAAACAGATTTTATTTAAAACCCAGAAAAGAAAATTATACATATATATGTTATAAGGATTTGTAAACCTGTATACATATAGGTGCATATGTCTCTGAAATTAAAGAGGAATTAAATAAGCCTAGATAAGATATGTATACAAAATATACATTTTTAAGTACTGAAAAGTATATATATATATATGCAAGTGAAACTATAACATTAAAATGACATGAAATGTGATACAAGTCAATATGCTTGTGTAGGCAAAAATAGCAAGGGGATTCTCAGGAATAATTAAAATATAAAATAGGATAGTCACACTTTTAACATGACTAGGTGAGTGGCCATTTTCTGAAAAGTAAAAGAAAGAAAATGCAGCCTTTAAATTGGTTGATATGGCCGGGGTATTATGAATGAAAAATGCATGATGCTAGCCAGGACAGAAATGGAATTCTGTTTTAACAAAACCCTAGTGGAAAAAAATGCATATAAATAGGCAGTTTTAGCCAGTAGAATTATCTTTACCCCGAGCTGCACAAAAATAAGAAAGGAAGAAAAATATTGGAAGGAAGGAGAAAACACTCATACGAGGATTTTTCTGGATTAATAAGAAGAAATATTTAGGTGAGTAACCTCACTGAGTTCATGGCATTAAGACCTGAGATGAGGCAGCCACTTTTTATATTGCCATTTATATATTGCTGGTTTTGATATATATGATTTCATCAATGCTTTTTGGATGTCTTATTTTAAATCTGATATGATTTGATATGGATGTTTTTGGTGATCTCTGCTTTGTTGAGACATTTGTCTTTGAATGTGTATCATTACTGTTTTATTTTTACTCAAAAATGTTAAAATCCAGAGTCCTAAAATTATATAGAGAATACTCTCAACTGTTATAGATCTATGGCATGGAAACTTTACAAAAAAAAATGTTGGGAGCTGCATTATACTTGGTATAAGTGCTGAGGCTTGAAAAGAAAAATGTTAAGGGTGCAATAGAAATTTTCTAAGTGCTGAGCCCTTAATCAAATCAAAAAAAAAGAAGAAACTCACAAGCAAAAATTATGATTGAACCAGATCCTGAATCTGAATCAATCATAAAGGCTTGCAGATCAATATAATAAGAACATGCCATGCCTCTTTTACAGTTGAAAATATTCTTATATCTTACTGAGATCAAGACATATTGACCCCATTTAGGAAATAACTGTCTACTTATTTCTGAGGAGAATTATGCTAGGAAAGATTATGGATGTTTCCATGTTTGCAGTGACATGTTCACTTAGCATATTTGCTGATAGGATTTAAGACAATACACTAGTAAATAAACTAGGGAAGGGAAAGCCAAGAAGGCTGCTGGAATGCTTGTCATATTTGAAGTATGCAAGTTGGCACATGGTTTGTTTAAGCCCTGAGATCTTTGTGCAATGATGTGAATTAGTTCATTGCAATGTGTCCCTGTGATTCCTTAATAGCAGATGAGGAAGGAATTTAAATTGAATTAGACAACCTGTAAATGAAGAAATAGGAATATGAAAATTTCTTAGGTTGGTTGGTATGGAACCATGATGGTTCCAGTGAATGCAAATGATGCAGATAGATAATTATGTTTGCATGATTATGTATGCAAGTGAAGAAAGATAGATGAATATATCATACTAGAATCAACTTATTTATACCATGTTAAAGTAATTGGATGCAGAAATTTGCTTAAATAACTAGTGGTACTCTTACATTCTTTGTTGCTTAATATCATGAATGTATTGATGTTACTCATACCAGATCTTAGATCTGACCCTTGTTTGCTCATGGCATATGGGGTGTCTCATTTTAAAATGAGGCAGCCACTCATGCTCTTTCAGGGAACGCAGGCACTAAGTAGAAAATGATGTTATGGCTATTATGGAGGAGTGAATGAACATGCTAGCTAGTTTCAATAAGAGCTTAAATTGATTATATCTGCATGTATTCAGGAAAAATTTTATGTTTCTAAGATTTCCAGTCATATATTGAATATTTTATGGTTAGTGATCAAGTTGCTCTTATGTTCTGTAAAGTGTCAGATTAAATTAGTTGTTCTGTCGAAATTGTTGTGTGTTAAGGTTTGATTTGTTTCTGGAGAAGTGTCTGAAACATAAACAAGAAAAAATATGCTCAAGTATCAGCTATAAAAATCTGGTAAGAAATATACAATTATGTGAGCTACTGTTTTGCATAATTTGTATTATGTATTAGCTAATCTTGAGACATAACAGAGTACTGAGTTTTAGAATAAAATCTGGATTTAGCTAGAAGTAAACTTATAAGGATTTTAGTTTCTTTTTTACTGAAATGCTTTGTAAATAAGTTTGAATTCATTTCTGAATCGTATTGAGAAAAGTAAAATGTTTTTAAAAGCTTCAGACAGAATGCAATGAATGGTATCTCCATTGCTTTGAACTAGTGTGTAGCAGATACAGGATACATGAGTTAACCAGCTTCAAATAAATGAAGTATTGGTTGATCATGATAGATTGTATTTTGAAAATAAAATGCATTTCAAAAGCTTAGTACATTTAGCAATTGTTTCACCCAGTTTTCTGGAAAATGAGTGTGATGACCCGGAATTTCTGGCAATATCAATCTAATAATCTGTATTAGAAATTAAATTGATTTGATAATATTTGATAATAAGATCGGAATTAGATTTAATAATCTTCTTTTAAATAAATATTTAATTGATAAATTATCTTTTAATAACTGATAAATTGTTTTCTATTAATTTTTATATATCTGTATATAGTGTAAATAGTTAAGATTTGTTTTAAAAATTTAATAAATAAGGTTATGTTTTTAAATTCTAATCTTTTGGTAATTTGGGAATTTGACTAAATTAAATATTAAATAAATAACCGTTTGGCTTTAAAATATACTTAAGATTTAAGTTAAAATTGTTTAATGATTTTAGCTTAGATTTAAATTAAACAAAGAATTGTTTTGTTTTATAAAAATAAGAAATGAAGTAATAATTTCTTTTATAAATCTATTTTAATGTAATAATGAGTTTTATTTATAATATAATGTCTATACGAGTAGATTTTTATAAATAAAATTTGTTATACATATTTTAATAAGGAATTATGGTTTTTAAATTTATATGAATCTTTAGAATAATATATATATATATTAAAATAACATATAGATAATAAATTATATCTTATAAATAGTTAAAGTAATTTTAAATAAATCAAGTATTTAATAATATAAGTTTTAAAATAAAGTAAAGGCAAGATTTTTAATTTGTGTTTAAGTATAAAATTGTGTTTATACCTAAGTTAAAACTTTATAAATAAATAGCACTATTGTTAGAGATAGAAATAATTATACAAGATAACATAACCATAACAAAACTTTAAACTAAAACTTAAGTAAGATATTTTATAATCTATAACAAAATACATATGCAGGCAAGAGAATTTCCAATATATATATACAAAGTAAAAATATAATACACTTATGTTAGAAACCAGAGATAAATAACAAGCTAACTATAACAATAACTATAACAATTACAAACTAAAAACTTATGTGCAGGCAAGAAAGTTTTATACTCTATGGCAAAATATTCTTGCAGGCATTGAAATCACCTAGTACAAGATAATAGGTTAAGGCAAGTAAATTTTATACTCTATAACAAATACATGGGCAGGCCGAGACCACTTCAACACATACGAATGAAATAAGATAGTATGCTAAGTTTAAGTTAAACAAATATAAACATAGATAAGGTTGTAAGCATATACGAATTGGATTGTAGGAGAAGCAAATGTATAAAATATCTATGTACACAAGTACATTTGCATTTAATGTTTTCACCCTAGCACACAACAAAGTCAGTTTGATAATACTTTCAGCCACCAAAGAAATGAAAAAAAATCTCTGAAATTTGTACTTAAACAGTAAACAAATTGGTATACTTGTTTATTTATCAACCAATTCATTTTATTTCGTATACAAGAGTTTTGTAATTCCAGTTTTTAAACAGAGAAAAGCCTAAACAAAATTTAAACAAATACAAACCTGGAAATAGACTAGAAGCAAAACGCTTCAGTTTCGAATTTAAGTTGGAAGCATCTTAACTAGAGCAAGGTTCCAGACAAATTTATGTTCGAGTTTTAAAGCCATTTCAAAGTTTCAAAATCCCAGTCTCGAGCATTCCAGTTTCAAGCATTTCTGTTTCCAAACATAAAGGAACAAGCTCTGTTTAAATGCAAGGTGAGTGATCTGACCTAGTTTCCTCTTTTTTTTTTTTTAGAAATGCCAGTGAGTAAACAAGCTATAATTTATTTAAAAAAAAAACTAGATGCTTGTGATGATCTTAAAGGTTATGATATGGATTATTCTTGCATATATGGATCAAATATGAATTCCTATATGTATGTATAAGTAAGCAGGTCTGAGTTGCTCTGTTCTTTGTTCACAGGGTTTAAAACAAAGTGAGAATTTAAATCTCACCTTTGAATCTCTTAAAGGATGTGAAATTCAAACAAGTTATGTTTGATTAAACATAAATTAAGTTTTAAAAATATATTTAACTAAATTTAGTTTGAATATTATCTGGGAAATCAAGAAGACAGGGAAAATCTTAAAAACATGTAAATTTCAAAAATCTTGATTCTCTGATTCATATATATATTCTGAATCGACTTTGAAAACTAGGATTTTTAAAGGGAAATTCACGATTTTTAAGCATGTAAATTGTGAGAATTCGAGTGTTGAACGGAAAATGGATTTTGAGCTTTTTCCGGTGATCATCGAGTCTTTGGCGGTCGGGGTTATTGCTGAAGTAGGCTTGGTGATAGGAGATGTTGGCAAAAATGGTGGATGAATTTATAAGTCATTGGTGCGTCATGGATTCGACGAATTAGGGTTCGAGTAGCTGTTTCGTCGACTGGTTTTGCGAGGCCAGTTCATCAACGTTAGGGTGCCGGAGTTGATCGCAGGAGGGGGAATCGGAGCACAGGTCCTTGGTGAAGTTATGGTCTGAGTTTTAGCTTTTCTGATGATCGATGATGGTTACTTGGGGCATTTTCAGACGTTCAACTTTGGGTTCCAGATTGTCTTGATCTGTTCGATTTCGTTTCCAAGCGAATCGATCAAATTTGGGTGGTCGAGATGTTAGGTCAGGTCATTGGTGACCTGCAGACGTCGGCAAAGATGGACAGAACGGTGACGAATTTATGTGCACGTGAACGTGTGCATCAGTGTGTCAGGAAGTTGCTTGGGTTGAGGAAGACGAAGTTGCTCGGGTCACGTCTCGAAGTTGTGTGATAGTTGACTCGAAGAAGAGAGGGTCGCGATTTTCCTCGGGATCGTACCCGAGTATAGGTGAGGATTGCTCGAGTTTTCGTCTCAGCTTGTTCTTAGTTACCAGATTTTAGTTGTATAAAACAGTAACCAGGTTTAAATTTTGTAAAAGAGAATCAAGTTTACAATTTAAAGCAAGTTCTTTCCAAAATAAATGTCAAACAAATTTCAAGTGTGTTTAATTGAATATATTTTCAAATTTAAAATGTTTAAGGCTGTTGATTTCAAGAGTAATTAATTAAGTTAATGAAGAAAATTCAAGTATAATTAACTAACTTAATTAATTCATGATAAAGGATTAATTAAGTAATTAATTAAGAGAAATTAATTAATTTAATTAAACTAATGATTAAGGATTAATTAATTTATAATTGAGGGATATAATCAATTCATTAAAGGTTAATTAATTATAATTAAGGATTATTAATTAAGTAATTAAGATTGATTAATATATGATTAGAGATGAATTAATTAAATGATGAGGGTTAATTAATTTGAGTTATTAATTAAAGGCTAATTACTTAATGAAATTGAAAGGGAATTAAGGGATGATAAATCAATTGTTTGAAATTAATCAATGTTGAGTAAGCAGGATTTAAAGGTGACTACAGTAATAAATTTAATCTATTTGAATTAAATTAGAAAAGGTATGAATAATTAGCCTTGCTTATAAGTGACTGAATGATATTGAATGCCTTGGACTATTTGTTATTCCTGGTATGTGATTGTAATGCTATGTAATGTTTTGTAATTTGATATGGTTGGCGTAAACAATGATGATGTGGTTACCTAGATGATCTGCAGTGTAAAGGTGACACCCTGCATTAAAAATTAAATTATATTCACTTGAATATCTTGGATTTAGATGATATTGGCATCGAAGAGACCAGGTTCGGGTATCTGTAAATACCCGAAACCACTTCGATTTTTTATAGATTGATATATGAAATCAATAGGCTGGTATGGAATGATGTAAGTGAATTGGAACAATTAATCTAAGTTTTGGTACTTAGAAAATTGATATGTGAAATAAGTGATGTTTCTAACAAATTGTGAAATTGTAAATTGACACGAGTTACCCGGGTTTGCAAATTAGTCTTATAACTTGGTATTTCATATTATACGGGTTTACTCACGCTGATTTCCAGCCTGACCCGGGTGTTACTTTGGTGTAATGCTCGGGTCAGACCGAGTATTACAGATTTTCAGGTAAGGACGTTCTGGAGCTCAGGGGCGAGCTGGATGGCAGGAACGTATGGAGTGTATTCCGCTGTGATATATTGTTATCATCTGGCACAAGTTATTTTCAACTGTCCAGTGATTGTGAAATATTGTAACTCTGATGTATAAAAATGTAAATTAACTGATACAATTTTTCTTGTATAACTGCTATTTATTTGATATTATATTTTGATCCGCTGCGAATGTGAGAATATGTGTTGTGTTCTGTTTTCTTCTTCTTCTATCTCTTTCTTCTTTCCCATAACTATCTGGAATTTTCAGGATTGAAAATTTCGGGTCGTTACAGTTGGTATCAGAGCGAAGGTTAAGCGAGAACCTTGGCTCTGGTGGGTGTACTCATCAGAGATAGGGTTAGTATTACCCTAGGATGAGTGGAGTGTATATATATATGAGAGAACGTACTTGTTATTTTCTTATATAAAGATTTTAAATGGTTTTAAAGGTAAATGATTTTATATAAAATTATATTTGATATATGTAAAGCAATATTCCTTAACCAACAAATGTTAAGGTAATTGGTTGTTAAACTATTGGAATTAAATTAAGAAGTAATAGTAATACAACCAAATTGTAATTGAATGAAGATAAGTTTGAAATGGATCCAAACTAAAATTAAAATCCTGAATTTGTAGAAACGTTTCCAGGATAAAAGATAATAATAAATTGGTTTCCAGATATGATAATCTTGGTTATTATCATAAATGATTGTTGTGTGTATTAATGGGTAAGCAAAATGAAATGTTTTAGGAAAGTAAATCATTTGGGCAAGTATGACTTATAAATTGGAACTGAAGATGATAAATTGTGAAGTTTTAAATCTAAGCTAGAAAATTTGGAATTTGTTTCAAATTGATAAAGGAATAATAAATAATGTTATTTAGTATATTTAAATGGAAGGGTCCTATTTCAACAAGAGATGTTGAAAATTTGTTTTGAACCAAAGGTGGTTTAAATTTAAAGATAACTTGGTGTGTAAAAGAAAATGTATATATGAAGAATATACATAATATCAATGATGGGTTGAAATAAACTCTAAATAATGAGTTTTAAAAATTTGGAATGAGATGTGATACCCAAGGTGATAAGTTTTTGAACTTATAAGATTATTCATGTGAAGTTTAAAATTTGAAATGGGAATTCAAATTGGGCAAGGTTGCCTAGATTAAGAAAATTGAATTTAATTTTGGGAAAGTGAAATAAGTTAACAAGCAACCTAAATTTGAAATTTCAAGATGAAATTGAGATTTAACTTGGAAAGTTAAATGGTTAATTTGAATTGGGAATTTGTGTGATCTCAAAGTGGGTTTGAGATCTGAAAATTGTATATGGATGGATGTTTAAAATAAATTGGATGATAACATCCTATTGTTATTAATAATCTTTAAAATTGTAAATTGGTTTGGTTTAACTGAATAAGAAATGAAGTGTGGTAATATATCCATTATTGAAAAAAGGAAATCTAACGTTAATTTGAAATTAAGGATGTGGAATTACTTTAAATTGGAAATCTGAATAATTAAATTTGATTTGTTTAAGAACTGGCTTCAAACTGGAAGATAAAATTGAGTAACAAATTAAATTTTGAAAATAAAATTGTATTGAACTCTTATTTGAACTTTGAAAATACATAAGTAAAGGATAATTTTAGATGGAATTTTAAGAATTGGACTAAGAAATTAAATTGTTTCAAAACTTTAAATAAAAGTTAATTTGGTTTAAAGGGTTAAACTAACCTTTGGAAATTTAACTCGAATTTATATAATTCGAGATGGTTTAAAATTTGAAATTGGAATTGAATTCATTCAAATTGAATCTGATTCGAATTAATTGGATTAAAGATTAAAGAGGTATAAGTTTCAAATTTAAATGGAAAATTTGAAGTAGATTAAATTGAAATAATTTGAAATTGAAGTGGGTTCAATTGGTATTAGTCCGAATTGATTGGAATAAATTGAAGTTATAATTAAAGTTGAATAAGTTTAAAAATCAAATGGAATTTGATTTGGGTTGGAAAGGAATTGAGAATTAATTCAACTTGAATTGGGAATAAATCAAGTCCAATGGAATTTGGAGTTAATTGAATTGGAAATTGGGTCAATTTAAATGGAAATTTAAATTGAATGATTGAGTTAAAGGTTGGGTAGTGAGACAGTTTGACTCTGAAATTATTCTCAACAAATTATCTTAATATAGTTTTCTTGAATCTATCTTTCCAAGCTATTTACTATATCCAACCTTACTTTTCAAGGCCAACTATTTTATACTTATTCTATAATTATTTTTGAAACTATTTAATAATTTTACCACTGTTTATGAACTAATTACTGTTTTTCAACTGTTTATATAACTAATTACTATTTTATAATTGTTTTGCAATTATTTTACTATTTTTCAGTTATTTTACGATTACTTAACTGTTTACAGCTATTTTACAAACTAATAATTATTTTTCAACTACTTATCTATTGTTAAGCTATTTCCTAAAAATAAACTGGTCGGGGTTTAAACTGTTATTGAGTAAATACCCAACTCGGATAAGAAGTGAAGTGGTAATCCAAGTGGGAATTAAGGCAAATGTGAATAAGTGAATAAAATCAAAGTGAATGTGAGTAGAAAGGAGAAATTGATTTAGCTAATAATCAATGAAGAGGAATACGTAGGATGTACGTATATTATTCTATTCGCATAGTGATTTGGTCCAGATTCGAGCACAGAATTTCGAGATAATATTATTGATCCGAGTTGGGATTTTTCACTCGATTTTCGACGGCGAACCTGGATATGGATTTTTGATTGATTCTGGGTATTCTCTATCATAGTTGTGACTATGGAAGGAGAATGACGGTTTCTGATCAAGAAACCAGATCTGAGTCCGCACTAGGAAGTTGGGTGGATAATACTAGTTCGGAAGTGAAATTGTGTGATCGAGTGAGCGATCAGATTGGTATAGCGTACGGATGGTATGGGTACATCGTACGAGTTCCAATAAAATTGATATTGAAATTTTGTGGATAAGAAATGGAAATGATATTTGAAGGTAAAAGTATATTTTGTGAAATATACAATAAATAAAAATGAAAATTGGATATTCTATAATAAAAATTTACTTTATTGAAGTAAGTAATATGGTAAATGAATTTATAAAAAGTAATCAAATTTGAATGTTTGTTTGGAAAAAACAAAATTATATATCTTTGTTAAATGAGATAAACTCCCTTGTTGAATCTATTGCCAGAAGAAAAGATTTTTGAAATACTTAAAGTCTAAAGGGAATCTATACAAGTATAAAGTTGATTTAAAAATTTTCCAAGGTTATTATATATATGTATATATAAAAAGGATTTGTGAAAATGATTTTGAGGAAGGTTTTGGGAACCTATGGATTGGAAAGGCTTTTGATTTTTGGGAAAAAATCAATATTGAGATTTGGAAAAGCCTATTTTGAAATTTATCAATTTTGGAAATCGATTTGTGTAAAGGAGCCTTGTGTGAAATTCATACTAGGTGTATGATTTGAAAATACTATATGTGTATAGTATAAAGTGTTTTGAGATTGGCTCTGGGGAAAAAGGCGCTCCCTTGGAATGAACTTCTCAGGAGTGCCACAGGGTGGCACTGCCTTGAGCCTCTAAGAGGGAGGTTCTAAAGTTGATCATGTGAGGAGTTCGGACAAACTAGTTCCTGGGGATTATTGGGTAGCGAAAGTCGATGGCGTTGATGCCTACAGGGGCATTTGGGTTATGCTGTGACGACAGTATAACTCGATGTCGCTGCGATCTACTGTGTGGGGACCATAGCGAAAATCGTGTGGAGGATGAGTGCCAACGGTCTACACTTGATTTTGCCGGGAAGGCAACGCAACATCGGTAGACTGCGGTCTATGGTCAAGTGGAGGAGTTTCATTCTTTTGGCAGCGAAATTCGGTGGCGCTGATGCCTACAGTTATATGGATTTGTGCTGTGATAGCAACGTAAGGCCCGGGTATAACTGCGATCTGTAGCGGGTTCCATGGCGTAATCGAGTGGCGCGGAGACCTACAGTTATCTGTGGATTTTGCCGGGACGGCAACGTAACCATCGGGTTAACTGCGACCATGGATGGGGGTGATGATTTCCAGAGCATTTTCACCAAGATATTTTCCCTATTTTCAAAACTGTTTTCAATAAAATTATTTTCCAAAGTATTTTCACTGGGTGTTGGAAACGGGTTTGCCAAGTACTTATAGATTTTCAGTCCTACGCCTGATCAGCGTATGACCGAATCTCTATGAGAACGAGGATGGACTTGTTGAAACATCGAGTTATAAAAAGTATTTTTATAAAAACTATTTTGAAATAATGTTATATAGATATTAAACGGAAATGATCGAAGAATATTTGTCTGATTTTAAACATTTTCAATAAATCTGGCTTCGTTCCTTTTCGAGGACGAAAAGATTCAAAGTGGGGAGGAATGTGATGACCCAGAATTTCTGGCAATATCAGTCTAATAATCTGTATTAGAAATTAAATTGATTTGATAATATTTGATAATAAGATCGGAATTTGATTTAATAATCTTCTTTTAAATAAATATTTAACTGATAAATTATCTTTTAATAACTGATAAATTGTTTTCTATTAATTTTTATATATCTGTATATAGTGTAAATAGTTAAGATTTGTTTTAAAAATTTAATAAATAAGGTTATGTTTTTAAATTCTAATCTTTTGGTAATTTGGGAATTTGACTAAATTAAATATTAAATAAATAACCGTTTGGCTTTAAAATATACTTAAGATTTAAGTTAAAATTGTTTAATGATTTTAGCTTAGATTTAAATTAAACAAAGAATTGTTTTGTTTTATAAAAATAAGAAATGAAGTAATAATTTCTTTTATAAATCTATTTTAATGTAATAATGAGTTTTATTTATAATATAATGTCTATACGAGTAGATTTTTATAAATAAAATTTGTTATACATATTTTAAAAAGGAATTATGGTTTTTAAATTTATATGAATCTTTAGAATAATATATATATATTAAAATAACATATAGATAATAAATTATATCTTATAAATAGTTAAAGTAATTTTAAATAAATCAAGTATTTAATAATATAAGTTTTAAAATAAAGTAAAGGCAAGATTTTTAATTTGTGTTTAAGTATAAAATTGTGTTTATACCTAAGTTAAAACTTTATAAATAAATAGCACTATTGTTAGAGATAGAAATAATTATACAAGATAACATAACCATAACAAAACTTTAAACTAAAACTTAAGTAAGATATTTTATAATCTATAACAAAATACATATGCAGGCAAGAGAATTTCCAATATATATATACAAAGTAAAAATATAATACACTTATGTTAGAAACCAGAGATAAATAACAAGCTAACTATAACAATAACTATAACAATTACAAACTAAAAACTTATGTACAGGCAAGAAAGTTTTATACTCTATGGCAAAATATTCTTGCAGGCATTGAAATCACCTAGTACAAGATAATAGGTTAAGGCAAGTAAATTTTATACTCTATAACAAATACATGGGCAGGCCGAGACCACTTCAACACATACGAATGAAATAAGATAGTATGCTAAGTTTAAGTTAAACAAATATAAACATAGATAAGGTTGTAAGCATATACGAATTGGATTGTAGGAGAAGCAAATGTATAAAATATCTATGTACACAAGTACATTTGCATTTAATGTTTTCACCCTAGCACACAACAAAGTCAGTTTGATAATACTTTCAGCCACCAAAGAAATGAAAAAAAATCTCTGAAATTTGTACTTAAACAGTAAACAAATTGGTATACTTGTTTATTTATCAACCAATTCATTTTATTTCGTATACAAGAGTTTTGTAATTCCAGTTTTTAAACAGAGAAAAGCCTAAACAAAATTTAAACAAATACAAACCTGGAAATAGACTAGAAGCAAAACGCTTCAGTTTCGAATTTAAGTTGGAAGCATCTTAACTAGAGCAAGGTTCCAGACAAATTTATGTTCGAGTTTTAAAGCCATTTCAAAGTTTCAAAATCCCAGTCTTGAGCATTCCAGTTTCAAGCATTTCTGTTTCCAAACATAAAGGAACAAGCTCTGTTTAAATGCAAGGTGAGTGATCTGACCTAGTTTCCTCTTCTTTTTTTTTTTTAGAAATGCCAGTGAGTAAACAAGCTATAATTTATTTAAAAAAAAAACTAGATGCTTGTGATGATCTTAAAGGTTATGATATGGATTATTCTTGCATATATGGATCAAATATGAATTCCTATATGTATGTATAAGTAAGCAGGTATGAGTTGCTCTGTTCTTTGTTCACAGGGTTTAAAACAAAGTGAGAATTTAAATCTCACCTTTGAATCTCTTATAGGATGTGAAATTCAAACAAGTTATGTTTGATTAAACATAAATTAAGTTTTAAAAATATATTTAACTAAATTTAGTTTGAATATTATCTGGAAAATCAAGAAGACAGGGAAAATCTTAAAAACATGTAAATTTCAAAAATCTTGATTCTCTGATTCATATATATATTCTGAATCGACTTTGAAAACTAGGATTTTTAAAGGTAAATTCACGATTTTTAAGCATGTAAATTGTGAGAATTCGAGTGTTGAACGGAAAATGGATTTTGAGCTTTTTCCGGTGATCATCGAGTCTTTGGCGGTCGGGGTTATTGCTGAAGTAGGCTTGGTGATAGGAGATGTTGGCAAAAATGGTGGATGAATTTATAAGTCATTGGTGCGTCATGGATTCGACGAATTAGGGTTCGAGTAGCTGTTTCGTCGACTGGTTTTGCGAGGCCAGTTCATCAACGTTAGGGTGCCGGAGTTGATCGCAGGAGGGGGAATCGGAGCACAGGTCCTTGGTGAAGTTATGGTCTGAGTTTTAGCTTTTCTGATGATCGATGATGGTTACTTGGGGCATTTTCAGACGTTCAACTTTGGGTTCCAGATTGTCTTGATCTGTTCGATTTCGTTTCCAAGCGAATCGATCAAATTTGGGTGGTCGAGATGTTAGGGCAGGTCATTGGTGACCTGCAGACGTCGGCAAAGATGGACAGAACGGTGACGAATTTATGTGCACGTGAACGTGTGCATCAGTGTGTCAGGAAGTTGCTTGGGTTGAGGAAGACGAAGTTGCTCGGGTCACGTCTCGAAGTTGTGTGATAGTTGACTCGAAGAAGAGAGGGTCGCGATTTTCCTCGGGATCGTACCCGAGTATAGGTGAGGATTGCTCGAGTTTTCGTCTCAGCTTGTTCTTAGTTACCAGATTTTAGTTGTATAAAACGGTAACCAGGTTTAAATTTTGTAAAAGAGAATCAAGTTTACAATTTAAAGCAAGTTCTTTCCAAAATAAATGTCAAACAAATTTCAAGTGTGTTTAATTGAATATATTTTCAAATTTAAAATGTTTAAGGCTGTTGATTTCAAGAGTAATTAATTAAGTTAATGAAGAAAATTCAAGTATAATTAACTAACTTAATTAATTCATGATAAAGGATTAATTAAGTAATTAATTAAGAGAAATTAATTAATTTAATTAAACTAATGATTAAGGATTAATTAATTTATAATTGAGGGATATAATCAATTCATTAAAGGTTAATTAATTATAATTAAGGATTATTAATTAAGTAATTAAGATTGATTAATATATGATTAGAGATGAATTAATTAAATGATGAGGGTTAATTAATTTGAGTTATTAATTAAAGGCTAATTACTTAATGAAATTGAAAGGGAATTAAGGGATGATAAATCAATTGTTTGAAATTAATCAATGTTGAGTAAGCAGGATTTAAAGGTGACTACAGTAATAAATTTAATCTATTTGAATTAAATTAGAAAAGGTATGAATAATTAGCCTTGCTTATAAGTGACTGAATGATATTGAATGCCTTGGACTATTTGTTATTCCTGGTATGTGATTGTAATGCTATGTAATGTTTTGTAATTTGATATGGTTGGCGTAAACAATGATGATGTGGTTACCTAGATGATCTGCAGTGTAAAGGTGACACCCTGCATTAAAAATTAAATTATATTCACTTGAATATCTTGGATTTAGATGATATTGGCATCGAAGAGACCAGGTTCGGGTATCTGTAAATACCCGAAACCACTTCGATTTTTTATAGATTGATATATGAAATCAATAGGCTGGTATGGAATGATGTAAGTGAATTGGAACAATTAATCTAAGTTTTGGTACTTAGAAAATTGATATGTGAAATAAGTGATGTTTCTAACAAATTGTGAAATTGTAAATTGACACGAGTTACCCGGGTTTGCAAATTAGTCTTATAACTTGGTATTTCATATTATACGGGTTTACTCACGCTGATTTCCAGCCTGACCCGGGTGTTACTTTGGTGTAATGCTCGGGTCAGACCGAGTATTACAGATTTTCAGGTAAGGACGTTCTGGAGCTCAGGGGCGAGCTGGATGGCAGGAACGTATGGAGTGTATTCCGCTGTGATATATTGTTATCATCTGGCACAAGTTATTTTCAACTGTCCAGTGATTGTGAAATATTGTAACTCTGATGTATAAAAATGTAAATTAACTGATACAATTTTTCTTGTATAACTGCTATTTATTTGATATTATATTTTGATCCGCTGCGAATGTGAGAATATGTGTTGTGTTCTGTTTTCTTCTTCTTCTATCTCTTTCTTCTTTCCCATAACTATCTGGAATTTTCAGGATTGAAAATTTCGGGTCGTTACAATGAGCAAAGATATTGACATGTACATGTATATCTGTGTACATGTTGATATTTGGGCAAAAATATAAACATAAATTCCTAAAACAGTTGTAGGAATGGGTTTCAAAAATAATAAAGCAAGAAATATTGTTTTGTATGTTAGATTATAGGCAAAAATTAAATATATATGTGCAGATATAGGTAGATATCAGATTTCAAACCATACAGGAGGAAAATAAAAAGAAAAACAAAAATTGTGTTTGAACCGACCAGCATAGCACTCGAACTCGTGACCTCTCATGTGTAAGTTAGGCGCGTTTCCATTACGCCTAGATGTTGCTTGTGTTCACTTAGGATCCACTTTCTTTTAGCCTGAGTTTGATACTATACAGACTTTAACACAATCATCTATATTAAAAGCTTGTTTACCACTGATTATTACTTGATCATTTCTTAATTAGAATAACAGACTAAAGTACATGTTTCCAGTGGATTCTATGGTCAAAAATCAGGATACAATGATTAATCTTTTAAAAGGTAATTATCACATTTTAATAGATTTAAAAGGATTTCTACTTACATATTATCATGCTCTGATTCTAGTAGAATATAACATAGATATCTTCATATATGTATGTTAGGAATGATTTAGATTTAAAATAATATTTTTATATTGTGAAAGATCCTGGATATATTTTGTTTATTGGAGAAAGAAAATGACCCTGGGAAATATATTTGTAATAAATGATATATCTATATATCATCTCTAAAAAAAAATCCTTACGAAATTAGGGTGGAAATAGGAGGGTCATTTCACCTTCTCATTAAATTGTTTCTTGCAAATCTAAACTTGGATCATCATGAAATTCGTAATCCCGACGATTGTATTTGGTCTCTAGTTTGTGGGGTAAAAATGTATCTCCCAATATCTAGAATTGGACATATTCTAGGTTGTCCATCCGAAGGACAGGATCTTAACGACATAAGTATCGATATGTATGAACGTGATGAAACGAGCCATTTGTTTCTTAGCGATAATATGACAGAATTGAAAGCTATAGCACTCTGACCAAAGGCTAAAATCATGCATCAGGCATTAACACATTCAATAAACTCATGTACCGGTAGCTACGAAAAAGTATACAAAAGGGATTTTCAATCTTTATATGCTATATGGGAAAGAAAAACCATTAATTGGGCTAAACTAATTCTTGATGAACTTCAATGCTTCAACAATGGAAGAATAAAGACTATTCTCTACGGCGCAAATATCATGAGGATTATTTCTCATTTCCATGTTGCATTCCCGGATTCCAACTACACCGGAATTAGCTCACTTAACTCAAAGACCCTAAGTCTCATGGGTTCGCCACAAATATTTCCAAGCCATGCCATTATTACTTTTGATTATTGGCTTGAAAATAAGGAAATGGGTCATCCTCAACCATCCATTCAAACTCCATCAAGACCAAAACGTGCTACTACAAAATCACAATCTTCTAGGCCATCATCATCTAGGATCGAAGAAATTGAGCCTAATTTACAAACTCGACAAGCTCTTTCCACTATCATTCGTAATCAAAAACGACTAGACAACAAGCTTGATCGAATTAAAGGAATTCTTAATGACATATGGAATGTAGTACCATGCGGTCCATCTTCCACTAGCACTTCAACTCATGTCCCAACGGATCCCGGAAAACGACCAAAACCCCACTTCACTTGGTCTTCATCCGACCATGAAGAACAAGGAAATGATAGTGAAAACAATAATGGTTCTGAAGATGCGTGCAATGATGACGATGATGAAGAAACCAACGATGGTAGTAATGCTTTTTAAATGGTTTCCTTTTCTCTACTTTCTAAACTACTATGCTTATATTTTTTATGGGTTTGTTTGATACACATTATTCTTGTTTTATCCTTGTGAATGGTATTTTTGTTATCTTTGTGAATGGTAAGTACTTATGGATATTACTTTTTGATGCTATGACTACGTATTACTTATTATCATTCATACTATCGTAGTGTTCATACTCATGTTACGATAGATATCTATATTTACTCCTATGCTTCATTTTTTATGTTATCATAATATATATCCATTATGTGATTATTATATTCTATTCACTCTTTTTGTCGATGACAAAGGGGGAGAATATATTGGTGCTCTAACTATTTTTTGCAGGAATTTTGAAAATAAAAATTGTCCGATAACATATACTCAGGGAGAGCAACAAAACAATTAGGGAACAATCTTTCTGAATATTCACTCATATCTGAAAAGGAGTTGTCATCATCAAAAAGGGGGAGATTGTTAGAACCTTGATTTTGATCAATGACAAAGGAGCTTTGCAATCAACGACGATATTCATGAATCTTTATATAGCGACTATAAAGGAAATCTCCGAAGGATAATCTCTAGTTAGTTTTGTGTTAATCTAGATATATACAATGTACAATCTATCCTCAAGTAACACAAACACAAACACATCGACAAAAAGTTTCATGTTTTCCAAAAATTGACAGTCCAAGAAAACCTGCAGTTCAGTCAACTGAACTATGCACCTCAGTCGACTGAGTCTGTGTACATACACGAATATCACTTATGATATTCAATCGACTAAACTTCTTGGTCAGTCGACTGAATACTGCAACTGTCATATTTTTTTAAAATAGTGAAGAAACACTTCCCTTCGTCAAAGAGGAGTATCTCTTCCTTGAGGAGTTGCAAACGATTCTTTGAACCATTACTCTTCACTAAGAGTTGCAACTCATCAAGATACATATAAACAACAGATTCAAGATCATTTAACTCATTGATTTACAATTTCTATCCCTCTTGAATCAAAAACTATCCTTGCTCTTTTTAAACCATTGAATTCATATTCAAACTACTTGTTTAAAACAGCAATCGATTTCTTCCATATCTTCACATACACATAATATATACACTTGAGGAGAAGATTACATGAAGGGTGTACTTTAACGACTTATCAGTGCAATTCAAAGTGCACATTCAGTCAGAACTATTCTCAACTATTTGAAGTCCTGTTGTAGTATCCTCAGGTGAAAAGTCCTGCTTCGGTTGTCCAGGCGGTGTAATACCTGTTCCTCCGGGTTAAGAGAGGGTTTCGATTAAATCCAGAAGGAGTCTTGGACTGGACGTAGAACGAGAAGTTCGAACCAGTATAAAAATATCTGGTGTTATTTTCTTTACTGCTATATACTATTATCACTATTCCACACAAGTAATTAGTTTATTTAATTTTCCATATTACTCGATCATTACTCACTTACAGAGCTTCACGATGGTGGTCTTCGATCGATGTCTAGATCGTCGTAGGTGACGCAATAGTTCAAGGAAGAGGGCGGCTATATGGGTTGTTCGAACGTGATGTAAACAAAGGGGAAGAAGATGATATCGATGGCCACGATCTGCTTTGATCAAAATATGCGGCCCAGATTTTCCTACGGTTTGAAATTAAAAATAAAATTGTAAATTTTATATATTTAAATCGTGTAAACTTTAAAATGCCGTATCATTGTCATACGAGGTCCGTTTTCGACGAAACAAATTGTGTTGGGTCCGTATTGACGAGCACTACATTTTGGAGCTGGTTGAAGTTAATTAGAGCTATTGTGAATTTTGGGTAAAATTAAATGCCTGTTTAATTTTATTCGGAATAAAACACTTCAACTGCTATTGGAAGCAATGTGAGTACAACTCACTCTTTCTGACTCACTGATATTTTTATATAACTGAGAATAATTGTTATTTATGCTGATTGATGATTGTTTGGATGATATATGATATATTGTATATATATTGATTGGTATTTGGATATATACCTGCCTATTGGAGCAGATGAGACCATATACGTTCCCGTGGGTGAGTGGATGACCCTTTGTACATGCGTCTGCCTCGAAGCGGACATTGTACACATATTCTCATATGTAGATTTGTTGCAGGTGATAGGTTGGAGGGATCCAACTGGATTCCTCACCAGTATTGGTTTATTTACAGATATTGTGATATATGCTGTTATCATGTGATATATGATGTTTGGATGCCGTGATTGATGTATTTAGTGCTGTTGCAGCATCGGCCTATTTTGGAAATTTAAAAATGTTAAAGTGATGTTTTCAAATTTAAAAAGGATTTTCAAGTGATTTTGGAAATAGATGTTTTATTGATTTTTGAATTGTGAAAGAATTGAATTTATTTTAAATAAATAAAAGATTAATTAAAAGGGCCTAGTGATTGTATATGGTGCTAAATATTTGTTTGTTTGCTTTGATAGTTAAATAACCTACTATCAAATTTGGCCATTTTAGTTCCTCGACTTGATGTGGGAATTATTTAGTCGTACACTTAGTACGTAGCTTTCTATGTAGGCTTGATTATTGTTTGTGTTGACGATGTTGATTCGTGTAGTGTGGAGTATTACTCCAATCTATCGAGCTTCCTTCTTGGCCCGAAGGATAGCAAGTTGAAAGTTGGAGACGTGATAAGTCTATGAGACTTAGTTTCTATGTGGGGTTGAGAAACGCTTTTGCGTTGTTGGTGCCAAGAGACCGGGATCAGATTTATTTGAAAACCACTTCGGACCAACGTATATGCGACGATTATGCAGGTTGGTTATTGATGATATTGATATTCCTGATTTTCATAGTGGAGGACTGCTTGTTGATCGTTTGGGGTTAAAATCCCAATATACATCCAGTAGCAATGGTCTCTTCATTATGAAATATCCAATGCAAGGACTATTTGCTACTAATCCTAGGGATTTCCCGACAGGATGTGGTAGGAAAGTGCCTTTGGTTTGTCATGTTCCTGGACAATTTGTATGAATGTTTGTCAGACATTGCATTTCTTAGATTACGTACATTGGTTTTTACAAACGTACATCTGTTTGGTGGCGGAGAAGGCAACTTCTCTTAGCTTAACACCCTTCCTTGAGACGTACGAGCTCAAGGGTTGTATTTTGGTGGAAGGCAATTAGTAGTCAACGGAAATGGCCATGTGGCATTCATAATGATGTGATTGTGATTTGTGAAAGGTAATCGTTACCTTAGGCCTCATCAAGTGGAAATGACCAAAACAGGGTTAGATGCGGCAAGGCTAAGTGGGTCGCTGTGATGCCCCACCTCTATACTCACACTAGCCAAGGACACTACGGGGTAATGCCATCGACTAGCACGAAGAATAAGGCTTTTAAGGAGCGACCATCTGTGTAATTGCTTTGTGCGAGTACCGATATGTCAGATAATATAACTTACATTTCATTTCAAGAGGAAATCCGACATATCAAATACAAACTCAAAGCTACTACACAGTGGCTAAGTGGCCTTCGGAAACAAATATAGAAATAAACATAACACAAATCAGTCACAGATATTCATATCACAAAGGTGGAATCAGTTATGAATATAACACATAAAAAGTGTACATCAAAGTAGTGGTAAAACAAGATCCACTACATCACAAAAGAATAGATACCAGTGCTAGACAAAAGAATAATTATACATCAAGGAGTCTATATCTCAAATGTATAATAACAAAAACTACTGATCTAAGGTAGTTAGCCCAAAAATCAGATGATGATTCCTGATAAGAAGTCAAGCAAAAGCACCTGAAATACCTCGGTCTGACCCGAGTATTATTTAAGAAGAAAATAATAAATGGATCATTCTAGCAATATATATCAAATAAACTGAGATAGGATAAGAGATATGACCAAAAAGTATGATAACAAAAATGCCATACTGTGTTAAGTATACATCAATTAACAACAAAAATCATACAATATCTCAAAACATCTCAAAACACCAAAAGAATCACATTCTTTAAATTAATCACCAAAACATAAATATTGATAGAGCTTATCAATGCAAACCACGAAAATTGGTGAAACACAAATTCTAGAAATCACAACCAGAAATCCAGAAATCACAAAGGGGGGAAGGCCCGTCACAAACGGGAGCATGAAAACTCACCAACACGTGTATCACAAACGGAACGCTATTCCATGGTCGCTAACCATCAATTTTGAGCCGAAGCTCCACAAACGACCCGAAGACCATGGGTCGCTACCCCGCCAAATTTGAACCGAAGTTCCACAAACGGGTTTTTTAGTCCCCACACAAACAAATAGACAACGCACATCGCTAGTCTAAATCACAAAATGATCATCATCGATCAATAAAAAGTGTGAACCACACTAAGCTAGTAAATAAATGAGTTTAGCTTCATGTCCCATAACCACTAGCTTGACTTAAATATTTATGAACAGATTGTAGATTTCCACTCGAAGACTGTCACAAGAGTTCAATCGAACAAGTCCAAGAATTATCCGACGAAGTAAACGCAAGCGTTTCATACCACTTGTTTTACTAAGCCGTTTAATTAGATTTCTCATACGAATGAGGTAAAGGTTTGTATATACTAATAAGTTGGAAAACGGTTTTATAAACGAGCTTTGTATTAAAAATAGAGTTAAAATCATCTTTGTGAAAGAGTTTGAATAGTTACTACTAGTATAGAAACCTTTGTATTTGAAAGTGACAAATCACAAAAATGATTGTAAAAACAATCAATCACCATAGATTCACATTCGAAGACGTGACTCAAAACCATAGAAATCGATATCAAATCCGTCAAATGGATATTCCCAAAGTCCAAGGAAAGAAGTCATCAAAGTCGATAAAGTGATAACAACTATCTGGATCAACAAAAATTGATTAGAATAGAAATCCACACAAAACAGCCTTATTAGGCAAAAATAAACATTTCCAGACATCTGGTTTGGAATCCTGATGTCTGGATTTGTTTTCTGAAAAATAGTTCAGAAAGCCACCCGTACGTCTGGAATATCAAAACAGACGTCTGAGCCATGACCGGACGTCTGGTTTTGAATCCAGACGTCTGGTTTCGTTCTTTGGAAATTATCCAAAGAACCCCCAGATGTCCGAAACTTCAAATCAGACGTCTAAGACTCATCCAGACGTCTGGTCTTGAATTTCAGACGTTTGGAAATAGTCTCTGACTTTTTATATATATATTTTGCGTGCATACAATTTTGCTCCAGGTCCAAACCAGACGTCTGGACTTGGTCACCAGACGTCTGGTCACCTGGTCTGGGCAACATTTTGCCTAGGCCAAAGTGGCCAAAACGTATCGGAAGCGATCGATCGAGCAACGACGGCTAAGGATTTACATCAAGCGACAACCCAGCCTTAAAGGCTCTTTGATACACCCCGAATATCAATGTCCAAATATCCATAAAAGGATTTTCATAAAATTGGACCAAAACACCAAAATTTGGAAAATTCACCAAATCAATTCAAATCAAAAGCAAATGAATATGCACAAGTGTTAGGAATACATACCTAACAACAATGATAGCTATAGATGTAGATGTGAGTTAAAGAACTCACCTTTAAACCCAAAAACACAAGAGAGAAGCTATAGAGCAAGGCAAGAACAATCACTCTTCAATTTTAACCCAAGAAGCTTCAATCTAAGCTAAAAAGAAAAACATTTCCTAAGTTAGGGTTCAGGAAATTTCTGGGAAATGAGATGGAGAAGATGAGATGGATGCTTACCTAAGCTTCTCTTAGATTTTGGAGCTAGAACTTGAGTTTGCAAATGAATCTAGGGCTTAGGAATTTCTAATTTCTTTTCTCTTCCACCATTTTTCTAAAGCTTGAAGTGTTAGGAAATGATAGTATATGAAGAGGAGAGGGGTAGAGTTAGGATATAAAATGAGTTGGGTTAGTGGGCTGAAACCCAAACCTAAGCACAAAGCCCTAAGTGAAAATGTCTAAATTCTACTCAACTCCAAACATATCGATGTTTATACTCAAAAAGGTCGCAAACGCCATTTTGGACTCAATGGAAGTGGTCTCGAATCCTAATTCGACTGTTTGCAAAAAGTAGCTTTTCGAACTTTAATCTGATTAATGATGCTATATTTAAATAAAACATTTAAATATACAATCGTAAAATATGCAGGTTGTTACAGACTCCCCTCCTTAAAGAAATAAAAAGTAACAACCAAACAAAGGCATAACAACACATAAAGAAGAAATTTTTTTGATAA
The DNA here is from genome assembly GCA_030737815.1 of Allium fistulosum. NCBI lineage: Eukaryota > Viridiplantae > Streptophyta > Magnoliopsida > Asparagales > Amaryllidaceae > Allium > Allium fistulosum. Next base: position 356,774,423 of record CM060903.1, on the reverse strand, counting down.
GAAGTTCACCTTACGGAGCACGAGAGAGTAAGTCCAGATGTGTTCGCTCGATGAATTCTCTGGATTCCCAAGAGCAATCCTTAGGATTTGAGGACCACTGAACTTTCTCAAGAGGAACATCTTTATTTCGAAGGTGTTTAACCTCCGAAGCAATAATTCGAATAGGATGTTGCTCATAAGTCAAATTAAGAGAAACTTCAATTTCTTCAATAACACCGGGCTCAAGAACAGAATCGGAATCTCGAAGGCATTTCCGTAATTGAGAAACGTGGAATACGTCATGAATAGCAGAAAATTGAGCCGGTAACAAAAGGCGATAAGCCACAGAACCAATGCGTTCGGTGATGGGAAAGGGGCCAATATATCGAGGTGCTAACTTTCCCGATCGACTGAAATGCACAACACCCTTCATAGGTGAAACACGAATAAACACAAAATCTCCCACAGAAAATTCTAATCTCCTTCTTCGGTTATCGGCATAGGATTTTTGTATACTTTGAGCTTCTTTCATCCTATTACGAATGAGGTCAATCTTTTCTGTGGCATCCCGAATAAAATCTGGACCTAAAACCAGCTTCTCACCGGCTTCAAGCCAACACGAAGGAGATCGGCATGGCCTTCCGTATAGTGCCTCAAAAGGAGCCATCCCAATACTAGATTGGAAGCTATTATTATAGGAAAACTCAACAAGAGAAATATGATCCTCCCAACTTCCACCAAAATCAAGAACACATGCACAGAGAAGATCTTCAAGAGTTTGATTCACACGCTCGGTTTGTCCATCGGACTGAGGATGATAAGCGGTGCTAAAATTAAGCTTTGTTCCCAAAGCTTTTTGAAGACCTTTCCAAATCCACTAGTGAACAATGGATCACGATCGCTAACAATAGAAGTAGGAACTCCATGCAATTTAACAATCTCCTTGACATAGAGTTTAGCCAAAATAGGTACGGTCCGATTGGACCGAACGGGAAGAAAGTGGGCGGATTTTGTAAGTCTATCTACTATCACCCATAGGCTATCATGGCCTGAACGAGAACGGGGAAGACCGTCAATAAAGTCCATGGAAATTTGATCCCACTTCCATAATGGAATTTCCAAAGGTTGCAATAACTCACCGGGCCTTTGATGCTCGGCCTCAACGAGTTGGCAAGTCATGCAACGCTTAATAAAGTTAGCAATATTAGATATCATTCCATCCCAATAATAAAGTTGCTTCATATCCACGTACATTTTACTACTACCGGGATGAATGGTAAATTTAGAACGATGAGAATCTTCTAAAATGTCTTTACGAAGATCAATAATATTTGGCACCATAAGTCTACCAAATTTTCGAATACCGCCACAAGCATCAATAACAAAGTCTTTCAAACCTTCAATATCAATTTTAGCCCTACAACTTTGGCTAAGAAGAACCAATTCGGGATCATGCTTTTGAGCTTCAAGAATGCGGTCTAAAAGAGAAGGATGAGCCTCAAGGCTACATAAAACAAGAGATGAACATGAATTGGATTCACGATCTCGGATCTCACAAGCAGACAAAGTCTCGAGATCATTCCATTCGGATATCATCATAGAAACAACCGCTTGTTGCTTACGACTAAGGGCATCGGCAACAAGATTTCCCTTTTCGGGAGTATAGAGAATATCAAGATCATAAGATGCAAGGAACTCAAGCCAACGTTGTTGACGCAAATTAAGGTCCTTTTGAGAAAATAAATACTTCAAAGATTTATGATCGGTGTAGAGAACAAACTTCTCTCTCAAAAGATAATGGCGCCAAATTCTAAGGGCGAAAACAATAGCTGTGAGCTCTAAATCATGAGTGGCATATTTAGTCTCGGCAGGCTTTAATTGCCTAGAAGCAAAAGCAATAACACGTTCCCTTTGCATGAGAACGGCTCCCAAACCAACACGACTAGCATTGGTATAAACAATAAAGTCTTGGTTCCCTTCGGGAATTACAAGAATAGGAGCATCGGAAAGGAGTTCTTTTAGTTTCTGAAAAGCAGCTTCACATTTGTTAGACCAAATGTATTTAACCCTTCTTTGTCAAATTAGTAAGAGGTACGGAAATTTTAGAAAAGTCTTTTATGAACCGTCGGTAATAGCCTACCAATCCGAGAAAGCTATGAATTTCCGTCACACTCTCCAGTCTCTTCCAATTTTGAATCGCTTCAATCTTTGAAGGATCCACGGAAATTTCAGATTCAGAAATAATATGCCTAAAAAATTTCACACGAGATTGCCAAAAGTGGCATTTAGAAAATTTTGCTTTCAGTTGATTGCTCCTAAGAGTTTCCAACACAATCCGAAGATGATTTTCATGCCCTTCCTCGGTTTTAGAATAAACAAGAATATCATCGATAAAGATGAGAACAAATCGATCGAGGAAGTCTTTGAAAACTCGATTCATAAGGTCGACGAAATAAGCTGGAGCGTTCGTCAAATCAAATGGCATAACAAGCCATTCAAAAGATCCATAACAAGTACGGAACGATGTCAAAGGAATACTATCCTCTGCAATACGGAGCTGATGAAAACCGATTGCTAAGTCTAACTGTGAAAAGACTTTAGCACCACTAAGTTGATTGAATAAATCATCAATTCTTGGTAAGGGATATTTATTCTTGATGGTGAGATCATTAAGCTTGTGGTAGTCAACGCAAAGCCTAAGTGTACTATCAGATTTCTTCACAAAAATTGTCGAAGCTCCCCATGGAGAGGAACTAGATTGAATAAATTGCTTCGCTTCCAATTCAGATAATTGTTTACGCATCTCCTCATTTTCCTTATTGGACATGCGATAAGGAGGACGAGTAATAGGTTGAGCTCCAAGGATTAGATTAATTCTGAACTCAATTGCTCGCTTAGGTGGTAATCCTAAAACGGGCTTAAATATATTGGGAAATTCACGAACAATGTGAATAAGAGAAATAACATCTTCCTCATCATCATTATCGTCATCATGAGGATTTAGAGAATACAAGGATGCTTTCGAATCAGAATCTGAATCTTTCAGAACAAGAGAAATCTGCTTAACAGATTGAGGATGTCGAAGATGTATAGTCCGCTCACGACATAGGATATGGGCTTCATATTGGTTAAGCCAATCCATTCCCAAAATCATTCCGAAACCTAAGTAGCGCATGAAATGACCCGATCTTCCGTGCTTGGAAAATTGAACCATTTAGTTAAAGAAGAAGAGGTAGAAGAAGAAAATAGGAAACAACATCAGAATCTAATCATCGCAGCGGAATAAAATATAATATATATTAACAGATCTTTACACAAATCAAAACTATATATGTTTATACAATACATCATCAGAGTATACATCAGAGTGCACTTACATACACTGGACAATAATCATGTCATGTCCTAAATACAACAGAGTACAGCAATCAACACAGCAGAATATATATATAAACAAGTACGGGAGATACGTCTCGCCATCCAGCTCATCCCTGAGCTCCACAGCATCAAATCTTGTAACCTATAATACTCGGTCTGACCCGAGCATTATAATAAAATAACACCCGAGTCAGTCTGGAAAACCAGCGTGAGAAAATCACACTCAATTTATTATTAAAGTTTCAAAAATCCTTTGAAAACAAAAGCATCTCGAAAGACCACGCCACAAATAAACATGTCGGGTTTTTACCTTACAATAGCTAAAACACTTTTTATCAAAATCCTCTGATATTATAATAGAGTCTAAATACAAATACTTATTCAAATAGCTGAAATTGTTACATGATTAAATTCCAGCATACTAGCCACAAAGTGGGTAATACAAACAAATACCGTACAAGGCACGTAGGAAGAATGGATTTCCAACTAATGACTAGGCACTAGGGTACCACCTGTCATAGTACCTGGTCTAGATCAGCGTACCGAGGACCCACCCTAAGTCCCCTGCAACACAAGGCCGAAACCATCCCTTACTAGATGATTCCAAATAAAATCACCCCACGGTTGTGATCAGCAACCGCACCACTAAGCCGAAATAAAAAGGGACATCTAGACAGGGATGACCTTACCCTCCAGTGGGAGCTACCTACGAAGCCTTGCTGCATAACCCCTGACTTTCAGTCATTCCTGGTTGATGAGGCTCGAGGCTAAGCGATACCTTTATAGAACATATCCCTTAGAATGCCCATCATCCGCTGACGATGTTCCGAAAGCATTCATCCATACAAGTCCGTCCTGGGTCCGAACGGAACCGAAGGCACTATTCCTACTACATCCATTTTGGAAATATCCTCAGGATTAGTAGCGACTAGCCCTTGCACTTCACTGCTCCATCTTCGACTCCGAACTCGTTTCCCACGAAACGTACAAACCGGATCTAAGTGGTTTTCGGGAAATTAATCCTGATCCCGGTTTCTTTGAAACGATCAGCGCATTGGCCAATATTGATAGTCGATTATTTAACTACCAATTAACATTCACAACCATCATCACACAATAAATAATTTTCTCACATTATTTATTTGCCTCAAATATCCTTTCAAGATATATTTCCAAATTTCAAAACTCATTTGAAACAATTTCAAACAGTTTCCGCTTACGAAATACATTCCCCAAATATTTATTTCCTCCGGAACACCAAGTACAAAATACTTTTAGATTTAAAAACACTTTATCATAAATATACTTTACAATATTGAAATCAAAACTACTTTAATACTTTATTAAAATATATACCTTAAGAATATTTAAAAACAAAATCACTTTACAAATATAAACTAAATTTCTCTTTTTAACATAATACTAAGTCACTTTTATATAATTATTACAATAATAGGTTTTGAAAATCTTACTTTGGAATTTAACATTTAGAAATAATCAATTTTCTAAAACATGCTTTTTAAAACATAATTAGAACTTTTAACTTATATTTAAAATATGCTTTGAAAAACGTACTTGGCTATCCAAGGAAATACACTTCTCTTCACATCCTTTAAAAATAAATCAACTTAAACTCCGGGTACTCAAATTTTTACGAGTAGCCAAGGGATTCAGGTTTAGCTTTGACGAATTCTGGAGGAGCAATGGAGCAGGAGGCTTCAGCGTATAGATATATATTGGTTCCACTGTGTTAGTGTTTATGTGTATTTCCGCTGTATTGTATCTCTGTGTTGTTGTGAGTTGTATCGAGTTGTATTAACTAGACAGATGTTTATAACTGTCTAGTATGTGTTGTATTAGCTGTGTATCTCTGATGTATTTGATACTATGTAATCTCTTATGTGATATATTATATTTCATTCGTTCCGCTGTTGAGATTCTGATGTTGTTTAGTTCTTTCTTCTCTATCTCTTCTATTTCTCACCCCTTTCTTTCTTAATAATGATGCGTCCTTTTGTGTATAGAAGGGCGGGTCATTACAGCGCATAACATGCAAATCGGCTCGGAAAGAATAATCACATAAAATAATCTGGACATCTTTACAAAGTAAACTGAGTGTTGCGGACCGACCAACCGGATTCGCAATTCTCAATGAAGTCATCAAGCCAATAACATTTAAAGACAAAGCATCAACAAGTTCTTTTGATATAAAAGAGTGAGATGCACCCGTATCAAAAAGAACTTGAATAGGAAAATCACGAAATATAATAATGCCATCAAGGATAGAATGAGAAATACCTTGACCACGAGAAGTGTTAATAGGGGCTTGCACAACGTTTAGCTTGCCTTCCTTTTTTCTTTGAAGTTTGGGACATGAAGATATATTATGACCCGAACTTTTGAAATAGCGACAAGTAATGGACTTCGGACACTTGTTTGCATAATGGTCCTTAGAACCACAATTGTAACATTCTCTACGACGAGAGGTAGAAGTATTTGCTACCGAAGTTGCTTGCATCCCTTTCTTGTTGGGATTAGGCTTGAATTTAAAAGGCCTCTTCTTATTGATGTTTTGTTTGGCTTCAACATCACTTTCTTTATCGGCCTCTTCGAGTCGAAGAGCGATATCAACAAGCTGATCAAAAGAAACTTCCCGTTTCAGAAGTAATGGCTTTTTGAGGCTCTTATTCAACCATAAACAAATATTTGATTTTTCTTCAATGGGGTATTAATATACTCGACCCCATATTTAGATAGAGATTCGAAAGATGCGATGTAATCCGTCACAGAAGATTCACCTTGAACAAGGTCAATGAAGCGTCGAGTTAGAGATACTTTTTCATCTTCTAGCACAAATTTTAACTCGAATATTTCCCAGAATTGCTCCCAAGTAAGATCCGCTTCGATAATTTCGGAGATCAGAAGCTCATACCAATCTAATGCTCTTTCTTGGAGCATGCTAGAAGCCACTTGGACTCGATGAAGATCAATAAGATTCATGCGGGAAAAGATGCGATCGCATGTTCTAAGCCAAGCCTGGACTTCTATAACGCTTTCGGAACCCTTGAAAGGCTTTCCACCCAAGTTGTTGTAATCACCACACAAGCGTGCAAACCCAAATTTAGGATGAGTAGGCTTTGGAATGGGTCCGATAGCTTGAGCATTTTTCACAAGATCTAGGAGTTGCCGAGCAGACATAAATACTCCATCCCGAGGAGTAGCACTAGATTGACCGGTGCTGGGACGGCCTGGTCTAACCATTTCTTTTCTTTAAGAAAGAAAGAAAAGAGGAAAAAGGTTATTCACAAAAGGAATATCAAACAAACTTGATTGATAAAACAAGGCATCACAAAAGAAAATAGGATAGAACAGTACGAAGACTCGAATTAAATCCTATGACACGATTCCTAAGAAAGACTTAGGACAATGATCCTTGCTAGATTACTGTACATTGTTCCGAAGTTTGGCTCTGATACCAAGATGTGACGCCCCATCTTTATACTCACACTAGCCAAGGACACTACGGGGTAATGCCGTCGACTAGCACGAAGAATAAGGCTGTTGAGGAGCGACCATCTGTGTAATTGCTTTGTGCGAGTACCGATATATCAGATAATATAACTTACATTTCATTTCAAGAGGAAATCTGACATATCAAATACAAACTCAAAGCTACTACACAGTGGCTAAGAGGGCTTCGGAAACAAATATAGAAATAAACATAACAAAAATCAGTCACAGATATTCATATCACAAAGGCGGAATCAGATATGAATATAACACAAAAAAAGTGTACATCAAAGTAGTGGTAAAACAAGATCCACTACATCACAAAAGAATAGATACAAGTGCTAGACAAAAGAATAATTATACATCAAGGAGTCTATATCTCAAATGTATAATAACAAAAACTACTGATCTAAAGTAGTTAGCCTAAAAATCAGATGATGGTTCCTGATAAGAAGTCAAGCAGAAGCACCTGAAATACCTCAGTCTGACTTGAGTATTATTTAAGAAGAAAATAATAAACGGATCAGTCTAGCTATATATATCATATAAAATGAGATAGGATAAGAGATATGACAGTATGATAACAAAAATGCCATACTGTGTCAAGTATACATCAATTAACAACAAAAATCATACAATATCTCAAAACATCTCAAAACACCAAAAGAATCACATTCTTTAAATTATTCACCAAAACACAAATATTGATAGAGCTTATCAATGCAAACCACGAATATTGGTGAAACACAAATTCTAGAAATCACAACCAGAAATCCAGAAATCACAAAGGGGGGAAGGCCTATCACAAACGGGAGCATGAAAACTCACCAACACGTGTATCACAAACGGAACGCTATTCCATGGTCGTTAACCATCAATTTTGAGCCGAAGCTCCACAAATGACCCGAAGACCATGGGTCGCTACCCCGCCAAATTTGAACCGAAGTTCCACAAACGAGGTTTTTAGTCCCCACACAAACAAATAGACATCGCACATCGCTAGTCAAAATCACAAAATGATCATCATCGATCAATAAAAAGTGTGAACCACACTAAGCTAGTAAATAAATGAGTTTAGCTTCATGTCCCATAACCACTAGCTTAACTTAAATATTTATGAACAGATTGTAGATTTCCACTCGAAGACTGTCACAAGAGTTCAATCGAACAAGTCCAAGAATTAACCGACGAAGTAAACGCAAGTGTTTCATACCACTTGTTTTACTAAGCCGTTTAATTAGATTTCTCATACGAATGAGGTAAAGGTTTGTATATACTAATATGTTGGAAAACGGTTTTATAAACAAGCTTTGTATTAAAAATAGAGTTGAAATCATCTTTGTGAAAGAGTTTGAATAATTACTACTAGTATAGAAACCTTTGTATTTGAAAGTGACAAATCACAAAAATGGTTGTAAAAACAATCAATCGCCAAAGATTAACGTTCGAAGACGTGACTCAAAACCATAGAAATCGATATCAAATCCATCAAATGGATATTCCTACAAGTTCAAGGAAAGAAGTCATCAAAGTCGATAAAGTGATAACAACTATCCGGATCAACAAAAATCGATTAGAATAGGAAATCCACACAAAACAGCCTTAATAGGAAAAAGCAAACATTTCCAAACGTCTGGTTTGGAATCCAGACGTCTAGATTTGTTTTCTGAAAAATAGTTCAGAAAGCCACCTAGACGTTTGGAATATCAAAACAGACATCTAAGCCACGACCAAACGTCTGAGCCACGACCAGACATCTGGTTTTGAATCCAAACGTCTGGTTTCGTTCTCTGGAAATTACCCAAAGAACCCTAGACGTCTGAAACTTCAAGTCAGACGTTCGAGACTCATCCAGACGTCTGATCTTGAATTTCGGACGTCTGGAAATAGTCTTTGACTTTTTTTAATATATTTTGCGTGCATACAATTTTGCTCTAGGTCCAAACCAGATGTCTGGACTTGGTCACCGGACGTCTAGTCAATTGGTCTGGGAAACATTTTGCCTAGGCCAAAGTGGCCAAAACGTATCTGAAGCGATCGGTCGAGCAACAACGACTAAGGATTTATCCTTCTGGGAAGGATCTTGTCGTCTCGCGCGTTCCGCATCTGTGCGAGTGATCGATCACAACTCTATAGTACTTGGCAATAACGACTCCGGTCGGTGCACGTACTATACTTGTATTATCTGATGATTTTTATATCCATTCGAGTACCGCCATTCGGTGTTGGTTCTATGGAACCATACGATGTAAGTGCGATTACATTGTGGATTCACAGTGTCTCTGGACACTGCTTTTCAGTGTTTGATTTCATTGACTTTTCAGTATATCCCCATTGCTCTTTGGAGCATCGATCTTTGCTTGGGCATTGATTACAGACTCTGGTCACTCTTGGAATTATTGCCTATGGGCAACTTTATATAGCTTTGGCTACGCCGATGATATGAGGCGATTTTATTTATTCATCACTTTGGTGCTGATATTCTCTTTGGAGATTTTTACTGTTGATTGATGATTAGGGACCGTCATTATATTCATGTGGTCCAAAATACTCTTCTCTTAGGAAAAGTACTGTTTTATTTATGTACCGCATTATTATATATCTCAGTTATTACTGATTGTTTAGCTAGCCTAACCCGAGTGTTTTCGCTCGGGTCAGACCGAGTTGTTTCAGGTTAGGTCTCTGGACTTAGCTTCTGTGCTTCCGCTTGGACATTATCTGCTATGCTGATAAATATCGCTTTTATTTGTCCACTATTCCACTACTCTGTTATTATTCAGACTTTGATATGTACATATTTTTGACTCACATGTGTGGGCAGTGGCTTTGTACCCACTTATAGTATTTGGATCTGTATTGACGATGTATTGTTCTGGGATTTTATATCTGTTATGTGATTCTGTTCTGTGATGCTATTTCATTATGTTATTATGCTTTGTCCTGATAAATCTTTAGCCATTTGTAATTTCGTTATGAATATTTATTGAATATGTCGAACCACTTGAAAAAAATATATAGATACCATCCTTCGACGTATTCGGTGTATAGTTATAGCTTGATTACAAATGGCCGCTTCCACTATACTCTATTCTCCGCTTTAACAGACAGTATTACTCCCGTAATACTCTTTGTTACAGTGGGTCTCAGAGTGGGGCGTTACAGCTTGGTAGCAGAGCCTGGTTTCAGGAATAAGCATAATAAACACAGAACAGATACACTTAGTACAATACATTTTAATTAGATCCGAATTAAATCAAATCCCTTCCTTATGTTATTGATAGATAAGTTAGGAATATGTATAGGAATCTGTTATATTCCGTAGTATTCCTTAATTAATTATCTATCATTGAATCATGGCTACTCTGCTGGATTGGCTCGCTCAGTACGATGCCAAAATCATTTGTTCGGAGCGGATATTATTCATTCATCACCCTGACTCGTCCTCTCCGTTGGCTATTGTTCTTCAAGACGTTGGGCTTTTTGATGTTACTTTATTTTCTCTAGATTCACGAGATGATGAGGTAGACATATCTCATATTCTAGTTGTTCGGGATTTCCCCGATATCTTCGAGCCAGTATCTAGTTTACCACCGAAGCGAGCTATTGAGTTCCGCATCGATCTCATCCCAGGCTCTCATCCAGTTGGGTGTCCTCCTACGAGAATGTCTACCAAGGAGAATGAGGAACTCAGGAAGCAGTTAGTTGAGCTTGAAGCGAAGCAGTTCATCCGATCCAGTTCTTCGCCATGGGGTGCTGCTGTGGTCTTCGTTAAAAAGGCTGATGGCTCTCTTAGGCTTTGCATTGACTATCGCAAGCTCAATGAGCTGACCATCAGAAATCGCTACCCACTTCCTCGGATAGACGACATGTTTGACCAATTGAGCGGTGCGAAGGTCTTCTCTCAGCTTGACCTTGCTACTGGATTCCATCAGCTACGAGTCGCATAAGACAACATTCCTCTTACAGCATTTCTCACTTGTTATGGTTCTTTTGAGTGGTTGGTCATGCCGTTCGGCTTGACGAACGCTCCGGCTTTCTTCGTCGATCTCATGAATCGAGTATTCCGGGAATACATCGATAGATTCGTTCTGGTTTTCATCGACGATATTCTTGTTTATTCTAGATCCGAGGCAGAGCATGCTCGTCATCTATGGATCGTCTTGGATACTCTTCGTCAGCATCAGCTTAGGGCCAAGCTCTCCAAGTGCCATTTCTGGGAGAGCAAGGTCAAGTTCTTGGGTCATATTGTTTCTTCTGAGGGTATTTCTGTTGATCCTGTCAAGATTGAAGCTATTCAGAATTGGAAGCAGCCTGAGAACGTTCATGATATTCGCAGCTTCCTTGGTCTGGCGGGTTATTACCGTCGATTTATCAAGGATTTCTCTCGTGTTGCACTTCCCCTCACGACTCTGACTCGTAAGGGGGTTCGCTTTATATGGTCTGATAAGTGTGAAGTTTCTTTCCAGCGATTGAAGGAACTTCTCACTTATGCTCCTATCCTTGTGGTTCCAGAGAGTAACCATGATCTTGTTGTTTACACCGATGCTTGTGGTAGCGGGCTCGGTGCTGTGCTTATGCAGAAGGATCGGGTAGTTGCTTATGCTTCCAGGCAACTGCGTCCGAATGAGGTTCGCTATCCTACTCATGTTCTTGAGTTAGCAGCTATCGTCTTTGCCTTGAAGACGTGGCGTCACTTTCTATAAGGCGAACGCTTCATTCTGTACACCGATCACAAGTCTCTGAAGTATTTATTCAGTCAGAAGGATCTCAATATGAGGCAGCAGCGATGGCTTGAGTTCCTCGCCTCATATGACTTAGACATTCAGTATACCCTTGGCAAGGGTAATCGTGTGGCTGATGCACTCAGTCACAAACACTCGGCAGTAGTTTCTATGATGATAGCCGAGTGGGATATTCTTGAGACTCTTTCTATGTGTGATATTCGAAATCGAGCTCCGTCTTCTGATCCTCAGATCGTGTTATTCAGCTTGGAAGCTCGACCTATTCTATTGGATCACATTGCCCATGCTCAGTGGCAGGATCCAGACTTGTTGCGATATATTTATCTCCTTGAGTCGGGATCCAGTGATGAAACATTGCTGGATTATTCTATTGATTCTCATCGGTGTCTTCGTAGGAAGAACCGTATTTTGGTACCATCTGATTTATCACTTAGGCATGACATTCTGGACGAGTTTCATCGCACTAAGTACACCATCCACCCCGGCTCGAGCAAGATGTATGCCGATATGTGTCGGGTATATTATTGGGAAGGGTTGAAGAGTGATGTTGCAAGTTATGTAAGCCGTTGCATGACTTGTCAACAGATCAAAGCTGAGCATCAGCGTCCATCTAGTCTTCTTCAACCGCTAGAGATTCCATTGTGGAAATGGGATCAGATATCCATGGATTTTATTGATGGTCTGCCTCGATCGAGGTCAGGTCATACTTCTATTTGGGTCATAGTCGATCGCTTGACCAAATCAGCTCATTTCATTCCTATTAAGTCCACTCGGACTGCTCCTCAGCTTGCCAAGCAGTATGTGAAGGAAGTCATTCGACTTCATGGTATTCCTAGCTCTATCGTATGTGATCGAGACACTATCTTTACTAGTCACTTTTGGAAGTGCCTACAGTCAGCTTTGGGCTCAAAGCTGAATCTCTCGACTGCTTATCATCCTCAGACCGACGGTCAGACGGAGAGGGTGAATCGTGTTTTAGAGGATCTTTTGCGCTGTTGTATTCTGGATTTCGGAGGTAGTTGGGAGGATCACTTACCGCTTGTAGAGTTCTCCTACAACAACAGCTTTCAGTCTAGTATTGGCATGGCTCCTTTCGAGGCTCTTTACGTAAGGCCATGTCGTTCTCCTGCGTGTTGGTTAGAATCTGGCGAGAAGCTCCTTCTTGGTCCAGATTCAGTTCGGGAATCTTCGGAGAAGATTATTCTTATTCGTCAGAGAATGAAAGAGGCGCAGAACTGCCAAAAATCCTACGCGGACAACCGTAGGAAGCCTCTTGAGTTCTCCATTAGCGATTCTGTCTTTATTCGGGTCTCTCCCATGAAGGGGGTTGTGCGTTTCAGCTCTACCGGGAAGTTGGCTCCTTGCTATGTTGGACCATTTCCTATTACGGAACGCATTGGCCCCGTTGCATATCGTGTGGATCTACCTGCTCACTTCTCTGGAATACACGATGTGTTCCATGTTTCCCAGCTTCGCATGTGTGTCCGCGATCCTGATTCTATCATTGAGAAACATGCTGTGCCTGATTTAGAGATCTTACCTGATTTATCTTTGGAGCAGCGACCTCTTCGTGTGCTAGATTCGGAGGTTAGATGCCTTCGCAACAAAGAGGTTCTACTCGTGAAGATTCAATGGTCATCGAATCCTAAGGACTGCACTTGGGATACCAGAGAATCTATCGAACGCTCTTATCCTGGCTTTCTCCCATCTTCTTCTACGGGTGAGAATTCTCTATTTTATCTCTATCACTTCTTTTGGGGATTTGACGTTATAGACGACGTCTATCTTAAGGAATTGCGAGGACGCAATTTTCTTAAGGGGAGGAGTCTGTAACAACCCGGGATTTGCATTACCAATTAATAAATAAAAGTTAGGATTTTTATTTATTTTAATGAAGCATAAAAGAATTTGGAATAACAAAATTTATTTGAAAAAGGCTATTTTAATTAAATGGGAAATATGGGTTTTTAAAATGAGGTTAAAATGTTATTTTTAAAAAGTTAAATATTTTAGAGAGATTTTAAAACGGGTTTGGGTAGGAAAAATGAGTTTTATAAACATATATGAACACGTAGACTAATTTTTGGAAACATGTAAATAACACTCTTCTTATTGGGTTACTAAACCTAGCCCAATAACCCACCCTAAACCTGCTCTATAAATTATCTCAAACTCTCCAAACCTCATTCATTCATCCCTAATCAAAACCCTAATCATTTCCTAAAGCTTTCATAACAAAAATGGCCTCTATCTTCATCTCCTTCTAGTTTTAGCTTATGAGAGTCATTCTATGCAAAGGTAATGCAAATACCCACCTCAAATCTTTTTTTATATCTTTTTCATTTCTGAAATTTATTTGGTAACACATGTTTTATGTGTTTTTTTGATCTTATAGCCTCCTAATCATCTTTTGCTATCTTGGGTTGATGCTATAGTAGTCTTTGTTGCTTTCTAGAGAGGTATATTGCTAAAAACCTCTTCTAATATGTGTTTAATCATCTTTTGATTTTGGTAATCAGTTAGTAACACATGTTTTATTATATAACATGTGAATCATAGCTCTTTGATCATCTTTGCTTTCATTTGGGGTGTGCACATAAGGTATTTGTAATATATGCTAGCTGAAATTATAATTAGTTTATTGCTGTTAGTAAATTAGGCATATTTCATTCATCTTAAATCAGAATCAAGATTTTCTTGAAGTTCTGGAAAGCTTATTCTGTATCCTATAACTTTTATGTTTTGTGCTTTGCCTAATTTTGATGTTTGAATGGTCGAAATCATGCTTGTTTGTCGCTGACCTGACAACAAACTACAGGGTTGATAAAATAAAAACCTGAAATTGATTTGGCCATAAGTTACTCGTTTCTTATCCAAATCTAATAATTTTGGATGTTCTGAAAAGCATAGATTTAGATCTAAAACTTTCATGTTTTGAGTTTCATGAAATTTCGAAGTTAATTTGGTCAAAACTGTGCATTCATACCACTGTCCCGAGAGCACAACAACAGTGATATAAAATTTAGATCTGAGAATTGTTTTAGTCATAGAATTTTCATCTTTGGTCGGAATTTGACGATCTTAGTCATTCCGGAAAGCTTAGAAACTAAGCTACAACTTTAATTTTATTCATTTTTCCAGAATTTGAAGTTTACTATGCCAAAATTATGGTTTTTCATCTCTGGCCAGTTAGTGCTTAGCTATAGGTCTTAGTCTCTTTTCTCCCGTTGTTTTCAGCGTAGAACCCCGACTTTGCGACGCCATCCCGGGCTCGTCCTTTGTCGGATTTCATTGTTTTTAGTCTCTTTAAAAAGATGAGATCGAGATATTTAACCATGCAAAGTTTGGTTTAGATCTGGGTGCATTAGATACTTCGTTTCTATTGCCGAAGCAGCACCCAAAAACTGTTTTACAATAGTGATCATTTTCAGTTATCGTCGGACCAACTTTGAAACATTGTCGTTTCTTCGTTTCAAGTCGAAACCAAACGATTCTTGTTGCCTATCAAAGTAGGAGTACTTTACTATGCTCCTGCAAATTTTCATCAAGATCTGAGTTTATTTTCCCCTTCGACCATGTCGTCGAAGTGGGACCTTTACACTGTTTTGACACAGTAAAGTTTTATGATTTTTGGTCCGACTTTGAGACGACGTCGTTTCTTCGTTTCTAGTCGGAATTTCCCGATTCTTTTTGCAGTTTGGAGAAGGGATGTTGGTCTATATGCCTACCAATTTTCATGCCATTCGGATTCAGTTTTCTGGTCCGAATAATTTTCCGAACTTGGGTTCGCGTCATTTATTGACTATTTTCCAACACTTGGAATATTTTCAGTGATTTTATGGTTTTATTGATTTCTTTGAGTTTTGTCTCTAGATTTCATACACGGGTTTTATGAATTATTTTCAAAGGATTTTTCACTCCTAAATGGCTTTCGAAATTATTATATAATATTATTTTTAATTATTAAATTAATTACTCCATAGTAGGAGAGTTTTCAAAAGCCGTTTTAAAGTGATTTCAAAATCAATTATAAATCCGTTTCGCACCATTATTTTCTATAATAAAAATCTCACACTCACTTTTTAGCATGTCGAGCGAAGTGGAAAGGTGCTTAAACGGTTAGGAAATCTCCGGCCTATGGAACCGTGTGTATTTTCTTTCCGGTTAATCCCCGACCTATTCGATTGATCGTTTTGACCTTTGGGTCTAGTTTACCGATGATACGAGGTGGACTTTTTATTATTTGGAGTGTGAGCTTGCTATTGGTTAGTAAACCGTTTAGTGCGAACGTGGGGTATGGGACTCATTGTTAACACTTTACGGGTTTCTCTCCAAGAAGTTGGTGACACATTAGCCTTTGGGCGGCCAGTACTGGACCTCTGGATCACCACGCCTCTGGGCAACCGTCTTTGGACACCTGTTCTATGGAGCAG
Organism: Allium fistulosum; assembly: GCA_030737815.1. Classification (NCBI taxonomy): domain Eukaryota; kingdom Viridiplantae; phylum Streptophyta; class Magnoliopsida; order Asparagales; family Amaryllidaceae; genus Allium; species Allium fistulosum. The sequence goes on along the minus strand of CM060903.1, from coordinate 356,758,381 downwards.
TTTCTTTTTTCGGCATGTGCCTCTGGGCCTTTATCCTTCTGGGAAGGATCTTGCCGTCTCGCGCATTCCGCATCTGTGCGAGTGATCGATCACAACTCTACAGTACTTGGCAATAACGACTCCGGTCGATGCACGTGCTATACTTGTATTATCTGATGATTTTTATATCCATTCGAGTACCGCCATTCGGTGTTGGTTCTATGGAACCATACGATGTAAGTGCGATTACCTTTTGGATTCACAGTGTCTCTGGACACTGCTTTTCAGTGTTTGATTTCATTGACTTTTCAGTATATCCCCATTGCTCTTTGGAGCATCGATCTTTGCTTGGGCATTGATTACAGACTCTGGTCACTTTTGGGATTATTGCCTATAGGCAACTTTATATAGCTTTGGCTACGCCGATGATATGAGGCGATTTTATTTATTCATCACTTTGGTGCTGATATTCTCTTTGGAGATTTTTACTGTTGATTGATGATTAGGGACCGTCATTATATTCATGTGGTCCAAAATACTCTTCTCTTAGGAAAAGTACTGTTTTATTTATGTACCGCATTATTATATATCTCAGTTATTACCGATTGTTTAGCTAGCCTGACCCGAGTGTTTTCGCTCGGGTCAGACCGAGTTGTTTCAGGTTAGGTCTCTGGACTTAGCTTCTGTGCTTCCGCTTGGACATTATCTGCTATGCTGATAGATATCGCTTTTATTTGTCCACTATTCCACTACTCTGTTATTATTCAGACTTTGATATGTACATATTTTTGACTCACATGTGTGGGCAGTGGCTTTGTACCCACTTATAGTATTTGGATCTGTATTGACGATGTATTGTTCTGGGATTTTATATCTGTTATGTGATTCTGTTCTGTGATGCTATTTCATTATGTTGTTATGCTTTGTCCTGATAGATCTTTAGCCATTTGTAATTTCGTTATGAATATTTATTGAATATGTCAAACCACTTGAAAAAAAAATATAGATACCATCCTTTCAACGTATTCGGTAAATAGTTCTAGCTTGATTACAAATGGTCGCTTCCACTATACTCTATTATCCGCTTTAACAGACAGTATTACTCCCATAATACTCTTTGTTACAGTGGGTCTCAGAGTGGGGTCCTTCAGTCTTACGACTAGCTTAGCAACCGCCTGCCTATTACAATTACTATGAGTTTCCTCCCTATGGTCGCCTTAGGTCGAACCTTCTGTCGAAGTTCATACTGGACCTTAGCTTCGCTAACATTACGCCAAGTGACAACCCAGCCTTAAAGGCTCTTCGATACACCCTGAATATCAATTTCCAAATAACCATAGAAGGATTTTCAAAAAACTGGACCAAAACACCAAAATTTGGAAAATTCACCAAATCAGTTCAAATCAAAAGCAAATGAATATGCCCAAGTGTTAGGAATACATACCTAACAACAATGATAGCTATAGACATAGATGTGAGGTAAAGAACTCACCTTTAAACCCAAAAACACAAGAGAGAAGCTATAGAGCAAGGAAAGAACAATCACTCTTCAATTTTAACCGAAGAAGATTCAATCTAAGCTCAAAAGAAAAACATTTCCTAAGTTAGAGTTTAGGAAATTTCTGAAATTCAAGAGAAAATGAGATGGAGAAGATGAAGAGGATGCTTACCTAAGCTTCTCTTAGATTTTGGAGCTAGAACTTGAGTTTGCAAATGAATCTAGGGCTTAAGAATTTCTATTTCCTTTTCTCTTCCCCCATTTTTCTAAAGCTTGAAGTGTTAGGAAATGATAGTGTATGAAGAGGAGAGGGGGGTAGAGTTAGGATATAAGATGAGTTGGGTTAGTGGGCTGAAACCCAAACCCAAGCCCAAAGCCCTAAGTGAAAATGTCAAAATTCTACTCAACTCCAAACATATCTATGTTTATACTCAAAAAGGTCGCAAACTCCATTTTGGACTCAATGGAAGTGGTCTCGAGTCCTAATTCGACTGTTTGCAAAAAGTATCTTTTCGGACTTTAATCCGATTAACGATACTATATTTAAATAAAACATTTAAATATACAATCGTAAAATATGTGGGTTGTTACAATCACTCCCAAGTAGGATATGATCATCCTCTTCTAGATATATCTTTATACGCTATGACATCGTGTATTTGATTATTGTAGTTTGTATGCTAGACGGCCCTCGGTAAAGGTCGGTAACGATCAGAGGATGACATATTCGGTACCATCTAGTTATAGAGGTGGGTCGGTCTTTTGTTGGTAGAGGGCAGATGTTCTGTGCCTCGGGAAATCCAGCTAGAGGTGTACCCCTTCGGAAGGTAGTCCCTTCACCTGGTCATTTGTATGGAAATCCAATCTCCACTACGTACCTGCCATTTTGATTGTATTACCCATTTTGGGCTATATGCTGGAATTTAATCAATGTAACAATTTCGGCTATGATTAATATTATTTGTATACTAGACACTAGTATAACATCACATGATTTGATATGAGATGTTTTAGTTATCGTAAGGTAAAAACATGTCCGTGTTTATGTGTGGGCGTGTCTTACGAGATACTTTTGTTTTGATAAAGGAAAAGTTTGGTAATTTATAAAATTCAGTTGAGTGTGTTTCTCACGCTGGTTTACCAGACTGATCCGGGCGTTCTTCCCTTTCAATGCTCGGGTCAGACCGAGTATATTTACAGGTTTAGACTTGGTGCTTTTGGAGCTTCAGCAGGAGAGCTGGAGATCTTCATTCTCGTATACACGTACATCTGTTTTGCTTGATTATCCGTGTGCTTAGGTATTGTATATTATCAGCAATTGTGAGGACGTGATATTATAATTTTCCAGGCTGATAACTATTGATTGATTGTTGAACTCTGATTAATGCGTGTATATACAGTTTCTATTTTGTAAAGATCATTGATATGATATTATATGTTTTCCGCTGCGATGTGAGATTCTGTATTGTTCTGTTGGTTCTATCTTCTCTCTTTCTTCTCTTCTCTTCTTCTCTCTTCTTTTCTTTCTCTTGACATTCCATCAATCTGTGCTTTTTGGGTCGAACATGTGTGGTTCATTGTCGATTCAAAGGGTACGGATTTGTGGGTTGTCACATCCAGATTTCAAATCAAAACCCAATTTCAAATCTTGAAATATCTAATTTAACTATTCCAATTTTAATAGATTTTCAAAGTTACAGTTTCCAACATTTCAATAACTCAATTTCGATGAATGTCGTTTATACTTCAAATTTAACTTTAAAATTTCAATTTAAATCCTTTAAATAATTACTTAAAAACAATTCAATTTATATTAGTCAAATTCTATTTCAAATATCTTTTAACTGGATTCAAAGTTTAAAGATTTAAAATCATTAAATTTAACCAATCCGGTGTTCGTATATTCTCTACCCTATGGTCAAGTGATACGGGCATTTATCATTTCAATCCGCAAATATTTAAATTTACGGGTATCTATCATTTCAACCCGCAATCCCAAATTTATTTCAATGAAAATCGCTTGGGTTTATCATTTCAACCCATAAAGATTTTCCCCTATTCTATATGATCGTATGTATCATTTCTACCCGTAGGGAACTTGTAGTGTTATAACAATATAAAATAACATCTAGTCATCCAATATCAGCAAATCAAACATACATCAAAATCATCATCCAAATCAACCAATAACATCAATAAATAACTTATTTTCAGTAATATATATTAAATTGACAATTAAATTCAATATAAAATTAAACGATGATTAAATGCAATAAAAGTCAAATTTAACTAGAATGACGATTTAAATATACCAAACATCAACTAATCAATTTCTAATTACATCATAAATTTAATTTAACTAACATAAGATAATCTAGAAGTTGTGAGTGGGTCAAAACACTCACTTTTTGATTTCAATTTGATTTGAAATCCAAAATAAGGCCCAAATTTGAACAGTCTCAGAATCTGTCCAAACTAGTTCCAAAATGTCTGGAATTTCGATACGATCCCAACGAAACAAACCGCGCGCGGATCAAAACTCGTCATCAAAAGTTATGATAATTAGAACCATTGAATTCGAAATAAAAATTTAAATAAAAAATAAATAAAAGAGGAACACACTCCACAACCACGTCATCGTCTTCACTGCGCAACCCTTTCCCAGGCAACATCGAATGCAAAAAAACCAAACTTTGACCGTTGATACCTGGCGCCTACGACCACTATCTCATCGCCGATCACCACCACCTGGCCCACTCGACGTGGCGCATCCAACGAGCCACTTGCCCCTGCCCTCGTGGCCCCTAGAGGCGGCCGTCGCCACCCAAAGCTTAGGGTTTTGAAACCCTAATCGGCCAATTCCAGGCAATCTGACCGCTGATTCCTCCCACAAACGACTCAGATGAACCCCCTTGTGAATCTCCACAACCCAGTACCCTCCATTCAACGATCCGACGAAGTTGATCTCGACACGATGAACGGCCGAGATTAATTCATCGATTTCTAGACAAATGATGATCTGATTCGAGAAACGAATCATTGCAGTAGATTGCGCTCGTCGAGAGCTTCGAATTGATATATAATATGATATTGTTTGAGGAGTTTTAATTTTCGATTTGATTTCGATTTGCAATTGAATTAAGAAATTCGGGTTACTGCCATTGAGGAAGGAGACAGACAGATAGAATTGTACGTACATGAATGAGAAAATGACTGCTAGGGTTAGAATAGAACAATTTATATGAACAAGGCCCGATAAGAAATAAACACAATCGAATTGGTACAAATGACAATTGCGACCAAAAAGCCCGTTCTGCCTCCGAAACGAAATTGGGTCATCCCATATATCAAATAGATGTTTTTGATATTTTTATACTCAATGGAACAGGTTTCAAGTCCTAATTCCATCGTATGAAGAAGTTAGCTTTAAAATCAGCTTATTCCAAATTGATTTCAATTGAATTTAATTAAATTGATTTCAACGCGTTTCGAGCCTGTACGATCAAACGACAAGTCCGATCGCTACGAAACTTGAAATCCTATAATAATTCATTGTTACAGATCCAATGAAAATGGTTTCCTCGAAATCCAAGACAGTGGCCAAACTGGCTATTTTCATGTTAATTAAATAAATTAATATTAAATTGATTAAATCACTTTTTAATTCAATATTTATAAACTAACAAATTTCATTATTTTTGATTACTTAGACATTTACAATAATTTAAAACAAATTTACATATCAATTCAGTGTTAATTATTACACCAGTTACAGTATTCAATTTCAACTGAAATTAAATCCAATTAAATATAATTTAATTCCAATAAATTGATTTAATTTAATTTAAATCTTTTTATTCAATCAATCATTACTTTATGGACATAATTAACATTTGTTTATATCTTATTACACTAATATTCTACAATTATCATCTTTTACCATATTAGTTGCAATATTTCAATTTCATTGAATTTTTTTCAATTTTATTAAAATTTTAAATCTCAATAAATTAACTTATCTTGGTTTCAATCTTTTATTTAAATCAATTATTGCCTTATGAATATAATTAACATTTCTATACCTTTTATTACATTCATAATTTGCAGTTATCGTCTTAACTCATATTACCATGATATTTAATTACATTTAATTTGCAATTGATTTCAAATTTAATTCAACAGATTAAATAAATTGGTATAAAATGACAATCGTTACCTTTTCTTAATTTAATAACATTATAAGTTTGTTATCTACACAAAATGCCTTAACTACTACCACAACACTACTTTTATCAATTGCAATTAATTACATACTATTTCATTAATTTATACATATTTAAATTATCAATTACACATTTCATCCAATTTACAATTAATACACACATCATTACAATTTATTTTCAATCTTTAACCAATTATAACTTTTTAATCATTTCAACTAAATGGATACACTTAAAGCAGTTATCAATTACCTTAAATTAATACTATTACATTTTATTCTTGTTATATTCTTATTATTAAATCACAAATTTTTATTTCCCCCAACCTTAAATCACCAAACCTTATTAAATTAACTAATTTTAATTATAAAAAATTACGGGTCGTTACATTTGGTTTTACTTTCCTGTTCAAAATCATAAGTTGTAAACTTATTTTCATATATTTATCAAATCATACTTGTAATTTTACAATAGAAACTTGTTAAAACAAAACGTCAATAGTAAATTACTAAGGTTGCAATTCATCACTTAGAAACTCGAAAATGAATGTTGATGATGCTTCAGTCATCACCCGAATTATTTCCCAATGACTATAGTGATTTTGGTGCTTTTTTCTTTTAAATTCTTTTTATTTATAAATCACATTTATAAATTTATACTTATATATAATTCACTTATTTCACATTGGTTATATAAAACCATTTCTTATTTGTTTATCTTCATTGTCATTATAATAACAATTTTTATTAGAACACAAACAACAAATGATAAATGATAATAATCAAATATTACCATTCACTAACAACCTACAAACCATATATAACTATAATTATTTCTGAAAAATTATTCCTTTATATATGTAAAATATAATTTAGGTAAAATTATTTCATTTACCCACTTCAAACAATACTGTGTTGGTTTGCCTTATTTAGCGTTTAGAAACTCTTGTCGATAACATGGCATCCCACATATCGACTAGAATTCATAAGCCACTCAAATTGATAAATTAACACAATATAAAACATTTTTATAATCACTAACAAATACGTGCTCATATATATAATACACTCAAACTTAATCTAGGGCATTACTAATCCTATCTATAATGAGTACCCAACCAAAGCCTAGGTGTTCGCAAAATCCTAAGCTCTGATACCAAATGTGACGAATGAAGGCTTTTCAACCATCCGGCGGTGACGACCGATAGGATTTTCAACCATCCTAGTAACATCGTGGCATACATCGATACTTCGAATCTGATTTTACGACCAGCTTTGTGACTAACAACCAACCCTTTATCACTAAGGACAAGTAGGGGTAAGAGTCTCTTCCTCCCCACCAAACAGAAAGTGAGAACCCCTTATCATGCTGCACACTCCAACAGATGGAGCATACCTCAACACGAGGGATATGTGCCAGATCAGATCCCGGTCTATCTAGATCAACAACGATAAAGAGGCCAAATTTGATAGTCGGTTGTTTAACTATCATAGTAAACAATAATATCTAGCACCACAAGCAATCACTAGGCCCATTTAATTAATCTTTTATTTATTAAATCAATTTCCAAATATTTGCTTCTATTATCTTTAAAAGATATATTCTCAAAATCATTTCAATCTTTCTTTATTGGAAAACATTTCCATATACTTATATCAACGATATAAGCATATCCACAAATCATTTCATTTTAAACACCTAGAAAATATTTCCATATACTTATATCAACTGTATATGTATGTCTAATAACACTACCATTTGAAGACACGTCAAATAGATTTCTATAACCGTACAACTCCAGAGTTCGTATGCCTACGGATGGGTGTTAAGTATGAGAAGCAAAGCTCCTACACCATCAAGCCTTTATTACGATCATAAGAACCGATTCGTGTAGTTCACGACGGAAGATCAAAATACAATTTATTAGGTCAAAACGAATGTTGCGTTAAACATCGTTACGATAACCCCAAAAACATTAGTATAGGGATTCGATTTAATTATATATATATATATATATATAATCCCACATACAATATAAAACATTTCCTTTAGGAAATCATTTACTATAACAATAGTGTTAAAGTCCATGCCTTCCTTCTCCGAAAACATCTATTACCACAATAAATATTGAAATCTATGTTTTCAATACATATCACATTTAAAAACATTTTTCAAAACCATTTAATTCCATTTGGAATTATTACTATCCAAAAAATTACTTTTAAAACCACTGACTCCATCAAAATATTTCTTCCAACATTCCTTTAAATAAAAATCCATATTTAAACCTCAACATAAATCATTTCTATATTTATAAACTACATTTTTAAATTTCACTTCTATTTATAAAACTTCTATTTTATAAAATTTCTTTATTTAGAAAATTCTATTTATAAATCCGTTCTTTTATAAAAACTAATTTTACTTAACAAAATCCATTTATAAATCCATTTCTTTATAAATCAAATTTATTTATTAAATCTATATATAAATCCATTTCCCATACAAACTTCAAATCCATTTACAAAACATTCACAAATCCCGATTATAAATCTATTTCCTTATTTATAAAATATTGCTTCTATAAATACCTTTAATAAATTTATTCAAATTTTGTATTTAAAAATACTTCACAAAACTATACATTCGTAACATCAAGAATCATATTTTTATTTTATTTTAAAACAAACTCCTTTCTTTTAATAATTCAACAATTATTAAAACATATATACTTTCAAAGTCACTTTGAAATCCTTTCAAATCAAAAACATCATTTTTGGTATTTCAAAATACCAAAAATAAGCCCCAGTGCTACTAAAGCACTAAATAAGCAAAAACAATCCATGTCATCAAATATGACATCCAACACATCATATATCAAATATATATGAAGAGCAAATCAACAGTGGCGAGGAATCCTGTCGGATCTCTCTAACCTGCCCCCTTGCATCACAGATAGCATATAATCACAAAATATAAATCAAACGCTTCGAGATAGGATTCGTAGACAAAGGGTCATATGCTCTTACATGGAAATGTAATAGGGTCTCATCCGCTCCAATAAGCGGGAATATATATCCAAACCAACTAATAAATATAGTATATAATGCAAACAAGCAATAGACATCATATATAAAATTATTCCCACTTATATAAAAATATAAGCAGCCCAGAGAGGTGAGTTTACTCACAAAAATTTCAGAAATCGCTAAAGCGCTCCAGTTTGAATTAAAATTAAATGGTCGTTCTATTTAATCTCAAAATTCCAACTAGCTTCGAATTTGTCCAATCCAACTCCATAGCGTAGTTCTCGTTGATACGATTGCAATGCAACTTTTCGCGCTCGAAACCGACCTCGTACGAACAAGTTATGAATATACGAGGTAATTGATTATAAATAACATAATTTAACTAAATTTAAAACTTTACCTTTTCCTCTATCTTCCTCCCTCACGCTACCAGGCCGCGCACGATTATTTTTTTCTTTTTTTTATTTCTTACGAACGACGATCGTGCCGCATGCCACCACCACCCACCTGCGCGCCCCTGCCTTGCCGCGCTTCAGCCCCCCTCCATGCCACATGCCATCACGCATGCACACGCGAAATCTTCTCAAGAAACCGAAAAAACTACCGTAAATGCGGGCCAATTTCCATCGCCTCGATCGACGATTCGATGATCCAACCGTTGGATAGCTTTGTATCAACGTGCTCTATGTTTTGTTAGTTGAAGTCGAATGCCAATTCCACCCCTAGAGGCTCCGATCATTGTTGGCTGTTGGATTTAGTTAATGAAAATAGTGGCTGAAAATTAAAAGCTAGGATTTTAGCAAATGAAGGAAAGTTGAGGGCCTTATATAGGAAATTAAACTCGGCACTGTTCATGCAATTAAAAATTTTGAACTCCAATCGAAGCGTGCCGCCTGGTGTTCTGTATATTATACCTCTATTCTGAATACAATGGAATATATCGGGAGCCAATTCCATCATGTATAGAAGATAGCTTCAAAATCAAATTATATTAATTTAAATTCCCTTAATTAAATTCTATGCGTTTCGAACTCACACGACTAAACGACAAGTCTGATCGCCACAAAATTCGACGGCATATAATAATTCACCGTTACGGATCCAATGAAACTGGTTTCGTCGAAATCCAAGACAGTACCCTAGAAAGCTTTTTTTACACGTTAATTAAAACAAATAATTTCCAAAATTAGTTTAATCACTTTTAATTCTAATTTAAAAGTTTACTATCTCCATTCTATTTAAATAGATTTTAAATCAACTTTAGAAATCGTTTTCATCCATAATAAATTCAAGATTCAATTATTTAAACAATTCCAAATATTAAATTTAACAATTTAATTATCAAATAAATAGCTATGTTTGAAATATAAGTTATTTAACTTATAAAACTAACTTTTCAATATTTAAAATCAATTAAATATTCCAAATTCAAATGACTGAAATTCTGGTTTGTTACAGTTTCGATCAGACCCAGAACGAATTTGTATCGGTGAATGCTGGCACAACATTGCTGCTTGGAGGGCAGTGTTAGCATTCCAAGATGGTTGCTATATAAAAAGGTCATCGTAGCCTCAAGCCTCATCAATCGAGAAAATGATTAAAATAGGGACTGCGGTAGGGCTATGTGGGTCGCTCCTATTAGGGTACGATCATCCTAAGATCTAGTGTCGATGTCCATATGTATGTTTGGGGGCCCATTATGGTTGTTCGATCGCAACCAAGGGGTGATCATATTCGACACTATCCAGTAAGGGGTAGGGCCATTCTTGAGTAGCAGAGTGCAAGGTGTATTAGCCTCCCGTTTATCTAGAGGTGTACGGATTTGGTGGGTAGACCCTTATCCTTTCATATTTGGAATCCATTCTACAATAAGTGCCTTCGGACTTGATTATATACCTATTATGCTAGAGTTTAATAATGTAACAATTTTGGCTATGATTAATATGTATTTGTACCTTGGACAGTATTATAATATCACTAGATTTTCGATAGAAATGTTTTGGTTATCGTAAGGTAAAAAGCTATCCGTGTTTATGTGCAGCATGGTCTTACGAGATGCCTTTGATTTTAAAGGATTTTACAAGTTAAATAAATAAATTCTTTGTGATTTGAGTTTCTCACTCTGATTCTACCAGATTGATCTAGGCGTTATTTTTCTTGTAATGCTTGAGTCTGCCCAAGCATATTTTCCAGATATAGCTGGATTCTTTGGAGCTTTAAGGTGACGAGCTAGATTCTCCAAGACGTATTCATGTACCTTATATTCTTTCGATGTTCTGTTTTATTTTATTCTTGTTTGTATTTATCAGAAATTGTAAGGACAGGCTATTATAACTATCCAGGCTGATAATAGGTTAATGTACTCTGACGTTGTGTATAATAAAGATGATTTCTTTTTGTAAAGACTTGTTTATATTAAATGTTACTCGTCACATTTTATGAGATTATATTCTGTCTTTTCTTTCTTCACCCTAAATGACTATCTTTTGGACGCTTAAATGATCGACACACGAATATTGAGGATGTGTTAAGTGTCGTCTTTAGGTGTAAGAAAGGCAGATCGTTACAACGTGGTATCAGAGCTTAGGTTGAGCGAACAACTAGTCTTTGGTGGGGTAAACTCATTTGATATATGGTAAGTGAGACCCTAGAATGTGTTTGAGTAAATATATTAAGTGCTTATTTGTTAGTTCTATAAAAATATTTTATATTGTGTTGATTTATTTATTGAGTCATTTATGAATTCTGGTCGAGACGTGGGGCACCGCGGTGTCGATAGGGGTTTCCAAAGACTTAAATTAGGCAAATCGACATAGTATCATTTTAAAATTTGGTAAATGAAATAATTTTACCTACGAATATATTTCATATATAAAGAAATAATTTTCAAAAAGTAAGTATAGTTATTATTGATGTGTTGTTGTTAGGAGTTGATGATATTTTATTATTATCATATAGGGTTTGATTAGATGCTCGTTCAATTTTGAGCATTGACTATTATCTGATTCATTGGTAATTTTCCTTTTTCCATCATAGGTTGGGTAGATAGAATATGTAGAAACATTGAAAAGAACACCTTGTAAGTTTCATAGTTTAACTATAAGGCGTTCAATGATATGTTAGGATAAAAATTGGGTTTTAATATAAGGTGTTTATTAAAAAGAAATATTTCAAACGATTTTATAAATTAGGATTATAAAATATTTTTGAAAATAAGATGAATTTTCATAGAATTTGAATCCCCGGGGCTTTGATAAAGTTTTCAAATGATTATTGGAAAAGTAGTAATAATTTTACTTAAAAATACTTCAAGGTATAAATATTTCGAAAGGAAATTTGAGAGTAAGATTTGTCTTCAGACAGTTTAGGGAATGAGTCTCGATATGTTCTATGATGATCTGAATAATCTTCTAAGCGGCAATCAAATGTTTGATTAAGAAGATGTGATAGTGCACTTAGCAAATTATTTTCTTTATCATTGCACAATCATAATAAGTTCGAATCTGAATGAATCCAAAGTAAGTGGATGATAAATATTTTGTTAAAAAAAACTACTTATGGGGAGAAATATATATACATAGTATTGTTTGAAAAAGAGGATATGAAAATAAGAAATATTTTTATAATTAACTAGTTCGAGTGACTCGAAAGTGACTAAAAATGGGAAAGGAATGTGTTCAGATAGTTAACACTTCCCTTGAGTATTACCCTTCTTGGTAAGGGGATTTATAATACTATTTGGTAGTGCCCAGTTCCTTGATATCATTTTGGAGTTACTCGGACTATATGTATATCTTATTTAGGTTAAAAATAAAGTATCATTTCAAAAAGTTTTTGAAATAAACCCAAGTATTTAACTCCTAAGTTTCAAAAAACAAAAAGGTGTCTTGATTTAAAATGGGTTAATTAATGAAGTTAAAATTAAATTAATTAGTAAGAAGGTTTAGTAAACTTGGTTTTATTGAACTGTGTCTTTTGATTTTAACATCTAAGATGTGAAAGATTATTGGATGTTATTGGGCTAGTTAATAAACATCTTTACCTTAGTTGTCTAAGAAAAGTAGATTCTAGGACGAAGTTTGGATACCGGCATCCTACTCTTCTTACCTACTTACCAGACCCATTGCCTAAAGAGGGTGGATTGTTCGACTTAGTTTTAAGACCCAAGTTATTTTGGGCCTACATCTGAAGAGAATAGATAAATAAGGTTTAAAATCAAATGTTTTGGTATATACTCTTAGGATGTAGAGAGTATTATACAATGTTAATAAATTAAAATAAGTTTATGAGAGGGTTTTGTAAATTAAGTCGTACCATTTAAAATGTTGGACCTAAGTTGGAATTATTATGAAATGTTTTCATAAATATTTTTGGAAGGGTAAAAATAATTGGGTAGTAAGAACTTGTAGATGAGTACGTAAGCGGTACGTAGATTATTTTCACTTTCTCACATAATTCTAGATCCAAGATTCGAGTACTTGACTTAAGGTGTTTTGCACCATCCCGGATAAGGATTCATCACTCGATTATTTAGGCAAACACTTGGTGAGGGTTCTTAATCTAGAACTAAAGTTTTCTATCATAGTATATGGCTATGTAAGAAGAACGGAGATTTCTAATGGAGAAGCATGATCATAGTCCGCACTACGGAATCAAGTAAGCGATACTTGTTCGAACATAAAGCTATGTATTCGAGTGAGTGAACAAATCATATTTTTGCATAAGAATGGTCTATGTTTATCATGTGGACCGATGTATAGTGTTATGTATTCTTGGGTTGGTTTGTTTTCTAGGTTTAGGGCTGTAATAAAATTTCTGGGTCGAAATTCTTCTAAAAGGGGGAGAGTGTAACAAGTCGAAATTTCACCGCTTTGATTTACGAATATTTTATTAATTTTATGTATTCAAATAATAGATTTTATGATGAAAATAAATCTATTTTAAATAATAACTAGTGATGTGAAATAGTTTTCCAAATTTGTTTACAAAAATAATTCGTTCGAAGAAAAATTGAAACTGTGACTGGAATTCGTTTTCTGAGTTTTCGACTTTTCGTCGGTTAAAAGTTATCAAAAGTGTGTAAACTTTGTTAATATAAATATATACATATAATTACATATTAGTTAGGATATATTATGGGTCATATACATACTTAAGTATATAAGGTTTTAAAATACAATATAAAAATTCCTTAGGAAACATTTGTAAACATAAGTACATTTGGCATTAAAAACATATTGGCTAAGCAAAGGGAAGGGGGAACAAGCTTGTGGGTTATGGTACATGAAGGTGAGGTGGCATGGTGATGTGGCAAGATGAGGTGGATGGTAAAGGACCAAGGGCATTAAGGTAATTTACTTTGTTTCTTGCTTATAAATACTTCTTTCATTTCTTCAATTTTTCCTCCTCTTCCTTCTACTATACCTTTCTCATATCATATCCAAATGGAGGTTTTTTACTTTTTAAAACAATACAAATTTTAGTGGCTACAACTTTCATGTGTACCACTTCTTCAAATTTTGAGCTTAGCCATATCCAAATCTCATTTCTGTTAACTTATTTTCGAACCTAGATTTTCAAGTCTGAGAATACCTCTTCTTCTTTTGTTCAGATCTAAATTGAGTGATTATTCCTTTGAAATTGTAGAGAAAAGAACTTCCAAAAACTTTTCCTTTGATGGCTTCCCCAAATTACGCGTATAACTTATCCAAAGATCAGCTAGAATATGATCCATTTTCGTATTGCATTTTTTTGAATTCAATGAAAATCCTAGCCCCCTCCATCTTTCAAGGCCGAGCTCCACCACCTTTGGGCCGTGTGCACCATACCTTGGCCAAACCATAAAGCCACCATAAGGCCACCAAATCTTGTTCTTACTAAAATCAAAGCTAAGATCTAGGTTGATCTAAAATTCTGGTGGAAGTTCAGAGTGGTTTGGTAGCTTTTGGTTTAGTATAGCTCACGAATTTATTTAAAATTTCTAACTTTGAATTTGTTGTATATCTTATAGTTAAATTATAGCTTGATTTGGTTGAATATGATGCTGCTTTGTTTGTATGCTTATGTGTTTGGATGTAATATTAACTTGAGAATGTAAGTTATATATTAGTAAGGTTGAAAGCTAGAATTTTGTTTAGTTGTATGTTGTGATAACATGTATGTGTGCTATACTTATGCATATATTGTGTATGTAAAATAAAAGGTTAGTAAGAGATAGTTAGGTTGCGACATTGAAGTCCTTTGGATTAAAACTTGTTTACTCGCTTCATGTTTTTGAAATGTTGTGCAAAGTCCCGAAAACCTTACTTTGTTTTCCAAAATCTTTTACTAAGTTTACAAAGTGGTTAAAATATAAGAGTTAAGGATTTTAAAACTATTTATTATAAAAATCAAGTTTTGAAATTTCTAGTCATATAGTAATAGTCGCTATAAGTGCAGTGCGTAAAAAAGAACTAGTTTTGGAAAATCTAAAAAGTGTTTTTGCTTAAATATTCTTTTTGCAAAGTGTTTTCAAAACTTTAATTAAGTACTTTAAAGTATTTATTTATTTATTTATTTATTTTAATGATTAGTTAATTAAGATAATTAGTACTTAATCATTAGTTAATAAAGGAAATTAATACTTAAGTGTTACTCAATTAAGTTAATTATAATTAGTTAATTATTATTTAATTAATAATTAGGGATAAATTATTATTTAATTATTAATTTATAAAAGAGTTTAAATATTTAATTAATTATTAATTAAGAAAAATTAATTAAGACTTGATTAAGATTAATTTAGTTATTTTAAATGAAGGTTTAATTTATTATTTAATTTTTAATTAAGGAATATTTAATTAATTAGTTGAGATTAATTAATATTTAATTATTAATTAAAGGTTTAAATTATCATTTAATAATTAATCAAAGATTAATTAGGGTTTAATTATTAATTAAAGGTTTAATTATTTTTAAAATAAAAAGTTTAAATGTTATTTAATTATTAAATAAAGTTTTAGACGTTTAGACCACCTTATTTTTAAAGATCGATTTTGTTTTCCAAAAGCATCTTTCTTTTAAAGGAAGATTTTAATCCAAGGGATTTCTTTATCGACTACCCTTAAGTAACCCCAATTGAATATGAAACTCAAGGACATATGTTTAGCAGAATAAAACACTGTTCTACTAATTAAATTATAGTTAACATCTCTTAGCAGAATAAATCACATTTCTGCTAATTTCCTTGACATCTGTTTGGTACAATAAATCACTGTTCTACCATAGTTCTACCATCGTTCTACCATAAATCACCGTTCTACCACAGTTCTACCATAGTTCTGCCAGTATATTAACTTAGGTATGTGTTTAGCAGAACAAATCCCCATCTGCACTTTTGGTAACTTAGAGATTTACTTATATGATTGATTATTATTGATTGATTCACTATACGTATCTACTTTTTATGTAAATACACATGTTATAACTTTAAAAATAAACTTAGTTAAATGAGGACTATTATGGTCACTAAACTTCTTTCTGAGTTTTAAGGTCAATCATTCTTTTAATAATGGTTTTAAGTTAAGTAATGATTTTAGTAAAGGTGTTTGAAATAATCGTTTTGTTTATCAAAAGAACTTTATTAAATGAGTTTATTAAAGGAGTTTTGTTTTAAATAAGGAATATTTACAAGGAAGGTTTATAAATGATTTTGGATATTTATAAAGGAAGTTTTATAAATAATTTTGGAGATTTATAAAGAGATATATAATGGCTTTTGATATTTATAAAATAGTTTTGTAAATTTAACTCGATGATTTATAAAGAGTTTTGTAAATGGGTTTGGAATTTAAGTAAAGGAGGTGCATAAATAAAAGAGATTTATTAAGAGGATTTATAGAAGGAAATTTATTACAGGATTTGAGAATGGATTTCCTTTAACCGACCTATCGTTTGGACACTTAAATGATCGGCACACGAATACCGAGGATATATTAAGTATTGTCTTTAGGTGTAAGAAAAGCAGATCGTTACATGTATACTTTTTGTTGATGTAGTACGTGGTAGATAGGCTATTTCGTATATAAGACTTTTAATATCAGATGTTGTATTCAGAATTCCATTTGAATGGAGTTGATGTATTCTGACTTTTTGTATTGATATTTATTTATCAGTTGCTTCTGTCCGTGCAGTCTCTTATAAATTGTTTATTATGTTCTATTCATGTATATTCAGTATATTATATGTTTTCATTTCAATGTAAGAATGTATCGATATGCCTTGGTATGATGTTTAATTTTATTTTTTTCCCTGATTCACTATCTTTTATGGTATTTAAGAGTCATACATTGTCAGTAGACATTAATTTAGGTTATTATGAAAGGTGGGTCATTACAGTAACTTACAATTAGGTAGATTTAACTTTGGCAATGTAATTCTACATCATAAGAAAGTGAATGCAAAAGAGCCTAAGGACTTTAGCCTTATTTTGCTAATTAAATTCTCTTTTAAAATTATTTCAAAGGTCTTAGTTAATAAGGTAGGCTCTAAAATGAATAATCTAATTAATACAACAAAATCGACATTTATTAAGGTAGAAATATCACAAATAGGATCATAGTAGTACAAAAATTTATAAATTACTGTTGTAAAAATAATATCATATGTGCCTTTTTAGAACTTGATTTTGCAGAGGCTTTTGACTCCACCGATTGGTTTTTTTCTTAAAGATCTATTAACGGTCAAAGGGTTTAGTACTAAATGGATATGCTGAATTATGGCATTGCCCAAAATCTAAAACTCAATTATAATGGTTAACCGGATACCAGGAAATAAAATTCAGTCTAAGCGTGGTCTTGGGTAAGGCGATCCTTTATCGCTCCTGCTTTTCAACTTAGTGGGGGACGTTTCACTAGGATCATTAAGTATCCCCATCTCAAATGAGGTTCTTGATAGTGTTGACAATGATGTCACTAGCGATGGTCTTTCGATACTTAAATGTGCGAATGATACCATGTTTTTACCTCACATTTACCTCACCATATTACGACTCTCAAATTTATTTCATATAGTTTTGAATTATTATTGAGCCTCAAGATAAATTTCGACAAGAGCTTGGTTTTAGTTTTGAATAATGTGGAACTATTGAAAACCTTGTTGTTAATATGCTAAACTGCAATATCATGAAATTCCTTATACATCACTTAGGTTTCTTGATTAGACCAATGAGCTTTAAAAAGTAGATTGGAAAATAATAACTGGTAAAATTAATACAAAATTATCCAACTGGAATTGTAGACTATTATCTAGAGTAGGCATAATCGTTCTTACCAACTCTATTTTTTTCGGCTCTGTCGATTTACTGGATGTCTTTTTATCTTTTTCCAAAATGGGTTATTGACAAATTTGGAAAAATCAAAAGGAATTTCCTTTGGCATAGAGATAGTTTTGGTAGTAGCATAACCTGCCTTGTTAATTGGGAGATGGCTTGTAAATCAAAGGAAGAAGAAGGTTAGGGATAATAAATCTTTATAATGTTAATGTACCTTCACTTGGAAAGTGGCTTCGGAAACTTAGCAATAATAACGAAAACCTTATTTGGAAAGAAATTATTGCGAATCGATTCTACGGTGGAACTTATAACCTTCACCACTTTGTTTCTAGTTGTAATAATGTGTCTCACGTTTGGAAATCCATTTTAACCTACTTAAACATTTTTAACCTAGGGATTAATCATATAGTCCGTTCTAGAAATAACATATCCTTTTGGCATTATAGTTGGATTTTGGTTATTCCTCTTACAATTGACTACGATGAAATTTTTTATGTTTGTAATTTCAAAAATGCCTTAATTTCTAAGGTTTTTAACCCATATAACGACTTCTTTTGGAACTTTAGCTTCAATCGTGCTCTTGAAAGGTATTACAATAACCTAATTTGTTTTGCTTGTACTAAATTAGAATATTAAAATATAGATAAAGATAGCGACATTAAAACTTGGGGTTAGTTAAATAACAATATATTTTCCTCAAAATCGATGTACTAGTTTTTAAATTTCTTTGAGATATAAATAAATATTTTTAAATTTATTTGAAAATTTAATGCTCCTTCCAAATCAAAACTGCACCTGTGGCTAACCCAACATAAGAAATTAAATACAATTGAATTTCTTTAGAAAAAGAATTTACTCATAGACAAAAAATGTGTTTTTGCAACCTGGACCTAGAAAACATGATGCATCTACATTCAAGTGTCCATTAACTTAATTTATTCTTGTACACACTTTAAATTTTTTTTACTATAACATGACCAACTTTGACTTCAGTAGTGATAACTACTAGAATAAATTCGGATATTGGTACGCCAAATACAATAGACTTTACTTAATACTATCATCACTATTTCTTGTTGGTATTATAGTTTGAAAGGAATCCAAGAATGTTCGATAACATTAATATTCCCTATGACAATCTAACCTATGCTATTGCACTTTTTAACTATATCTGGGTGGCAAATAATAGCTTCAACTTGACCAAAATGTTTACTTCAAGTAATTTCTTTAAAAAGTAAAAAGTCGCATGGGAAAAACTAACTTTAAGCAATGAGAGACACAATATGGCCTTATTTAATAACCTGGTAAATACTTTCAATAATGACAGCCTTCGAATATACCTCTCTTGCTGGAAAATTAAGTTGCACTTTTATTGATTCACACTTTGCTTTACTTACATATATACATGCATAATAATTTAACTATACACATATGTATGTATTGTTCACATGCTTTCATTGAGCATCTCAATTTTACTGGCAATTGTGGAGTGAATAGCTCATGCTTGGGCATTTACACAACTGGATTATTGGGAGTGAATTATTGTGATTGACTCCGTATTATCGGCTGAAATGACCCTCCTATTTCTACCCTAATTTCATAAGGATTTTTTTTTTAAGAGATGATATATAGATATATCATTCATTACAAATATATTTCCCAGGGTCATTTTCTTTCTCCAATAAACAAAATATATCCAGGATCAAAATAATTTACCAATATAAATATATCAGTGTATTTCTAATAACATACACATACATATGAAGATGTATGTGTTCCTCTTGTTTAAATTCAGAGTATATACTTTAATTTTTATTTGTTGTACAAGAGCATTCTGTTTGATTTGGATTTTTAGCAATTCTGCCTAAAGTTTATTACTATATACTTTTGAATATTTGTAATAAGTCAGTAAATCCTATGCATATTTAATTTATATGAACTTGCTCATTCTAATTGATAGTTTTAATATCAATTTTACCATGTCAGTTAAATTTCAAGATTCTTGAGATTTGTATTTCAGATCATGGATCCAAGGTATTGGTATTTGGCTAAGACCAGAAATGATATATTCACTTATCATTTTCCACTTATGTATTTTCTAAAAAAAATCTTTCATATTCAAGATTCAATCTATGTGACTTGTTTGCTTTAATCTTAGCCCACATGACAAATAGTGAGTTGTGTATTTGCATAAGATTTGCTATGTCAAGAATTTGAACTTAAAAATATTCATAAGAATAATTCCAGGTTTGCTGGTGCAAGCCTGTCCAGATGGTATATCTGTTATGACTTTAAAAATTGGTTATGGTAAAACATTTGCTAAATGACCTAAAGCTTTTGAAAGACATTTTACTGTCAAAACACAACCAAACGTAATCAACCAAAACTTCACTTATTTGAAGCTGGTTAACTCATGTGCCTAGTGTCATGCCAGGTACCTGATCATGGCAATTGAAATGCCAGTCATTTGCATCATACCTGTAGCCTTCCCATACAATTACTTCTCTCAAAACAATTTAAAAAGTAGACTTGAACCATTTGTAGACATAATTCAGAGGATAAACAATTAGATACTTAAAGGTATTTTTCAAGGTAAATTCTAAATTTTACTCCAAAACTCGGTGTTTTTAAAATAACTTAAGATTGTCTAATACATAATATAATTGCAAAGAAATTGCTCACATAATTGCATATTTCTTTACCAGATTTTCATAGCTAATACTTGAGCATATTTTTCTTGTTTATGTTCCAGACACTACTTCAAGAACAAATCAAACCTTAACACACAATGATTTCGACAGAACAACTAATTTAATCTAACACTTTACAGAACATAAGAGCAACTTGATCACTGACCATAAAATATTCATTACATGACTGGAAATCTTAGAAACATAATTTTTCCTGAATACATGCAGATATAATCAATTTAAGCTCTTATTGAAACTAGCTAGCATGTTCATTCACTCCTCCATAATAGCCATAACTTCATTTTCTACTTAGTGCCTGCGTTCCCTGAAAGAGCATGAGTGGCTGCCTCATTTTAAAATGAGACACCCCATATGCCATGAGCAAACAAGGGTCAGATCTAAGATCTGGTATGAGTAACATCAATACATTCATGATATTAAGCAACAGAGAATGTAAGAGTACCAACTAGTTATTTAAGCAAATTTTTGCATCCAATTACTTTAACATGGTATAAATAAGTTGATTCTGGTATGATATATTCATCTATCATTCTTACACTTGCATACATAACCATGCAAACATAATTATCTATTTGCAACATTTGCATTCACTGGAACCATCATGGTTCCATACCAACCAATCCTAAGAAATATTCATATTCCTATTTCTTCATTTACAGGTTGTATAATTCAATTTAAATTCCTGCCTCATCTGCTATTAAGGAATCACAGGGACACATTGCAACGAACTAATTCACATCATTGCACAAAGATCTCAGGGCTTAAACAAACCATGTGCCAACTTGCATACTTCAAATATGACAAGCATTCCAGCAGCCTTCTTGGCCTTCCCTTCCCTAGTTTATTTACTAGTGTATTGACTTAAATCCTATCACCAAATATGCTAAGTGAACATGTCACTGCAAACATGGAAACATCCATAATTTTTCCTAGCATAATTCTCCTCAGAAATAAGCAGACAGTTATTTCCTACATGGGGTCAATATGTCTTGATCTCAGTAAAATATAAGAATATTTTCAACTGTAAAAGAGGCATGGCATGTTCTTATTATATTGATCTGCAAGCCTTTATGATTGATTCAGATTCATGATCTGGTTCAATCATAATTTTAGCTTGTGAGCTTTTTTTTTGATTTGATTAAGGGCTCAGCACTTAGAAAATTTCTATTGCACCCTTAACATCTTTCTTCTCAAGCCTCAGCACTTATACCAAGTATAATGCAGCTCCCAACATTTTTTTTGTAAAGTTTCCATGCCATAGATCTATAACAGTTGAGAGTATTCTCTATATAATTTTAAGATTCTGGACTTTAACATTTTTGAGTAAAAATAAAACAGTAATGATACACATCCAAAGACAAATGTCTCAACAAAGCAAAGATCACCAAAAACATCCATATCAAATCATATCAGATTTAAAATAAGACATCCAAAAGGCATTGATGAAATCATATACATCAAAACCATCAATATATAAATGGCAATATAAAAAGTGGCTGCCTCATCTCAGGTCTTAATGCCATGAACTCAGTGAGGTTACTCACCTAAATATTTCTTCTTATTAATCCAGAAAATCCTTGTATGAGTGTTTTCTCCTTCCTTCCAATATTTTTCTTCCTTTCTTATTTTTGTGCAGCTCGGGGTAAAGATAATTTTACTGGCTAAAACTGCCTATTTATATGCATTTTTCCACTAGGGTTTTGTTAAAAAAAATTCCATTTCTGACCTAACCATCTTCATGCATTTTTCATTCATTTTCCTCCTTAATACCCCGGCCATAATAATTAGTTGAAGGCAGTATTTTCTTCCCTTTACTTTTTCAGAAAAATGGCCACTCACCTAGTCATGTTAAAAGTGTGACTACCATATTTTATATTTATTCATTTGCTCATTTTTGGAAATCCCCCTTCTTTCTATTTCTGTCTATACATAACATACATACCTGTTTTATGCTTTATACCTATTTAATGTTACTCTTTTGCTTAGCTTGACATTTTTCTGCTCACAGAATACAAGTGAAAAGAAAATATTTATTTATTTAATCTCCCCTTGTTTCACAGAAAATACATTTAAGCATATACTTCATTTTTAACTTTATGCTTAAATTACAATCCAATGCTTTAAATAAGGAATTTACTTTCCTATATATATATATATATTTCAGAAATTTTTAAATCTCTTCCTTGTGCTATTTTCAATGTACATGTGCACACATATCCTTGCACACTATTTATTCCAAAAATTTCACCATATTTAAATCTAAATATTTCAAAAATTAAATCATTTTACAAAAATGATTTTTCACAAAATTTTGGGGTATTACATTCACCCCTCCTTTTAGGAATTGTGTCTTCACAATTTTTCTAACATTTATAACAAGCATTATTTTTTTTTTCTGAAAACTTATCAAACATATGCATAAGCAAACAAATTCAACCATATCAACCATGCATAACAAAAAATTTTTTTCCAGAAAAAAAAATACCTTTTAATTTGCAAAAAGCTTAGGATAATCCATTCTAATCTTATCCTCTATCTCCCATGTGCAGTCATTAGGATCACTACTCCACTGGATCTTAACTAGTTTCAAGGTTTTGCTCCTTAATTTCTTTTCTTCCTTGGCTACAATCCCCACTGGCTCTTTTTCATAAACCAAGTCAGGATTTATTTGAATTTTGGTAGGCTCTTCCAAAATGTCTTCTTTATCATGTACCCATCTTCTAAGTTGGGACACATGAAAAACATTATGCATTGCTTTCATTTCCTCTGGTAGTTCTAATTTGTAAGCCAATGAACCAACTCTTTCTAGAATTTTATAGGGTCCAACATACCTTGGTGTGAGCTTACCTTGCTTGCCAAATCTCAAGACTTTCTTCATAGGTGAAATCTTGATGAAAACAAAGTTTCCCACTTCATATTCCACTTGCTTTCTCTTCCTATCTGCAAATTTCTTTTGCCTATCTTGAGCTGCTGCTATTCTTTTTCTTATTAACCCAATTTTCTCTGTAGTTTCTTTAACATATTCAGGTCCTAGAACAGCCCTTTCTCCAGTCTCTACCCAGCATATAGGTGATAAACATGGTTTGCCATATAAGGCTTCAAATGGTGCCATCCCTATGGTGCTTTGGTAACTGTTATTGTATGTGAATTCAGCTAGATGGAGGTGGTCTTCCCAGTTGCCTCCAAAGTCCAGTGTACATGCTCTCAACAAATCTTCTAAGACTTTGTTCACCACCTCAGTTTGACCATCTGATTGTGGATGGTAGGCAGTACTTAAGCACAATTCACTCCCCATGGCCTCTTGAAAACTTTTCCAAAATCTTGAGGTGAAGATGGTATCCCTATCACTCACAATGGTTTTGGGTATGCCATGCAACCTTACTACCTCTTTCATGAATATTTGAGCCAATTTTGGAGCATTTCTTTCTGTTCTAACTGGGATAAAATGTGCTACCTTAGTTAGCCTATCCACTATCACCCATATACTTGTGTTTCCCTTCTTAGATCTAGGCAGACCATCTATGAAATCCATAGATATGTCCTCCCACTTCCACTGTGGTATACTAAGGGTTGCATTAGTCCTGATGGCCTTTGTGTCTCTGCCTTGACTTGTTGGCAAGTCATGCACCTTGCAACATGTCTGGCCACATCTGACTTCATCCCCTTCCACCAAAGATTTCTTTTCAAATTTTGATACATCTTGGTGCTACCTGGGTGTATGGAGTACTTACTCCTATGTATTCATTTAATATTTCCTCTTTCAATTCTATATTTTCTGGAACACATATCCTATTTTTATTCCTTAAATAACCATTTTTATCAACTTGATAATTTATTACTTCTTCCCCTTTTGATATGAGCATTTTCTTTTCCACCATGTTTAGGTCTTGTTCCTGCGTTTTCCCAATCTTAAGAAGTAAATCTGATTGCAGAGATATCATACTTAATTTTCCTTTACCTTCATCTTCTTCAATGGGCATCCTTTGTACCTCACTGTTTTCCTCAATTTCCAAATCAGTAAGTATAAACAAATCCTTAAACTCTTCCATCATCAACATGGCTACCTTGGCATGTTGTCTACTCAAGGCATCTGCAACTTTATTTGCCTTGCCTGGTGTATACAGTATATCTAGATCATAGGCAGCTAGGAACTCTACCCATCTATGTTGCCTCATGTTCAAATCTTTTTGTGAGAATAAATATTTCAGTGCCTTATGATCAGTGTACAAAATGAATTTGGCATCTAACAAATAATGTCTCCAAAGTTTCAAAGCATACACGACTGCTACTAGTTCAAGATCATGGGTTGCATATCTTGTTTCATGTGGCTTTAATTGCCTAGATGCATAGGCTACCACCTGGTCTTGCTGCATCAACACAGCCCCTAACCCAGAGCCACTTGCATCAGTGTACACAACTAAATTTTCATTTCCTTCTGGCACTCTCAATACTGGTGCATTAATCAGAGCTTCCTTTATTTTGATAAAAGCTTGCTCACATTTTTCTGTCCATACAAAGGCTTGGTTCTTTCTAGTTAAATTGGTAAGTGGTGATGAAATTTTTGAGAAATCTTTTATAAATCTCTTATAATATCCTGCCATCCCCATAAATGATCTAATCTCACTGATGGTACTAGGCCTTTTCCATGCTTGGATTGCCACTACCTTATTAGGGTTTACTGATATTCCTTTGGCAGAGATAACATGCCCAAGAAAATGTACTTCTTCTTTCCAAAATGCACATTTTGAAAATTTTGCCTTTAAATCATTTTCCCTTAGCCTTGACAAAACTAAATGCAAATGATTTTTATGCTCTTCCACTATCTTGGAATAAATCAAAATGTCATCAATAAAAATCAATACAAACTTGTCTAAATAATCTCTAAATATTCTATTCATCAAATCAACAAAATATGAAGGAGCATTTGTCAAACCAAATGGCATAACCATAAATTCATATAAGCCATATCTTGTGTTAAATGCAGTATACTTAACACTTGAGTCTTCAACCTTCATTTGATGGAATCCTGATGCTAGGTCTAGTCTAGAAAATATTTTAGCTTCACTGAGTTGGTCAAAGAGATCATCTATTCTAGGCAATGGGTATTTATTCTTGATGGTTACTTTATTTAGTTCTCTGTAATCTATGCACATCCTCAAGGTACCATCATGTTTTCTTACAAACACTACTGGAGAACCCCAGCAGGAATTGCTTGGCCTTATAAATCCCTTGCCTTCTAATTCTTCCAACTGATTTTTCAATTCTTTCAGTTCACTCGGCCCCATTCTATAAGGTTTCTTGATTATTGGACTTGCTCCTGGAATGAGATTAATTTGAAACTCAACTGGTCTGTGGTGTGGAACACCCTTAACTTCCCCAAACACATCCAAGTATTCATTAACTATGGGAATTTCTTCAATGGTTAGTTCACTGAGATCTTTTTATAAGTCAACTAAATGATATAATTTCCCTTCCTTAGCTACTTCACATAGAACTGTGATCCTCTGGCCTCTAGAATTTTGCAATGATATGGTGGATGAGTCTAAATTAATTATGGCTTTAAATTGCCTTAACCAATCTACCCCCAATATAACTCCTATATTTGGGTAATTTAAAACATATAAATTGGAAATAAAAATATTTCCTCCTATGTTTAACTCCACATCCACACAATTCATGTTCAAAACACTAGAACTCCCTAGGGGACTTTGTACAAGCAATGGGGTTTCAACCAATATGCAGTTTAATTTTAACACTTTAACTAATTCATAGGAAATCAAAGAGTGTGTTGCTCCAGTATCATATACTACTGGTATGGGTATGGCACAAATGAGTAATGTACCTTCCACTTGGCCATGATTTTCAGCATCAATTTCCACTGCAGATTTGCCTTTACCTTCCAAAGTTGCCAATTTCCCTTGCTGTTTATTCTCAGGACAGTTCCTCTTCATATGCCCCTCTTTCCCACATAGGTAGCATTTGAAGGCTCCTCCTTTTAACTCTGGGCACCTTGGTTTGATGTGTCCTTCTTTACCACAATGATGGCAAACCAATTTCTTCTTAGTATCATTGGCTTTTGTGTCTTTACTCTTCCTGTTGTCTGCCTCCTCCTTCTTTTTATCATAAGGGTGATATCTTCCCTTATCCTTCTTGTTGCTGCTCTTAAAATTCCTATATTTCTCTCTTTCTTTGTCATGTTGTTCCAGTTTCAAGGCCAGATCAATTACTTGATCAAAAGTTCTATCTGCATATGGTAGCATAGCCCTGCTAAGTCCTGGGTTCAGACCTTTTATATACCTATCATTTTTGGATGCTTCATCTGCCACTAGCATTGCTCCATAATTGGATAGCCCCTCAAACTTTTGAGTGTATTCAGTGACATTCAAAGTTCCCTGCCTAAGTTTGATAAATTCTTCAAGCAAAGTGGTCTTGGCTGATGCTGGTACAAATCTTGCCTCCAACATCTCCTTGAACTAATTCCAAGTGATTTCATTTTCAGTTCTTCCAGCTATGATCACCTCCCACCAGCTTAAAGCTACCCCTTTCAGTTGCCTTGAAGCTACTTGCCTCTTCCTTTGGTCATCTAACTGCATGTCATTGAAAATCCTATCAAGTGTTCTCAACCATGCTTGAATTTCCATCACACTCTCAGTTCCTTCAAAACTCCTGCCTCCCAAATTGGAATAAGTCTTTAGTAGTTTTGAAAGCTCTTCATGTGGGTTCTCAGGCCTATGCCCAATCCCTTCTCTTAAAACCCTCACAAATTCTTGCATATCAAGCATTTGAGGTGCACTGGGTCCTGCATTGTGATGAGATCCTCTTCCTACCATGGTCTGCTAACTAAATTCTGGGCAAATGGTATTAGTATATTATGAGTACTTCTATAATTTCTATTTTCTTATCTAAATTATTTCATCCAAAACAAACAGACATAATACATTTCTATATTACTTAGCAATCAATGCAACCAAGTGCTCTGATACCAACTGAAATGACCCTCCTATTTCTACCCTAATTTCATAAGGATTTTTTTTTAAGAGATGATATATAGATATATCATTCATTACAAATATATTTCCCAGGGTCATTTTCTTTCTCCAATAAACAAAATATATCCAGGATCAAAATAATTTACCAATATAAATATATCAGTGTATTTCTAATAACATACACATACATATGAAGATGTATGTGTTCCTCTTGTTTAAATTCAGAGTATATACTTTAATTTTTATTTGTTGTACAAGAGCATTCTGTTTGATTTGGATTTTTAGCAATTCTGCCTAAAGTTTATTACTATATACTTTTGAATATTTGTAATAAGTCAGTAAATCCTATGCATATTTAATTTATATGAACTTGCTCATTCTAATTGATAGTTTTAATATCAATTTTACCATGTCAGTTAAATTTCAAGATTCTTGAGATTTGTATTTCAGATCATGGATCCAAGGTATTGGTATTTGGCTAAGACCAGAATTGATATATTCACTTATCATTTTCCACTTATGTATTTTCTAAAAAAAAACTTTCTTATTCAAGATTCAATCTATGTGACTTGTTTGCTTTAATCTTAGCCCACATGACAAATAGTGAGTTGTGTATTTGCATAAGATTTGCTATGTCAAGAATTTGAACTTAAAAATATTCATAAGAATAATTCCAGGTTTGCTGGTGCAAGCCTGTCCAGATGGTATATCTGTTATGACTTTAAAAATTGGTTATGGTAAAACATTTTCTAAATGACCTAAAGCTTTTGAAAGACATTTTACTGTCAAAACACAGCCAAACGTAATCAACCAAAACTTCACTTATTTGAAGCTGGTTAACTCATGTGCCTAGTGTCATGCCAGGTACCTGATCATGGCAATTGAAATGCCAGTCATTTGCATCATACCTGTAGCCTTCCCATACAATTACTTCTCTCAAAACAATTTAAAAAGTAGACTTGAACCATTTGTAGACATAATTCAGAGGATAAACAATTAGATACTTAAAGGTATTTTTCAAGGTAAATTCTAAATTTTACTCCAAAACTCGGTGTTTTTAAAATAACTTAAGATTGTCTATTACATAATATAATTGCAAAGAAATTGCTCACATAATTGCATATTTCTTTACCAGATTTTCATAGCTAATACTTGAGCATATTTTTCTTGTTTATGTTCCAGACACTACTTCAAGAACAAATCAAACCTTAACACACAATGATTTCGACAGAACAACTAATTTAATCTAACACTTTACAGAACATAAGAGCAACTTGATCACTGACCATAAAATATTCATTACATGACTGGAAATCTTAGAAACATAATTTTTCCTGAATACATGCAGATATAATCAATTTAAGCTCTTATTGAAACTAGCTAGCATGTTCATTCACTCCTCCATAATAGCCATAACTTCATTTTCTACTTAGTGCCTGCGTTCCCTGAAAGAGCATGAGTGGCTGCCTCATTTTAAAATGAGACACCCCAAATGCCATGAGCAAACAAGGGTCAGATCTAAGATCTGGTATGAGTAACATCAATACATTCATGATATTAAGCAACAGAGAATGTAAGAGTACCAACTAGTTATTTAAGCAAATTTCTGCATCCAATTACTTTAACATGGTATAAATAAGTTGATTCTGGTATGATATATTCATCTATCATTCTTACACTTGCATACATAACCATGCAAACATAATTATCTATTTGCAACATTTGCATTCACTGGAACCATCATGGTTCCATACCAACCAATCCTAAGAAATATTCATATTCCTATTTCTTTATTTACAGGTTGTATAATTCAATTTAAATTCCTGCCTCATCTGCTATTAAGGAATCACAGGGACACATTGCAACGAACTAATTCACATCATTGCACAAAGATCTCAGGGCTTAAACAAACCATGTGCCAACTTGCATACTTCAAATATGACAAGCATTCCAGCAGCCTTCTTGGCCTTCCCTTCCCTAGTTTATTTACTAGTGTATTGACTTAAATCCTATCACCAAATATGCTAAGTGAACATGTCACTGCAAACATGGAAACATCCATAATTTTTCCTAGCATAATTCTCCTCAGAAATAAGCAGACAGTTATTTCCTACATGGGGTCAATATGTCTTGATCTCAGTAAAATATAAGAATATTTTCAACTGTAAAAGAGGCATGGCATGTTCTTATTATATTGATCTGCAAGCCTTTATGATTGATTCAGATTCATGATCTGGTTCAATCATAATTTTAGCTTGTGAGCTTTTTTTTTGATTTGATTAAGGGCTCAGCACTTAGAAAATTTCTATTGCACCCTTAACATCTTTCTTCTCAAGCCTCAGCACTTATACCAAGTATAATGCAGCTCCCAACATTTTTTTTTGTAAAGTTTCCATGCCATAGATCTATAACAGTTGAGAGTATTCTCTATATAATTTTAAGATTCTGGACTTTAACATTTTTGAGTAAAAATAAAACAGTAATGATACACATCCAAAGACAAATGTCTCAACAAAGCAAAGATCACCAAAAACATCCATATCAAATCATATCAGATTTAAAATAAGACATCCAAAAGGCATTGATGAAATCATATACATCAAAACCATCAATATATAAATGGCAATATAAAAAGTGGCTGCCTCATCTCAAGTCTTAATGCCATGAACTCAGTGAGGTTACTCACCTAAATATTTCTTCTTATTAATCCAGAAAATCCTTGTATGAGTGTTTTCTCCTTCCTTCCAATATTTTTCTTCCTTTCTTATTTTTGTGCAGCTCGGGGTAAAGATAATTTTACTGGCTAAAACTGCCTATTTATATGCATTTTTCCACTAGGGTTTTGTTAAAAAAAATTCCATTTCTGACCTAACCATCTTCATGCATTTTTCATTCATTTTCCTCCTTAATACCCCGGCCATAATAATTAGTTGAAGGCAGTATTTTCTTCCCTTTACTTTTTCAGAAAAATGGCCACTCACCTAGTCATGTTAAAAGTGTGACTACCATATTTTATATTTATTCATTTGCTCATTTTTGGAAATCCCCCTTCTTTCTATTTCTGTCTATACATAACATACATACCTGTTTTATGCTTTATACCTATTTAATGTTACTCTTTTGCTTAGCTTGACATTTTTCTGCTCACAGAACATACAAGTGAAAAGAAAATATTTATTTATTTAATCTCCCCTTGTTTCACAGAAAATACATTTAAGCATATACTTCATTTTTAACTTTATGCTTAAATTACAATCCAATGCTTTAAATAAGGAATTTACTTTCCTATATATATATATATATTTCAGAAATTTTTAAATCTCTTCCTTGTGCTATTTTCAATGTACATGTGCACACATATCCTTGCACACTATTTATTCCAAAAATTTCACCATATTTAAATCTAAATATTTCAAAAATTAAATCATTTTACAAAAATGATTTTTCACAAAATTTTGGGGTATTACATCGGCGCACCTTGGAGTTTTGGGTTTCTATATTGTTACTTGCTTTATTTTGGGCTCTCCACTTCTACTACTTAAGTTAGGGGAATAAAGGGTATGGTTTATGAATTTACACGGTCTTACAAATGGATTTCTCTTCTTGTGGTTTAATGGATGATATAGATTTTTTCCTGCTTCTCCAGCATTAAGGTTTTGCTACTACTCTTTAGGTTTTAGCCTTTAGGTTTGTAAGGGTTTTTTTCTTTTTATTGTACGAGGTGTTTCTACAACCTGCCGGACTTGTTGGCAGCTCCTTCTATTAATGTGGAATAAAATTATATGAGTGCTCTCCTATTTGAGAGTAGCACTCATTTTTCTCAAAAAAAACAAACATAATTAAATTGAACTTGTATAATAATATGTATAATTGAAATTGGAGTGGAAAAAATTAAACCAAATAATTTTTTGGAATAAATACATATGTATAGCACATATACCATGATTTAAAATGTGTTCGACACTAAATCACGAGGGTTTTTCATAAGAAATATTTTATTCCTTAAATCGATATCACTCAAAGTATATTAACGATTATGAATCTTTAATATAGTTTCCCCTATCATTTATATATTAATACGTAATTTGTATACACATTATTTGTTGAGTAAACTCAAGCTATAGCTGTTATGTGTTGTACTATAAATATATTGCATAGATGAGGTAAGATACAATAATGTATTTGTTGAAAAAACTCCGAGTATATGCATTATACTTAGGCTATTAAGAAATGATATGTAAGAGTGAATAATCTCTGTTTATTGTTGAGCAAACTCAATGTCAAGGTTGGTATTAGGCAAAGACTATGGTTTGGAGTTTTATATGATACAACTAATAAAGAGTTATCCATTGCTTGCGGGCCTATGATTTATTGAG
This sequence comes from Allium fistulosum, assembly GCA_030737815.1. Taxonomy (NCBI): domain Eukaryota; kingdom Viridiplantae; phylum Streptophyta; class Magnoliopsida; order Asparagales; family Amaryllidaceae; genus Allium; species Allium fistulosum. The sequence continues at coordinate 356,726,269 of CM060903.1, read as the reverse complement.
TGAACTCAAGGTTTGAATCCTAAGGCAAGCCAGTTCTAACACTGACTAGAGAAATCAAATGATTTCTATATTTCTCTTATGGTTTTGAGGAATACAAAATCTAGTAGAAGCCTTATTAGAATAATGAAATGACTACATTTAACCTTTCTAATATTGCAAGAACACATACTAGGTAAAATTAAAATTATCTACTTCAATAAGTTTATGCAACTAAACTAATTGATAATTTTTTTATTAATTGAAATGTACTAGGAAACTGAATTAAATTTGACGAAGAAATATAAAATACACTTACTAATAAATCTTTTGGCTTGTCGTTGCTTCAAGACCCATGCAAGAGCCGAACTATACAACTACAAAATACATTTGCACCTTTACAGCTTAAATATTTATTCGACCAAGATTGTATACTACCTTCTGAATTTTGAATTCTAAAGCAATAGAAGAAAATGGATATTTGATCCACGTTCGATCATATACAAAATTCATATTGTGAATGGTCGCGTTTGTAATGTAGGAAATATCGATGAACTTGGTTCATTTGAAATGCACAAGAAAACCATAGTGTGTTGAAAACAACACAAGACAAAGGACTAAAGATTGACCTTGGAATTGATCACTAAAATGTCAATTTGGATCGGTTTACTTAAGTGCAGCCTATTTGATATCCTTAAAAAGTTAAGGATGCCTAAATGAGCTTTTGTAAAGAGTATGGTGCAGTCTTGTAGTAAAGGTTTACTTTTGAATGGTTCGACCATTTAGAAAGGAAAGCGAATGTTCGATAATAGATGTAAAATAGGAAAATTTGGGATGAAGAGAATGATCACTTCTGCTTCATGAAGAGATATTGAAAATGATAATTATATAAAATACTAATTAGGTACTTGAAATGGAATGATAAATGTGGTTTAAATTCCAAATATAATTTTATTATAGAAAATTGTTTTGTATAAAAGTTATTTCTTTAACTATAAAATATTTGATCAATAACTCCAAACTGTAATCTAACTACAATGGATGAAATAAATGGCCTATAATAAGTGGTTGAAGGAAGCTTGTATTTTATGCACCATTATAGTAATGGTGGAAATAGTGTGGGCATACCATATGACACTTATTAATAAGTGCATCAAGTTTTGAGAATTGCTTTCGTATATATGTCAATTATTATTTGTGTAATAATAACAGTTTTCAATATTGACTTAAAATAGATATAGTTTTACTTTAGTATGAATATAATGGATATTCACTATAAAATAAATATATTATAATGATGTTATTTGTTTTTATTACAACAGCAACACATTAGCTATAGAAAATATAGAAGTATCTAAAATTTTATACAATTATTTTAGAATTATGGACTAAGCCATATCCTTGAGGATATAATTCTTTAATCGTATGATTATTAATTACTTAAGAATTGTATCTCAAAACATTAAGGTGAAACATCCATTTAGTGGGAGTGACGAAAGAGTTAATGAACCCTTCAGATTGATACGTATAGATGTAATGCAGTCCAAAATCTAATGATACCAAAACAGATATGCTTATTTCATTAAATTCATTAATAAATTATCTTAGACATGAAATGTGAATTTGATACATAAGTAGTATACCTTTGATAAGTTTATAGAATTTAAAATGGAAGTTGAAAATATAATATGTGAAGGAAATAAAACAATTCGATTTGACCAAATAAGTTGGTATATTAAAAAGGAGTTCCAGAAGTACGTAAAATAAATAAGATTCAATCTCAAAGTCACTCCTCCATATAATAACTACTCATGTAAGGAGTAATCTGACTTTGTCGGATAAAGAAAGATTGATGATGAGTGAAGTTGAGTTAACTTCTTTCTATAACAATGTGTACTTAAGAGTAGGTACATATGTTAATTAATTTTGTCTAATGAATAATTTATGAGATCATATTCATATAAGTTATGACCTAATAAGAAATCTCAATCTTAAATTGTTTAAATGCATGATATCTAATTTATGTCATGAACATAAGTTTCATAAACTCATAATTGAATGAATCTTATGTAAGTATAAGGGTTATTCATAAAATGTTTCTTAGTGCATATTCCATAATATTTGAGAAACAATTGTTGTTTTAAGATGCACCCCTTTATGATAAAGGGATTTATTTTAGAAATTAGTGGCAGTGCAATGGACTTAGATACTATCCAAAGACCCTAATAAAGAAACTGATTGCATAAGATGAAGTAAAATTAACCAAGCCTTAAATGGACACAACTCATTAGAATGTCGTATAAGAATTCTCATATATTAAAAAAGAAACTATGAATTTTTTATCGATGTCAAGAAAAAGAATTATAAGTAATAACAATTTCCTTAATTATCAATAAGCCATAACGAATATAGACTCTACCATATGAAAGATGTTTAAATTCGAAATGCATTCCAATTACATCATCAAAATATGACTTTGATAGTTCTACCCAAAAAGATATGATTCATCGGCCACAAATGTGTCTTCGAAAGGAGGCATGATGTAGTTAGAATATAGTAAGCTTCATTGATGAGGATTACATCATAAACATCGACTATCAAAATCAACATTACGATTAGTCGGTGCTTAAGTAAATTCAGATTCTACTTTTAAACTAACAACCAATATGACATTGTATTTTGATAAATTTTTACTGAAATAGAAATTCTAAATAATGATTTAGACTAGACTGTTTGCACATGACAACCAAATGTCGCAACATCAGTGCGAGCGATAATCGAGTTTGTAAATATTGAATAAGATCCAAGCACTAATATGATGATATCATTTAACAAGCATTAGAATTAAGTAAATACTTTAAAAGGGAAATCAAATAGCTTGATTTTTTGATCAAAATATAGAGGAGCGTGTGTATATAAGAAACAATTTTAAGAGGTACTAAAATATTCTATAAATTATAAGTAAACAATGTACTACTGATTGTTAAGGAGGCACCCATGTTAAAATCTATTTTAATTTGGCTGTTTAATTCTCGATATAAGGATTTGAAACTTACTTCTTTTATAATCAGTGTACAAGGATATTAGGATTATGCCTAATGATATATACAAAAAACATATTAAAATATTTAATATGAGGCTTATAAGATGTATTCCTTATGCATAAACAATAGGAATCATCATATATGGTATGTTGTCTACTATGTCATATTTCGCTTATGTACTTTTTACATTGACCGAATATCAAATCCAAATTAAGTTGGCTAAATGGTTATTAAGAGTACTCTCACGTGTTTATGAAATACTAGAGAATTGTTTAAGGAAATCATAAATTCCTTACAAAGGATTATTTTGACACAAACTTCATAGTGATGTAGAATATGTAGTATTTTAATCCTAAATTAACATTCAACCTTAACTAAGGAGCTTTGAGTTGGAAATTTTCCAAACAAGCAATGTATGCTTATTCAACCAAAAGGCTAACTAAATAGCACCTTAATAAAAGCGGTATGCATTAATGCACAAATTTATGAATGAGCTATGGTTGATTTCAAATGTTGAGAATCCCACGACTTTATTCTGTGAAAACAATGTCGAAATAATTTTGCAATATGATCGTAAAAGAAATTAGAGCTCATAAGATGTCTAAGCACATACTCCAAAAATTCCATATGGTAAAGGCTGCTTATCAACAATAGAGAGATTTTGGCAGACATAGTAGATAGTAAAACAATACAGTAGATCCGTTCACTAAAGGATTAACTTGCAGTTCTAAACTGATAGGAGGAATTGATTATGATTCCCTAATTGACTCCAAGTATAAGTGGGAGATTGAAAGAGTCAGCGGTTTGTCTTAGAGGCAATTATGTAGTTTGTTACATATATCTAACTCTATAATCAATCTTGTTCGTAATAAAGGTGTTTGTCTTCTTTTACATACTTTGTTATATTATGATATAATTAATTTAAAGTACATAATAAGATAATCTTTAAATGAAAGTTATGTAATTGTAGTTGCAAATAGTCAAACTCATGGGTAATCAATTACAATATAAAATAACATTTTGTTTTAATATTCCTGGTCAAGATGTTTCGAGAAAGGATATCGATACATCTGTTGATACCAAAGTATGTAACGCTCTACAAATGTTGAGCAGCATATTACTCATGGATGATGGAGGCACTAAGGGTTTACATACTTGTAGTTATTAGTTGATAACAACTAAGTCAAATAGTAAAACTCAATAAGACGATGTTATACAGTTCTCGCGACTTAACTCTTACAACCACGTTTGTGAGTTCTTTAAAAAACCACATGATTTAATTTGTTTATAAAATGTTATAAATTGCTAAATTAATTAATATTTAAGAAATACTAGTTATTAATTTATTTTAAATTTGGGCGTGGTTAGTAAAAATTTGGATGTATGTATAAAAGTTATATGTATACGTATCGATATACGATGTCGGTATATATTTAAACATGTTTTAAATATAGTTAACTGCTTAATAGGATTTTTGTAATAATGATCCATGCAATGGTATGACATGGTCGGACATAATAGGGAGAGAGGGAGAGGAAGAGATATGGGTGAGATCTCATTAACGGGAATTCAATGGGAAAGTTTTAAGGGAGAGGAAAGACAAAGGTTTCCTTCTCTAAATAAAAATATGATTTTATTAAAACAACTAGATTGGATCTAGTGTTCGTTAATAGATTTCATATGTTCATTCAGATCCAAGTAGGGAATTTTTTTTAAATCTATACATTTCACCCACTACCAAAATGGGCTGGACCTACCAGTAAGAGGCCCCGAATATGATGCTAGAAGAGGTTGCATATCTGATGACTTTGGTTTTGGTATGTTTTTTTAGTACTTGGCTCATTGAATGACATTGATGCCTTGAGATTTTTCTACTTATTATGAAAGTTGGAAAATGGATTATCAACATATGTTGAGTACAAAAGTTATGATAGCACACATAAAATGAACTTTTATTTAATGGATAGAATCTTTCTAAAATGGAGAATACAGACCAAGCATTTAAGGTCCCAAATAAGGAACAAAAATTTCATTTTTTCCAAAAATAGGAAAGATAAAAAAGTTATATTAATGAATGTTCTTTTGCAAACGAGGCTCGATATTCTAAGAGATCTAGCTCAATTCATGCTATCAAAGTTCTTTATTAGATTATGTATGCTTGCATTACATTGCATAATATGATTGTTGAAGTTGAGAAAGGTCGATACAAAAATTAGTGCAAAAAAATATCCTAACAAGTTTAAAATCACATTAAAAAGGCCACATAAGTGTCATCGGAACTCCATACACTACAAAAAATCCTAGCTTTAGTTGCATTTATTGGCAGCGTTTGTGGTATGAATGCAATGAATATTATTTTTCTCGTTTCTGTTCACTTTCTTTGTTTTATTTTAAGGCTGCCAAAATTTGCCGCCTTCCCCGCCAATCACTGAAAACTCATCACGTTTTCCCTATCTCCTTCACTCCATTGTTACTTTTCTATCTCTTTCAACAAAATTTCCCTCCACTGTTACCGCTTCTGCTCTCATCGTGCTACTTCGTCGATCTGCTCCCCTCCACTTCGTCGATTTTCTCCCCTCCACTTTGTCGATCCACTATTCCTTCAATCTGCTCCCTTTTGCTTCCTTGAGAGTTGTTCACAAGCCTTGAATCTACAAATCGAGGTAATTGCAAAACCCTAATTTGGTTAGGGGATTTTAATTTATGTACCATGTTTGCTGTGGTAGTAATGGAACTCGCATTCAAGTCTGGTCCGATTAGAAAATCTAGTTCAATTTTATTATACTTACACGCACTGAAGGAAAAAAGATTTCATACTATAAATTGTTAATGGTTACGAATACTATAAATCCACTTTCTAAAGTTTTAGAATTAAGCTAAGATTTTAGGAATTGCTTCCTTTTACTAGATTTTTTCAATTACCAGTTAAATATAGCTTTTATATTAGTTAAGAGTTAAGAGAAAAAGGCATAAATTACCTTTTCTCACTGTGTGTCAAAATAAGCTTAATCTGTTGATGTACCAAACTAGTCAAATAGATATTATTAAGTTATATTTCACAAACTGAAAATATAGCTAACATGTCAACGTATTAACCTTATTAAATTAATATTTTCAAGGTGATTAAAAATTTATTAAAAGATTGGGCCTATTTCCATACAGTCATCATTGATTGTATTCCAGTTTTTAAGTTTCAAAGCTATTACATATGCTTCATTGCTCCTATAGAAGTCTTACGCAAGTATATCCCTATGTAGTTTGTGTTCTCATTATTTTCTAAGACCAGCCTTTGTTGTTTAAATTATTTACTTCAAAGATGTATCTGTAAATCTCAAAAACTCATTTTTCTAAATAAGCTATTATTTTTCTATTTGTATGTAAACTAAAAATGTTTTATGTTAATTTGCAAAACTCTATTGTATTGTTATGCAGCTTAACAAGTCAGTATTAAATTTTACAATATCGTAACAAAATCCTCGTTGGGCTCTTACTATTTGGGTCAGCCCTCTGGAGTAAACACGAAGTTGTTAGTGATGATTAAGTATGAGACGTGAGTAAGTAGAAGGGGAAAAGTATAGGAGCACTGATTATGGGTTAGGATGCAATATGGAAGAATGAAGGCACTTAGAACGAGTTTTCAAATTAGAATATAATATTCAAAATTTTAATGTGTAATCATTGAGGCACTTTGTGCTCCTAATCTTCGGTGAGGTTATACTGATTACAATTGTGAATGAGAAAGAAATCTTATATTGCTAAAAGAATATGCAACGAGTATATTATTCACAAAGATTATTTTCTATTTTTCTTAAGAATAATTCATAACTCAATCGTATAATTTTTTTTGAATACTTTTAATTTTGTATTGATACTCAAATAGCATCTGTATCTTACATAATTCGTCAAAGAAGAGCATTGTTAAAACACGCCTTTTGCCCACCTCAAATTGTTATCAGATGTAGCAAAAGATGTTGCCTGCCTTAACAAAAATAATAATAATTCATAACTGCACTCATTATTTCGGTGATCCTCAACCGTTACTTTCTTTTCCATTAGAACCCATCGAAAATGTTTTTTAGTTGACCACCATCGTTTTTTCTTTTCATTTATAGATGAGATTTTGCCAAATTTTTCTTTCCACAAGAGGAAAATAGTAAATCGTTTTATTTGATTCCATTTATCATCCTCCCATAATATTCTTTCTTTTTCAAAAGTTAATTGCATTTTTAGAAGATTGAGTTTATGCTGATATTGTTACTGATATAACTGAATTAATTAAACAAGCCAAAGTATTGTAATATGTTTTGAAATGAGTCTGAATTTATGATTGTCAGTTCTATTTTCCCCAGTTATAAAAAAGGAAGGAAAAGGAACTTGATTTGCTGGGCTTTTACAACAGTAAGAGTGTCAATAGGCTATAAACTGCTATTTTGATTTGCTGGAACTTGATTTGCTGATCACATTATCCTGGGTGCATACATGTATTTATAGCTATGTGTTATATCAGTCTCTTTCAGCCACTATGATCTATTACCTTGACAATAGACATTTGTATCACACTTTTTGTTAAATATTAATAAGTTGTTTTTCATACATTTTATCATCACTCATACTTTGCTAGTTTGGTCCTCAATAGATCTGATAGTTTTAAACATTACGAAAGACATTTATCATTTACCCTTTCGTTTTCTTATGTTTCATCGTATTGTTAATCCTCCTGTAAAGCTACATCCTACATTTAAGATTTTGCATCTTTCTGACATGGGTTTTAACTTCAATTTGTATTGCTTATGTCTTTTAAATCAACTGATGTGTCAGGCTCTAACTCTATATCTTCTTTCTTTTGAGATTTCGGTCATTTATTTTTTGATGATAATATATATATCAAAGCGTGTCTTTTTTTAGATTTTCTGGTTATGTTGAACAAATGAAAACTGATTCATTAGTATTTACTCATACGATAGGTTTTCTAATCTCTGCAACGAAATTATGATACAATGACAGGTTATAATTTACTAAGTGCCATTTATATACCTAATGCATCATATTTTTAGATGAATTACTACACTAAAGTGGTCTCGAAACTAAGAACTAGTGGCATCTGGGCTAAGCTTATCCATGGGAGCGCCTACCAAAGCTCAAAAGAAATGCAGAGAAACAGAAAGTTCCAATAATGGCAGTTGATGGGTCTAAAGAAGTTAAGACAAGAAAAATAACTATCAGGTCCTGGTTTGGTGGTGAACTTGGTACAATGACTGTTGATGATTTGATTGCTAAAAGTCTTTTCTGGTGTAGTGATAGAAGAGTACATTGTAGTTCCCTGACATATCATAGAACAGGTAGAGCATTGTATGTTATGTGACCATCTGATGGACCACCCATGGGTGCATAAAGGAAAGACTAGAGAGTGAGACTATACTAACTAGTACCCGTAATGTTTTTCTAGAAGAATGAATTATGTGTCTTTAGTTAATTTCTATATATGTTTACTTGTCTGCTTTGGTGTAATGTTTTTCTGCTTGGTTGTGTGTTGTATGCTAACTTGTATGCTTGTTTAGTTGCAATGTTTTTCTTCTATAAGTAATTCTACATCCAAATGTTATTATTTAAATGAATTTATATAATCATACAAAAAATCTTTTCAAATATCATTAATCCATAAGTGAAAATAAAGCACACAATACACTAAAGATAGAATAAATCAAACATATATTACTTAATCCATAACTAATTGATATATTCCGTGAAATCCTTCATTATAACTTGTTCTTTCATACTGATTTAGTCCATTTTCCATCATTTCACGTTATAACGGTGTCAATTGCTTATATTGTAAGTCATTAACTCAGTCATATCTTCTCCTCAGCCATGCATCCTTCCTAGCTTCTACTTCTCGACATATCTACTATGTTTCATTCGTTGTTTAAATCTGCACAGTTAAAGCTGTTGGATATGGTGCATTGATAATGGAGTTAAATGGGTGAATTTATAAATAAAAATATTTAATTAATTTGCAAAAGATCGTACTCGTGCTTAAATGAATACTAATTTTATACTAAATCATATTTAATTTGGGGTATAGTTCTTAATTTAATTAATTTATAAATTAAAATTTTTATTTATTTTATTATTATTTATTAATTTAGTATCAATTTTTTATTATCAGTTTAATTTGTTAATTTAATTTAGTTTTGTGTTTTGATATTTTAGAATGTCCATATTCACAATACAAATAATATAAATATATTAAGTATAGTAATCTGATATGGGGGCGATATGAAAATATGTCATAAGAGATTATTAACCATTGTAATTCATGCTTAACAAACATGTTAAGGTCATAGGTTAATGATAATGTCATAAACATATATACATAAATGTTTGAACTTACATCTACATCAACATTAATATAAACTATACTACTTTTTTAATTTGGCTATAAATTTATTGTTTAATATTTATATATAAATATGCTTAATGTAATATTATATAGGTTAAATATATAATATAATATACAATGTAGTCTTCGGCTCATACATGAACACACATACACACATACATACATATATAATGTATGTGTATAGTTATACTGATTATTTATAAATATATCAACATGTATTTAATAATTTCAAGTCCTGAATTTAAAACAATTTGGCTATTGCAAAATTAAAAATATTTTTTGGTACACTTTAAAACCAGCGAGTTAGGAATTTTTTAAATAAAATCATCATGGATATATATATATAAGATATTTTATGTTTGAAATCTTCAAACTTTCGAATTTGAAAATTCCCTTTTTGACTTTTTTAAAATAACAAAAGAAGCTTTTTTATTATTGCTACTAACACCCAAAAACAAGAATTTTTTTCAATTTATTTCCTATAGGTACATGCATGCATACGAATATATATAATTTTTTATTCTTTAAAATTAAGAGAGAAATGTTTTTATCAGTAATATAACTGAAAAAAAATTTGGAGATTAAAAATAAAACAGTTTATATATATATATATATTCAAATCTAGAATTTTTTTATAAACCAAAACAAAATATTCTTATATATTAAATCATATATGATTTTAATTAATTAATTAAATCATATTAATTTTTTAAAATTTATTTATTATTTTTGACCGAATTAAATATATGTGTATAAGGGAGCATGCATTTAAATATGTATACATATATGATTTAACAAAAAAGAATGTTACATCTTTATTAAATAATTTTCTTATTTAATTAATCATACCATATTAATTTTTGAAAATTTATTATTATTTTTGACCGAATGTATAAGGGAGCATGCATTTAAATATGTATACATATATGATGTAACAAAATAGAATGTTACCTCTTTATTATGATCTTGTCGATCGTCGAACACCTTGGTCGTTAGTTCTTTTATCTCTAGAATTCTTTATTATATCTTCCTAGATTAGGATGCAACTCTGTATCCTTGGCTTCACCAACATTAGCAAATGGAGGTCAAGGTCTAATACAATACCAAAGGAGAATAAGAGGTTAGGTTTGGACTTCCGAACTACAGACCAAAAATGATTTTAATAATCCAATCATTTATTTAAATAATTTATTTAAGCCATTTCATTAATTAAATCAACGTAGAACTTTTTTACATCATTTTAATCAAGTTTTAGGCTTTATATAAATAATTAAAATGACATTAGAATTTAATAAAACATTTGTATTTAAAATTATTACTAGTTTATACCATTTACAAATTAATTTTATGTTTGGTTGAACTCGAAAACAACTAACAACACAATTGTGTTCTCTTTGGCATGAACTCGGTTCTCGGTTAGTTTATATATAATTTATATATTGAACTTGTATGGAATTTTCCGAAGTACAATATCGGGCACGAGTTTAATCATTTATAGATCATTTAGGCAAAATCCAATTTCTATCTTTATAAGCTCACCTAGTAACATTTTGTACACATTTTTTACCTCAACATTGTATCACCAAGATACTGAGATTTTCGAATAAGGTCAAAAGTCTATTAATATCTCTTGTTTAAATCCTTAGTTCATCCGATTAATTATCAATTTAAATGATTCATTATGACCGTAGATTTTGACTTTAAATTGACTATTAAGCATAGTGATACTAACCTTCTACAACGAAGGAGATGATCCAACATTGCACTTCAAATAGTTCAACATGTACCCAAGTATGGCCATAACATGGTTGCCATGCTAAATGCTTGACTATAATCAAAGTACAACCTACCTACTTAAGATTGACAGTAACCTCAAGTCTGAAGACTACTTTACGCCATTTCCATGAGATCTTCTATTTTGGGTTAGTTGTATTAACTTATGATGGTTATGAGTGATTCACCGTCTATCATATGTAGAGCGTTACATACACTAGTCTCAACGAACGTATTGATATTCTTTTTCTTAGTACATCTTGAGTAGAAACATTTAAGAAGTAAGTATTTAGATATATATTCAAAACTCACAATTACAAACACATTCATAACTTGCCGAACAAACTGAATAGCCATGTAAAAAATTCTATGAATTTACTTTCCATTTCCATAAACGATATAACTGACAGTTCTAACTTGGACATTATCCTTTTCTTATAAGAGATCCTAAGTGAAAAGTTTTGTTAAATTTATCCTATTAGCTACGTGACTATCTCCTTCCACCTCCGGTATAGAAATAACCAATATCTATTACCAAAGGCATGCGTTGCATCGGTACCCAGCTGATGAAGGGAAGTAGTCAAGGGTTAATACGATAGACCACATGAAGAACGTGTAGTATATATCACCGCATGTAGGCAAAATATAATAACAATACAAATATGAAAAAAGGCAAGATAGTAGTCAAATAAAACAACATATCAGAGTGTAACAGATTCGTCGGATTATACGAAGCATAGTAATAGAGTTTATACATCTAAATCAAATAAATTCTAATGACGTCTGTCTCTAAATGTAATAAGTTTTAAATAGCTCCACATAGCACTCCACAATAAAATATAAGCGATAGTGGCTACAAATATATATATGTATGTATGTATGTATGTATGTATGTATATGTATATGTATGTATGTATATATATAAAAGCGTCAACTTCATACTCGTCCTCTGCATAGCTCTATATGCTATCTTATACCTATCTCTCAATATACTCATTTAAAAGTACCCAATATGATAGGAAGAAATACAAATAACCTTCGGTCAGACAACATTCTAGTATAAGTGATCTATAATCCGAAAATAGATATAAAAACCTATATATTGTAAATAGGAACATATGGTATAGAGCATTATACATGAGCTATTCCTACATCCAACAAATTAGCACACAAACATAGTATTTGCCAATCTTCTATCATCATCATATAGGTGTACTACTACTCTAAGTACAATATAGGATGTTAGGGTATCCACTTAGTAATACCAACATCACATGACACCCATATCAAACATAGCAATCATCACACAATATATTATCTCTCATCTAAATGTCATTGGATATATTGTAACTCATACGACCTATACCGATAGTCAATGACAACTCAAGATCCCAAATATATAGTGCTAGAATCCATGCCCACTCAGATCGCTTGGAACTATGCACACACTAACGTTTAGAGATACTGGTACACACAGACTACCCTTAGTGAGCATCATCACCCACTCCTGCTTTATGAGCACACATCACAACATCCAAGTTATTCAAGAACCTGCCTGCTCAATCAATCAGTAGATGCCATTGTCACTTCCTACTTGAAGTATTCGATCAAAGATTAAAGTTATTAATGGTTGGAAGAGATTAGAAACTATGACTAAAATTAGAAGTTTTTTCCGATTGGTTAGCACCTTTGACCAAATTAATAAGGAAGGACGTAAAGTTTGTTTGGCTTAAGAAATGTGAAGAGGCATTCTTGAAGCTAAAAATTTATTGACTAATGCTCTTATGTTACTTGTGCCGCATAGTTATTAAATTTATTTTTTGATAGCTTTAGCCTTTGCTTCTTGACAACTTCAGCCATATGAAGTTTGTTATCATAGTCACTAGTTAGAGTTGGCAACAATAATCTAATATGGAGATATTATTTCTTGGGAGATCGATTCGAGTTATTTATGGTGATAACTCTTTGAAGTATCTATTCTCTTAAAAAGAGCTTAATATGAAACAACAAAGAAGCTTGAATTCATAGCAACTTATGACTTTGGAATTGAGTATATGGCAGGAAAGGGAATAAGGTTGTTGTTGCACTTAAAAAAACATCAAAATGTAGTAACGGCAATCTTAGCAAAATGGGTTGATTTAAAGGTGTTGGCTTCTTAGGGAGTATATATAAGATCATGGCAAGTTCTAGTCAATGTACTGCGATGTTCTCTTATTTGGAATTTCGACCAATATTGATCGAAGAAATTGCAACAAAGCAAAAATATGACCCATTACTATTCGAGTGGATAAAAGGGACCGAAACTGGGTACAAATACTGATGATTTGAAAGACTTTAGTTTGACCAAAGAGGATGGTTGAGAAAGAAGGGATTGTTATGTATTCCAAATGTAGCCAATCTAAGAAATCAAGTTCTTAGAAAATGTCATAGAACGAAATTCACCATTGATCATGGAGGAAAAGAATTATACTATGACATAAAGAGTAGTTTATTTTAGGAATGAATAAAGAGAGATGTAGACTTATAGGTTAAGCAATGACTAAATTGCCAAACTAAATTGCCAATAAGTTAAATTGAACACAAAAGATAAGCGGTTTACTTCAACCATTAGATGTACCATTATGGAAATGAGATTTTATATCGATGGATTTCATGGGTAAATTTCAAGGTCGAATAGGGGAATTGAAAGTATATGGGTTGTAGCTAACAGGCTAAACAAAAGTGCATATTTTATCTCTATTAAGTCCACAATATGGTCACCAATTTTGGCTAAACTACTTATGGATGAACTATATGGAATGTAAATAATTGATATTCTTTGTTTACTAGTAAATTTTAAAGGAGATTACAAGATGTATTAAGTACCAAGTTGAAAATGAAAATTGCTTATAATTTGCAGACTCATGGATAGATGGAAAAGGTTAATAAAGTGCTTGAAAATATTCTAAGAGTATTTGTACTAGACTTTGAAGTGTCATGAAACAACCATTTTCATTTAATCGAATTCTTCTATAATAATAGTTATCAGACTATTTAAGGGTGACACCTCTTAAGGCTTTGTATGGCAGGTCTTGTAATCAATAGCATGTTGGTTGAAGATAGGGGATAGACTAATATTTGATCAGGATTTAGTAAAAGATGCAGTTGAAAATATTTCACTAACCAAAGAAAGGATGAAAGAAGCTTAGACAAGCCAAAAAAAATTATACTAATCAATGGCATAAGGATTTGAAGTTTTCAGTTGAAGACTATGCCATTGTGAAAGTATCAACTACAAAGGGTGTTATATGATTCGAAAAATCATGGAAGTTGACACCTAGATATTTTTGACCATTTCATATAATATAGGGGATCGAGAAACTCATATAACATATCAAGTTACTGAATACTTTAGTAGGAATCCACAGTGTGTTTCACATTTCTCATTTAAGAAAGCGTGTGCATAATCTCAAAACTATTACATATGAAGATTTAGTAGTGGAAGTTGATATAACCATTATAATTTGACCAGTTCATATCATGGATTGAGATACTAAAGAACTTATAAGTAATACATTCAAGCTAGTGAAAGTCTAGTTGAGCGACGACGAAAGGTATTGAACTTGAGAGTCTAAGGATAGGATTAGAGAGGCTTATCCTAATTCTGATTACATCTATGATTTTATAGACTTTGACTAGTAGTTATGCTAGTAATGTTTGATTATGTGTTTAGGATTATGTCACGTGTATATTAGGGTTGTTGTATTTGTTTGTACCTTAGCTGAATTTCTGGGATGAAATTCATATAAGGAGTAGAGCTTGTAATATTCCTATTCTTAATACACATTATTATTCTAAAGTTAACTTATTAATAATTAAAAAATAATAATGTGGGAAAATAGAATAAACATGGGAAAGTGCCAAATAATCAATATTAAAAATTTTCTTAATGAAAATGTAGTAATGATATTTTAATGAAGGAAGAATAAAGTATTGATTAATTAGAGTAGGGTCAGGAAAGCGGAAAGCCTTTGGCCCAACCCACTCAAAAGTCCCCAAGCCACTACCCCACTATTTATGTTTTATTCATATTTTATTACCTAAAGAAAAAAGAAAACTTTCCTTATTATTTCTTAAATTAAGAAGGATCTAAAAGCTTAAAAAAGAAAGCCTAGGGCATATTCTCTCTATATTTAGACTAATAAGGTAAATAATATTACTATCTCCATTTTATGCTTTCATTTTCCATTGTAGCTCCAATAGCTGGCTATCGTATCCACACAATAGCATGTCCATGATAGCATGTAAATGCATTGCTATAATAGCTTGCTATCATGTAAACACGGTAACATGCCAAGCAACAGTTTGATAGTTGTTGTTATAAGGATACGATATTTTTTATATTTATGATAACATGCATTGATTACTAAAATTGGTAGACACAATGGAATGTGTGATGGTTGTTGACCTAGTAGTTACATTTCCATTTAAATAATAGGAGTTAACACAGTAGCAATATTCCATTCAAACGATAGCTAAATTCCCATATATTCAATAGTGATGTTATCTAGCCTTTTAGCCTGGCTATATTCGAACTGACTAGACAAGTTAGACTCGACTGTCATTAGGATCGACAAGTCAAATTAACAATAAACGAAGCCCAGAGATCAGGCATAGATGATAATATGAAGCAGTGGCAAAGCGACAGCAAAAGATAGACTCAATAGAACGATAAAAATATGAAAATATACCATTACTGAAAATGGATCGGGTATGATCCATATTCACCAATTATGGATCGTACCGTATCGATATTACAGTTCAACTCAGGGGAAAACAATCAATATCTCAAAATCTACAAGTTGAATACATATAAAACTTTGGGAACATCAGTATATTAAAGAGTGAGCCTACCATATCGATTGCATGCAAAAAGGAACTCACAAAACGATCGGTGCCGATCGTTATTACAAAAGATGTGGGACCCACGATTGATACTGTGACTTCATCTAGATCTAGAGACTCTGTTGCCAAAATTTCAAGAAGATATTTCGCTGTCTTCTCCTATAAATACAAACTTGATTTTTCACTTTTGGGATCTTAACGTTGCTATTTCCTTGATATTCCATTGTAATTACAGATCATACCCAATCCATCCCTTTATACTAAGCAATTCAAGTGATTAATAAAGTTATTTATCCAAAGTGGATGTAGGCTTTCAACGCCAAACCACTATAAATCGTTGTGTTCATGTTATCGCTTATTTTTTGTTATTTGATTGCTTGTTTCTGATGTTTTCATTGGATATTGTTCATTTATTTCTCTATAAAATCTCTATTGTGTGTTTGTGCCAATTTTTGGTGCAAACATTTTAGTGCTTTCACCGAGAAAACAATTTTTTAGCTCGACTGGATCTCACCATCTACTTGTGGATTCCCGTATTCACGAGATAGATCCAGCTTTCTACCTACAAGCTTCCGTTTCAACTCAGATTTGAAGAAGAAATCTATAAGGAAAACTATTAACAATGGTTAGGAACACCGGATCTACTTCTGAAAATGTAGAAGGGAATGAGAGCGCCAACATCTAGTAAGGAGGCCAGAGCAATCTACTAGTAGACATTAATGCTAACCATCTAGTTGATGTCATGAATCCGGCTAATTCTACCACACGAGCTGATTTCCAAAATCTGAAGAGAGAGCTCATGGATAGCCCCCGACAGTTGAACCAGTAGATTCAAGCCAATATTGATCTAATGAATCAACTCAGGGATCAACAACGTGGGAAAACTAGTAGGGAGCCAACTCCCTATTCTACATCGGAGAGATCAACTTCATCAAATGGCCATCACAGGCGCAGACATCATAGAACTGACGGATATCATGAAGAAGCATTAGGACATCATCACACAACTAATCCTAGGCTGCCAAGATTGATCGGACCCGACCCATCTGTAAGGATCGAGGCTGATCCCTCCTCCAGGGGAGGAGCGTTATCGTTTTCTAATGGAACTTAAACTAGAGCCGCTGCGATTGATCTAGATGTTGGAGTTCAAATTAATCTAGATCAATTACTTCTCCGGAATAATGGGGATGTGAACGCAGACCAAGAGGATGTTGAGCCAAGAAGGCGTGGAATGGCCCGTAGATATCGACTGGACCATTAATGTGAGGTGGAGCATGACTACCGCTTGGCTCTAACTATCCAAATGTCAGACTTGATGGCTATGATCGAGCAGATGGTAAGGGAAAGCCAAGGCTTGGCCAATGATGATTGGGGGATCTCAAGAAGCCATACCCCGTTCACATACAATATCTTACATGCGAAATATCTAAGGTGATTTAGCATGTTGTCGATGCCTGCCTACGAGGGGAAACTAACATGCTTTTTTCTCTCAAGGAAGTAGACAAGCCATTAATAGATCCCAGGCAACACAACATGAGATATGAATGGCTGATGGACTCCGCGCGAGCGGATGATGCCACAGAATGCAGATGTTTTTCCATAACTCTTTCTGGCATAGCAACAAAGTCGTTCATGAGATTTCCTCCAAGGTCAATCTCTAGATTTGATGATTTAGCAACGAAGTTTGTGAAACAGTTCCGTATGCATGCAACTCGCCCTGAAGATGTAATGTCTCTATCAAGCATGATCTAGGCTTCGAGAGAATTGCTGAAGGAATATTTGGAAAGATTTCATACAGCTGTTACAGAAGTCGGTAATCCGAATGACCATTCAATATTGATGGCGGTAATAAAAGGGATTGGTTTAGAATCTAACTTTGACGATTGGTTAGCTGGCAAACCACCCACGACATTGAATCGTTTCTATGCAAAAGCAGCTCAGTATTTGAGGAAAGAGGAAGCTAGATGCTCTAGGAAAGAAGAATATTGTGGGACAAAGTGGAGAGGGAGTGTAGAGTAACACTGCAGTGAAACAATCCATGGATTGTTCTAGAAAAGTTCATGTAATTGTCCAAAATAAACCGATTCAGCAAAAGAAAGGCGATGATAGGAACCATGAACAAAAGAGGGATTTTGGAAGAGGAAAGTCAAGGATTCCAATGTATGATACCTACACAGCACTGAATACGTCTCTAGAGAATGTCCACTTTTATACATGCAATACCATGTAGTATAGGAAGCCATCTTCGAAAGAATCGACAAAGAAACAAAGCAGACTGGAAAATATTGCCGGTTCCATGAGTGCTATGGTCAAAACACGAATGAATGTAGATGTCTTTAGAATGTTATCAAGAAACTGATTCGGGAAGAAAACTACAGCAGTTTGTTAAAGCCCTATAGGATGGCGGGTAGGGGACATTCAACCCCAACTGAGGATAAGCGCAGCACAGGGCCGAGGAGCCTACAAGGACCGGTGGAGAATTAGTTATCAATAAAATAGTCGGAGGACCACATCCGGCTGATAAGAGTTGGAATGAGATGGAGTGCTATGCTAGTGCAATCAAGCATATGAATTTTGAGTGTTGTTCAAATATAGAAGATAGGGCTCCGGCCAAATAGTAGTGTACAATGGCCGACGATATAGTCTTCAGAAACAGAGATGTAGATAAAGTGGAGGCACCGATCATCGACCCAATAGCCATTTCGGCCATGATCAGCCTTACCTTAGTGAGGAAGATCTTGATTGACTGTGGTAGTTCTGTGAATATTATTTTCAACGGTCTTACGATCAAATGAGGATGGAAGCCGAGGACTTAAAACCTCTAAAGCCCGCATCCATAGCTTTATCAGTTATGTTGAATTACCCATGGAGTTGGAAGAAGGTGACCGCACAAGAGTGCGGATGTTGCCATTTGTTGTGCTGGATGTGGACTCTTCATATAATGTTTTTCTTGGTAGACCAGTCCTTGCTGAATTTTGAGCAGCCATTGCTCTTTAGTGTCTTATCCTAAAATTCCCAAATGACAATGGTATGGGAGTTGTGTATGGAGATCAGGCGACTAGACATGCCTGCTATGTGGCTGAGTTGAGGGACGCTTAACGGAAGGAGAAAAGTAAGGGTGTAGGAGATTCTCTCAGCATCCAAGCCACAGAAGATTGACAACCAACACCTGGGCCTTGGCTAGGCACCACGGTTGGTTCTATAAAGACATAGATCCGAGGGATGATGAGGAGGAGCCCAAAGAAACCAAGGCTGCATCGGCTGAGCTAACGATTAACATCACAGTCAGCCATGATGACTCGTCGTTGGTCCAAAAGATCGGATCATAGCTCAGCCCTCTGGTGATGAATGAACTTGCTGGTTTTCCAAGCAAATCTCGATGTATTCGCTTGGACCCACCCTGACATGTGTGGGATCTCGCCTGCCATTGCAAGCCACGCATTAAATATCGACCCAAGGCATGTTCCGATGAAACAGAAAGGCGCATCATGGATCCAGAGAGATCTGCCGCCCTTAAAGAGAAGGTGGATAGACTCAAAAGCAACGGCTTTATCTACGACGCCCTCTACCCTAAATGGGTATCCAATCCTGTACTTGTGAGAAAGGCAAATGGAAAGTGGCGAATGTGCATTGACTATTCGAACTTAAACAAGGCTTGACCAAAATATAGTTTTCCCCTTCCAAGAATCGACCAGCTGGTGGACTCAACCGTAGGACATGATTTGCTACATTTCATAGATGTGTACTACAGATATAATCAAATCCCGATGCACATGCCTGACCAGGAGCACACCAGCTTTATTACCGACGTGGGATTGTATTGCTATGTGGTATTGCCATTTGGATTGAAGAATGTTGGAGAAACTTATCAGCGCCTGGTCAACCGAATTTTTAAAGATCAAATTGGAAAGACAATGGAGGTATATGTGGATGATATGCTCGTGAATTGACAATGATCAAGCGACCACATTAGAGACTTACAGAGATGTTTGATGTCCTTCGATATTACAAAATGATGATCAATCCTCTAATATGTTCCTTTGGCATCGCATCAGGAAAATTCTTAGGTTTCATTGTACATGCTCGTGGAATCGAAGCTAATCCCAAGAAGATACAAGAAATTCGCAACATCTATCAAAGACTATCAAACAAGTACAAAGCCTAAATGGGAAGGTTTCCACCCTAAGCCGGTTTATTTCTAGAGCCACTTATAAATGTATTCCTTTTTTCGACCTGATAAGAAGATGGAAGAGGAACTTTGCATGGACATAGGAGTTTAATGATGCATTCCAAGCTTTGGTGAACCACTTGGAGAGACCTCCTATCTTGTTAAGCTGGTGGATCACGAAGATTTGTATATCTACTTGGCCGTGTCGGTACTCGCTATAAGTGTCGCACTACTTCGTGAGGAGAATAGAATCCAGAGATCGGTCTATTATGTTAGCAAGAAATTGATAGGAGCTGAAAGGAACTATTCGAAGATGGAGAAATGGGCATACTACTTATTGATTGTTCACGAAAGCTCCGTTCCTAATTTCAAGCTCATCCCATCAATGTTTACACCGATCAGCCGTTACGATAGGTCTTACAGCGACTTGAGACATCTGGAAGGTTCCTGAAGTGGAACATTAAACTGAACCATTTTGACATCACTTATCTCCCTTAGAGAGCCATTTAGGGATAGGCACTGGCGGACTTTATAGCCGAATTCACTACACAGGATGATCTTCGAGAGAGCGGTGGAGCCCCTACCATTCAGTGGAAAATGTATACGGATAGAGCATCAATGATCGTTGTTCTGGAGTCGGAGTGTGCTAGCAAATCCATAGGATCGATCAATTTGCTACGCTTTAAAGCTTGACTTTCCTGCAATGAATAACAAAGCTGAGTATGAAGCTCTGATTGCTGGACTCAAACTTGCTAGAGAAATGGTAATAAAATCTCTTGAAATATTTTGCAATTCCCAATTGGTGGTTTACCAGGTCAGGGGAGATTACCAGGCTAAAGGAAAATGACTCGCTCCATACCTTACCCAAATCCAAAGGCTATTGACTGACTTCGAGTATTATGACATCACACACATTCCTCGAGATCAAAACAAAGAGGCCGAATCATTGGCAAAGTTTGCTAGTGTCGAGGATGCACAACAAATGGGCTTGGTTCCAATCAAAGTACTAGACGCTCTGAGCTTAAACCAGATGGAAATCGACTGGGTAATAGAGACGGAGCCTGAGAAAGAGTCATGGATGACTCCGATAAAAGATTATTTTCTACAAGGAGTCCTTCCCAAACGGAGGAATGAGAGACGATAAATCCTCCGTAAAGCTCTATGATATATCATTTGAAAGGAGTCATGTATCTAAAGGGTTTTTCCGTTCCCCTGCTCCGGTGTATTGTTCCTGATGAAATAAAATGAGTCCTAAGGGAAGTTCATGAAGGGGAATGTGGCAATCACACCAGGGGACAAACCCTAGCAAAGAAAATACTCCGTTATGGGTATTACTGGCCAACTGTCAACCGAGATGCCACTAATTATGCTAAGCGATGCGACAAATGCAAGATGTATGTAAAAGTTCCGAGAGCTCTGCCAACAGAAATTACACAAATGGCCAGTCCATGGCTATTTTCCACATATAGCATAGATATTATCGATTCCTTACCGATCTCTTAAGGTGGTGCAAAGTACGCCATTGTAGTAGTTGATTACTTCACTAAATGGGCTGAAGCCGAACCTTTTACCACAATCACGATGAAGAAAGTAATCAACTTCATTGTCCGAAATATTATCTGTTGTTTTGGCCTTCAACGAACCATTGGAACTGATAATGGCACCCAATTTGACAACACTGAATCCAAAGACTTCTCCCACTGGCATCCTATTGAAAAGATATTTACAGCAGTTGCTCACCCTTAAGCAAATAGACAACTTGAAGCTGTGAAAAAAATCATAAATTCCATTCTGAAGAAGCATTTGGAAAATGCTAGAGACAAGTGGGTGGATGAACTCCCAATAGCATTATGGGCTTACAGAACCACCCACAAGTCTGCGACTGGCCATACCCTATTAACCTTGCTTACTGCTTTAAAGCTGTCATTCCTATTGAACTCGAAGTCCCTTCTCATCGAGTGACCAACTACGATCCCAAAATGAATAAAGATCTCCTCTTAGAATCTTTAGACCTAGTAGATGAGAAGCGTTAAGAAGCTAATTTGAGGGAAGGTGCATATCGATATTGAGTCGCCCGATACTACAAGTCTACAATACTAAAGTCTGACCTACGACCTTTGAAATCAGCAATCTCATCTTGAAACGGGTTTTTCCTGTCTCATCACACATGAATCCTACTTGGGAGAGACCGTACGTCATTGAACAGAGGCTTAGAGAAGGAACTTTCA
Source organism: Allium fistulosum (assembly GCA_030737815.1). Lineage (NCBI taxonomy): Eukaryota > Viridiplantae > Streptophyta > Magnoliopsida > Asparagales > Amaryllidaceae > Allium > Allium fistulosum. The sequence continues at coordinate 356,703,796 of CM060903.1, read as the reverse complement.
AGTTAGCAACTATTGATGGCATCACACTCCCATGGGTGTGGAAGAGTGAGCATTTATGAAATGTTATTTCACTTTGTTTATTCTTTTTCATTCAGTTGTATTTAATTTTCTAATTTGCTTTAGCATTTGATTTTCCAAATATGTAATATGGAAAATTATGTCATTTCTTTCCATTTGGCAAATAAAATTTGAAAATTCCTTCATATCTGTGATTGCTGTAGCATTACATGTTAGTTATAATACCCAACTAACTAATACAGGAATGTCCGAGCAGGTTCCCGGAGTTTGAAGTCAACAAATTAAGCAAGTTCACAATTGGACTAAATAAAATGAACGTGATCTAAACGTTCATTCAATGGTTCTCGCTTACAATTCGATGGGCGAAGTACCTAATGAGAAATGGATGTGACTTGACCATCCGATAATCAAATTAACCCGACCAAGTAATAGGACAAACATGAATAAAAAAAGCGATCGTAATATGACCGATCGCTCACCAAGTTAAACCCCGATCTTTGGGGCAAGTCAACTAATCAAGGAAAATACGATTTGACTATTTTTTGAAATAACTCTAAGTCTCCAGAGAGTGGACCGGAGTATAAAGACAAATTGGGTGCAATCTGACCATCTGCCAATAAACCCTTATCATATAGTGTGGATATGAGTATAAAGAAATATATGAGTGTGATTCAACCACTCACTTTTCCATTAACTCCGATCTGAAATCGATAGGAGGAGTATAAATTCGCTAAGAATGGAATTCGACAATCCACTATCTAACTAATTCAACCCGAGAACTGGAGGCAGGAGCATAATCACTTAAACCGTCGAATCTGATAGTGTAACACTAGGTTTTGTGCCCATTATCTGGTATGAATTGAGGCTAAGACCGTATGAAAGCCTTGGGATAAAATTAATGGATTATCATCTAAATCAATGAGTGATGAATTACAAGTACATTGAATGGAAAATGTAATAGCTCAACTACATAAGAAAATTCATAGAAAAGTTCAACAAAAGTAAAAGAACTTTATTTACATAAGCTTGGAAAGTCAAGTGCAAGTATTCACAGCAAAATAATCAAAAAAAGGGGGTCGATCCTGTATAAATTCGACCAACAAAACCTAAAAGACTTGGGATCATGAGTGCATGTAAAGAATCACTTCCTCATTGGCTTCCTCTTCTTCTTCTTGGAATCGAGAGAGATTGCACTCGAACTTTCCCCACTCCTATTATATCCTCTCCTTTTGCTTCCTTGGCCTTTCACTGGAGTAGTCTGGGTTGACCCAGTAGGTGCATCTTGAGCAGGTTCTGGTTGAGAAGTAGAAGCATCCACAGTTTCTCTAGGAAAAACGAGGGAGGTGGGAGGGGGAACGAGCTCCATTTTCTCCTGCTTGACTTTCGTCTCAAGGGAAATATCTGCTCGAGTTTCTATCCATTTATTGCATAAAGGGGCTTGCAAGGATTGGGAAGCTCCAATGATCAAAATGTCGTCATCAACGGGAATCTCTTAATGCTGATCGCTTTCTTCCCACAACAAAGCGTCCACCAAGTGCTCGTCGATCATAAAAGCCTCCTCTTTCGAGACATCTTGGGTTGTTGCTGAAACTGTGACAGTAACGTAAGCCATTGCAGGCACTTTAGGTCCTGGTTGAGATTCTTGAGGAAGAGGTGGAACTGCAGCCAGCAAATCTAAAGCTGAGGAAACATAACTAAAGAGATTAGATATAACAACCAGGGACACTCCAATTTTCTGAAGGACGGGTGAGTTTAATGAAATCCCTTCTCTAGATTAGTCCCTCATGTGAGCCGAAGTGCCACCGGAACCTCCTTCTATAATCGAGGAGAGCCCACTAGATGTAGCAATATGCAGCTTCTTTAGATTGTAACCAGGCTCGATAGAAGAATCCACAGTGGTGCTAGGAATAGCTTGGGTCGCCAGGTTCTGGTCATCTAGGACATTGTGTGACATGGATCCGAAACTTTCACCAGCTTCATGTTAAGAGGTTGCGGCATGCTCTTTTTGGAGTATAAACTGGGTTTCATGGAGAACCTTGGGTTTGTCACCTAATAGAATTTCGCCTTCTAGCCCCATCAGATCGATTTTTCGGTGCCGAGAGCCTTTTTCTCCTCCTAAACAAGATGCTCCCAAGCACGTACAAGATGGTAAGAATATTTACCTTAAAGCCCCTCCAAGTTTCTACGTTTCACGACGTTAGCGTTATAAAGAATAAGAAGTGGATCTAGTTCTTCCATAACCTCCTCCCTGGCCTTTTCTTTCACGGCCTCCACTTCCCATTTAATGAAGGCATCATTGTCTTTGGCATTTTCAACAACCACGACTCTATGAAGCCTAATGGTAATCAGTTCATCATAGGCATCCTGGTCGATTTTCAGCACTTCCTCTTTATCTTTGGATTCGTGCTCAAACTTAGTTTTGTACTCAACTGCGTTTCTTTGGGCCGCATCCCTTTTTAATACCAGTCTATGATTTTGATGATGAAGCGCTTCAACCTAAGCCAAGTTCCTGGCTTTCTCATCCTCGAGTGCCTTGATGGAAATTTCTGATTTTTTCTCATCTTCTGCTTGTAAGCTTATTGAAGATTCTAACTCATTGGTCAGAGTTTCGATGATCCGTCTATCCTGGGCCTCTTGGCATTTCAATTTCTCAATCTATGCCGCTCTCTCACAAGATACTTTAGAAATCCTCTCCACCGCTCTCATCCACTCATTATATTGCTTGTGATATCATTCACACAATCCATAGTCATTTGATGGACATTTTTTGGAACTTTATTAAAATTAGGTACAAAGAAAAATCAATCAAGATATACATTTGGAAAATTTGACTTAAGTTGGGCCATATGAGCGGCGGCATTGACTTGTTGAGCTTCAATGACAACTTGAGTGTCAGCGCTTTCTTTGCCTGGCCTTTGTTGGTGAGCATCATGCTCAATATGATGTCGATGATCATTGGGTCACTGAGGATGAGACGGAACAATGGACTATGAAGGAACTGAAGTGGGATTGGGACCATGAGAGGTGTTAATAGGAGGAATGTCATCAAGGCGATCTTGTTTCCTTTCAGAACTTTTAGGAGAAGGAGTTTTAGATTTGGATCGATTTTTTTCATGGGAAGAGCTGTCTCTGTCACCTCTATTCTGGTAGTGCCGATCCCGACTGGAGCAAAAGCTAAGGTCGTATTCACGACCACTACCTTGGCAGTATGGGCCTAAATAAGAACCAAAATTCCAGCATGATATTTCTTGTAGAGGCTGAAACATGTGCTTCTCCCTCACCATTGTTTTTGTAAAGAAAAACAAAAAATGAATCGGCTCTAAGTATTGAAGGACACAAGATAAGTGCATTGCAATGTTGTAAAGTGCGTGCGAATGTGCATGTCCTTGTATCCCCCCAACAGACCAGTTAATAAAGCTTTACTGGTAGGATTAACCTCTTCACTAGTGGTAGAAGGGATTCTAGCCCCAGCTCTAGAAGGAGATTCTGGTCCGTCGATGCTCATGTCAGTAAAATGAAAGGCATCAACGTCATCCGGCATCGGAAGATCAAATAATGCATCAAAAGTTTCATCTAAGTTCTCTAAAGGTTGAGAAGCGGACTGATCTGGAATAACCTTAGGTGTGATGGATAGCTTGGGCTATTTGAAGAGGCGGCTCTTACGGTACCTACAAACGAGTTTCATCCTCTTTCCTTTTTCAAGAGCGGGGGGGGCTATGAGGTTTGCGAGTATTTGACCGTAGCCTCGAAACTAGAACCAACGTCATTGCCATCGGGGTCGTCACCCACATCTCCTATTGCTTCTTTATTGGTAGCTTCATGAGCCCCATCAATTGAGGACACGACAGGATTAGCTTGATGGCCATCATCATCATCCACATCCTATTACTCAGTCACTGTAACTCTAGCAGTAATCGGTAGCCTTATACTATGATCCTCTTCCATCAAATAGTAGGTAATGAAGCGTTCATCGGTTAGGAGATTCCCAATGTCTCTATCGTCTGATGGAACCCTTTTGAGCGCCAAGACCACATCTGTGTATTTTTTTCCTTTGGGTCGTGGTTAAGAGCCTGCACAAACCATCAAAATTGCTTAGTTCGGTATATGACATGGATACAAGAACTTAAGAAATTAAGCAAGGAGTAATAATTACATCCTTCTAACCACCGTCTGGCAAAGCTGGGTATGTAGCAAATACAAAACAACTCACTTTTGAAAGCTCTCAACTTGTTTCAAGTACCAATCAGGATCTGGCACTTCTTGGCTGACTCGAAAAATATGAACGAAAGGCTTCCCTTTCATCGCTTGATGGTGAAAAGAAATCAAATGCCTTCAAGAGTTGGAGGATGAAATAAAAACTCCATGGATGCCATGTAGGTATAGTTAAGCATGGCATAGCCGTTTGGATGCAGTTGTGCCAGTGCTAACCTCATATGATATAGCATCTCTCGGATAAATGAATTGATGGGTGGGAATCATCCTACCCAACACATGAACTTGTTGCATGCAGCGAACCTCTCAGGGGGCATATAAGCTCTTTCATTCCGAGTCGAGACTCGCACGTCATCAAATGAGATCCCGTGTCTGGAATAAATTCTACAGAGAGAGGCTTTATTAATTTTCAAAGCCACGGAATCCTTCGGAACTTCCAAAAATATCGCGTCTTCTAGAGTGTCGGGAGCAAGGTCTATCACTTCTGTTGGAAGGACAGGAACGATATAGAAAAGGTCAAGTAATGGATAAGAACTTTCAGTTTCTCAGCTTGATGTCCATGAGAGAGTCTATCAGAAGCAGTTGCGAAGCTCGATTCGGCACTTGTATTGTTATGCTATGAAGACTGTCCGAAAGACATAGCAGCTGAATGCTTTGAGAGTCTGGAACACATAACTACTAAACACGGTAGATAACCATCATTAGAAAAAATAACATGTTCCCCCGTGCAAAGTGTATGCTAGTGCATAGTGGTACAGTATCGTGCAATGCAGTGAAAGATAGTTCAGAATTAAAGACTGTGACTATGATGAGACTCCAGGGTTCGATCGGAGTGACTGTCATTACTAACCATCTCAACTAATTCTCTACGTCACTGAATGAAGATTCAATCTAAGCATTTGGATCAGTTGTTAGCATGTTGAAGTTTGAATTGTGCGTTTAGAGGTGGATGAGCTTAAAAAATTTGTCCAAGGCATAGGCAACAAATATAAATATGTAGAAGATTAGTCAAGTTCATTCCACGGTTCGGTTGTCATATACGTCTGAATATGTAGTCCATTTCATATGCAAGTCATGTACAACCATTCAAGCATTTAAGGCTGAAGCTCATCACAAAGTTTTAATTAAGATTTGAGGATTTTAAAATGTTCATCGAAGTTAAACCAACAACTAATCCAACATGATATTATAGCCGATCTATCCCAATGCACATAACTGACCGTTTCTACATGATCATTTCACAACTGATCCTTCTAGCAATTCCAACCGATCGTTATCCATATTGATCACTTCGATCGATCCAACCTTCGGCTCTAGTTCCACACTTCACTTCAATTCAAGTCTCCAATCTCCAACCATCGGTCTAAAAAACAATCGGCCAAAACCCTACTAGAAAACGATTGGTCCAATTTCTCTTTATTTTTTCAAGTACTAATCCATCAACACGATCGGTAATAATCCATATTTTGGAATTCCAGGAACGATCAGATAGAATCAATCTTCCACTCTCAACCATTAAAGAAAATGATCATTACCACCACAATCGTTTTGATTGCTCCATCACTATCTCCAAAAACTTGGAATCGTCTTCCATTTCAAAACACAAATGCCGCCGCGACACCAAGACTCACTTTGACCAACTCAAGCCGACCACAAACGTCTCATCACAGATATCAAAATGTATGAAAAGAATTGAACCTACCTATGTATAGAAGTGGAAGAAGGAGGCAATGTGAAGCGTATCGGTGGATCTACGAATAAGATCTATAGGAGATGGTGGTGATGATGGTTGATGTAGCAAGGAGTCAGACCGACTTATGAAGATGGTTACGTGAAAAGTGTGTAGTTGGATCGAGGAGCTTGGTAGATCGATGACGAAAGAGAAGATGAAGATGAGTTTTTCTCTTTTGTTTTGGATGGCAGCGATGGAAAATAAATCGAAGAAATAAAAAATGATTAACTATTTCATATTTATACCTAAAAGTGGACTGAACCAACAAAGCCCACAATTCAATCAAATGGCCAAACCAAGGAACGATCAGATGTGATCGCTCTATGATGGATGTATACCCATCCTTCTCCTTAGATCACGATGCAATTGAATTTTCCAACATAAATATGGATTATGTACGATCCATGTCCAAAGGATTTGGACAAATCCATTATTTTCTAAAAAAGAAAAAAAAGAGAGGGGAGAACGATCAGACATGATTCAATCTCAAACAAATTTGACCCAATCCATATTAAAAATGGATCAAGTACGATCTATTTACTTGATGAATTCCTGGCGATCCATCTAAAAAAAGAAAAAAAGAAGTGAAACATTTGCGAAAATTTGACAATGACACATGAACATGTAATTGTGATCGGGAGTCAGGGATGAATACGTATACGTGGTAGCGTCCCAAAAATTTTGATTTCTTGAAATCGACAGAAATTGAATTCTCACCTATATTAATCGAAGGAAAATTTGAACCAGACAACCAAGGCCTACCGACTCACTAAAACGAAGACTCAAATTATCACCACCAAGACGTGACCCAGAATTTATACTATTGGAAATCAATCAATCGTCGTGTAAAATAAAAAGAGATGCGACTCTTCAAGGAAAGCAATTCATCGAAGGGATGGCAACTGTTTAGAAAATTAGATGGATTCCTTTCTGACGACTCTAACTTGCATCGACTCAAAGCATGTCATGTTGAAACAAGATGTACTTTAGGAGGCAAGTGTTATCCAACCTTATGGCCCGGCTATATTCAAACTGACCAGATAATTTAGACTCGACTGTCATTGGGACCGACAAGCCAGATTAACAATCACGAAGCCCAACGATCAGGCATAGATGATAATATGAAGCAGTAGAAAAGTTAAAGCAGAAGATAGACTTAATTGAACGATAAAAATAGGAAAATAGACCATTTATTGAAAATGGATTGGGTACGGTCCATATTCACCAATTATGGATCGTACCGTATCAACATTATAGTTCAACTCAGAGAAAAACAATCGATATCTCAAAATCTATAAGGTTAATACATATGAAACTTTGGGAACATCAATATATTAAAGAGTGGAGCCCAGCATATCGATCGCATGCCAAAAAGAGCTCATAAAATGATCAACGTCGATCGTTATTACAAATGATGTAGGACCCACGATCAATACCTTCTTATGGATCTGGAGACTCCATTGCCGAAATTTCCAAAAGATATTTCGCTGTCTTCCCCTATAAATACAGACTTTATTATTCACTTTTGGGATCTTTACGCTGCTATTTCCTTGGTACTTCATTATAACTATGGATCATACCCGATCCACCCCTCTGTACTCAGCAATTCAAGTGATTAATAAAGTTATTTCTCCAAAGTGGACGTAGGCTTTCAATGCCGAACCACTATAAATCATTATGTTCTTGTTATCGCTTATTTTTTGTTATCTGATTGCTTGTTTCCCCTGTTTTCATTGGATTTTCTTCATTTATTTCTCTACAAAATCTCTATTGGGTGTTTGTGCCAATTTTTGGTGCATATAAGTAATAACAATATTAGTTATACACCCAATAGCCTATATATTTAATGGTTATTGTAACACCCTAGATTTTTATAAATAAGTAAATAATTGATTAAAAGAGGCGTTTTTGTAATTTTACATGAAGTTGAAAAACTGAATTTTTAAAAATGAAGGAATTGGGTAAATCCGACTTTTCCATTGCATCAAGTAGATTTTTCTAGAGCAAATTCATATATAAAATGCCAGAAACAGATAAAGGATGAAGAAGGTATGGATTGTTTATTATAGCATGGATTACGGAGCAAAACGGGTCAAGGCCCAATTGGGGTGGGGTGGAATTTCTAGTTTTTGGCTATATAAAAGGAAAGGATATGTAACACTAGTTCATTCTATTTATTCCTCTGCATTCGAAAGCCGCCGCAAAAACTAGCTTCAAACTCTATTCTTTTTCTCGTTCTTCCACATTTTTAAATCAAAATTCTTTAAATAAATTTAAATTCAAACAAAATTAGAGAATCAAGCTGAAGAGAAGAGAGAAACAAAATCAAAATGTTCACAAGCTAAATAAAGGAGAAGAAAGCCAATCAAATCGAAGTAGAGAAGGAGATTTCTTTAAAATAGTGTATAAGGTGAATGAGTCTACCTATGATATGAGTATGATGTAGATAACTATTTAAATTTCCTTTATAAATCTACTTAAAATTAAAAATACGATTTTCAATCCGAATTCATAATTTTAATTGAAGGTCTATATAAATTGAGCTAATTGAAAACCTTTTGCAGTGATTCGATAATATAATTGTTGAAACTTAGGGAGAGGGTAAATTAGGTAGAATTCACCTCTAAACCTTTGTAGGTCTGATTTTTATGTGGTAGTTTCAAACTGATTTAGGTAGATAAAAAGTGAATCTATGGATATATTATTTAGAAATCATCTTGAACTAATTCTATCAACTTTAAATTAAATTGAATATACGTGGATAAATTGTGGAATAGTTGTATAAAATTAATGGAATAAACCACGTAAAAAGTTTGGAAATGAATAACGTTGAAATTGTATACATACACATGCTTGTTTAAAAGAAGAATTATGTGAATTTAAAACTTGTACTTGAATCTGGAAATAAGAAATAAAATAGAATGAAACACAAGGCAGAATACAATGGTTCAAGCATCTAAAAACATAGTCTAGACATTTGAATTTTTTTCTCAAGCTTCTAAAATAAGGAGCCAACCGTCTGCGTTTAAATAAAATAATCCAAAAGAAAATTGTTAAATTTCGACTAGGTTGAGACATATGAAATTTACATTCAAACTTCTAAAATCGAAAGTCATACGTATGGAAGTAAATTCAGACATCTAATTGCCTTTAGATGTTTGGGTACATGAACTTAAACGTCGAAGTCAAAAGTTCAGATGTCTAAACCATAGGTCTAAAAAGAGGTTAGAGGTCTGAATACTGAATTTAGACATTTGAATTTCTATAGAAAGCCCAGGTTGAACCTAGACCTGGTGCAAGCCAAGTAGGATAGTTCGGGGAAATTTCTTCCAATTCATTGACTTTTGGAGTACTTGTAATTGCATGGAGCTATGCAACATGCTGGACTTGTTACTCGCTCTATGACATAATAGGTTCACACTTCATGATGTTGTATAACGTGACACTCAATGGGGCATGCGATTATATCGTAATTGGATGCTTTAATTATACTATAGCCGACTTCGGTCATATGTTTGCTGAATATGAAGGAGAGGAAATAGAGATGTCCACAATAGTAGGATAAGCACGCAATTAAGTTGTTGTGTCTATGGGGGAGTTAAATTTTTTACCGACCCTTTTGCTGCAGGTTGAATGATATAGAGCATAGGATATAGGCACTATACTCAATGCTTCTATGGCATGTTTTCAATCCAAGGTTGTGTTCTTGATATGTGTACTCAAGCATTGTGATGTATACTCTGTGCATTGCAACTTAAGACATGTATTATTGAGAATATTTGCTTAATGTACGGTTAGGCATGTTAAGGGTCGTTACCCTTTAATGTGTAAATTGATTAACCCTTCATATATAGTACATGCACACAAATGAACATCCTTTGGCTGTGTAGATTATATGTGATAATTTAATTACTTGCTCGCATCATACCACTAGTAATATAACTCATTCATTAGACCTTGTCTGATCTCTTTTATTTTTCCCTCTTTATATCTATTACAAGAGGACATGGTATTAGATGAGATGACAAGAATAAGGTGCATGGAGGAGGTGATAGTGCACTTTGGAGATATAGTTATTGATAGTCATTTTACCATGTATCTTATTGTATTATCAATTAGACTTATGTTGTATTTCTATTTAGGGACTATATTTAGACACTTCTTTTATGGACCATGGCTATTTTGATATAGTGTTGGTTTAGGTCATTTTCAGTATATATATTTTATTCTTTCCATTGTGAGACCTAAAAGTGTAGAATGTTTTAAAGTTATTTTTTTCTCTATACTTTATAAACCAACAAAAAACTAACGATTCATGCTTTTTGGTATAACCCAAGTTAAAAATCCACTTTTAGGCTTTGAATTGGTGTGTTTGGATGTGTGGATTGTTACTGCTAGTATCAAAGCCTAGGTTTATGATTCCTTAGGGATTAGGCGCATATTGAGGGAGTGTACTTGTATATTTCAAAAATTTATTTTGAATATATATAAATACAACACAAAACACCCATAAAATTCCGGCAACGTTTGCAACTATTTGAGGAAAATTGTTATAATTCATGCTTACAGATAAGTGGAAAACAATCAAACTAGAAGTGGATCTGGTGAGGCAGCCGAGGGTCTAGGCATGAATGTTCCGGTATAGTTTTGTTGGTATCTTCAAGCAAGAGGCCGGACTGAACTTAACCCCAATCAAGAACCTACAACGTATGCATAATGTGTAGTCCCAGCTCCACCAACTACTTTTGACTTTCACAAATTATGTTGGGATTTTCGATGTCTGGGAGGAAAGAATTATTTTAGGACTGAATTATTTGTTGAGACGCGGGCATCGTTTAGCAATAGTGATTGGATATTTGCTATGATAGGTGTAGATGATGCGATAAAGAGACAACTGGCTTCATGGCACTTGTAATCGGAGGTTTTGAACTAGTGGGATATTGTTATTGCTGAGACAGAAGAGACTGAGATTACTTGTATTGATTTTGAAAATGCTTTGATGTTTAGTTTATATCGGAGGCCGAATGAGGAGTGAAGCTAAAGAAGTTCATTCATTTGGAGTAGTGATACCATAGTGCCATGGAGTACGTCAATGAGTTCAATTAATTAGCAAAATATGTCCCAGACCTTATCAATACACCAAGGGGCGGAGGAAGGAGTGGCGAAGGCGGTTGCTGATACTTGGGTGCGAGTCGTGGCAGCTCGCGGTGTCTTGGTGGGAAGGAGGCTCGGTTCGGGTGGTCAGGTGGAGCAAGGGGCGGAGGAATTTGCCAAGGCGGACCCAAGATAGAGTGGAGAGGCCGGTGACTGCCACGTGCGGCATGAGGAAGGGGCGGTTGCAGGCAACAGAAGTGGGGATGGTGAGGCCATGGTGGAGGTGAAGGACGGTTGAAGAAAATAGGCTGATAATTTTTGCGTGAAAATATGGTGAAGAACAGATGGGAGAAAGAAGGTTGGAAGTTGGACTAGCTTGTTCAAAATAAATTTTAAAATAAATTCTCAAAGTAACAGTTACCGAGATATTGAAAAGTTGGAAGCCAGCAAAAAAAATGCAAATGACTTTTGCTTCACGTGAACAAATGAAGAGACAGGAAGTCAAAAGACTCAAAATGGATACCGCTACGGTTAACTATTACGCGGTTTCCGCAACGCATCAGTCACCGAAACACAGAAGTGAATATGCCGCATAGATCAGCACAACATAACGACCAAAACTGTATACAGATGCCAGTGGTAGGATCAAATTATAAAAAAGGGTTGAATCCATCATTGAGGGATACTACTTTAAGCTATGTACCCACTTGAGTTACTTTTGAGAGATTGGTTGAGATGGCACTACTAAATTCAATTACTAAGGAAGGGCCTAATAAGTAGAAAGGAAGCTAGTTTGGTAGAATTAATGAAAGGTTGCAATAGGTACTTAGGGTAGGATAAAGAAGCAAGGATTCTAGTGTAGGATGCACAATAACAACGGGCATAGGGGAAAATTTTGCAAAGTGAATTTTTCGAAGGTCAAATGTTACTACAACCAGTTCAGACATATGAAGAGTTAGTGTTCGACCTTGCCTAAGGCTTCTACTTAGGTGGTTCCAACTTATGTGCTTAATGTTATTCCTAGCTTAAGCACAGCTCTAGCTGTGTAAAAAGGGAAGAAAGTTGTTGTAGATGCTGTGCTAACTATTTCTAATTTATCTATTCGCAATTTATTTGACATCAGAACATCTCATATATTTAATTTTGAGTAAGCTAGTAGATGAATTGCACATAGCGCCTAGTATAGTTATAGACCTTATTTTAGTATCAAATCATGTTAGGGGATCAATTCATTTAATAGATTTGTATGGGTTTAAAGTTATATATTTTGTGTGTCGAATTTGATTGCTATGCTTTTGTACTAGGATTTCTGGGTTTAGTTTAATTCTAGGAATGGACTGGATAACTATACATGGGGTGGAATTAGATTGTGATAGAAAGGTGGTTTGTATGGGTACTTATATTGGGTGCAACTTGGAGGTTTACTACGATCCCAAAAGTTATATTACGTTGAGTTACCTGTATTCTCTAGGCCTATTACATGGTGAGTTAATTTCTATACCGATAGTTCATGAATTCACAGTTGCCTTTATCGAATTTTTCGGTCTTCCTCCTTATAGGGAGATCAAATTTTGAATCTGTTTATAAAAGGATGCCAAACCTGTTGCCTTATCCCTTAGGTATATGGATTCTAGAGATAGATAAGTGCTTAGTAAATAGGTGAATGAGTTGTTGGAGAAGGGCTTTATTTAGGGCGGTATCAAACTAGGGAGCACCTATTGTCTTTATCACTAAAGCAGATGGCTCTTTAAGGCTCTACAATGATTATCGTGAATAGAATAAGCCAAAAACGAATTATCATTATCGATTTCCATGAATTGATGACCTATTTAACCAGTTAGTTAGAGCACGAATGTAATATCCCCTACTTGGAGGCCCAAAACTAACAATTACGGATGCTGCAGTCATCCATAGTTATTGATCCTCGGCGACCAAATGTGGCGACATTAGATACATTGATGCATAGAAACATAAGAACATGGAAAAAAATTAAACAACAAAACAAATTCCACATTCCATTTCAAAATATTCCAAATTGGTTACATAATCCCAATTCGCAAACCATGTTCAGATAACATATATTCATTACAAATAACTCTAAAAAGGACATATGAAGATGCCTCCTTGGTAGATTAAAGTATATAGATAGGCAAGAAAACAATTTTCCTTTAGAAACAAACATACAGCAGAAATAAATAACTCTAATAACAATCTTGCCTCCTGCACGTTCTCGGAAGCTTTATTCGTCTAAAAGAACACCTAGAAACCTTAACTCTCAACCTACTCAAAATCAATTGAGTACCCGAGAGTTTAAGGGGAAAACAAAAACTTTGAGTCCGACATAAAGCCTGGTATGAATAATAATTTACAATCTTAAACCATTTAGATATCTAGTGAGACCACGTTGCTTAGCGGAACGGGTTTTCCCCTCACTAGTATCCTAAAACATATATAAAACTATATAGTGTGCCCCTGCATCCACTATAGTTAAAAACATAGTATTTTAAAACATTGTGATGATATGCAAACAATTAAATCAATTCTGGATTATCCATCTCCATTCATTCTGACTATCTGTCTTAATTATAGTTTCTAGGATTACTATTAACCTGTTAAATGTTAAGGACTATCTGTCCAATTACTTAGTTTTCATGGAATCACTAAGAACCTATTGGTAACTCCAATATCTTATTTCTTATCCTAGTTTTCGTAGGCTAACTGGGAACCTATTGGTCGACTGCCAATATCTTAATTCTGATATAGTTTTCATGGGCTAACTACAAACCTATTGGCCCCTGCCATATCAAATCATAGTTTTAATGGGCTGACTATGAACCTATTGGCCCCTGCCATATCAAATCATAGTTTTCATGGGCTAACTATAAACCTATTGGCCCTTGCCAATATCATACAGTTTTCATGGGCTTACTGTAAACCCGTTGGCCCCTTCCAATATCTTTAATTAAAATTTTAACATCTGCTAAGTTATATTCACTATTGGGTCGACCCAATAGGTTATTCTACCCTCTCCCCAAATACAATTATGGGTTAACAACAATGTGAATAATATTTCCAAAATCATTATTTATTCCATTGTTATTACTTTAAATTGAGATTGGGTTTATAATTTGAAACCATAAAAACATCTCCTTCGAAACTTCTGGATAGCCTCCTTTGAAAGCAAAGACTTATTTTCAAAACATTGTGTACATACCTTTCGAAGTTCTTAGTAAATACTCTCTTTCGAAACCTATTATACCTTTCGATCGTATCAAATCACCTTTATAAAATATAGAGCTTCGAATCAAATGAAAGTACCCATTTCGAAAGTATTGGTTATACTCTTTAAAAACATCATTTGGGTCAAATTGGTTATGTACGAAAGTATCTCTTTAGACACCAACAAAAATTTGTTTAGGCAAAAATTGATGGTGTCGGAACCATCTTAGTAGAAAGCAAAAGACTTTAAAAATCAAAACTTTGAAGGACAGAGTTGAAACCCCCTTTCGACTCCATTACCTTCAAAACCCTCAACCCCTTCGACAACATAGATGACTTCAATGCAGTCGAAAGGGGGGATTAGCGACTTGGTTTCGACTGGGATGAAACCTATCCTTTCGAAAGTAATCATTTAAAGGAAAATGGTACTCCTTTGAAAGCAAATACTTTAACACCATATGACAACCTTCTTCGAAAGCTAATTATAAACCTTTTTGAAAGCATAACTTGTGACTTGAAAGCATAACTTGTCGAAAGCTTTAGGTAAAACTAGGAAAGACTTTAACTTTTGAAAACAAAGCAAGGTTTCGACCCCATCGGAAGCCACCCTTTTGACACCATGGCTTCCGCCTTCCTTCCAATCCATTGCATACCATCTAAGTGATATCTTGTGTATTGGTTTCGACTACATGGGTTTCGACTATGTTGGTTTCGACTAGGATGAGGCAGAATCAAAGGAGTCGAGAGGTCCTTACTAATAGGGGAGGAACACCTTTTTTGGTTTAAAGGCTGAATTATAGCAACTTTTAGTAATCACTTTCTAACAACTTGTCTATTTGTAAACTATTGATTGGTTGTCATAAAAACTTTTCAAATACTTTACCTTTAAAACTGTCGCACTAATTCGGATCCAAATTAAAGGATTTAAACGTTAAAACCTTTCCATATAACCAAAAACCGACATTTGCCAAAAAGCCCATCTTTTAAAATAATTTATTTCCCCTAGTAAATCAATTGGGAAAAATCCCTAAAAATCACAGAAAATCAATTTCATCATGTACTCAAACATATTAAAATTTTAGACCTTATTTATTTCTGAAATTCTTGAAATAAATTTTAAACACAATTATTTCATATTTTTCATTAAAAATTCATAATAAAATTTCCACAGCTTGGAAACATATGAAAATTAAAACCCATCTCCAAAATCATGTTTTACGTAACATAAAAACTTTCCATAGCAATCTGAAATCATATGATCTCGGTTTTATTCTAAAACCGTACAAATTCATCTGCATATGAATTAAAACAAATCATTATAATATAACTCAAGCATATCATTATCCATTTCATCACAAAAACGAATTTAAATCATAAATCCGAAACTATATAATCATAGAATAAAATAGAGATGGTAGAAGATTATTATTCACTTTAAACTTAATAAGGAATTTGAAATTTGTTGTTGATTAATCCTCCCTAGCTTTAGATCTTTAGCATTTGATTAAAATTCCTCTTCTCCTTTGTTAATGGCCGACTCTATTAGGGTTTTTGCATTTATTTTGATTTGAGAAATAAAATGAACGTGAATGGAAAAAATGAGAAGTTATAGCCGTGTATAATTAGTTGGCTAATTTACTAATATGCCCGTGTGTAGTTTAATTAACCTTTAAACCAAATTAAAGCCCATTTGCTTTGTTAATAAGCACGGCCCTACAAATATAATTTAATCAAATATCAATCTCCTTATCATCATTATTCTATTTAATTTATCTAATTAAATTTCCTGAATAATGTCATAAAAATTTAGAGATGTTACAGGCTCCCCTCTTAAAGAATTTCATCCTCGAAATTCAGCAAGGACTAAATACTAAACATATCAAATATTTGTAACAACACCTGACAACCATACTAGTCTAACTGACTAGCAACTATCTATATGAATCTAATATAGACATACCCTTAAAGCAGATCAGGATAAGTATCTTTAATCTTGTCCTATTTCTCCCAAGTACAATCCTTCTCGTTGTCGCTCCACTGAACTTTCACCAACCTGACTATCTTGTTTCTTAATCTTTTCTCATCTCTAGCTACAACCTGAACTGGTTGTCTAACAAAAGTCAAAGGCTCTACCAGTATGTCATCCAACCCTGTCGGAGGAATAGTAGTTTCTGGATCATCCGCATACTTGTGAAGATGAGACATATGAAACACATTATGGACACCTGCCAAACTTCTTGACAACTCTACTTTATATGTGAGCTTTCCAATCCTTTCTATAATCCGGAATGGACCTACATATCTTGGGGCTAACTTCCCCGACTTTCCAAATTGTATCACACCCTTCATTGGTGATACCTTAATGTAAACCTTATCTCCAACTGAGAATTCTAGGTCCTTACGCCTTTTATATGCGTAACTCTTCTGTCTGGACTGAGCTTCCTTCATCCTTCTCCGGATTAACTCAATCTTCTCTGATGCCTATCTAACCAAATCTGGACCTAAGACTAATCTGTCTCCAGTCTCCAACCAATAAGCTGGTGATTTGCATGGTCTTCCATACAAAGCTTCAAACGGCGTCATTCCTATACTAGTCTGATAACTATTATTATAGGAAAACTCAACCAAATGTAGGTGGTCTTCCCAAGATCCACCAAAGTCCATAACACAAGCCCTCAATAAATCTTCAAGTACCTTATTGACTCTCTCTTTCTGCCAATCTGTCTGAAGGTGATATGCAGTACTCATATTAAGCTTGGTACCCATTACTTCTTGTAGACTCTTCCAGAATTCACTAGTGAACAATGCATCTCTTTCACTGACTATACTACTAGGAACTCCATGCAGTCTAACTATGTTCTTAAGGAACAACTTAGCTAAAACAGGTGTTGTTCTGGTAGATTTAACTGGAATGAAATGGGCTTTCTTGGTCAATCTGTCCACTATGACTCATATACTTTCATTACCTCTACTTGACCTTGGCAACCCGTCTATAAAATCCATGGATATAGAATCCCATTTACAAACTGGAATCTCTAAAGGCTGTAGTAACCCACTTGGTTTCTAATGTTCAACTTTCACTTTTTGACATTTTGCACACTATCTAACCCATAAGCCAACATCCCTCTTCGTGCCTTCCCAAAAGAAGCTCCTCTTTATATCCTGATACATCTTGGTTCCTCTAGGATGAATCGTAAACTTGGATCGATGACATTCTCCAAGAACTTCTTTCTTAAATCTTTTACATTTGGAACACACAACCGTACCTTCTTTCTTAGCCACCCTCTTTGGTCAAGGCTAAAATCCTTTAGATCATCGATCTCAGTTCCAACCTCAAGTCTTCCGATCCTTTCAGCTAATACTGGATCCTCCTACTTAGAGGCAATTCTCTCAATCAATACTAGTCGAACTTCTAAACAAGATAGTCTGGCGGTACTCTGACTAGAACCAGAAATTAATCTTAACTGCACACCACAACTCGCTAAAGCTTATAAATCTTTCCATTCCGCCAACATAGCTAACACCACATTCTGGTGCTTTCTACTAAGAGCATCTGCCACCATATTACCTTTCCCTAGTGTATATTCTAAATCAAAATCATAAGCAGCCAAAAATTCCAGCCACCTCTGCTATCTCATATTCAACTCCTTCTGAGAGAATAAATACCGTAAAGACTTATGACCGGTATATAACTCAAATCTCTCACTCAAGTGATAATGTCTCCAAATCTTCAATGTGAAGATCACAGCTGCCAACTCCGAATGATGAGTATGATATCTCACTTCATGCGGTCTAAGATGCATAAATGCATAGGCAATGACTTTACCATTCTACATCAACACTGCTCCTAATCCAGTTCCACATGCATCAGTATACACCACCAATCCTTGGTTTCCGTTTGGAACTGCTAATACTAGTGCATTAGTCAACAAAAGCTTTAACTTAAGGAATGCCTCCTCACATTTGTCGGACCAAACAAATCTCACTTCCTTTTTGGTTAACTTAGTTAAGGGTGCTGCTATACGTGAGAAATCCTTAATGAATCTCCGTTAGTAGCCAGCAAGTCCAAGAAAACTCCTGATCTCATTCACCATCTCTGGTATCATCCAATTATTCACAGCTTCGATCTTATCTGGATCGATAGACAATCCTTTCTCTGAAACAATGTGACCAAGAAACTTTACTTCTTTCTTCCAGAAATGACACTTAGTAAACTTCGCCTTTAGCTTATTCTGCCTCAACGTCTCAAGCACCACTCTAAGATGAACTTCATGCTCTCTCTCATCCTTAGAGTATACTAGAATGTCATCTATAAACACTAGTACAAACCTATCCAAGTACTCTCGAAAAACTTAGTTCATTAAATCTTTGAAGAAAGTAGGTGCATTCGTCAATCCAAATGGCATTACCAACCACTAATACGAACCATATCTAGTTCGAAATGCTGTCAAAGGAATACTGTCCTCCGCCGCTCTTAACTGATGGAAACTTGTCGCTAAATCCAACTGGGAAAACATTCTGGCTTTACTCAACTGATCAAACAGATCATCTATTCTTGGCAAAGGATACTTATTCTTAATTTTCCTTTTGTTTAACTTACGATAGTCAATACACATCCTCAACGACCCATCTGGTTTCTTCACGAACACCACGGCCGCTCCCTAAGGCAAACTGCTTGGTCTAATAAAATTCCTTCCTTCAAGATCCACCAACTTCACCTTCAATTCCTTCATCTCAGTTGGTGTCATCCTGCTAGGTGGTCTACTTAAAGGTTCAGCTCCTGGCACAAGACCTATTCTAAACTTAACAACTCTTTTTAGGGGTAGTCCAGTGACTAGCAAAAAAAAAATCCACAAATTCTCTTGCTACATAAACCTGAGTTAACTCATTTCCTACCTCCATAGCATTAAGCATAGCACTAACACTCCGGTCAGTGTTCTCTGTAGAATCGTTTTCACCCTAGAGGGGGGGTGAATAGGGTGTACTAATAATAATTAATGCGGAAATAAAATTAAAAGCAGAAAGTAATGCAGTAGACATCACACACAGATTTACCCAGCTTCGGCAAAACCTGCCCACGTGATACCCCCATGGTTTCTACTAGAAATTAGGTAATTAGACACTTACAAAACCACGTAAACTCGCGACACCTGCTAACTCGATTAACCTAACTCTAAGCTCAAAACCATGCCATAACTCAACCACTGAGTTGCGAATTCTCAAACTACACCCCGTAGTTTGTACCTAGTTGCACAACTAAAATTTACATAATTTTAAAATAGAAAGTTACAAATAAAAATAAACTAAAACAAAACCCTATTTTTTTTAACTAAAGCCCAATATAAAAAATAGAACCGGCCCATGGAAAAATAGTGCGGTCCAATGAGATAAACGAAGTTAACAATGTTTCCCCTTTTTATTTTATGCTGCTGCCTTGTTTCTCTTCATTCTGGAATTAGGGTTTTGAATTGAACCGCCGCTTGAAAAATTGAAGCTTGAATCGTTTGCTGGTATGCTCTTAATTCGCTTCGATGCTTCTTCGATCGGTTTAATTGCTCGCGGCTACTTCGAGTTCGAATGGTACTTTAAATTTGGTATGGGATTTTCCCCTTTTTTTATTTTTGATTATGCTTGACTTAATTTGCTGTCGAACTCGTGATATTGCCGATGATGATTTGGACTTAATTTATAGGGATCGAAAGCCTTTCGTTCGTATATATTGGTTTGAATTCTTCAACTGATTTGCTTGGCCATTCGATTTTTTATTGAATGCTTGTGATGAATTTTTGATTTGTTCCTTTTATCATCGGTTGAATATGTTCCGATATATTTGAATTTGCTTGAATAGTTTGAGTCGGTTCCGTTCTTTGCTCATATGACATGTTCATCATTCGCTTCCTTATGACCTCCGATTGACTTCACTACACAGATAATCTTTGATTTTTTTTGAACACATTAATAGTGTTTTTCTTTTTGAAACACCTCCAGACTTTTTCTCGAACTGCTACCAATAATTACTGTATTATGAACCATGCAAACCGCTTCACTTTCATTTCATTGCTCTATTCACTGTTTGCTTGAGTTTTAATGTGTTTTATCCATGTATATATGTGTGTGATTGGTGCATGTATATATGTATTGTTGTCTCCTATGTTGCATATGTTTGTCACTGTGTTAGTTGCTTCGAGTTTCATATCCATTTCCTTGTATTGATGTCTCCTTTGTTGATTGCTTTGCCACTACACACACACATGTGTGTGAACATGCATGTATATATGTATGCTGTGTTGAAACTTTGCATTCATGTTAATGTTGACTGGTCTAGTTCCACTTGAAGTTAGGTCTGGTTCCACGTAGATTTGAGTCTTCATGTGTACATTTCTGAATGCATGCATATCCATGTTCATGTCGACTAAGGCTGAACTTGATTTTGAAGTCTGGTCTTGTTTCACTTTGTTTGTACTTGTCTGGTGCACTTGTCCATGGTTTCATATGAATAAAGTCTTCGTATGTGTACATTTTGTTGAGGCTTCATAAGGAGTGTTGTGTGTGTGTCCATGCCTGCGTTGCATATGTAGAAATGGTCTGGTGGACCTTTTTGGTTCACCACTGTTTGTCTTGTTCAATATGAATATGGTTGCATGCGGACTTGTTATTCAAGTGTGTTCATTTTGCCTTTGTACATTTGGTGGTCTGGTTGGTGCACATGAGTCTGGTCAGGTTTTGTTTCTTTGTGTAGTTCCACTTGAGGTCTGGTGTGTGTTTGAGTTATAATGCGTTCACTCCATTGGCTTGTTTTCATGTTGCATGCTAGACTTGATGTGTCAAAACTGAAATGTTGCATGCACCTATGCTGAATCCAGTCTCGGCTTGGGTTTGACCTTGTGCTCACCTGTCCCTGCTGTTTAACAATGAGTTTTCTATCAGATTACAAAATCGCCAATAAATTTCAAATTAAAATTTAACCGCAAGCCCACGACATACTATCGTAGTACGTAGTGAGTACGGGTCGATCCGTTGGGAATTGTTGATTTTAAAACTCTATTCAATCAAATTATACCGAATTCGAGAGTGAATTAAACTAGAAATGTAAAAAAACTAGCAAAAGAAAAGTAGATAAAAATATGAAAGTTAAATGACAATTTTGAGATAATTTCACTCTCTAGATCATATAGTTCAACAAAACATGAAATTATGATCTCTCTTTTTTGGTCATAAGTGAATTTAAATGAGGTGTTTATTATAAGTATGGCATATTTGTGCTATTAGTTAGCTCGATATAAGCCATCAAACTATAACACAACCTTTAAACCACTTTTAATTCTCATGAAATATGACAACAAAGTTGAAAGCAAAATCTATTTTAAGAATGATCTATTAACTATTAATTAGAAATATATACCATCAAATTTTAATTTCAACAATCACTTCATTACCATCATCATATGTAAATGAAGAGGTACTTATTGTTTGTGATTGTTTAAGCATAGTCTATTTGTTATGAACAACATAGACTATCAAATTCAACATGAAACAATAAATCACACCAAAATTCATTTAAGCACAGAAGAGAGCAATAATTATCAAAATGTTGAAGCTACATGATTAGAGGCTTCATTACCCCTAAATTGAAGGGATTAGCCTCTCATTTGTGTTATCATATCAACACAAGTAGCATGCAACATGAAACAAAAAGAAGAGGAAAAAGAGCTAAATGAACAAGAAATAAAACTAATCTACTTGCATTAAAATCAAACTACACTACTAGCATGAAAGGAAGTAAATAAGAAAATAAAAGAGCAATGCATTAAAGTTGCATAAAAAATAAATTACATGAAAGAAATGCTAAGTAGCCATGAAAAGAAAAGAGAAACTTTATTTTTATTTCTAAGCTAAAATATAACTAAGAGGAAGAGAGGTTACATGAACCATAAGGGGTATTTATACATGGATGAAACCCTATTACACTTTTTTGGGGAATGCCCAAAATACCCTCTTAGGAAGTGTGGAGGCCAAGTAATCATTAGCATCATATAATCATCCATTAAGTGTGCATGAAGATTTAATGGTCTTTTAGCATGTGCATTAGCTCCTAAGTGTACATTAAGGTAGGTGAGTAAGTGGGGTCCTCCATGATCATCACTTTGAATTAGTTCCATCTCCATTCCTTCGTATCTTCTTTGTGCATGCATATATCTTCATGAAACCACTTGTATTTGAATTTAAATTCCTAGAAAACAACATAGAAATTTTCAATTAAATTTTAGAAAATTAATATATGCACAAAAACGATCATTTTGCCCCTGGATAAAGATAAAATGTGACGATTTGAAATAATTTGAATTTTGGTTTAAACAAGTTAAAATACCCAATATCCTCATTTATTTAATTTAAATAGATTAAATATGGTGGTAAAAATATGCACATTTACGTGCACATCACCTGCAGTTTTAATAAGCAAGTGTATATCGGTGTGCACGACCTTGTGGCTTGTACAGTGATACACTATGCATGTCACAAGTTGTTCGTGTGAAATGAATTAAAAAAAATTAATGACGAACAATCCAAATAACTGAGGCAAATAATATTTTCAAACACACACTTAATTGTGCACTGCAAAATATTTCTTTTTCAATTTTACTACGTTAGTGTTTATTTTGCAGATAGTTCAGATGTTGAATACAGGCTGGAACAAAGTTAAGGATCAAATACGAGTGATAAGTGAATATGTAGTGAGGTAAAATATGTGTGTATAATTGTATTGTGTTGTAATTGAAGTTGTATTGTAATCGAAAATGTGTAGATGTAGTGAGAGCCCAAATTTATACTATTTGAATTTGTAATAAAATATTTGTTTGAATATGAATTCCGAGTTATTTATTTTATTCAACGAATATTTATTTAATTATGTGGAAAAATAAAATAGTACAATAACAAATACATTTAAAATAATATATATATATATATATGTTTATTATCATCAAACAAAAAGCATAGGCTATTGTATTCTACAATCTCCCCTTTTTGATGATAACAAACATATATTAAGATTTTGACTCTATTAAATGTATTTGGTCTTGATAGAATTCTATTAGCTCCCCCTATTTGAATACTCCCCCTACAACAAAGCTCCCCCTTCACATATGCATGAAAATAATAAAAAATTATGCAAATAAAAAACAATAAAAAAATGCAATGAACCTAGATGAGAATATGCAATTAAAAATTTTGAACTTATTTGCCAAAATCTTAACTTCTCTCCCCCTTTTGTTATCAGCAAAAGAGTAATAGCATTAGAAAAGAGTGATAAAGTAATAGACATTAATACAACATTAATACCTAATCGAGTATAAATATTAAATTTCAATAAAAAATGAAACAAAAATCATAAATACTTTGTTAGGTGCATATTCCATTTTAGAGTGAAAGGGGTGATGTCGACATAGAAAACCATATAGTCGAGTCCATTTGTGGTATATTTATGACAGGAACCTTTTTATATACTTACTATCCATGGATAACCGTTAGGACTTTTAAATGAGATTAGTAGTATTTCTTATTTATTTTTTTAAAATGAATTCCAATTATCTTCTAACCACACATAACCGTGAGGACTTTTAAATGGGGTTAGAATCAACTTGCCTATTTCATGCAATTTTGATATGTGTTCCATACATGCATAACCGAAAGGACTTTGAAATGAGCATGAAAGCACATAATCAGAGATTTCAAGTAGTTCACCCATGCATAACCGTGTGGACTTTTAAATAAGGGGAATACAGAGCGCGGCAAGTGAACACACAAGTGTGAACACTTATCGACTGTAGGCGTTATTAATAAAAGAATTTTCACACACACCTAACTCAGATAAACTAAGGCCAGATATACGGATCGTGCACTGCCTTTCGGGCTTACGCGAGAAGGATACAGAGCATGGCAAGTGTACACATAAGTGTGTACACCTATCGACCGTAGGTGTTAATAAATATATACATATATATAACAAGATTTGTTTTTGTCTTTTTTTTTCAATTTTGTTTTTTGGAAAGAGAGAGTTTTGCAAAATCATTTTAGCACCATTTAACTTAGAAGACAAAAAAATGTTATATCCTTTACTTTAAATTAACCACTTTTTTTAAAAAAG
Source organism: Allium fistulosum (assembly GCA_030737815.1). Classification (NCBI taxonomy): domain Eukaryota; kingdom Viridiplantae; phylum Streptophyta; class Magnoliopsida; order Asparagales; family Amaryllidaceae; genus Allium; species Allium fistulosum. The sequence goes on along the minus strand of CM060903.1, from coordinate 356,679,377 downwards.
ATTTTCAATTAGGATATATTTCATAATTATCACGTATGAACCTTCCTATATACTAGTTAAACTATCGTTATTTGTAATCAAACTTCATTTTTATTTTTGTTGAGACAAATAAAATTTTCAAAATATTCAATTTAATTAACCAAAATCTTATACTTATCCTATACTGTTTCTTTAAAAATAAATCAAAATGCTTTAAAAAAAATTTGTTTTTTTTTGTTTTTGAGATTTTTTTAGAAAAAAGAAAAAAATTGGAAAGAAAATGTAAAAATAAACCATGAAAAATAAAAAATGATGAGTCTCCCCCCACACTTGATTTTGACTTTGTCCCCACAGTCAACCCAAGTGAAAGGAGAAAAACAAAAATAAAAAGAATTACCTATATTTACATGAAAATGAGCGGTAATTACACGAGATCAGAAAGTACATAGTTAAAAAGTTAATGAAACGGTCTTCCAAAGACCGATTCATTTGTCCCGTCAAATATGCGAGACACAGCTTAAGCTTAGAAAACCAAACCATAAAAGATTTCAAAATTGAATGTCGATTTGGAAAAACGAATGTCATTTTATTAAAAGTCATTCGAGTTGTTTTATTTTTGATAATTTTTGGGGTTGATAAAACAATTGGTTGAAATTCAAGTTTATTTTCACCAAATTAAAATTCAAGCTCTTCATTGAAAAATTCTTCAAAATTATTGATTTCAAAATCAAAATGGTGATTTAAATCATCCCCTTCAGAATTCGACAACTCGTTTTTGAAAAGTCCAAAAAATCCGTGTTCATTGAATTCGTCTTCCTTTATTGAATTATCAACAACTTTATTACATGTGTCAAGTTCAAAATCCGGAGTTGTTGTGTTCGAAATTTCAAAATCGGAAAAAGGAAAATTGAATTTTAAATCGAGTTTGACACCCTCAAAAGAATTGAAATCTAACTCAATTACCGTGTTTTCAACAACTTCATTAAGATCATCATTTTCAGTTTCAAAAGTTGTTATTTGAAAATCGTCAATTGTGGTAAAAGATGGACCATCGTTTGACTCGTCACACGTTGGAATTTGATTCTGTTTATCACGTTGCTCCTTATATGTTTCAAACAATAAGTCCGTGTGATCATTGTAAATCTCATCCATTTGCTCAACAAAATCCAATTTATAGTTATTAATTTTAGAATTTTCGATTTGGATTTGTTGAGAACAAAAAATTTCACTCATACCGTAGTTGAGATTATTCCCATTGCCAAAATTATATGAAAAGTGGATCACATTTTTGTTTTGATTTTGAAATTCATTTTGTGGTTCAAAATTGAATTGGCATAGGTTATACTCGAAGTCATTTGAATTTTGAAGTGAATTCAAATTTTGATTATTTTGAAAATTTTGACTTGAGTTATCACACAAATAAGAATTATACAAATCATTTATCATTTGATTTTGTTGTGTAGAGATTTCAAGTAGAAATGAAATGATATTTTCGAGATTCGAGGGTTGTTCGTCATTTTGGAAATTTTATGGTTCAGAATTCGTGTTGTTGAAACATCCATAAGAATTTGAAGTGAAATTATACGGATTATATTAATTTTCACAACTATCGAAAAATTCATGAGAATATGGATTTTCGGAAATTTTCAAAAGTTTTTTTTTAAAAAAGTAAACTATTTACCAAAAGGAATTTATTTTTCAGAAAGCAAATTTGATTTTTTTTTTGGTTTTTCAATTTTTTTTTGAAAAGATTTTGTTATTATTTTTTTGGATTTTTGCTTTTCTAAAAAAAAATATGTAAATTTCTTTTTAGATTTTTGTTTTTGATTAAAAAAAATTCAAAAGAAAAGATTTAAAAACAAAGTTAAGGAATATTTACAATTATTTTAGTTTTGGATTTTGAAATTTTTTTTTTCCTTTAAATATGCATGAACTAATGCAACTAAATGAATGCAAGATTATTTTTTCAAATTATCTATCCTAAGTGGCTCCTAACCCAAAATTGTGTAATCACACTGTCTTAAATCAACAAGATAGTTCTAAGCCAGGTAACAGACAAGATTTATCAGTACATCACGAATCACCGTAGCAATGCAGCCGAAGGTTTATGTACCTTCAGAGAAACAATTCAGTATAATATTTACGAATCACCATAATATTTATAACTGATTATTGTTCTGCCGTAGCCTAGACACCAAGAATATAAATTGTCGAAAGAGGACAAATTGTTAATATACAATTAAGAGTTATCGATTTATAACCGTTATTATTAATCAAATTCTAAAATGAAATGCAAAGCAGAAATTAAACGTGTATTAACAATGCAATTACGAATGGATTTTTGGTTCTGTTTTTGGTTTTTTTTTGAAATTTTTTTTATGCAAACAAACAACAATGCAAAACAACTAAAAACAATAGATATGGGTCAAAAGCAGCAAAATTTTTATAAGCAAGCAAGTAGTTATTTTTTTGGCAAGCTAAGCGAAGCAAGCAGTTCTTCCTTTTAATCTGCTTTGGCAATCTGAAAATGAGTGAACCAAGATATATATACAATATATTTTTTTTAATAAAAGAAACTAATAAAAATTTGAAAACAAAACAATTTTTTTTTTTCATAGAAGAATTAAAACAAACCAAAACAAGGCAAAATAAATGAAAAGAAAACTAATTGAAACCCCCCTATTTTTGAGAAGAAAAACTAAAAGCTTAAACAATTAAAAAAAAAGAAGAAAAAGGAATTAAAAAATAAAGTAAGACAAACCCAAAATGCAGCCCGGCCCAATTATAAAGACTAAACTCAATGCCTTCTATTAATTACACACGGAAGAAAACTAAATCGAACAGAAATCGATTTCCACAATCTTTCAAAAATTAACACTCGACCCCAAAATCTTTCAAAATGAAATCCAAAAACAAATCAAAAGCCGGAGGATTTTTTTGACTGGTGATTTGCGGCGATTGGAATGGTCGTAGAGTTGTAGGATCATGTGCTTGCTCGCGATTGCAGTTGCGATGTGGGTTTATGTGAAGTCGTGAATTTATTTGGGTTTCGAGGTGATGGTTGTGATGGCAGACGTTCGAAGTCGAAAACTTGTTCGAAGTCTGGAGGGGGATTGCAGTCAAGGTGGTTCGCGTCTGTTCGATTGTTTTGTGGTGGCGTGCTTTGCAAAGGTGGAGGGAGGAGAAATTGGAAGTGGTGGTTTGTAAGAGGTGATGATGTGCCGATGTAGAGTGAAGTTGGTTGTGGACGAGCGATGAACTGTTGAGTGAGTTGTTTGGCAACACAGAGTTTGCAGTGAACTGGGCAATGATTGAAATGTTTGTTGGTTTGATTGGGTTTGTTTGTATGACTGATGTGGGCTATTGCAGCAGTGTAGTGATTGATGAAATGTTCAGGCAGTCAGGTGATGTAGGATGGTGTCGGGTTGAACTGTTGATGGAAGGTGATTGTGGTCAGGCAAGTATGACAGTGGATGCGGGTTTGTGAGTTGTTTGCACTGAAGTGTTGTACTGGGTGATATACGGTGTATGTAGTTTTGTTATGTGCACAGAGGCAATATTGGAAAATATGTACAGTCTTGATGTGGCTGTGTTGCACAGAGATGAAAAGAAAAATAAAAAGAGATGTAGTAGGCAAGTCTGATATGTGGCTATGTTGAAAATGTTTGATGTGAATGTTGCTGCACAGAGATGAAGTGTATTGATGCGAAGTGTTGTCGCACAGAGATGTTATGGGGATGTTGTACATATGGTTGTCCCGGGGAGGGGTTGGCAGTGATTGTAATAGTTGAAGCACTATGATATGGTGGATTGACAGAGCTATGAACTAAAGTGGTCAAATAAAGAAGCAGCAATGTAGAACTTGAAGGCAGAAAATGTGGCAGTTGATAGAGGGGTTCAGGGAGGTTGCACTAGTTAGACAGTGAATGGTTGACATGAGTGAGTTTGATGATGATAACAGTAGAGGCTGTAGTGTAGGAAGTAGTTGAGATGTTTGATTATAAGAAAAATTTGGGTTTTGGAGGGCTGTTATGGTAGTTGTTGTTTAGGGTTATGTGATGGTTGTTGTACTGGGGTTGAAGGGGATGTAACAGAGGTGGTAAGTAATAGAAGTGCACAGTGAAATGGACATTATAATGAAATGTAGATTGCCAAAGAAAAAGGAAAAATTGTAAAGAAAGGAAAAAAATGAAATGCAATATTGTAAATAAAAAAAGGAAATAAAATATTTTTGATTTTGTTGTGAAATTTTGTGTATGCTTTTTTTTACAGAAAATGTAAATGCAAGAAAAATGGAAAAGGAAACTAGAACAACAAGCACACAAACAAATGCACACACAAATCAAACAAACACACAATATATTTTTTTCTTTTTTTTTAAATGCAAACACAAAAAATAAATATACAATAAAAATCAAATGAAAATAATTCGAAGAATAGAAAATAAAATCAAAACAAACTCCCCGGCAATAGCGCCAAAAACTTGTTTAATAACGAGTTTTCTATCAGATTAGAAAATCACCAATAAATTTTCAATTAAAATCTAACTGCAAGCGCACGGCGTACTATCGTAGTACGTAGTGAGTACGAGTCGATCCGCAGGGAATTGTGGATTTTAAATCTCTATTCAATCAAATTATACCGAAAGTCGAGAGTGAATTAAACTAGAATATGTAAAAAAAACTAACAAAAACTAGCAAAAGAAAAATAGATGAAAATATGAAAGTTAAATGACAATTTAGAGATAATTTCAGTCTCTAGATCATATGATTTCTCTTTTTTTGGTCATAAGTGAATTTAAATGATGTGTTTATTATAAGTATGGCATATTTATGCTATTAGTTAGCTCGATATAAGCCATCAAACTATAACACAACTTTTAAACCACTTTTAATTCTCATGAAATCTGACAACAAAGTTGAAAGCAAAATCTATTTTAAGCATGGTTTATTAACTATTAATTAGAAATATATACCATCAAATTTTAATTTCAACAATCACTTCATTACCATCATCATATGTAAATGAAGAGGTACTTATTGTTTGTGATTGTTTAAGCATAGCCTATTTGTTATGAACAACATAGACTATCAAATTCAACATGAAACAATAAATCACACCAACATTCATTTAAGCACAAAAGAGTGCAATAATTATCAAAATGTTGAAGCTACATGATTAGAGGCTTCATTACCCCTAAATTGAAGGGATTAGCCTCTCATTTGTATTATCATATCAACACAAGTAGCATGCAACATGAAAAAAAGAAGGAAAAAGAGCTAAATGAACAAGAAATAAAACTAATCTACTTGCATTAAAATCAAACTACACTACTAGCATGAAAGGAAGTAAACAAGAAAAGAAAAGAGCAATGTATTAAAGTTGCATAAAAAATAAATTACATGAAAGAAATAGCTAAGTAGCCATGAAAAGAAAAGAGAAACTTTCGTTTTATTTCTAAGCTAAAAACTAACTAAGAGGAAGAGAGGTTAGATGAAGCATAAGGGGTATTTATACATGTATGAAACCCAAATACACTTTTTTGGGAAATGCCCAAAATACCCTCTTAGGAAGTGTGGAGGCCAAGTAATCATTAGTATCATATAATCATCCATTAAGTGTGCATGAAGATTTAATGGTCTTTTAGCATGTGCATTAGCTCCTAAGTGTACATTAAGGTAGGTGGGTAAATGGGGTCCTCCATGATCATCACTTTGAATTATTTCCATATCCATTCCTTTGTATCTTCTTTGTGCATGCATATATCTTCATGAAACCACTTGTATTTGAATTTAAATTCCTACAAAACAACATAGAAATTTTCAATAAAATTTTAGAAAATTAATATATGCACAAAAACGACCATTTTGCCCATGGATGAAGATGAATATGTGATGATTTGAAATAATTTGAATTTTGGTTTAAACAAGTTAACATACCCAATATCATCATTTATTTAATTTAAATAGATTAAATATGGTGGTAAAAATATGCACATTTACGTGCACATCACCTGCAATTTTAATAAGCAAGTGTATATCGTTGTGCACGATCTTGTGGCATGTATAGTGATATACTGTGCATGTCACAAGTTGTTTGTGTGAAATGAATTAAAAGAAATTAATGACAAACAATCCAAATAACTGAGGCAAATAATATTTTGTGGTGACCCTCACTCTATAACACATAGTTTTTTTTTATACAAGAGGCATTCACCACTAAACCCCAATTCTTTTATATTTGAATATTTATATAATTTCCAAATATTTTTCCCAAGACCCTGGTTTTACCAATATAATCATATCAGTGTACAAACAAACTAAGTCAATTGTATATTTGATGATATACAATTGTTTCTTTATTATTATTATATTTTTTTTTATCAGAGGGAATTTAAATCAAATAGAAATCAAACTACCATACAAGCTATTGACATAGCCACTTATTTCTTTTCTAAGTCTTGTTCTACTGCCATAGATGCACTTTGACAAATTCTAACACTTATATATATTTATCTTGCCTAGATAATTCTATTTAACTCTAAAATAGTATTTACTTGATCTCATGATAGTTATCAAAGTTGATAATAATTAATAACAATAAGTTGGATTGACAAAAATCGATAAACCTTGGAAATTTACTCGAAAATAGGCAAATTAGGCAAAATCAGCAGTTCAGACGTCTAAATTTTTATGACAGACGTCTAGATTCGATCTCAGACGTCTAAATTTTTATGACAGACGTCTTAGAGTGTCTAAATTTTAATCAGAGAGTAGAAAACATTTTGAACTAAATTCAGACATCTAAATTTTTGTTGACAGACGTCTAAATTAGATCTCAGACGTCTAAATTTTTATGACAGACGTCTCAGAGTGTCTAAATTTTAAACAGAGAGTAGAAAACATTTTGAACTAAATTCAGACATCTAAATTTTTGTTGACAGACGTCTAAATTAGATCTCAGACGTCTAAATTTTTATGACAGACGTCTCAGAGTGTCTAAATTTTAAACAGAGAGTAGAAAACATTTTGAACTAAATTCAAACATCTAAATTTTTGTTGACAGACGTCTAAATTCGATCTCAGACGTCTAAATTTTTATGACAGACGTCTAATTTGATCTTAGACGTCTAAAATTGTTGACAAGTTTTCTCAGAGGTTAAACTTAAATACTCAATTACTTACAAATTTCCAGAATTCGTGCATATGCAAGTATCACTTACCTGCCATGCACAAATTCATCTCACTTGAATATTCTACTAAAATCTTGAGTGTTCATTAAAAATCAATCCCCTTAGCTTTTTAATTTCCATAAGGCAAAACATAAGCAATAAAAAATCAGAGTTCAAATATATATATATATATATATATATATCCATATCATTATGCATATGACATGTCTAACTCCTTATTTTCTCCAAATCAGATATTCATAAAATAAATTTGTAGTTAACCAACCATCATCCATGATCACTCATAACAGGTTTTGATTAAGTACATATCTTCAACTCAAAATACTTAAAAAGTTTCCTAAAAGTAACTTCAATTACAGAAAATAAAATGTGTCTAGTAATTTCATTACAATGCATCTGCAAATTTTAAAAACAAGTCTCTCTTATTTATTCTAGCAGCCAATGCCTTCTCTACTCATCAAGCCAACTTCAATTTCCTGCAAGCAAATCATTTAGCCGCCCCAAAGAATTTTTGAGACACCCAGATGATTGCAAGGGCAACCAAAAGGGTCAGTTTTCACTGGTATGAGCATTTATCAATTTTGTATACATATTCATAATTTTAAAACATAATCTTGCAATGCCTTCCTAGTTTAACAGAAGTTTATACTTAGCATGTTTTGGTTCATACAAGGTAATACAAAAAAAAACACATTCATCTATTCAAACAAATACACAGCAAACAGTAAAGATAAACATATGTATAATTCTTGATTTATTCTCCCCAAATCTAGATAAATAAACCCAGGTTTTATACTCCAAATTTTCACCCAGCAACTAATCAATGAACAAGTTTAACTTGATTAAATTAACACCATATCTGGATATTTATAACCCAGATTTTTAAACCCCTGTCCCCATTTATTTTATGGTCTTTAACTCCTTGTCAAATGAATACTATGTATGCATTGTGAAGGAAACTCCCAGGTTGTTTAAATTATTCCAACACACAAAGGCCTCAGGGTGCAGTTGCACCATGCATATACTTGCTTCCACCTGAAGTAAGAAAATCATTGACTAACTCCCAAGTGACCAATTTAGTTTTTTCTTTCATTCATATTTCAAAAAGATATAACTGCTTGTATATTTTTCTGATTCAACCCCATGTTCCCCTGTTTAATCTATATCCATGTTTAATGATACTAAGATAGAACAAGAATGCTCCAATCATGTTAACACCAAAAGCCCACTTACAGATTAATACTCCAAACAGACAAAAAAATGCACAAACAAACATCCATATCACCCATAACAAAATTAATTCAGAGATTTAAACGTCTCATAATATTCTAGGCTGCCTGCAATAGGACTTAATGCCATTGCATACCAAGGATAAATACTCACATAATGTTTTTCCTTATACTGCCTTAATTTCTTAGAACAGCAAATCCCCCAAAGCCTCAAGCTAGTGTTTCTTCCTTGTTTATTTTTATTTTGTTTTTGATCCCGAGAGAGTGATGGTTTTGGCTATGTGCAGTTATTTATAAATCCATTCTAGGGTTTAAGAAAATGGGTAATTCTCCTAATACCCTTAGCTGTTCATGCATACATCTCATTCCTGTGTGGTCCTAAATGGGAAATGCACACATCAGGTTACTTTAATTGGTTATTTTGGGAGTTGAACATTTTAAACACTGCATGCTATTTTCATGTTTCTATTTTATTCATGCCATATGCATGTGATCCTTTATTCATTTCTTTTTATAAGTTTAAGGAATCTGAAAATCTCCTTTGTATTTTCTACCTATCTATTATCTCCATTCAATCATGCATACTATCATACTTTATTATGTAATGTAAAAATCATTCACCCATATTATTTTCTTGAAATAAATATAAGATAATCAAATTTTTATTTGATTCTGTATGTATATATATATTTCTGCCTCTTTGTAAAAATCAGTAACTCCTTCTATTTTTAAATAAAAATCACACATATTATATTAATTATTTCCAGCATAATTATAAGACATTTACCACAATTTTTTTATTAAACTTCATTTTATTCTATCTTTATATAAAACAGAAAACACCCCATTTGTATATATTTACATAATTCTTTGGACATAAAGCTATACTTATTTTTGAGTTCCAATTCCTTTCTTAATTACCTTAATTCCTTGCATTTTATCAAACAGAAGCTCCCATGTAATTTTATTTATTGCCAAATTCTTTTCTGTTTTAAATGCAATATATATACTTATATATATATATATCTCTCAGAATTTTCTAATATAAATATATATCATTTTATTTTATTTTATTTTAGGGTCATTACATACCCTCCCCCTTAAAGGAATTATGTCCCCATAATTTCACCTAATTTCTCCAATTAAAAGCACTAATCCATAGCCTGTTTTAACTCCATAACCCCATACTCATATTTTATGGAAACAAACAATATATAAATACATTTAGAAAAATTATCTTAGGCTGCTTAAACATACCTCTCCACCAGTAAACAAATTGGGGTATTTATCCCTCATTTTGTCTTCAACCTCCCATGTACAATCATTAGTGTCCAAGCTCCATTGGATTTTCACCAGTTTGATCACCTTGTTCCTCAACCTTTTCTCTTCCTTGGCAACTATCCCTACTGGTTCATTTGTATAAACCAAATTATTCTGGACTTGAACTTGAGTAGGTGACTCCAGAATTGCTCCTTCATCATGCACCCATTTTCTCAATTGAGAAACATGAAATACAGGATGCACACCACTCAACTCCTCAGGTAACTTAAGTCTGTAGGCCATAGCACCAATTCTCTGCATAATTTCATATGGTCCTACAAATCTTGGTGATAGTTTACCAGATTTTCCAAACCTGAACACTTTCTTCATTGGTGATACTTTCAGAAAAACATGCTCTCCTACTTCAAACTCCATTGGCTTTCTCTTTCTATCTGCATAAGACTTCTGTCTTGATTGTGCTGCCTTCATTCTATGTCTAACCAATTCAATCATGTTGGTGGTTTCTTTAACATGATCTGGCCCCAATATTACACCCTCTCCTGCTTCCAACCAACAGGCAGGAGACATGCAGGGTCTCCCATACAAGGCTTCAAAGGGAGCCATTCCTATGGTTGATTGATAGCTATTGTTGTAAGTGAATTCTGCCAAGTGGATATGATCCTCCCAATTACCCCCAAAATCAAGCACACATGCTCTAAGTAAATCTTCCAATATTTTATTCACTATCTCTATTTGCCCATCACTTTGAGGATGGTAGGCAGTGCTTAAACAAAGTTGTGTTCCCATTGCTTCTTGGAAACTTTCCCAAAATCTTGAGGTGAACAAAGTGTCTCTATCACTTACAATAGTCTTGGGTATGCCATGTAGCCTCACCACTTCTTTAATGAACAATTGTGCAAGTCTAGATGCATTTCTATCTGACCTGACAGGAACAAAGTGAGCTGATTTGGTTAGTCTATCAACAATTACCCATATACTATCATTGCCTTTCTTAGTTCTAGGCAAACCATCCAAAAAATCCATGGAAATGCTTTCCCACTTCCACTGAGGTACCTCCAAAGGTTGCAACATGCCAGAGGGCTTTTGGTGGTCTGCTTTAATTTGTTGACATGTGGAACATTTTGCCACATATCTTGCCACTGCTTGCTTCATTCCTGCCCACCAGTAGCCTCTTTTTAAATCATGATACATTTTAGTACCACCAGGGTGTATGGTGTACCTGGTCTTGTGATGCTCATTCATGATTTCTTCCTTCAATTCTGCAATGTTTGGTACACAAAGCTTATCATTTTTCCTCAAATAACCTTGGGAATCTATTTTAAAATTCTCTGACTCAATGTTATTTAATAACATTTCTTTCTTCTCCTTTAGACTTTGATCTTGATCTTGCATGCTACCAACTTTCTCCACCAGATTAGACTTCACTGTGATTATTCCCAGTGTACCATACTCCACCATATCACCATGTTCTTTAAAATTCACTGCATCCTTGCTGTATATATCTACCTCCCCAAGCACTGCAAGATTTTTAAACTCATCAATCATCAAACTAGCTAATCTAACATGATTTCTGCTCAAAGCATCTGCTACTCTATTAGCTTTTCCAGGAGTGTACAATATATCTAAATCATATGCAGCTAGAAACTCCAACCACCTTGCTTGCCTCATATTTAAATCTTTTTGAGAAAATAAATATTTCAATGCTTGATGATCTGTGAATAATTCAAATTTTGCCCCAAGCAAATAATGCCTCTATAGTTTTAGTGCAAACACTATTGCAGCTAATTCTAGATCATGAGTTGCATATTTGGTTTCATTAGGTTTAAGCTGTCTTGATGCATATGCCACTACCTTGCCATGTTGCATAAGCACTGCACCTAACCCAGACCCACTTGCATCAGTGTATACAACCATTCCTTCATTTGCTTCTGGGATTTGTAGGACAGGAGCTTCCACCAATGCTTGCTTCAATTTCTCAAAAGCTTGTTCACACTGCTCAGTCCACACATATGGTTGGTTCTTCTTGGTTAGTTTGGTCATTGGTGCGGCTATTCTTGAAAAATCCTTGATGAACCTCCTATAATACCCTGCCAAACCTAAGAATGACCTCACCTCAGTCACTGTTTTGGGTCTACTCCATGATTGAACTGCAATGACCTTGCTTGGATCTACACTCACTCCCTGCTGTGACACTATGTGTCCTAAGAATTTTACTTCTTGTTGCCAAAATGCACACTTTGAATACTTGGCTTTTAATTCATGCTCTCTAAGTCTGGATAATACTAAATGTAGGTGCATAGCATGATCATTTTCTGACTTTGAATAAATTAATATGTCATCTATAAATACCAAGACAAACTTATCCAAAAAGTCTCTAAAAATTCTATTCATCAAGTCTACAAAATAGGAGGGAGCATTGGTCAAGCCAAATGGCATTACTAGAAATTCATAAAGGCCATACCTTGTATTAAAGGCTGTGTACTCAATGCTTTCCTCTGCAACTTTCATCTGATGAAATCCAAAGGCTAAGTCTAGCCTTGAAAATATTTTAGCCCCATGCAATTGATCAAATAGATCATCTATTCTAGGCAGTGGGTACTTATTTTTAATAGTTACCTTGTTTAAATCCCTATAGTCCACACACAACCTCATTGTTCCATCATGTTTCTTAACAAAAAGCACTGGGGAACCCCAACTGGAACTACTTGATCTTATGAATCCTTTCTCTTCTAATTCTTCTAGTTGATGTTTTAATTCTACCAACTCTTTTGGACCCATTCTATAAGGCTTCTTAATGATTGGATTTGTTCCAGGAATTAATTTTATTTTAAATTCAACTGGTCTGTTTTGAGGAATTCCCTTCACTTCTCCAAACACATCGATATATCCATTGACTACTGGGATTTCCTCTATTTTTAATTCCTTTTGAACTTCATTAATACTCCAGATTTTATTAAAACATGTATTCTTTGCTATTTCACTTAAGATGGTAATTCTTTTGCCTTCATTTGTTTCCAAAGAAATAGTGAGGTTTTCTAAATTTAAAATTGCTTTATTTCTCATTAACCAATCTACCCCCAAAATAATCCCAATACCAGGATAATTTAAGGTGTATAGATCTGAATTAAATTCATAACCCCCTATAATTAATTTCAGACCCGTACACTTCATCCCCAACATACAATGACTCCCTATGGGACTGTGTACAACCAAGGGCTGATCAATAGAAACACATGTAAGTGTTAACTTCTTTACAATTTCCAAAGATATTAGTGAATGTGAGGCACCAGTGTCATATATTACTGATATTGGTTGGGTATGAATAAAAATTATACCTTCAAGTTGCCCAACATTCCCAGTGTTACTTGCTGCCAAAGCTCCTACCCTTGCTGTTCCTCTATTGGTTTCTAGGCAATCCTTCTTGAGATGACCCATCTTTCCACAATTATAACAGCCTCCTCTAGGTATTTTAGGGTCAGGGCATTGGTTACTATAATGTCCAGCTTTTCCACAATTAAAACAATGAGTGAATTTCTTGCTTTCAGGTGCTATTGCTCCTTCCCCTTTCTTAACTCCTTTACTTACATTTCTCTCTTGCAGTGTCATGTTGCTCAAATGAGAGAGTTAGATCAATTACTTGATCAAAAGTTTTGTCCTTGTATGGCAACATTGCCCTTGACAAACTAGGGTTCAAGCCTTGAATGTACCTTGCATTCTTTACTTCTGCATTCCCTATTAATACCAGTCCATACTTGGATAATGCTTCAAACTTTTGAGTGTATTCATTCACACTCATGCTTCCTTGCCTTAATCTAATAAAGTCTTCAAGCAGTGTAGCCTTGGCAGATGCTGGGACAAATCTGGCATCAAGCATGTCTTTGAAATTATTCCAAGTGATAGTATCCTCTTGTCTTCCTGCTGTCACAACTTCCCACCAATCCAGAGCAACCCCCTTCAATTTCCTTGAAGCTATCTGTCTCTTCCTTTGGTCATTGATTTGCATATCTGTGAAGACCCTCTCCATAGTTCTTATCCAAGTTTGAACACCTATAGCTCCTTCAGTACCTTCAAAATCCTTTCCTCCCAAAGTGGTACATGTCTTAAGCAGTTTGGAGAGTTCTTCATGAGGATTGTCTTGCCTTGGTGCCAATCCATCCCTTAAAGCTCTCACAAAATCCTCCATGCTCATCACAGGTGGCTCACGTGAAGATCCTGCACCTGTGTGATGCCTTGGTCCTACCATAATGCTATAAATATGATTGTTATGTTAGTTTATTTACCCCTATCAGTTTTTGGTGTCTTTACTTGGTTCATTTTCATTTCTGTGCACACTGTGCATGTGTCACATGTACACACATATATTTCTTGACATAAAGCAAAAACATTCAACACCAACAATTCAAACAATGCATTCAAACATCCATATGCATACAACAACATTTACTATGTTATTTAAAACATGGCTCTGATACCAAACTGTGGTGACCCTCACTCTATAACACATAGTTTTTTTTTATACAAGAGGCATTCACCACTAAACCCCAATTCTTTTATATTTGAATATTTATATAATTTCCAAATATTTTTCCCAAGACCCTGGTTTTACCAATATAATCATATCAGTGTACAAACAAACTAAGTCAATTGTATATTTGATGATATACAATTGTTTCTTTATTATTATTATATTTTTTTTTATCAGAGGGAATTTAAATCAAATAGAAATCAAACTACCATACAAGCTATTGACATAGCCACTTATTTCTTTTCTAAGTCTTGTTCTACTGCCATAGGTGCACTTTGACAAATTCTAACACTTATATATATTTATCTTGCCTAGATAATTCTATTTAACTCTAAAATAGTATTTACTTGATCTCATGATAGTTATCAAAGTTGATAATAATTAATAACAATAAGTTGGATTGACAAAAATCGATAAACCTTGGAAATTTACTCGAAAATAGGCAAATTAGGCAAAATCAGCAGTTCAGACGTCTAAATTTTTATGACAGACGTCTAGATTCGATCTCAGACGTCTAAATTTTTATGACAGACGTCTTAGAGTGTCTAAATTTTAAACAGAGAGTAGAAAACATTTTGAACTAAATTCAGACATCTAAATTTTTGTTGACAGACGTCTAAATTAGATCTCAGACGTCTAAATTTTTATGACAGACGTCTCAGAGTGTCTAAATTTTAAACAGAGAGTAGAAAACATTTTGAACTAAATTCAGACATCTAAATTTTTGTTGACAGACGTCTAAATTAGATCTCAGACGTCTAAAATTTTTATGACAGACGTCCCAGAGTGTCTAAATTTTAAACAGAGAGTAGAAAACATTTTGAACTAAATTCAGACATCTAAATTTTTGTTGACAGACGTCTAAATTCGATCTCAGACGTCTAAATTTTTATGACAGACGTCTAATTTGATCTTAGACGTCTAAAATTGTTGACAAGTTTTCTCAGAGGTTAAACTTAAATACTCAATTACTTACAAATTTCCAGAATTCGTGCATATGCAAGTATCACTTACCTGCCATGCACAAATTCATCTCACTTGAATATTCTACTAAAATCTTGAGTGTTCATTAAAAATCAATCCCCTTAGCTTTTTAATTTCCATAAGGCAAAACATAAGCAATAAAAAATCAGAGTTCAATATATATATATATATATATATATATATATATCCATATCATTATGCATATGACATGTCTAACTCCTTATTTTCTCCAAATCAGACATTCATAAAATAAATTTGTAGTTAACCAACCATCATCCATGATCACTCATAACAGGTTTTGATTAAGTACATATCTTCAACTCAAAATACTTAAAAAGTTTCCTAAAAGTAACTTCAATTACAGAAAATAAAATGTGTCTAGTAATTTCATTACAATGCATCTGCAAATTTTAAAAACAAGTCTCTCTTATTTATTCTAGCAGCCAATGCCTTCTCTACTCATCAAGCCAACTTCAATTTCCTGCAAGCAAATCATTTAGCTGCCCCAAAGAATTTTTGAGACACCCAAATGATTGCAAGGGCAACCAAAAGGGTCAGTTTTCACTGGTATGAGCATTTATCAATTTTGTATACATATTCATAATTTTAAAACATAATCTTGCAGTGCCTTCCTAGTTTAACAGATGTTTATACTTAGCATGTTTTGGTTCATACAAGGTAATACAAAAAAAACACATTCATCTATTCAAACAAATACACAGCAAACAGTAAAGATAAACATATGTATAATTCTTGATTTATTCTCCCCAAATCTAGATAAATAAACCCAGGTTTTATACTCCAAATTTTCACCCAGCAACTAATCAATGAAGAAGTTTAACTTGATTAAATTAACACCATATCTGGATATTTATAACCCAGATTTTTAAACCCCTGTCCCCATTTATTTTATGGTCTTTAACTCCTTGTCAAATGAATACTATGTATGCATTGTGAAGGAAACTCCCAGGTTGTTTAAATTATTCCAACACACAAAGGCCTCAGGGTGCAGTTGCACCATGCATATACTTGCTTCCACCTGAAGTAAGAAAATCATTGACTAACTCCCAAGTGTCCAATTTAGTTTTTTCTTTCATTCATATTTCAGAAAGATATAACTACTTGTATATTTTTCTGATTCAACCCCATGTTCCCCTGTTTAATCTATATCCATGTTTAATGATACTAAGATAGAACAAGAATGCTCCAATCATGTTAACACCAAAAGCCCACTTACAGATTAATACTCCAAACAGACAAAAAAAAATGCACAAACAAACATCCATATCACCCATAACAAAATTAATTCAGAGATTTAAATGTCTCATAATATTCTAGGCTGCCTGCAATAGGACTTAATGCCATTGCATACCAAGGATAAATACTCACATAATGTTTTTCCTTTTACTGCCTTAATTTCTTAGAACAGCAAATCCCCCAAAGCCTCAAGCTAGTGTTTCTTCCTTGTTTATTTTTATTTTGTTTTTGATCCCGAGAGAGTGATGGTTTTGGCTATGTGCAGTTATTTATAAATCCATTCTAGGGTTTAAGAAAATGGGTAATTCTCCTAATACCCTTAGCTGTTCATGCATACATCTCATTCCTGTGTGGTCCTAAATGGGAAATGCACACATCAGGTTACTTTAATTGGTTATTTCGGGAGTTGAACATTTTAAACACTGCATGCTATTTTCATGTTTCTATTTTATTCATGCCATATGCATGTGATCCTTTATTCATTTCTTTTTATAAGTTTAAGGAATCTGAAAATCTCCTTTGTATTTTCTACCTATCTATTATCTCCATTCAATCATGCATACTATCATACTTTATTATGTAATGTAAAAATCATTCACCCATATTATTTTCTTGAAATAAATATAAGATAATCAAATTTTTATTTGATTCTGTATGTATATATATATTTCTGCCTCTTTGTAAAAATCAGTAACTCCTTCTATTTTTAAATAAAAATCACACATATTATATTAATTATTTCCAGCATAATTATAAGACATTTACCACAATTTTTTTATTAAACTTCATTTTATTCTATCTTTATATAAAACAGAAAACACCCCATTTGTATATATTTACATAATTCTTTGGACATAAAGCTATACTTATTTTTGAGTTCCAATTCCTTTCTTAATTACCTTAATTCCTTGCATTTTATCAAACAGAAGCTCCCATGCAATTTTATTTATTGCCAAATTCTTTTCTGTTTTAAATGCAATATATATACTTATATATATATATCTCAGAATTTTCTAATATAAATATATATCATTTTATTTTATTTTATTTTAGGGTCATTACATATTTTCAAACACACACTTCATTGTGCACTGCAAAATATTTCTTTTCCAATTTTACCACGTCAATGTTTGTTTTGCAGATAGTTCAGATGCTGAATACAGGCTAGAACAGAGTTAAAGATCAAATACGAGTGATGAGTGAATATGTAGTGAGGTGAACTGTGAAAATTGTGTTGTAATTGAAGTTGTATTGTGATCGAAAATATGTAGCTGTAGTGAGAGCTCAAATCTGTACTATTTGAATTTGTAATAAAATATTTGTTTGATTATGAATTCCGAGTTATTTATTTTATTCAACAAATATTTATTTAATTATGTGGAAAAATAAAACAGTACAATAACAAATACATTTAAACTAATATATATATATATATATATGTTTAGTACCATCAAACAAAAATCATAGGCTATTGTATTCTACAATCTCCCCCTTTTGATGATAACAAACATATATTAAGATTTTGACTCTATTAGATGTATTTGGTCTTGATAGAATTCTATTACCTCCCTTATTTGAATACTCCCCCTACAAAAAAGCTCCCCCTTCACATATGCATGAAAATAATAAAAAATATGCAAATAAAAAACAATAAAAAAATGCAATGAACCTAGATGAGAATATGAAATTAAAAATTTTGAACTTATTTGCCAAAATCTTAACTTCTCTTCCCCTTTTGTTATCAGCAAAAGAGTAATAGCATTAGAAAAGTGTGATAAAGTGATAGACATTAATACAACATTAATACCTAATCGAGTATAAATATTAAATTTCAATAAAAAATCAAACAAAAATCGTAAATACTCTATTAGGTGCATATTCCATTTTAGAGTGAAAGGGGTGATGTCGGCATAGAAAACCATATAGTCGAGTCCATTTATGGTATATTTATGACAGGAATCTTTTTAAATACTTACTAATCATGGATAACCGTTAGGACTTTTAAATGAGATTAGTAGTATTTTTTTTTAAAATGAATTCCAATCATCTTCTAACCACGCATAACCATGAGCACTTTTAAATGGGGTTAGAATCAACTTGCCTATTTCATCCAATTTTGATATGTGTTCCATATATGCATAACCGTGAGGACTTTGAAATGAGCATGAAAGCACATAATCAGATATTTCAAGTAGTTCACCCATGCATAACCGTGTGGACTTTTAAATGAGGGTGGGTACTTTTTGGATGATTTTATTGCTAATTTTAAAAAATGAATAATTTCCTGTTTAAATGCCACATTTTGACATATTATATTGGATTTTGATGAGTGATTATCGTAGAAATATGATAGGAATAGAGATTGTTATGAAATTTTTACCAACCAAAGTTATTACAAATTTGGAACAGTTTGGCACAGGTCCCTAATAAGTTTCAAAATACACAAAAACCCGAGCAGAAAAAAGTTTGTAAATTAGGTCCCTAGAATTAAGTTTCCGAATAATGACATACACTTATGCAATTATTCAATGAATAATTGCAACATTTATGCAATTATATCAAAATATTGCAGACATTTCCATAATTATTCACCAAAAAATTGCGAAAATTTCCATAATTTTTTCAAAAATTTGCGAAAAATTCCGCAATTATTCACCAAAAAAATTGCGAAAATTTCCGCAATTATTCACCGAAAAAATTGCATAAATTTATGCAACTTTTGGATATAATTGCATAAATGTCTGCAATTATTCAGTGAATAATTGCATAACTATATGAAATTACTTAGTAACTTAATTCTAGAGACCTAATTTACATACTTTTTTTACCGAGGTTTTTGTGTATTTTGAAACTTATTAGGGACCTGAGCCTAATATTCACTACAAATTTTGTTTAAATTTTTAAAGAAATTTACTAAATATACTGTCTCAAGTCATAATGTATGATTAATATCAACACTTATCACTTTTTTCAGTCACTATTTATCTTTTCGATAATCAATAGGGAATCATATTAGTTAACATAGGCATTTAAGATCAAATCCAAAAATATATAATCAAATTTCTAAAATGCCTAAACTGAGACGAAATCGACAAAAATCATTTTCTAAAAGGGGTTTTGTAAAAGTGTCTGCCAATTGAAAATCAGTTGAAATGAAGTTTATGCAGATATTTTCTTTGGAAATGTGGTCTCTAATGAAATGATGTCTAACATCTATATGCTTGGTGCGAGAATGATGTACATGATTGTTTGTGAGATCAATTGCACTTTTGCTATCATACATAAGTGGGACTCGTTTAAAATTTAGACCATAGTCTTGCAAAGTTTGTGTCATCCACAAGATTTGAGCAGAGTAACCGCTTAGAGCAATATACTCTGCCTCAGTGGTAGAGAATGCAATACAATTCTGTTTTCGACTTGACCATGCAACTAACGAATGTCCTAGCTAAAACACATTCCACTAGTACTTTTTCTATCAACTAGACTTCCAGCATAGTCTAAATCTGAATACCCTTTTAACTCAAAGTTATCATTAGTTGGATATACCATAGACCAAAACGTGGGGTGTGCAACAGATTTGTTGCCTATTTGTTTTTGTCGGTCCATGATTGTTAGTGACAAAAGATTTTGAAAAACAAGTTTGTGTAGAACCAAGACAATCTATGTTTGTTCCTTTTGGCACTTATATTTGTTTGACTTTAAGGGATTTTACATTCGTGCCTTTAGGAACCCAAATTGGTATGGTTTTCACGTGTCCAATTTTTCCACAAATCGTGCACTTGGAGTTGACATGATTAGTTTAACTTCTAACTCTTTCAGATTGAGTATACCCAAGTCCTTGTCTAATAGTATTAACAGTTTGTTTCCCTAATAGCATATTTAGTGATCTTTCTCCTTTGGAGAATTTTGCTAAAGTTGTAGACAATTGTTGGACTTGTGTTTTGAGAGATCCATTTTCATTCAATAACAAAGTGCACTTTTTAATAGAATTTTCTCTCCTAGTATTTTCACTTTCTTTCAAAATTAGAATTTCATTTTCAAGCGATTTAATTTTAGTTTCTGATTTTTTTATTTCCTCTTCTAATGATGGACACTTATCGCACTTAGGGCTTTTATTTCTATAGTTTTGAACCATTTGATCGAGCTACTTATTTAGTTCTATCAAACCATCTCTTTGTGATTCAATTTTAGCGTACTTCTCCCTAAGTCTTTCAAAACAGCCATTTACTTCATGAAAATATATAAGTAATTGCGAGTGAGTAAGTTTTAATACCTCGCTTGGCTCGTCATCATCGTTGTCACTTGTTTCTCCTGAAAAACACAGATTTGCTTTTTCACTCTCACTGCCGGTGCTTTTATCAACTTCATCACTTTCATCCCAAGTAGCTGTAAAACTTTTCCTTTTTGGTTTCTTTCCTTTGCTAAATTGATTTTGAGGACAATTTGGCTTGATACGACCAGGTTTATTGTAGTTATGACAAATGATCTCATGTTCTTCTGAGTTGTCTAGAACTTTGACGATTCTGCTTTTCCATTGTTGATTTAGGGCTGAATTTCCGTATTTGCGGTTCTACCTTTTGAATCTCTTTATTATCAGTTCCATTTCAGCTACTCCTTCATCATCAATATCATCTTCACTTTGCATTGTTCCTTGGAGAGCTATTGATTTCTTTCGCGTATCTCCTCCTTCACGTTCTTCCTTGAATTTGATTTCTAGCTCATAACTAGTGAGTTTTCCGATGAGTTCTTCAACTTTAACCTGTTTCAGATCCTTTGGTTCTTGGATAGCAGTCACCTTTGCTTCAAAATTTCGTGGAAGAATTTTGAGGATCTTTTGGACTATTTCCAATTCTATGTATGGTCTTCCTAGAGATTTTGATTTGTATACAAGATTAGAAAGTCGTCCATACATTTCTTTGACACTTTCATCCTTTTCCATTGTGAAGTTCTCGTACTCGCTACTGATCATGGCAAGCGAGATTCTTTGACCTGAGAGGTTCCTTCATGAGTCACTTCAAGCGTGTGCCAAATTTCCAGCGCAGTTAGACAATGTGAGACACGATTAAATTCAATTTGATCTAATGAGCAAATAATAGAATTCATAGCCTTAGTAGTTTGCAGTTTATTGTCAAGATCTGTCCATTGATCTATAGGTTTTCTACTTCTTAATTATCTACCATTACTGTTGGTGTGCTATATCCTATTTCAACAATATTCCATGAATCTATGGTTTTCAGAAAAAATTTCATTCTAGTTTTCCAATATGCATATTCACCACTAAACATGGGCGGTCTAGCTATGGACTGACCCTCGGCAAAAGCATTATTAAAAGAAGCCATTTTAAAAAAAATTGAATTTAAAAAAAAACAGAAAACAGTTTTTGTTCCTAGCTCTGATACCACTTGTACGATCGTTTTCACCCTAGAGGGGGGGGGGTGAATAGGGTGTATTAATAATAATTAATGCAGAAATAAAAATTAAAACAAAAAGTAATACAGTAGAGATCACACACAGATTTACCCAGCTTCGGCAAAACCTGTCTACGTGCTGCTCCCAAGGTTTCTACTGGAAATTAGGTAATCACACGCATACAAAAACACGTAAACTCGCGACACCCGCTAACTCGATTAACCGAACTCTAAGCTCAAAACCCTACCACAACTCAGCCACTGAGTTGCGAATTCTCAAACTACGCCCCGTAGTTTGTACCTAGTTACACAACTTGAAATTTACACAATTTTAAAATAGAAAGTTACAAATAAAAATAAACTAAAACAAAACCCTATTTTTTTAACTAAAGCCTAATATAAAAATAGAACCGGCCCAAGGAAAAACAGTGCGGTCCAAAGTGATAAATGAAGTTAACAATGTTTCCCCTTTTTATTCTATGCTGGCGCCTTGTTTCTCTTCGTTCTGGAATTAGGGTTTTGAATTGAACCGCCGCTTGAAAAATTGAAGCTCGAATCATTTGCTGGTATGCTCTCAATTTACTTCGATGCTTCTTCGATCAGTTTAATTGCTCGCGGCTGCTTCGAGTTCGAATGGTAATTTGAATTTGGTATGTGATTTTCCCCCTTTTGATTTGTGATTATGCTCGACTTATTTTGCTTTCGAACTCATGATATTGCTGATGATGGTTTGGATTTAATTTATTGGGATCGAAAGCCCTATACTTCGTTCATATATATTGGTTTGAATTCTTCAATTGATTTGCTCGGCCATTCGATTTTTTATTGAATGCTTGTGATGAAATTTTGACTTGTTCCTTTTATCATCGGTTGAATATGTTCCGATATATTTTAGTTTGATTGAATAGTTTGAGTCGGTTCCATTCTTTGCTCCTATGACCTGTTCATCATTCACTTCCTTATGACCTCTGATTGACTTCACTGCAACAGGTAATCTTCAATTTTTTTTGAACACATTAACAGTGTTTTTCTTTTTGAAACACCTCCTGACTTTTTTTCGAACTGCTACTAATAATTACTGTATTATGAACCATGTAAACTGCTTCACTGTCATTTCATTGCTCTATTCACTATTTGCTTGAGTTTTAATGTGTTTTCTCCATGTATATATGTGTGTGATTGGTGCATGTATATATGTATTGATGTCTCCTCTATTGCATATGTTTGTCACCGTGCTAGTTGCATCGAGTTTCATATCCATTTCCTTGTATTGATGTCTCCTCTTTTGATTGCTTTTCCACTATACACACACACATACACACATGTGTGTGAACATGCATGTATATATGTATGATGTGTTGAAACTTTGCATTCATGTTAATGTTGACTGGTCTAGTTCCACTTGAAGTCAGGTCTGGTTCCATGTAGATTTGAGTCTTCATGTGTACATTTCTGAATGCATGCATATCCATGTACATGTCGACTAAGGCTGAACTTGATTTTGATGTTTGGTCTTGTTTCACTTTGTTTGTACATGTCTGGTGCACTTATCCATGGTTTCATATGAATGAAGTCTTCATGTGTGTACATTTGGTTAAGGCTTCATGAGGAGTGTTGTGTGTGTGTGTTTGTTCATGCTTGAGTTGCATATGTAGAAATGGTCTGGTGGAGCTTTTTGGTTCACCACTGTTTGTCTGGTTCAATATAAATCTGGTTGCATGAGGACTTGTTATTCAAGTGTGTTCATTGTGCCTTTGTTCATTTGGTGGTCTGGTTTGGTGCACATGAGTCTGGTCTGGTTTTGTGTCTTTGTGTAGTTCCACTTTGAGGTCTGGTGTGTGTTTGAGTTATAATGCCATGACTCCATTGGTTTGTTTTCATGTTGCATGCTAGACTTGCTGTGTCGAAACTGAAATGTTGCATGCACCTGTATTGAATCCAGTCTCGGCTTGGGTTTGACCTTGTGCTCACCTGTCCCTACAATTTTAACAAGCAAGTGTATATCGGTGTGCACGACCTTGTGGCATGTACAGTGATACACTGTGCATGTCGCAAGATGTTCGTGTGAGATGAATTAAAAGAAATTGATGACGAACAACCTAAATAACTGAGGCAAATAATATTTTCAAACACACACTTTATTGTGCACTGCAAAATATTTCTTTTTCAATTTACTGCGTCATTGTTTATTTTGCAGATAGTTCAGATGCTGAATACAGGCTGGAACAGAGTTGAAGATCAAATACGAGTGATGAGTGAATATGAAGTGAGGTGAAATATGTATGTTAAATTGTATTGTGAAAATTGTGTTGTAATTGAAGTTGTATTGTAATTGAAAATGTGTAGATGTAGTGAGAGCTCAAATTTGTACTATTTGAATTTGTAATAATATATTTGTTTGAATATGAATTCCGAGTTATTTATTTTATTCAACAAATATTTATTTAATTATGTGGAAAAATAAAATAGTACAATGACAAATACATTTAAACTAATATATATATATATATATATGTTAATTATCATCAAACAAAAATCGTAGGCTATTGTATTCTACATTCTCTACTGAGAATATCACTCAGTTATGACTATCAGAGTGTCTCAATGATATTTCTATATCCTGGAAAAATATTCTAGCCTTATACCTACTCAACCAATCCATACCCAAAATGATCCTAAAATCTACAAAATCAATAACATACAGATTGCATGCAAACTTATGACCTAACAAGTCAAGTTCTAACTGGTCACGTCTTAACCCTAGAGTTGCATACCCTTCTATTGGATTCACAACCCTTAAGGAAGTAACAAGGTAGGTGGGTTCTAGACATAATCTATCAACCAAACACTGAGATAAAAATGAATGCGATGCACCGTATCAAAAAGTACTCTAGCTGAAATACTCTGAATCAAAAGCGTACCTTCCATCACAGTCTTTCCCTTATCTGTTGCAGTAGGCCTAACTGGTCCCATAGCAAAAACTTTTCCTTTGTTCTCCCTAACTTGCTCTGGAGACTAATTCATGTAATGCCCAACTTGATCACAGTTGAAGCATTTTACATTCTTCTTAACTACAGCCTTCCTCCCATTTTTTGATCGGCATTCATTAGCAAAGTGACCCTTCTTGTTACATTTATTGCAAACTACCTTAGCCTTTGACTTCTTAGCAGTGTCTCCCCTCTGGACTCCCTTCTTCTTAAAGAACTTCCTCTTCTTCCCTTGAGAACCAGGGGTTTCCACTGACTTCTCTTTAACTAAATCAGTAAGCAACTCCTCATGGCGAATGGTCATCTACACCACTATATTACAAGGATCACGGACATAAGTCATAGTCATCCTAGCAAGCTCGGGCCTCAATCCCCGAATGAACTTTTCATTCTTTTTAATGTCAGTATCTATAATATCATATCCAAATCTACACAGCTCTTTAAACTTAGTAGCATACTCAACTACTGACATCTCTCCTTGCATTAAATCCATAAACTTCCTCATCAGCTCAGACTTAGCAAACTCCAATACAAACTTCTGCTCAAATCTTTTCTTAAAATCAGCCCAAGTTAACTGCTCTTTCGGCACTCCGGTAGTGACACTATTCCACCATTGCAGTGCTGACCCCTACAACTGCGTAGAGGCCAGCCTCCTCTTTGCCCATCATTCAGGCCTAAATCAGTAAATATATGCTCACAATGCAACAACCAATTCTGAACATTTATGGCTCTCTCTGTTCCCAAAAATGGCTTCCCACCCAAACTGGTGTAATCTCTACTTAGCAAAGCAATATTCCCAACTAGAGCCACAGGATTAGCTTCTCCTCTATTACTAGCAACTCTAGCAGCAACTCCGGCTTGCACTAAATCGGCTAAGAACTGATACATCGCCCCCATATCTGTAACAACCCTGTATTTTTCAAATATTTTTAAATTGATTTTTCCAGATTCAAAAGCTTTATTTATGAAAAAGAATAAATTTTGTTATTTTAAGTATAAACTTTGATTTTGATGTGGATTTGAATTCCAAATATGACTAAATTTAATATTTCCACAGAATGTGAATTTTGGTCCAATAGTCAAACTTTGACTTTTAAATTTAAATTTTAAATAGTTTGAAATTATAAATTTTATCTTTTATTATGAAAATAGATTTAATAACTTGAACACTACTTTTCGTTTCGTTGAAAACGGAGTTAAAATGTAAAAGTTATGTACATTTCAATTTTTTTAGTATAAACTGTTTATTTAACAATTTTGTTTATTTTAAATTGTATAAATTACTTTTTCTTTGTTATATTTTATTTTAATATGTGTCAATATGTTAATTTATGTATATTTTCATCTCTAAATATTTTCAAAAATAATAATAGAATTTTTCCAAAATTTACTATGATGATTTCCTAATTTTAAAGGCTGTTTCCCTATTTTCTGCTATTTTCTTCATTAAAAATTATATGTAAATTAAATTTTAAATATTTATTTTGTGAATATATTTTTATTTTATGTTATTATTTATGTTTAGAAATATATTACAAGCTCATATGAATTTTTCTAAAATTTATTCTATTCAATTTCAAATTTTCTAGACTAGTTTACTATTTTTAGCTATTTTCTTAATTTAACTTTATATGATTGATAAATATTTATATAAATTATTATATTTTGATAAAATTTCGAAATTTTATCTGGGATTATTATCATTTCCAGAAATATAAAGTTATAAAAAGGAATTAAAGATATATGAAGAGTTTGATACCTTTTGTGTGCTTAGTCCTTTTGAATTCTACCGTTTCTTTTTAAATCAATACATCTTTTATTTTATTTTTGCTGTTCTATTCCCCAATCTTTTTCAGTCGACTTCCTCATGTTATTCACGAATTTTCAAAGCTCCTAAACCCTAAAAAAAATCATGGCCTCCATCTTGCAAATTTTTTTGGTAAATCCCTCTCTTCTTTCTACTTTTTCTTACTTTTTCTATGCTATTTTGCCTTGTTTCTCTCTTCTATTTGCATGGCCTCTTCTCCATAGCCACGGCCACCACCTCCAACACCTTTTCAACCATCATCTGCAGCAGCTCCTCCTCCAATCCCCTCTGACCAGATCAGGCCATGGCCATCTAGATGATCCTACACCCCAAAACAATGTCAAAAAAACTCCAAAACAATGCACTAGTCACCACTATTACTTCACCACCTTCATCCACCACCTTGGCCACCACTATAGGCCGCCACCACCACCTTCATCCACCACCTTGGCCACCACTATAGGCCGCCACCACCACCTTTTCCGGACCTCCCCACACCCCTCCATCTACTGTCCAGACCTGAACCATGCAAGGGCCGAGCCCCACTTGCCTTTGGATGAGCCAAAAATGCACCAAAACTCCACTTATTTTGCCTTGACCCTTTGTATTATTCGTATGTAACTCCTACCATCATCATCTCCTTGTTGCCATGCTATTTTGATGCCATAACCTGAGATTATGTCCAGCTATGGCTGAGCAAAAGATCCCCTTGTTCAAGCTCTTGAATGGTTAAAGAAAGGTCGAATCACTTTGCCTTCTGTTGCTTTTTATTTCAAGTCATTTCGATATTGTTTTGTGTTACATATTTATGTATACATTGTCTTGTTTTGTTTATATGTATACAAGGCAATTATATTTGGCTCTCCACTCTCAAATCATATTCATGTTGTCATGCCTTCAAAGATTCTATGTTGTGTGTTTGGTCGTCATCTCCAGCTTAAACAAGTGAGTTATTCTCACCAGACAATATGTACCTATATAACTAGTAAATTGACACCTTGTGAATCTGTAGAAATATATTATCATGTTATACTTGACTATATTATGATCATATGATGTTTATACACCTGTTATATCATATGTTACTGTTATTTAATGTTATTTTGTTATTTATATCAGTTATCACCATTGCAAGTTCCCTGTAGACTAGAATCACTATGGGTTGAAATGATACATACCCGAACGAACTTTAGAATAGGGAAAAATTGTTATGGGTTGAAATGATAGGCCTGAACGATTTTTATTTAATTTATTTTAACTTGGGATTGCGGGTTTGAAATGACAGAACCCGGATTTTTCTTTTTTTAACTGCGGATTGAAATGATACATATCTGTATCACATGACCTAGGTTAGAAAATTATATACAGGCCCGTGGTTATTTTATAAAGTGTTTTCGATATTTTTAAGTATTTTAAAAAAATTATAAATTTATGAAATTTGATTTAAATAGATTTTGAAATGTTTTAAATTAAAGAAATTATGATTTTTTTTCCATGTGTTAAAAATGTAATTAATGAATGGTTTAACTAGATTTTTGAAATATAACTTAAGTTGGAAATTTGGAATTTTGGTTAAAAATGATATTTAAGTTATATAAATAAAATGGATATTAAATTTTATTTGGAAATGGTAAATATGATAATTTGATTAAATTTGAATTTAAGTGATTTATTAAAGTATTATTGATTTTTCTATGAATTTAAGTGGTTAAATAAGTGAATGTTTAAAAGTGATCTTTTAAAATATAACTTGACTAGGAAATGTGAAATTTGGTTTTAATTAAAGGGTTAAGTTAATTAAATAAAATTGGAAATTTAGTTAAATTTGTGAAATGGTAATTTAAATTTGAAGTGTTAAGTTATTTGTTGAAATGTGAAGAATTGGAAACTTTTACACTTAAATTTATTAAGTAAATTGTTGAAAATTGGATTTAATTATAAGAAATTTATTATGAAAAGATATATGTTAAACGATATGTAAATGAACATTTTAAATGTTAAAATATGATTTTTAAAATGTTTATGTGTTTTAAATTAAAGTTATTTAATTGCTGGAAATACACTAACACCTGAAATTAACTTTTAATAGCATTCAGAAATGCTATAGATTCTGTTTTGAACTAAAATTGTGTAAAAAGAGCTATTACATCATTTCTGAAATGCTGTAGTTGCTGTAATTGAACTTATAGGCTAATATTGAACTCATGTCTATTATAGCATTCTCTGGAAATGCTATAATGGTCTGAAGTCTTTGCTGAAACCAAATTTAACCCATGTTTTGAAATCTGAACTACCGCAGCACTTCTGAAATGCTGTCTTTTCTGTTTTGAACTATAATTCAACTAAAACTGAGTTTTAACAGCAGTTTTAAGTGATGTCTTTAGTGAATTAAAAATGTTTTCAAATATAACCTATAGCAGTTGTTTTTAAATGCTGTGAAATGCTGAAATTTTAATAATTAGGGTTTTTGACTTAGTAAACGAACTCAGAATGGTTTGAAACTTTGGAAATTGAATACTTGATTTGAAAATATAATAATTACACTTTTAAAAGGTTTAAATGAATTATTTTGATTGGAAGATAAACTATTTAAAGGTGATTTAAAATGATAGTAAATGAACGATATCTTTGAATTTAAAAGGTATTTAAAGTTGAATATTTGGATTTGAACTAATAGGATATTTTATTTTATTAAAATGATTTGAAATGAAGTTTTGTAAGGATATGATATTTTATTATATTAAAATGATTTGAAATGAAGTTTGAAATGATATGAAAATTTAAATATATGGAAATGGTTTGGAATTGATTTAATCTTTATTTTGATAAAGATATGGTTTGAAATGATATTTTATTTTGAAGTAAAGTATTGTTTTTAAAAGTTATAACCACGGGTTATAATAACGATTGGTTGGCAAAGAGACCGGGATCGGATATGGACATACTCTCTGTCGATACCGAAAACCACTTTGACAACCGTGTATACGGTGGAGATTCCAGAATGAAGTAGGATGGTGGCGACGTTCTTAAGGTATGTTACGTGGACCCAACTCCCGTGAGTTGGCATAAGGTGGCTAAAACAGGAGCGATCTCGGACCAGTGAGGTAGCACCTCTTCTCGGACACATTTCTTCGATATTATACTCTTACTTGTGATTGATTAGATGGCCATCCTCTGATTTGGGAGTGTTGTTCGAGGTGGAACGGTAGTGGCTGCTATGCATATCCATCAGTCCGTGTGCGTAATTGGTATATCTACCCTGGCATTGCCTAGTTGTGCCGTGTCACCTACCATATCGAGCTTTACTACGATTATGATTTTAAGATCCGACCGCGTTAAGGTTCTCCATCCCCTCAACGCTATTTTCTATATGATTATACTTTACTTATTTAGACACTATTATAGTATCGAATATTACTACATAGTAGATAGTTTAACGGATCCTTAGAGGATGGGCGGTCCCAAGCATCTTCTAAGTTACTTGTACCTTTATTACAGTTCACTTGAGTTGGTTTACATTATATAAGTATATATTGTCCTGACTCGAGTGTTTTGTGTTTTGCTTTACGCTCGGGTCAGCCTGAGTTATTCACAGATTTGGATTTCCACTCTCTTGGAGATTTGAATCGCTGGAGATTATCTGCTTGTCATGTCCTATCTATTTCAATTCCGTTGTTCTACTCAGCTTGTACTTGGTTATTTTATTGAGACTTTTGTTGTACTCTATTTCTTCTGTTGTATCTTATGTAACTCTGACATATTTAGATAGTAGCTTCATGAACTACTATTTCTTTTACTTCCGCTGCATTATTTTACTCTGTGTCTGTGATCTGTGATTATATTTATTTACTGTATATTCTGAGATTTGCCAAATTTTATTTACATCGCGATATTTTGAGCAATTCAACTCCGGCATGTGTGTCTGCCTATGCACTTATAATGGATGGGAATGGTTGAAAATATCGGGTCGTTATAGTTGGTATCAGAGCTTTGGCTTTGAGGCAAAACTCAACATATGGAGTAGATTTATTTACAGAATCACTTTCGTTCGAGTTTAAATCTTTTCCTCTTGATTCAAATTTCCTCTGAATTTTTGGAACGTTCCCTGCGGTTTCAAAATTCATTCTTGTCCCTCACTATTCATCTTCTTTTGATTTTGGAGTATCACATAACTCCACTTCGAATGATCTTTATAGTGAATTGGCTGTCTCGCCAATATTCTAATTTTCTGGTAAAGGGGGAAACTCCTTTACAAATTAGCATCGATTCACCAGAGATTTATATCTATCCTTGGTTTAGATGCTAATATCTTTTATTACTCCAAACTCTATCTTTTGAGATCAGATGTAGATTTACCCCAGAAAAAAATACACATTTGATCTTATTAATTAAGTCACGGTTGACCCGGTTAAGGTTGCCCGCGATTTATCTAAGCTTATACATCTTCATATGTTGATAATTAACCATCTTGTTTTGTTTCCGAAATATCTCCAAACATTTTGAATTGTACTTGTAAATCTATGTTTTGTTTTATATATTGTGTCGTTTGAGTTGTTGATGTTGATCTGGGCTTCCGATTGATTCGTCTGATCAACGCTATCAATAGGATTTCTAAAACACTTTGATAGAACAAACTGACACAATATTATTTTTAAAAAAAAATTTGTTTAATGAAATAAATTTTGATATAAGTAAATATTATGGAACTTAATAAATTGATTATTTGAAATGATAATACTTGATTTATCATTCTATAAATGAATTTATAAATAGATGTTTATAAATTGATTTTGGAAACTGAAATGAATTTAAATCAAGAATTTGAGAATTTAATTTCTGATGGTTTCAAACCTTGTGTTTAAAGTTTTAAAAGGATATATTATTTAAAGTATTTTTGAATAAAAATTTGTCTCTAAAGGATTTTAAAGTTTAAAAATTAAGTGCTCTTCTCTTTGTCGCTGGAAAATAATTTCGGTGATGACTGCAGCATCATCGACGTTCATTTTCGAGTTTCGAAGTGAAGAGACCGTTCTGTAGTCTTACTACAGCTTTGTTTTGAAAGATTTAATTTATTTGAATTTCTAAATATGATTTGATTTATAATATATATAGATATATGATTTAAATTGATTTGACATATTATGTACATATATTTATTTATCTCTAACTGGTTTGAAGGAAACCGGAAAATTAATTATTAAATTTCATCTTGAAGAATAATTTCAATTATAAAAAGAAAATAAAAATTTGGATAAATTATTCAAACTTGAGATAATTGAATTGGAAAGTTTTATTTGTATAACATACAATTTCATTCCAATATAACTTACCAAAATTACACAGAAGTTGAATATGAAATTGGATAATATACAATATAGAAAGGATTTTTATAAATAAAATTTGAGTGGTTATAATAAATGTTATACACTTAAATTATAGTTATAAAAGATTAACAGAGGTAAATAGTGAAAAAGGAATTTAAAGAGATTTTATTTAAATAACTTAATAATCAAATTTGATTTAATATGGAACCTTAAGTTTAACCTAGGAATTTAATAAAAGTTATTTCCTGAAATGAATATGTTGTATAATAAATAATGTATCTTTGAATAGATAAAATAAAATACATTTTGTAACGATCCAAGATTTTAATTTAATTTAAATTAATAATTTATTGAATTTTGAATAAAAATAGTAAAATCAATTGATAAATTGATAGCGGGTTTCCCCGAATCCAAATAAATTTTGTATAAATCGTTTAAATTTAATAAATATTGTAAAGCAATGTACAAAGCAAACAAATGAAAAATAATAAGTAACATAAGTATTTAAAATAATAATAAGTAAATTGAATATTTGATAGTTTAAGTTTTAAAATAAAAGAGGGATTAGAATATGCAATTGTGTTAGAAATAGAATTAAATACTTAAATTTAAAATTTATAACAATAACCATAATAACTTTATATATGTGTACACTTAAACAATAGTAAGGTAAATAAATATTTCATGTAGACTATAGAGTTTAGGGGGAAAGTGAAACAAAACCAAAGTATATATGCATGTATATCAAGGGATAAGGTTGTAGCATATAGAACAAAGCAAACAAAAGTGAAGACAGCAAATTTTACTCAAGTATCCAAATAAACAAGACTAAAGAAACAAAATACATAAAGTATGTAGCCTGGAATAGACGTGCAGGCAAGTAAAAAGCAAATAAAAAAAAAGATAGGTATGCAGCCTGTAAAGTTTAGTAGGCAAGAACATAAACAAACATATTAAGTATCTTCAGCCATCCCATCATGTAAGTGTAGCTTGCAAAATAGGTAAGGTTGAAAAATATAAGGTACTCATGCATTTAATGCTAGCACAAACAAATTATCAGCCGAGACAAGGAGATACAAAATCAGGTATAGGCAAATTAAATAAGTATAGATTTGTACAATGACATTTAATGTTGCATCTCTAGCATAACTAAAGTCAGTTTAAAATATTTAGATATCATTTCTGTGCTTACAAAGTCTCTGGCCAAAGATAGATAAAGAGTATAATCTCTGATCCTATTGTATAAAATAATAATCACTGTGCTGTACAAATACTATCACCTGTAAACATCTTTATATATGTACACCATCCTCTTTGTATCCCAATTCGTCCTCAACCTAATTTACCAGAGAAAATAAAATAAAAATAAGAAACATTTTTCAACTCAAAGAAAACAAGCTTCAACATTAACAACAATACAATCAACTACAGACCAGAGATCTAAAGTTTAGCAAGCAAATTCAAAACCTGGTTCAACAAAGAAGCTCTGTTCTTTTCTTTCTTCTGAAATCAGGTGAGTAATCTTCAAAAAAATAAAGAAAATAAAAAGTTAATCTGATATGATGATATTGGATTGTATTGCATTCATTCAGTTCGAAACTTATTTAGATTTGCATATATATGACTATGAGTACGTTTGTACAAGGTGATACCTGGTTTCCTGCTGTTCAGTCTGTTATGGTTTTTGTTTCAAAAATCCAGATCTCTAAACTAAATTCATATTAGCCTTGAATATGTAAATGAAAATCGTTTGAAAATATATAATGAAGATCACAAAAATATTCCCATGATTTTAAATACAACAGATAATTTTAAAAAAGGGAACTAACAGTGGAACTCAATTTTTTGTTAAAAATCAACTATCTTAAATTCTAATTTGAATTACAGGAGTGGATTCGTGATTGAAAATCACAAATTTTGATATGCATTTCGAAAATTTTAGACTGTTAATTCTTGTGAACTCTTGAGTTGTTCGAATTGGGTGTTTTGGTGGTTTGCCGTTGATCGGCGGGGTGATCGAAGCCAATATTCTGGTCGAAGGTAGTGGGTAAGAGGATGCAATCGGGAAAAATGCTAGAAATATTTTCTATTAGCTGAGGTGATGGGATTTTGGCGAAGTAGGGTTTCCGGTCAGTTTTGTTAGTCAATGGGTTCGTGAGTTTTGCGTTGCCGTGGAGCGATCGAGCGTGACCGGACCTATTGGGATCGAAGCTCGAGTGGTAGACAGAGCTCTGGCCGAAGTTTCGACAAAACTGATGGCCTAAGGCGATGGGACGTGGTGGTTGTAGGTGACCGGGTCTGGGAAGCAGGTGATCGACTAGCTCGATTTTGATCGATGGTGAGTTTTGATAAGCGGTGTTGTCAGTTGGGTTTGGATGGTCGTCGATGACTTGTTGGCAACGGTGATGTCGATCGGAAAGGGGGCGTTTGGTTGTGCACGTACACGAGTATCACTCGCGTGTCTGGAAGTTGTAGTGAATCGGGGAAGAAAGGGTTGCTCGGGATTTTCTCGAGTGTTTCGCATGTTTGACTCGAAGCAGCTGAAGTTGTGGTGAGGCCAGAAGTTTTACTCGGGGATGGACCCGAGAATTTTTGTGGTTGGCTCGGGGTTTTTGCAGTTTTGGCTCGGGTCTGGAAAAAAAATGAAGTAAATACAGTTTTTAACTTTTAAAACAATTTAGCTAAAATCAGTTCTTTTGTAAATAATAAAGTTTTATCCAAGTTTAAAATTGGTTAAACAAGTTTTTTTTTTATATATAAAATTATTTTTAAACTATTAAATTTAAAGTGTTTTCAATTATATATAACTTTTTAAAGTTTATTTTAAAACTAAATAATTTCATTCAGAAATTGGAAAAATGAAATAAAATAAAAGGGTTTTAAAGGTTAATTGCTTAAGGAAAGTAATTAAAAGTTAATCAATTAATTAAAGTAGTTAAAAGGATAATTACTAAATGAAATTAATTAAGATAATTAAATTTATTTAACTAACTAATGATTATGATTGATGAATTAATGATTAGAGATTAATTTAATTGTAATTAGAATTTACTTAATTAAGTAATTAATGGCTAATTAATTTAGGATTTAAGTTGATTTATCATGTAATTAAAGAATAATTAATCAAAGGGTATTTAAGTTAATTAATTAAAGTGATTAATTTAAAGGATAATTAATTTAAGGGTAATTAATTAGGTGATCAACTAATTAAGAAAAATTAATCAAAATGGTTTGAAATGAATGATTAATTAACCATGATTATAAATTATTCATAAGTAATTAATCCGATTTAAATTTATCAGTTGACCTTACTTATGAATGTTTGGATTCTATTGAATGTAAATTGTTTGATATCCCTAATATATGATGCTTTGTGGTACATCCTTATTTATGTTGTGATCTGTAATTTACTTATCCATGATATATATCTGTGATTCGTGAATGAACGATAAGTGTTGTTCTTATACCGCTTATCAAATTTTATTTCTGTATTCTGATCTATGATGATTGTATGATGTTGCACTATTGTGTGTAAATCCCTGGACCACACTTTTACACACACAAATATGGATTTCACGTGGAAATCGGTTAAGTCACAGATAATTTAATTTTGATGTTTTTGAAATTGAAATTTTAATTTCAATTGATTTTGAAAATTGGAAATTTGGGTTTAAAGATAAAAGCTTTTGAAATAGAATTTCAAAGATAAAAGTTATTTTGAATAACTTAATCGAGTTTTGAAAATTTAAATAATTTGATTTACATTTGAATTCAAGTTTGGAATTGAATCCTATGATTTGAAATTACGGTTAAAGATGATATAAAGATGTTGTATGAATTTAAACCATTTTAAAAGTATAAGTTGGGAATTTGGATTTAACCCAAGAACCTTAACTCGTATAAATGAATCAGATTTCCAGAATGAAAACTGTTTGTTTTCAAAGAATAAAAGCTTTTAGATAAGAAATGAAATTCCAATTTAGGTAAAGGAATTTCAAGTGAATTGAAAAAAATGGATTTTCCAAGTTATAAATGAATTCTTTTCGAAAGCTATGAATTAAATCTGTTTATTTTTAACAGATTTAAAATGATGTTTTGTTAAACCATTCGAAATGAAATTGTTTTGAAAGCTATAAGTTGAATCTTTATTTTAAAGATTTAACGAATTAATCAAATTGAAAGGGAAATTGATTTGGAAAATCTGTGAATGAATCTTTGTGAAATTAAGTGAACTTTGTGAATTGAATCTTTTTGTTTAAAAAGATTAAAATGGTAATTTGATAAAACATTTGTAAAGAAAGTTTGGGTTTAAGTTGTGACTTAATTGAAATCCCAATATCCGTATGTTTTTAAATATTTCGCTCACTATTCGGGTTAGCCGGGAAAGGACCTTTGGGTCGTATAACTCATTCCGAATAGTGATACGTCGTATATGGATCGCATTTGAAGATCGGTGTTGAAGACCGGATATTTTCGAAAATGAAAGGACAACCTGTCGAATGTCTCTGCACTGGGTAGCTCCCGGTATAGAGATTTATATCACTCTTTTTGTGATGGGAAGTCCGGACGTGATTGAAAGTTATCCGGAATTGCAAGGGCTTCGTGAGAAGTGCCTTCGGTTCTGTTCGAACCCGGAACAGACTTATATGGTTACATGTCTGACATTACACTTTGAGATATAAAGCCGATTTCTTTCAAATACATTTCTGTTTGGTGGCGGAGAATTTATTCTCTTAGCTTAACACCCTTCTCTGAGACGTACGAGCTCAGAGGTTATGTAGTTGAAGTTATCAGCGATATATCCCAATTTGGTAATGTGGCATGCTGAGTGTTGCTGTGTGATGATTAGTGTTTGATCATTTGTGATATGATCATTTGTTTGATCATTTATCTTTGTGATCATAGGTTGATCATCTGTTGACCCAAAGCGTGGCTTTTTGAAAAAAGCGTAGCTTTGTGGACGAGACTTCGTCGAGCCTCACAACCCGGTAATGGTCGAAACAGGAATCGTGCGGCAAGGTTTTCAGGGGTAGCTCCCCTAGGGTATGACCATTCCTTCTGGAAAAGGGTAGTATCATGGTATGGAGCCCAGATACTTACTCATGTGGACACACTTTATTTATGACGTGTGATGTTGGATTCGAGGCGCCTCGGTTAAAGGTCCCAAAGGACCGGGGGTGGCATATCTGAGGTTTCTTTTATCCCTTGGGAAAAGGGGTTGCCGGCCTTGTTTGGCAGAGAACAGTTGGTTCTCGGAACGTCCCGCCAGAGGCGTTTCTTTCGTGGAATAGGAAGTTCCTTAGCCTGACCATTTGTTGGAAATCCAAACAAAACAATACGAGCCCTGTACGGTTTTAGTTGTATTACCTGCCATGGAATGTGGTGGTAACCTGCTATTGAACATGGTAGCTATAGTAGGCATAAGTGCGAAATGTCTATGCTGGCTAAGATTTATATTCTACTTTCGAAATTGTTTTCTACACTATGCACTAATAATAATATAAAAAATGATTTGATTTTGCGTAGTAAGCATCTTTGACTATCATAAGAAGAAATCTCCTCCAATTCTGCGTTTGCATTGTGTGTGTGGCGGGAGGTCTTATGGTAGTTTCATTTTCCAAAAGCATTTCGAATTGACTTTAAATTCTCTTGCTATTTGTTTTTAAAGATAAACTGTTTTTGTTGCTCACACCAGTCCCATGACTGATCCGGAGTTTATTGTTTCTTTCCTAAACTCTGGGTGCTCATAATTTTCTACACGTGCAGTCTAGAGTTGGGTTTTTCAGATATTCAGATTTAGTAGATTATCTGGAGCTAGTTCAGTCTTTGGATATGGACTGCACTTGCTTATCTTTGTGCCTCGTTATTGGGAGTTCGAGCTATTTCTGGATCGTGCTTCGGAGATGAAGATTATCCGCTGCTGATGTTATCTATTTTTCTTTCCGCTGCAATTTATTGTATCATATCTCTGATGTATATAGATATTCATTGTATCATCATTGTATCTGGATATTGTATCAGATGTTGTATATCTATATTCTTTTTATTCCGCTGTAATATTTACTTAACTGTGTTATAAGCTCCGGCGACTCGGGTTTGAACGCTCGAATCTACGACATTCGAGTACGATGTAAAGTATGGATGTCGATTTTCGAACGCGAAAATCTGGGACGTTACATTTGGTATCAGAGCTAAGGTTGAACTTTAGCTCAGGAGTGTAACACATTAAGTAGCTCATTAGAGATAGAGTGAAGTAAACTCTAGAATGAGTAATCCTTAAGATATCCGTTTGAACGTCTCAGTAAATTCTCTTACTATCCACTGATAGTAGATATGAGTGCTAGAAGAAGACGAGATAGGGGACAGGGAATACGACTACAAATGGTCAATACCCTGTAATAGTGGAAATAACCTTCTTATCAATCTTCTTTGATTCGTCTTTCCAGATTCTATTGATTTCTTCGTACCAGCTACAAGACGAAGTTGTAGAAGGTCGTTACTTCATATTTCATCGATTTCTTATCATCTTTTTGATTTAAACCTTAATGAGTTTGAAATTGAAAATTTTAAATTGAGATAAATTGATTAATAGAATATGAAGGCTAAATTGAATTGTATCAATTTAAACGATTTCGTTTGAAACCGAAATTTTGAAATTCTATTGAAACTTCTTTTGAAAACCAAAGTCCGAAGAGGGACAAATTGGTACGTGTTCTGGGATATTCCGACTTGAGTTTGGAATTCATATCGTTAGTTTGAGGAATTATAGGAGATCGAATCTGTCTATCTCTGTGCTGTTTCGTGCCTGCGAATTTCGAGGACGAAATTCTTTTAAGGGGGGAAGTTTGTAACGATCCAAGATTTTAATTTAATTTAAATTAATAATTTATTGAATTTTGAATAAAAATAGTAAAATCAATTGATAAATTGATAGCGGGTTTCCCCGAATCCAAATAAATTTTGTATAAATCGTTTAAATTTAATAAATATTGTAAAGCAATGTACAAAGCAAACAAATGAAAAATAATAAGTAACATAAGTATTTAAAATAATAATAAGTAAATTGAATATTTGATAGTTTAAGTTTTAAAATAAAAGAGGGATTAGAATATGCAATTGTGTTAGAAATAGAATTAAATACTTAAATTTAAAATTTATAACAATAACCATAATAACTTTATATATGTGTACACTTAAACAATAGTAAGGTAAATAAATATTTCATGTAGACTATAGAGTTTAGGGGGAAAGTGAAACAAAACCAAAGTATATATGCATGTATATCAAGGGATAAGGCTGTAGCATATAGAACAAAGCAAACAAAAGTGAAGACAGCAAATTTTACTCAAGTATCCAAATAAACAAGACTAAAGAAACAAAATACATAAAGTATGTAGCCTGGAATAGACGTGCAGGCAAGTAAAAAGCAAATAAAAAAAAAGATAGGTATGCAGCCTGTAAAGTTTAGTAGGCAAGAACATAAACAAACATATTAAGTATCTTCAGCCATCCCATCATGTAAGTGTAGCTTGCAAAATAGGTAAGGTTGAAAAATATAAGGTACTCATGCATTTAATGCTAGCACAAACAAATTATCAGCCGAGACAAGGAGATACAAAATCAGGTATAGGCAAATTAAATAAGTATAGATTTGTACAATGACATTTAATGTTGCATCTCTAGCATAACTAAAGTCAGTTTAAAATATTTAGATATCATTTCTGTGCTTACAAAGTCTCTGGCCAAAGATAGATAAAGAGTATAATCTCTGATCCTATTGTATAAAATAATAATCACTGTGCTGTACAAATACTATCACCTGTAAACATCTTTATATATGTACACCATCCTCTTTGTATCCCAATTCGTCCTCAACCTAATTTACCAGAGAAAATAAAATAAAAATAAGAAACATTTTTCAACTCAAAGAAAACAAGCTTCAACATTAACAACAATACAATCAACTACAGACCAGAGATCTAAAGTTTAGCAAGCAAATTCAAAACCTGGTTCAACAAAGAAGCTCTGTTCTTTTCTTTCTTCTGAAATCAAGTGAGTAATCTTCAAAAAAATAAAGAAAATAAAAAGTTAATCTGATATGATGATATTGGATTGTATTGCATTCATTCAGTTCGAAACTTATTTAGATTTGCATATATATGACTATGAGTACGTTTGTACAAGTTGATACCTGGTTTCCTGCTGTTCAGTCTGTTATGGTTTTTGTTTCAAAAATCCAGATCTCTAAACTAAATTCATATTAGCCTTGAATATGTAAATGAAAATCGTTTGAAAATATATAATGAAGATCACAAAAATATTCCCATGATTTTAAATACAACAGATAATTTTAAAAAAGGGAACTAACAGTGGAACTCAATTTTTTGTTAAAAATCAACTATTTTAAATTCTAATTTGAATTACAGGAGTGGATTCGTGATTGAAAATCACAAATTTTGATATGCATTTCGAAAATTTTAGACTGTTAATTCTTGTGAACTCTTGAGTTGTTCGAATTGGGTGTTTTGGTGGGTTGCCGTTGATCGGCGGGGTGATCGAAGCCAATATTCTGGTCGAAGGTAGTGGGTAAGAGGATGCAATCGGGAAAAATGCTAGAAATATTTTCTATTAGCTGAGGTGATGGGATTTTGGCGAAGTAGGGTTTCCGGTCAGTTTTGTTAGTCAATGGGTTCGTGAGTTTTGCGTTGCCGTGGAGCGATCGAGCGTGACCGGACCTATTGGGATCGAAGCTCGAGTGGTAGACAGAGCTCTGGCCGAAGTTTCGACAAAACTGATGGCCTGAGGCGATGGGACGTGGTGGTTGTAGGTGACCGGGTCTGGGAAGCAGGTGATCGACTTGCTCGATTTTGATCGATGGTGAGTTTTGATAAGCGGTGTTGTCAGTTGGGTTTGGATGGTCGTCGATGACTTGTTGGCAACGGTGATGACGATCGGAAAGGGGGCGTTTGGTTGTGCACGTACACGAGTATCACTCGCGTGTCTGGAAGTTGTAGTGAATCGGGGAAGAAAGGGTTGCTCGGGATTTTATCGAGTGTTTCGCATGTTTGACTCGAAGCAGCTGAAGTTGTGGTGAGGCCAGAAGTTTTACTCGGGGATGGACCCGAGAATTTTTGTGGTTGGCTCGGGGTTTCTGCAGTTTTGGCTCGGGTCTGGAAAAAAAATGAAGTAAATACAGTTTTTAACTTTTAAAACAATTTAGCTAAAATCAGTTCTTTTGTAAATAATAAAGTTTTATCCAAGTTTAAAATTGGTTAAACAAGTTTTTTTTTATATATAAAATTATTTTTAAACTATTAAATTTAAAGTGTTTTAAATTATATATAACTTTTTAAAGTTTATTTTAAAACTAAATAATTTCATTCAGAAATTGGAAAAATGAAATAAAATAAAAGGGTTTTAAAGGTTAATTGCTTAAGGAAAGTAATTAAAAGTTAATCAATTAATTAAAGTAGTTAAAAGGATAATTACTAAATGAAATTAATTAAGATAATTAAATTTATTTAACTAACTAATGATTATGATTGATGAATTAATGATTAGAGATTAATTTAATTGTAATTAGAATTTACTTAATTAAGTAATTAATGGCTAATTAATTTAGGATTTAAGTTGATTTATCATGTAATTAAAGAATAATTAATCAAAGGGTATTTAAGTTAATTAATTAAAGTGATTAATTTAAAGGATAATTAATTTAAGGGTAATTAATTAGGTGATCAACTAATTAAGAAAAATTAATCAAAATGGTTTGAAATGAATGATTAATTAACCATGATTATAAATTATTCATAAGTAATTAATCCGATTTAAATTTATCAGTTGACCTTACTTATGAATGTTTGGATTCTATTGAATGTGAATTGTTTGATATCCCTAATATATGATGCTTTGTGGTACATCCTTATTTATGTTGTGATCTGTAATTTACTTATCCATGATATATATCTGTGATTCGTGAATGAACGATAAGTGTTGTTCTTATACCGCTTATCAAATTTTATTTCTGTATTCTGATCTATGATGATTGTATGATGTTGCACTATTGTGTGTAAATCCCTGGACCACACTTTTACACACACAAATATGGATTTCACGTGGAAATCGGTTAAGTCACAGATAATTTAATTTTGATGTTTTTGAAATTGAAAATTTAATTTCAA
Source organism: Allium fistulosum (assembly GCA_030737815.1). Lineage (NCBI taxonomy): Eukaryota > Viridiplantae > Streptophyta > Magnoliopsida > Asparagales > Amaryllidaceae > Allium > Allium fistulosum. The sequence continues at coordinate 356,637,223 of CM060903.1, read as the reverse complement.
TTGATTTTGAAAATTGGAAATTTGGGTTTAAAGATAAAAGCTTTTGAAATAGAATTTCAAAGATAAAAGTTATTTTGAATAACTTAATCGAGTTTTGAAAATTTAAATAATTTGATTTACATTTGAATTCAAGTTTGGAATTGAATCCTATGATTTGAAATTACGGTTAAAGATGATATAAAGATGTTGTATGAATTTAAACCATTTTAAAAGTATAAGTTGGGAATTTGGATTTAACCCAAGAACCTTAACTCGTATAAATGAATCAGATTTCTAGAATGAAAACTGTTTGTTTTCAAAGAATAAAAGCTTTTAGATAAGAAATGAAATTCCAATTTAGGTAAAGGAATTTCAAGTGAATTGAAAAAAATGGATTTTCCAAGTTATAAATGAATTCTTTTCGAAAGCTATGAATTAAATCTGTTTATTTTTAACAGATTTAAAATGATGTTTTGTTAAACCATTCGAAATGAAATTGTTTTGAAAGCTATAAGTTGAATCTTTATTTTAAAGATTTAACGAATTAATCAAATTGAAAGGGAAATTGATTTGGAAAATCTGTGAATGAATCTTTATGAAATTAAGTGAACTTTGTGAATTGAATCTTTTTGTTTAAAAAGATTAAAATGGTAATTTGATAAACCATTTGTAAAGAAAGTTTGGGTTTAAGTTGTGACTTAATTGAAATCCCAATATCCGTATATTTTTAAATATTTCGCTCACTATTCGGGTTAGCCGGGAAAGGACCTTTGGGTCGTATAACTCATTCCGAATAGTGATACGTCGTATATGGATCGCATTTGAAGATCGGTGTTGAAGACCGGATATTTTCGAAAATGAAAGGACAACCTGTCGAATGTCTCTGCACTGGGTAGCTCCCGGTATAGAGATTTATATCACTCTTTTTGTGATGGGAAGTCCGGACGTGATTGAAAGTTATCCGGAATTGCAAGGGCTTCGTGAGAAGTGCCTTCGGTTCTGTTCGAACCCGGAACAGACTTATATGGTTACATGTCTGACATTACACTTTGAGATATAAAGCCGATTTCTTTCAAATACATTTCTGTTTGGTGGCGGAGAATTTATTCTCTTAGCTTAACACCCTTCTCTGAGACGTACGAGCTCAGAGGTTATGTAGTTGAAGTTATCAGCGATATATCCCAATTTGGTAATGTGGCATGCTGAGTGTTGCTGTGTGATGATTAGTGTTTGATCATTTGTGATATGATCATTTGTTTGATCATTTATCTTTGTGATCATAGGTTGATCATCTGTTGACCCAAAGCGTGGCTTTTTGAAAAAAGCATAGCTTTGTGGACGAGACTTCGTCGAGCCTCACAACCCGGTAATGGTCGAAACAGGAATCGTGCGGCAAGGTTTTCAGGGGTAGCTCCCCTAGGGTATGACCATTCCTTCTGGAAAAGGGTAGTATCATGGTATGGAGCCCAGATACTTACTCATGTGGACACACTTTATTTATGACGTGTGATGTTGGATTCGAGGCGCCTCGGTTAAAGGTCCCAAAGGACCGGGGGTGGCATATCTGAGGTTTCTTTTATCCCTTGGGAAAAGGGGTTGCCGGCCTTGTTTGGCAGAGAACAGTTGGTTCTCGGAACGTCCCGCCAGAGGCGTTTCTTTCGTGGAATAGGAAGTTCCTTAGCCTGACCATTTGTTGGAAATCCAAACAAAACAATACGAGCCCTGTACGGTTTTAGTTGTATTACCTGCCATGGAATGTGGTGGTAACCTGCTATTGAACATGGTAGCTATAGTAGGCATAAGTGCGAAATGTCTATGCTGGCTAAGATTTATATTCTACTTTCGAAATTGTTTTCTACACTATGCACTAATAATAATATAAAAAATGATTTGATTTTGCGTAGTAAGCATCTTTGACTATCATAAGAAGAAATCTCCTCCAATTCTGCGTTTGCATTGTGTGTGTGGCGGGAGGTCTTATGGTAGTTTCATTTTCCAAAAGCATTTCGAATTGACTTTAAATTCTCTTGCTATTTGTTTTTAAAGATAAACTGTTTTTGTTGCTCACACCAGTCCCATGACTGATCCGGAGTTTATTGTTTCTTTCCTAAACTCTGGGTGCTCATAATTTTCTACACGAGCAGTCTAGAGTTGGGTTTTTCAGATATTCAGATTTAGTAGATTATCTGGAGCTAGTTCAGTCTTTGGATATGGACTGCACTTGCTTATCTTTGTGCCTCGTTATTGGGAGTTCGAGCTATTTCTGGATCGTGCTTCGGAGATGAAGATTATCCGCTGCTGATGTTATCTATTTTTCTTTCCGCTGCAATTTATTGTATCATATCTCTGATGTATATAGATATTCATTGTATCATCATTGTATCTGGATATTGTATCAGATGTTGTATATCTATATTCTTTTTATTCCGCTGTAATATTTACTTAACTGTGTTATAAGCTCCGGCGACTCGGGTTTGAACGCTCGAATCTACGACATTCGAGTACGATGTAAAGTATGGATGTCGATTTTCGAACGCGAAAATCTGGGACGTTACACATTTGAATTGGACTTTTGGTAATAAAGTTTATTTAACTTGAATTCATAGTTTAATTGATGTCTAAATGAATAAATGTGTAAAGAAATTTGATTGTTATATTTGCTATGATAAATATTTTATTTATGAAATTGATATGTCTTGAAAAATGAATAATTATGATTTAAATAGTTAAAATGTATTTTAACATCACTAAAACTTGAAAATTGAGAATTTGGTTTTCAAATGGGAATTTTAAGTGTAACTCATTAAAGGAATATCTATTTATGAAATGGGTATTTTAAATAAAGTGTTAGGTTATGTGTTAAATTAAGTGCTAACTAAAATAGGGAGCTTTTGACTTAATAAATGAAGTATAGTTTGATTTGAATATTCCATTCATAAAAGTTTGTTTTAATAAGTCATAAGTTAAATGATATCCAAATGAATATTTCTGAAATTGAACTGATTTGAAATACTAATATACCTACTGTAGCATTTTATAACTGCTACTATTTTGAAAATACAATGTTTTGGAAGTTTTATAATTGAATGAACTTAGAAATGTTACAACTTTAAAATGAATATTATTTGACCTTGAATTAAAATGGTTTAAATAAAGATTATTTTAAAAAGGTGTTATGATTTTCTAAGTATTATGTTTTTTTAAAGAATAACATTTCCAAAGTGTTATGATTTTAGTAGTATGATTTCCAAATGATAAACATCTCTAAATTGTTATGATTTCAAAACATTATGGTTAAAAATCTATTATCTTATTTTGTTTTTCAAACTATCTTTTGGTTGTCCTTATTTCTCTTATCTTGTTACAAAATGGAAAGGCTATTGCTTATACCAGTCTGTTTAGAAATCTTTCTGTAATCTTTGATAATCTTTTTTACTCATCTGGATCTGAACACTATTTTTCCATTTATAGACCGTCGGTCAAGTGAAAAGGGAGATTCAGACTCTAGAGGTTCTTTTTCGTGTTTGTGTTCTTGATTTGATCACCTCCATCTTGTTAAACTTACCTATAACAATAGTTATCAGGCGTAATTTAAATCTCCTTGTCATCTTATTTTAATCTTATTTCACTCTATCTTTTCTATGCTTTCCCGTACCTCATTCCTTTTCGAGGACGAAAAGCTTTGAGTGGGGGAGAGTGTAACAACCCTATATTTTTCAAATATTTTTAAATTGATTTTTCCAAATTCAAAAGCTTTATTTATGAAAAAGAATAAATTTTGTTATTTTAAGTATAAACTTTGATTTTGATGTGGATTTGAATTCCAAATATGACTAAATTTAATATTTCCAGAAAATGTGAATTTTGGTCAAATAGTCAAACTTTGACTTTTAAATTTAAAATTTAAATAGTTTGAAATTATAAATTTTATCTTTTATTATGAAAATAGATTTAATAACTTGAACACTACTTTTTGTTTCGTTGAAAACGGAGTTAAAATGTAAAAGTTATGTACATTTCAATTTTTATAGTATAAACTGTTTATTTAACAATTTTGTCTATTTTAAATTGTATAAATTACTTTTTTTTTGTTATATTTTATTTTAATATGTGTCAATATGCTAATTTATGTATATTTTCATCTCTAAATATTTTCAAAAATAATAATAGATTTTTTCCAAAATTTACTATGATGATTTCCTATTTTTAAAGGCTGTTTCCCTATTTTCTGCTATTTTCTTCATTAAAAATTATATGTAAATTAAATTTTAAATATTTATTTTGTGAATATATTTTTATTTTATGTTATTATTTATGTTTAGAAATATATTACAAGCTCATATGAATTTTTCTAAAATTTATTCTATTCAATTTCAAATTTTCTAGACTAGTTTACTATTTTTAGCTATTTTCTTAATTTAACTTTATATGATTGATAAATATTTATATAAATTATTATATTTTGATAAAATTTCGAAATTTTATCTGGGATTATTATCATTTCCATAAATATAAAGTTATAAAAAGTAATTAAAGATATATGAAGAGTTTGATACCTTTTGTGTGCTTAGTCCTTTTGAATTCTACCGTTTCTTTTTCAATCAATACATCTTTTATTTTATTTTTGCTGTTCTATTCCCCAATCTTTTTCAGCCGACTTCCTGATGTTATTCACGAATTTTCAAAGCTCCTAAACCCTAAAAAATATCATGGCCTCCATCTTGCAAAAAAGTTTGGTAAATCCCTCTCTTCTTTCTACTTTTTCTTACTTTTTCTATGCTATTTTGCCTTGTTTCTCTCTTCTATTTGCATGGCCTCTTCTCCATAGCCACGGCCACCACCTCCAACACCTTTTCCACCATCATCTGCAGCAGCTCCTCCTCCAATCCCCTCTGACCAGATCAGGCCATGGCCATCTAGATGAGCCTACACCCCAAAACAATGTCAAAAAAACTCCAAAACAATGCACTAGTCACCACTATTACTTCACCACCTTCATCCACCACCTTGGCCACCACTATAGGCCGCCACCACCACCTTTTCCGGACCTCCCCACACCCCTCCATCTACTGTCCAGACCTGAACCATGCAAGGGCCGAGCCCCACTTGCCTTTGGATGAGCCAAAAATGCACCAAAACTCCACTTATTTTGCCTTAACCCTTTGTCTTATTCATATGTAACTCCTACCATCATCATCTCCTTGTTGCCATGCTATTTTGATGCCATAACCTGAGATTATGTCCAGCTATGGCTGAGCAAAAGATCCCCTTGGTCAAGCTCTTGAATGGTTAAAGAAAGGTCGAATCACTTTGCCCTCTGTTGCTTTTTATTTCAAGTCATTTCGATATTGTTTTGTGTTACATATTTATGTATACATTGTCTTGTTTTGTTTATATGTATACAAGGCAATTATATTTGGCTCTCCACTCTCAAATCATATTCATGTTGTCGTGCCTTCAAAGATTCAGTGTTGTGTGTTTGGTCGTCATCTCCAGCTTAAACAAGTGAGTTATTCTCACCAGACAATATGTACCTATATAACTAGTAAATTGACACCTTGTGAATCTGTAGAAATATATTATCATGTTATACTTGACTATATTATGATCATATGATGTTTATACACCTGTTATATCATATGTTACTGTTATTTAATGTTATTCTGTTATTTATATCAGTTATCACCATTGCAAGTTCCCTGTAGACTAGAATCACTATGGGTTGAAATGATACATACCCGAACGGACTTTAGAATAGGGAAAAATTGTTATGGGCTGAAATGATAGGCCTGAACGATTTTTATTTAATTTATTTTAACTTGGGATTGCGGGTTTGAAATGATAGAACCCGGATTTTTCTATTTTTAACTGCGGATTGAAATGATACATACCTGTATCACATGACCTAGGTTAGAAAATTATATACAGGCCCGTGGTTATTTTATAAAGTGTTTTCGATATTTTTAAGTATTTTAAAAAAATTATAAATTTATGAAATTTGATTTAAATAGATTTTGAAATGTTTAAATTAAAGAAATTATGATTTTTTTTCCATGTGTTAAAAATGTAATTAATGAATGGTTTAACTAGATTTTTGAAATATAACTTAAGTTGGAAATTTGGAATTTTGGTTAAAAATGATATTTAAGTTATATAAATAAAATGGATATTAAATTTTATTTGGAAATGGTAAATATGATAATTTGATTAAATTTGAATTTAAGTGATTTATTAAAGTATTATTGATTTTTCTATGAATTTAAGTGGTTAAATAAGTGAATGTTTAAAAGTGATCTTTTAAAATATAACTTGACAAGGAAATGTGAAATTTGGTTTTAATTAAAGGGTTAAGTTAATTAAATAAAATTGGAAATTTAGTTAAATTTGTGAAATGGTAATTTAAATTTGAAGTGTTAAGTTATTTGTTGAAATGTGAAGAATTGGAAACTTTTACACTTAAATTTATTAAGTAAATTGTTGAAAATTGGATTTTATTATAAGAAATTTATTATGAAAAGATATATGTTAAACGATATGTAAATGAACATTTTAAATGTTAAAATATGATTTTTAAAATGTTTATGTGTTTTAAATTAAAGTTATTTAATTGCTGGAAATACACTAACACCTGAAATTAACTTTTAATAGCATTCAGAAATGCTATAGATTCTGTTTTGAACTAAAATTGTGTAAAAAGAGCTATTACAACATTTCTGAAATGCTGTAGTTGCTGTAATTGAACTTATAGGCTAATATTGAACTCAGGTCTATTATAGCATTCTCTGGAAATGCTATAATGGTCTGCAGTCTTTGCTGAAACCAAATTTAACCCTTGTTTTGAAATCTGAACTACCGCAGCACTTCTGAAATGCTGTCTTTTCTGTTTTGAACTATAATTCAACTAAAACTGAGTTTTAACAGCAGTTTTAAGTGCTGTCTTTACTGAATTAAAAATGTTTTCAAATATAACCTATAGCAGTTGTTTTTAAATGCTGTGAAATGCTGAAATTTTAATAATTAGGGTTTTGACTTAGTAAATGAACTCAGAATGGTTTGAAACTTTGGAAATTGAATACTTGATTTGAAAATATAATAATTACATTTTTAAAAGGTTTAAATGAATTATTTTGATTGGGATATAAACTATTTAAAGGTGATTTGAAATGATAGTAAATGAACGATATCTTTGAATTTAAAAGGTATTTAAAGTTGAATATTTGGATTTGAACTGATAGGATATTTTATTTTATTAAAATGATTTGAAATGAAGTTTTGTAAGGATATGATATTTTATTATATTAAAATGATTTGAAATAAAGTTTTGAAATGATATGAAAATTTAAATATATGGAAATGGTTTGGAATTGATTTAATCTTTATTTTGATAAAGATATGGTTTGAAATGATATTTTATTTTGAAGTAAAGTATTGTTTTTAAAAGTTATAACCACGGGTTATAATAACGATTGGTTGGCAAAGAGACCGGGATCGGATATGGACATACTCTCTGTCGATACCGAAAACCACTTTGACAACCGTGTACGCGGTGGAGATTCCAGAATGAAGTAGGATGGTGGCGATGTTCTTAAGGTATGTTACGTGGACCCAACTCCCGTGACTTGGCATAAGGTGGCTAAAACAGGAGCGATCTCGGACCAGTGAGGTAGCACCTCTTCTCGGACACATTTCTTCGATATTATACTCTTACTTGTGATTGATTAGATGGCCATCCTCTGATTTGGGAGTGTTGTTCGAGGTGGAACGGTAGTGGCTGCTATGCGTATCCATCAGTCCGTGTGCGTAATTGGTATATCTACCCTGGCATTGCCTAGTTGTGCCGTGTCACCTACCATATCGAGCTTTACTACGATTATGATTTTAAGATCCGACCGCGTTAAGGTTCTCCATCCCCTCAACGCTATTTTCTATATGATTATACTTTACTTATTTAGACACTATTATAATATCGAATATTACTACATAGTAGATAGTTTAACGGATCCTTAGAGGATGGGCGGTCCCAAGCATCTTCTAAGTTACTTGTACCTTTATTACAGTTCACTTGAGTTGGTTTACATTATATAAGTATATTGTCCTGACTCGAGTGTTTTGTGTTTTGCTTTACGCTCGGGTCAGCCTGAGTTATTCACAGATTTGGATTTGCACTCTCTTGGAGATTTGAATCGTTGGAGATTATCTGCTTGTCATGTTCTATCTATTTCAATTCCGTTGTTCTACTCAGCTTGTACTTGGTTATTTTATTGAGACTTTTGTTGTACTCTATTTCTTCTGTTGTATCTTATGTAACTCTGACATATTTAGATAGTAGCTTCATGAACTACTATTTCTTTTACTTCCGCTGCATTATTTTACTCTGTGTCTGTGATCTGTGATTATATTTATTTATTGTATATTCTGAGATTTGCCAAATTTTATTTACAACGCGATATTTTGAGCAATTCAACTCCGGCATGTGTGTCTGCCTATGCACTTATAATGGATGCGATTGGTTGAAAATATCGGGTCGTTACAATATCTCCTGGTGGATTTCCAACACCAACATTTTGGTTACTAGCATTAGCCGGTCGACCCAGATTTCTCCTCGTAGTGGGTCGAGCATTTCCATTAGTTGTGCTACTCCCTCCAACAAGATTTCCTCTTCCATTTCCTACTTCCATATCTCTTTTCTCGTAAATCTGCCGAGCTTTAGTAAGATATAGAAGAACGGTCTAAGGGAGCGGGGGATATGTACTTATATATAGCTATATATATATATAAAGTACAAGTACGTTACTATAGCATTAACCCAAACCCCCAATCTTATTATCTGTTTCATTGGATTATGTTTGGAAAATCTTTTAGGTTTAAGTTTCTTTTAAAGTTTCATAAACCAATGCTATGATACCAACTTGTAACACCCCCCTACTTGGAGGCCCAAACTAAAGGCAATAGATGCTGCAATCATCCATAGTTATTAATCCTCGGCGGCCAAATGTGGCGATAATAGATACATTAATACACGTCACAAGAATATGGAAAAAAATTAAAGAGTAAAACAAATTCCACATTCCATTTCAAAATATTCCAAATTGATTACATAATTCCAATTCGCAAACCACGTTCAGATAAAATATAACTATTACAAATTACTCCAAGAGCGACATATGAAGATGCCCCCTTGGTAGATCAGAGTATATAGATAGGCAAGAAAATAATTTGCCTTCAGAAACAAACACACATCGGAAATAAAAGAACTCTAATAACAATCTTGCCTCCTGCACATCCTCGGAAGCTTTATTCATCTAAAAGGACACCTAGAAACCTTAACTCTCAATCTACTCAAAATAAATTGAGTACCCAAGAGTTTAAAGGGAAAACAAATACTTCGAGTCAGACATATAGCCTGGTATGAATAATAATTTACCATCTCAAACCATTTAGATATCTAGTGAGACCACGCCGCTTAGCGGAACGGTTTTTCCGCTCACTAATATCCTAAAATATTTATAAAACCATATACTGTGCCCCTGCATCCACAATGGTTAAAAACATTATTTCAAAACATTATGATGTTATGCAAACAATTAAATCAATTCTGGATTACCCATCCCTATTCATTCTGACTATCTGTCTCAATTATAGTTTTTAGGATAACTATTAACCTGTTAAATGTTAAGGACTATCTGTCCAATTAATTAGTTTTCATGGAATCACTAAGAACCTATTGGTAACTCCAATATCTTATTTCTTATCCTAGTTTTCATTGGCTAACTAGGAACCTATTGGCTGACTACCAATAGCTTAATTCGGATATAGTTTTCATAGGCTAACTACAAACTAACTAGCCCCTGCCAGTATCAAATCATAGTTTTCATGGGCTATGAACCCTATTGGCCCCTGCCGATATCTTTAATTAAAATTTTAACATCTGTTAAGTTATGTTCACTACTGGGTCAACCTAACTGGTTATTCCGCCATTTCCCTAAAATACAATTATGGGTTAATAACAATGTGAATATATTTCCAAAATATTTATTTATGCCATGGTTATTACTTTAAATTGAGATTGGGTTTATGTTTTGAAACCATAAAAACATCTCATTCGAAGATTCTGGATAACCTCCTTCGAAAGCAAAGACTTCTTTTCAAAATATTGTGTACATACCTATCGAAGCTCTTAGTAACTACACTCTTTTGAAACCTATTAAACCTTTCGATGGTATCAAATCACCTTTATAAAATATAGAGCTTCGTATCAAATGAAAGTACCCCTTTCGAAAGCATTGGGTTTACTCTTTAAAACATCATTTGGGTAAAATTGGTTATGTACGGAAGTATCTCTTTCGAAACCAACAAAATTTTGTTTGGGGAAAAATTGATGGTTTTGAAACCATCTTAGTCGACAGCAAAAGACTTTAAAAATCAAAACTTTAAAAGACAGAGTCGAAACCCCATTTCGACTCCATCACAATCGAAACCCTCAGCCCCTTCGAAAGCATATAGGAAAAAGGCTTAAGTAAAACAAAAGTAATCCCTTCGACAACATAGATGACTTCAATGCAGTCGAAAGAGGGGATTAGCGGCTTGATTTCGACTGGGATGAAACCTACCCTTTCGAAAGTAATTAGTTAAAGGAAAAGGTACTCCTTTGAAAGAAAATACTTTAACACCGTATGACAACCTTCTTCAATGTTAATTATAAAACCTTTTCAAAAGCATAGCTTGCGACTGTGTCGAAAGATTTAGGTAAAACTAGGCAAGACTTTAACTTTTGAAAACAAAGCAGGGTTTCGACCCCATCGGAAGCTACCCTTTCGATGCCATGGCTTCTGCCTTCCTTCTAATCCACTGCATACCATCTAAGTGATATATTCTGTATTGGTTTTGACTACATGGGTTTTAACTATGTTGGTTTCGACTGGGATGAGGTGGAATCAAAGGAGTCGTAAGGTCCTTACTAATAGGGGCGAAACCTTTTTCTAGTTTAAAGGCTGAATTATATCAACTTTTAGTAATCACTTTCTAACAACTTGCCTATTTGTAAACTATTGATTAGTTGTTATAAAAACTTTTCAAATACTTTACCTTTAAAACTACAACATTAATTCAGATCCAAATTAAAGGATTTAAATGTTAAAACCTTTCCATATAACCAAAAACCGACATTTGGCAAAAGCCTTTCTTTTAAAGTAATTTATTTCCCCTAGTAAATCAATTGGGAAAAATCCCCAAAAATCACACAAATCGATTTCATCATGTTATCAAACATATTAAAATTTTAGACCCAATTTCTTCCAGATATTCTTGAAATAAATGTTAAACCCAATTATACCATATTTTTCATTAAAAATTCATAATAAAATTTCCACAGCTTGGAAAATTCAAAAAATTAAAACCCATCTCCAAAATCATGATTTACTTAACATAAAAAATTTCCATAGTAATCTGAAATCATATAATCCCGATTTTATATTAAAATCGTACAAATTCATGTGCTTATGAATTAAAACAAATCATGATAATATAACTCAAGCATATCATTATCCATTTTATCACAAAAACGAATTTAAATCATAAATCCAAAACCATATAATCATAGAATAAAATAGAGATGGTAGAAGATTATGAAAGTGCAGCTATGCATCGTAATATGGAATATAATATAAGTTATCTACTAGTGAGGAATATGAATATAAAAAGTAAACAGTAAAGTAAATGACACCAGATGATTTTTATACTGGTTCGAACTCCCGTTCTATGTCTAGTCCCAGACTCCTTCTAGAATTTAACTAGCAACCCTCTCTTGACCCGGAGGAACAGGTATTACACCGATTGAGCAACCAAACAAGACTTCTACCGCATAGACAACCGAATAGGACTTCTACTACCTGAGCAACCGAACAGAACTTCTACAATACAAATAGTAAAGTTGTTTCTGACTGAATATGCTCTTGAATAGCACTGATAAGTCAATAACTTACACCTTCCTATAATCTTCTCCTTTTGTGGTATATCGTGTAATTCGTGAAGATTGGAAGTAATTGTAATCACAAATAAATTTGTGCTTGAATGTGCAAGTGATTTAAGAGGGTTTACGAAAGCAAATTGCAGAAAATAGTTTACAAGAATATAGATTAGAATCAGAGAATAATGTTGTATTTTGCAAACTAAAATTAAGTTTATTTATAGTGTTAAGTAGTTGTAACTGTTAGTGAAAAGATTCGGTCAAGAGATACACAAACATCTATTGAATTAACGGATGCTTCTGTTCGTTGAAAAGTGGTGACCTTTAAGAAAAATAGCCGTTATGAATATTCAGTCGATTGAAAATATGAATTAAGTAGACTGAACATTCAAACAAATTTGAAATTTGAAAATATATTGAAAGACATTTCATGCAGTCGACTAAACTGGGGTGTTTAGTCCATTGAATGTTTAAACATTCATGTGCATCTGTGTATGTTTTAGTCGACTGAATTACCCAGTTCAGTCGACTAAAACTGTCACTGTAAGCCGATTAAACTTACTTTTAAAAGCAAGTTTATTTTATAACATTATATAGTTAAACCAAGTTTGTATAGATTAATTTGAGTAAGTTTCAAAAGCTTGTGTGTGTGTATATCACCAAGGAGAGATTTTAACAAATGTTGAATACTAACTAGACTATAGAAAAACCAAATTAAAATGTTGAAACTTGACTTTGAAATATTTTGGTCTTCAATCTATTGTCGATTAAAATAGTATCTTCTCCTGCAATTTTGGTTGTTGTCACAATCAAAACATCAAAATACTAGGTTCTAATATTCTCCCCCTATTTGATGATGACAACTATATAAGTTCAAGAGACTATAAAATTTATAAAAAAATAAATCTCCCTCTGAATTAATGAACTACCTGTTATCTATATATTTCTCCCCCTTTGTCATCAACAAAAAGGAAATTAAGACGTAAATACAATATAGTGTAAGTGAATACTGTTTACATAAAGCAAGCATATGTATAATTGCAAGACAATTGAGAATCTTGAAGGATGGAAATTATACATGATAAATAAGAATAATATAATATTGAAGAACAACAATTTTTCATGGATAAAGAGCTAAAATCAAATAAATAAAAGCAAAGAAAAAAACATACATAGATGAAAAAGAAAACTACACTTCATCACTCTCAGAATCTTCCACTTCCTCTTCTTCCTCTTCGAAAGTGGTCTATGAGAAAGGGGCGGGAGGATTCTCGGCTACACTAGTGGAAGATGAGCCAGTGCATGAAATCTGTTACTATATTTTATTCAAGAAGCCTTTGATGGAACTGAGCTTCTTGTTGGTTTTGGCGACGGTATGTTCAACGTTGACCAAAAGTTGATTTAATTTTTGTTGATTCCAGGAAATAGTGACAAGACCCTATTTGGGGAAAATCACAATGGAGCTTAACTATTTCATCGCTTTTTTCTTCCTTGGCTTGTCGGGAAGGTTGAGAGGAGGAGGAGCCAATGTGAGGCATATGAAGTTGCAAGATTCCTTGGGCTCGATTAGCCGACCACTCTTGGAAGCTAATAATATCTTATGGCGGTGGACGTTTCGGCAAGCTCATAAGACTTAGTGTCTTAGAATTAAGCTCTCCGATGGTGATGAAGTCAGAGACGGGGATTTGGACACCAAAGTTTTGGAGAATCCACATGATGTATACTCCATAGAAAATTTTCTTGAAGCTTCGTTTGTGGCAAACGGTAAGGAACTCATCAAGTACGACTTTGGCCCAATTGATATGTTGGGAGGAGTAAATGGCATAAAGCTCTTGGAAGTCGCACTTGTATACCTTCTCGTAGCTTCCGGTACAAGGTTGGATTGATCGAATGAGAGCACGGTGAAGGATCCTTGCCTTTGGTCGTATGGCGATGGATTTTAGCACGGCCATGTCATCAGAAAGAAACCAATGAGAGACCTCATTTCTTTCATCCATGTCGACTTCAACATCGTTGATGTCGAGGCCTTCGGATGGACAACGAAGAATGAATCCGAGTCTCTGGAGAGGAAGATAAATCGGAACACCGCATACTAGAGTCCATATGCAGTCATCCTTGTTTCTTGGATTTTGATGGTCCAAGTTCATATTCGCGAAGAAAAGCTTGATAAGAGGAGGATAGATTTTGAGGTTGTTAGCATCCAAACCTATCAAGTTTTCGAGACTATTCGCCTCTGCCATCTCTTGAATTCCATAATCGTAGAAATTTTGGAAGTTGATGAATGAGCCGTCGAAAATTCTGGAGCTATGAATCGATTGGAATCGATTAACGGCTGTTTGGTCATGTAACCAAGACCTTATTTGGCTTTTGGAAGGTCTGGTTGTTTATTGATGGGGGTGTTTTGTTTATGGAGCCATGAAATTTGATTGAAAATTGAAGAGAAAGATTGATTAGAAAATTTTGGGGGCTAGGGTTCTTGTGCTGAAGAGTGTTAGGGTTTGACTGAGAATGAGATGTATTTATAGAGTTGGTAAAAAAGGTGTCTTGGGTTTTGTGCAAAAAGCTTTTGATAAACCGGAGATTTGAAATTCAATCGACTGAATTAAGGGGGGTAGTCGACTGAATTTTACAGGGTTTTGATCCCGAAATATTTTTCCTAAAAAATGAGTAATTCGGTCGACTTAAATTTGTAGTTAAGTCGGCTGAAATATGGAAAACTTTAGGTGATGTGAATTTTCAGTGGACTGAAATTATATTTCAATCTACTAAAAATTACAGAAAACAAACCCACGTCTATTTGCCTGAAAATGGGCTATTTCAGTCGACTGAATTTGCTAGGTCAGTCGACTGACCTTTTTATAAAAAAACAGAAGATTGAATGTTCAGTCGACTAAATGACTTAAATCAGTCGACTGACCTTTTTATAAAAAAACAGAAGATTGAATGTTCAGTCGACTAAATGACTTAAATCAGTCGACTGGTTTTGAGCCTGGGTGACTATTTTACTTCCTGATCTACGATTTTTGCATAGATTAATTTTTTTAGTAAATACTTATACCAAATACAATACAAATTCATGAAAATAAACATAAAAATCAATTTTCGGAGGATTGAGAGTCATCAGAGGAAGGCTCAATCTTCGTGACTTCCCTCAACGGCGGATAGGAGACCAACCATTTCCTCATTCCCAGGAGTTTGGTGGCAGCTGAGGATGTTGTGGGCTTGGTTCCCAAGGATTGTAAGGAGCTTGAGAACGAATAGGCAAAGGTTGATGAACATTCTCCTTTGAAGAAGACCTACAGAATTTCAACGTGACTTGTTCTAGGAAACTTAAACACTTAGCGTTTACCTTTTGTTTATAGTAGAGTTCACGTTGTAATTCCAGAGTTTCTCTCTGATAATGATGTATGTCATCTATTTTCTCCTTAGTTGATGGAGAGCAAAATGTAAGGTATGTTTGGATCTCTTCCACTATGGAGTATTTCCTGTATGGTGAGTTGGCGATGGTACGATTTTTACAGGATTATAGATTGGAGTTGGTGTGTTAGAATGTTTTAATGATGAAGAAGGAGTGTGGAAACTGATTGATGATTGGTATGAGTCATTTTCAGATGCCATGTTGGTAAATTGAAAGGATAAATAATCTTTTAAGCTTAGGAAAAAATAATTTTTCAATGAGGATGAGTAAAAACAAAGGATAAATATACTCTTTAAATATGTAAAATAAGGCTAAATTTAGTTAAAGAAGGTTGAGGTTCAAAAGTTTTGAAAAATAACAACCAGAAATCATTTTGTGGTAGGAAATGAATAGAGATAATGACCATTCAATAAGATGATTAGAGAATTGTAGCATGTAACATAATAGCAAAATGGAAAGACATGAGAATTCCTTACCAGCAGCCTAAGTTCGAGTGCTAGCATGAACAAATTTTGTAAACATTTTATTGTTCTCAAAAAATTAAAATTTTAAGACTATAAATCATGAAAAGATATTATACCTAATTCTCGTCGTAATTTTATAATAGTATTTTCATTTAAAGGTTTTTTAAGTATGTCAACTATCTGATTTTCTAAAGAAATAAATTCTAGTGAAATATTTCCTTTTTCTATATTATCTCTGAGAAAATGATGTCTTATATCTATATGCTTAGTTCTAGAATGATTTATAGGATTTTTAGATAAATTTATTGCACTAGTGTTATCATAGTTAATTGTTGAATTAGAAATATTAATTTCAAAATCTTGAAGTGTTTGCTGCATGTAGATTACTTGAGCACATGCCAAAGCAACAAAGGTATATTATGCTTCACTTGTCGAAAGTGAAACACAATTTTGTTTCTTATTAAACCAAGACAGTAAAGATTGTCCAATAAAGTGACAAATTCCACTGCTACTTTTTCGTCCATCCGACATCCTCCAAAATCAGATCCACTGTAGGATACTAATTCAAAAGGACATTCTTTTGGATAAAAGAGACCGTAGTCTTTAGTCTTGCTTAAGTATCGCAAAATTCGCTTCACTGCCCACAAATGTGATTCGTTGAGATTTGCTTGAAATCGTGCACATAAGCAAACACTCATCATTATATCAGGTCTACTAGCAGTTAGATAGAGTAAAGAACCTATCATACTATGATAGAGTGTTTGGTCAACACTTTTGCCATTTTCATCTCTGTTGAGATGTAATGTAGTACTTAGAGGAGTGGGTTTAGCAGAAGTATTTTCCATATTAAATCGTTTTATAAGATTATTATAATATTTTTCTTGATTAATAAAAATTCCATTTGTTAATTGTTTTTGTAATCCAAAAAAATATGAAACTTCTCATATATATAACTCAAACTAAACTTTAAATATAAAAAAGAATGGATACAATCGGACAAGAAACGAGAGAGATATGATCTCTCAAAGTTGGACTTGCGGCCAGATTTCACTGTCAACAACTGGAGCAAAACATGCTCCAATTCAAAGTTTGATAGCACGTTTCTATAAGCTACATAGGTTGGAATGACCTGAAATTTAACACGCATAAAGCTCAACAACGATACTTTAAACTGCAAAATGAATCACGCAATTTAGACAAGGTATGAGAAAGTTATGATGTCTCAAAGTTGAACCCTGACAGTGATTTCACTGTAAAAATCTGGGCAAAAACATGTATTTTTATGTAGAAAATAATTTATTATAGAAAACAAGCTTTTAAAACTATTTCCTAAATCGTTTTTGGAAGATTTTTTTTAGTTTTCCCATGTAAGACATTTCAAATTCTCTTGTCATAATTTCAGAAAATTCTTGACATAATTTTTCATTCGTTGAACCTAAAATTATGTCATCTACATAAATTTGAATTATTAAAATATCAATTTTATCTTATTTTATAAAAAGTGTTTGATCTACTTTACCAATTTTAAAACATGAATTCAGTAAATAACTCTTAAGGCGGTCATACCAAGCACGAGGTGCTTGTTTTAAACCGTATAAAGCCTTTTTTATTTTGTAAACATGATCTGGATATTTTTCATGTATGAATAAATGAGGTTGTTCTACATATATATTTTCTTTTATAAAACCATTTAAGAAAGCACTTTTTACATCCATTTGATAGAGTTTAAAATTATTAAAACAAGAATATGCTAATAAAATATGTATAGCTTCTAGACGAGCTACGGGTGCAAACGTTTCATCATAATCTCTTCTTCTTCTTGATTATAACCTTAAGCAACTAATCTAGCTTTATTTCTAATTATATTTCCTTGCTCATCGGCTTTATTTTTATAAACTCATTTTGTGCCGATAACAGCTTGGTTATTTGGTCTGGGAACTAAGTCCCAAACATCATTACGTTCAAATTGATTTAATTTTTCTTGCATAGCTATTATCTAATAATCATCAGTTGAAGCTTCTTTGGGATTTTTAGGTTCAATAGTAGAAAGAAAAGCTACGCGAGCCATTTGATTTAGTTGATTACGAGTTCTTACGTTTGAATGAATTTCTGCAATTATATTTTCAGTTGGATGATTTCTTAAAAGTCTTGGAGGTGATCTTATTCATTATTATTTTGAAAATTATTTTCTGTATCATTTCCAGAATTATCAAGATCATCATCCGAGTCATTAGATTTAGAAATAATTTCTTTAATTTCTATATTATGACAATTTTTGAAATTTTCATCGAATGACACGTGAAGTGTTTCTTCGATTACTTTATTTCCTTTATTATAAATTCTGTAAGCTTTGCTTCGTTCTGAGTATCCAATGAAAATTCCTTCATCAAATTTTGGATCGAATTTGCCAAGCTTATCTTTTGTACTTAATATAAAACATTTTGAACCAAAATCTTTAAAGTAAGAAATATCGATTTTCTACCATTAAAAAGCTCATAAGAAGTGTGTTTAGTTAAATGTCTTATGGAAACTCTATTTAAAACATAACAAGCAGTGGCTACAGCTTCTGGCCAAAAATGTTCTATTATAGTACTTCCGTTTAATAAAGTTCTAGCACATTCTTGAAGAGTTTTATTTTTCCTTTCTACAACTCCATTTTGTTGTGGAGTTCTAGAAAATGAAAAATTGTGAACAATTCCTTTCTTATTACAATAGTTTTCAAAAGCCTCATTTTCGAATTCTCCTCCATGATCACTCCGAATATTTTAAATTTTTAACATTTTGAATTCATTTAGCAAATATTTTAAAATTTTCAAAAGTATCACTTTTCTTTTTCAAAAATATTATCCATGTAAATCTTGAAAAATAATTTATTATTACAAATACATATCTATTATGGTTAAAAGTTTGAGTTTGTGTTGGTCCAAAAAGATCCAAATGTAATAACTCAAGTGGTTGTAAAGCAGAAATCATTTTCTTTGATTTGAAAGAAGATTTAGTTAATTTTCCTAACTGGCAAGCATCACAAATATTTTTTACTTTAACATTCATCTTAGGTAATCCTCTCACTAAATTACTTTTAGATAATTTGTTAATAGCTTTAAAATTCATGTGGCAAAATCTTTTGTGCCATAACCAAGGATCATTATCTTTGGCTATTAAACACATATTTGTGTTATAATTAACTTTCATATTTAATATGTAAATATTTCTTTCTCTTGTTCCTTCAAAAATAATGTTTTTATTTTGATAAAAAATATTACACTTATTTTCAAAAAAGTTATGTTAAACCCTTTATCACATAGCTGACTTATACTAAGTAAATCATGTTTAAAATTCTTAACTAATAAAACATTTTTAGTAAGAGGTAAATTAGATGTACCATCATTGCTCACATCGCCTTTGCCGATGATATATCCTTTGGAGTTATCTCCAAATGTGACAGATCCTCCATCCGAGTAGATAATATTTGTCAGCATATCTTATTTTCCTGTCATATGCTTTGCAAGCTATGACGCCCCACCCCGAGACCCACATTAACAAAGAGTATTTTTGGGTAATACTGTCTGCTAATGCGGAGAATAGGGCTGGTTAGGAGAAACCAACTATAGTTTTGTTTTAAACGTCTACTAAATACGTTGATTTAATGCTCTAAATTTTTTTTCTTTCTCAAGTGGATTGGCATATTCACTAAATGCTTAACACAAAACTATAGTGGCTAACGGATCTATCGGAATGGAACACAACAACAAAATGTACAACACATCACTGAATAGCAAACAAACATATATATACATATACTTTGATACATCCCAGTACCATACAAAATGATACATTAGAAGTGGTACAAAGACCACACTATATACAACGAGTCAAAATAATAGATACATATCAGAGTCGCAACTACAACGAAACTACAAAAATAGATAAGCAGATATCCAAGGTGGAAGCAGCAAAGCAAAGTCCAATAACATGTATCTAACCTGAAACAACTCAGTCTGGCCCGAGTATATAAAAATACATGGGTCAGTCTAGCTTAAACAACTGATTAGTATGATAAGTGAAGTATAAGGTAAAGGGGTGATGATTCCTCTCGAATGAGAAGAAGTAGCTATAACGATCCTGACTCGGCCTTCGAAAATTGGCACCCGTATTTCACTTGTACTCGAATGCCGCAGATTTAAACACCGAATCTGGCTCGCCGGAGCTTATAACACACTAAGTATAACAACACAACGGAAGAAAGAAATGAATGATATCATATACAACTCCAACGAATACAATATCCAGAATGATATACAACAATGATATCAATATGATACAACAATATAAGAGACAAATAATAATGTTACAGCGGAAACAACAGAACTGATAACTCCAAATGATCTGAAAAAGAGAATGAGTCCAACAACTCCAATATCAAGCTCGAACCACCATCATGTTTCACAAAGAGAAGTAGGAGCAGTCGGCGAGTGAACTCCAAACACTGAACTAGTTCTAGATACTCTACTAAACCTGATTATCTGAAAAACCCAACTCTAGACTGCCCGTGTGTAAAATTATGGGCACCCAGAGTTTAGGAAGGCAACAATAAACTCCGGGTCAGTCATGGGACAGGTATGAGTAAACAAAATTAGTTTATCTTTAAAACAAACAACAAAAGAATTTTCAACATTGAAATCCGCAATGCTTTTTGGAAAATGAAACTACCATAAGGCCTCCCGGCACACACACAATGCAATCACACACATGGGGGAGATTTCTCCTTATGATAGTCAAACATGCTCACTACGCAAAAAAAACTCTTTTGATATTATTACTAGTGCATAGTGTAGGAAACATTTTGAAAATATAATATTAATCTTAGCCAGCATAGGTACCATTATACTATGCCTACTATAGCTACCATTTTAAATGGCAGGTTCTACAACTAAAGCCGTACAAGGTTCGTATTGTTTCTTTGGATTTTCCAACAAATGGTCAGGCTAAGGAACTTTCTATGCCACATGGGAACGCCTCTGGAGAGACGCCCGGAGAACCTACCTGGCCCTTTGCCAACTCAAGGCCGGTTACCCCCTTCCCGGGTAGTAAACCTGAGATATGTCACCCCCGGTCGTTTGCGACCTTTATCCGAGGCGCCTCGATCACAAAGCAACAATCACATAGTAAATGAGATTGGAGCAACCACACAGGTAAAATATCTGGGCTCCATACCATGATACCACCTTTTTCCAGAAGGAATGGACATACCCTATGGGAGCTACCCCTAAAACCTTGCCGCGTCTTTCCTGTTTCGACCATTTCCGGGGTGTGAGGTCCGATGAGGTCTCGTCCACAAAGCTACGCTTTACACGAAAGCCATGCTTTGATCTACAAATGATCAGCAACACTTAGCATGCCACACTACCAAATTGGGAGTATATCACTGATAACCTTCAACTACATAACCTCTGAGCTCGTACGTCTCAGAGAAGGGTGTTAAGCTAAGAGAATAAATTCTCTGCCACCAAATAGAAATATATTTGAAAGAAATAAGCTTTATATCTCAAAGTGTAATGTCAGACATACGGCCATACAAGTCTGTTCCGGGTTCGAATAGAACCGAAGGCACTTCTAAAGAAGCCCTTGCAATCCGAGTATTCACAATCCCGATCGGATTTCCCATCACTTAGGGAATCTCTATACCGGCGCGACTCAGTGCAGAGACAATCGACGGGTTATCCTTTCGTTTTCGAAAATATCCGGTCTTCACCACCGCTCTTCAAATACAATCCATATACGACGTATCATTATTCGGAATGGGTTATATGACGCAAAGGTCCTCTCCCGGCTAAACCGAATAATGAGCGCAATATTTAAAAACATATGGATATTGGAATTTCAATTAAGTCACAACTTATTACCCAAAACTTCTCTTTCAAATGGTTTAAACAAATTACCATTTTAATCTTTTACAAAAAGATTCATCTCACAAAGTTCACCCAGCTTTCACAAAGATCTATTCATAGATTTTCAAATCGATTTCCATTTTAATTTGGATTAACTCATTTAATCTTTAAAACAACGATTTAACTAATAGCTTTCAAAACACGTTTCCAAAGATTTATTCATAACTTGGAAAACCATTTTCAATTCAAACTTGAAATTCCTTTAATTTAAATTGGAATTTCATTTCTTATATGAAAGCTTTTATCATTTGAAATCAATAGTTTTATTTTGGAAAAATCCGATCTCATTTATACAAGTTAAAGTTCTTGGGTTAAATTCAAATTCTCAAAACCATACTTTTAAAATGGTTTAAATTCATATAAACACATTTATAACATTTTTAACCATAATTTCCAATCATGGAATTCAATTCCAAATTTTGAATTCAAATTCAAATCAAATTATTTAAATTGAAAACTTTACAAAGTTATTCAAAATAACTTTTATCTTAAAAACTCCTTCTCAAAAGCTTTAACATTTAACCCAAATTCATTTCCAAAATCAATTGAAATTAAATTTTCAATTTCAAAAATATTAAATTTAAATCATCTGTGACTTAACCGATTTCCTCGTGAAATCCATATTTGTGTGTGTAAAAGTGTGGTCCAGGGGTTTTACACGGTAGTGCAACATCATTCAATCATCACAGATACAATCACAACAATATCGATAAGCGATATAATCCTATAACGCTTATCTATATACACAGAATCACAGATAGACAATATAAAGGCATTATAAATAAATGAATTACATTCATCACGACTTGAATTAAAACAATTCTAATTAGAAAGCATCACACAGTAGAGAATATCAAACAATTCACAGTATTCAATAGAATAAAATCATCCATAAGTGAAACCAATTAAGATATCTGATTAATCTAAACCAGATCATTTGCTTATGGATAATTCCTAGTCAGGGTTAATTAATAATTAATTAACTACAAACATTTAATTAATTATTCTTTAATTAATCATTAATTACCCTTGATTAATTATACTCTAATTACATTAAGTAATTATCCTTAATTAATTACACAAATCAATTATTCTTAACCAATTAAATTAATTAACTAAAATTAATTACATTAATCCTTAATTAATCACATTAATTAATTACTTCATAATCACTTATCATTGATTAATTAATCTTAATTAATCAACCCTTAATTACATCATTAATTATATTAATTAATGATCTCTAATTACTTCTTTAATTAATTACTCTATTTACATTAATTACATTAAGTAATTAATCTTTAATTAAACCCCATTTATTAATCACTCTTGATTAATCTTATCCAGTAATTAACTACTCTTAATTACTCATTAAATAAATTAATTACTCCTTGATTAAATATCTTTAATTAATCCCTTACACAAAGTAATTGAATCCAAATTACTTCCATTATTAAATCATCTTCCACTAATTACATCCAGTAATTACCCTTAATTAGTTCACTAAGTAATTACACTTCATTTATTACATTAAGTAATTACATTTATTAAATCATCAAGTGATTATCTTAAATTAATTAAACTTAATTAATTAACTTAAACTAATCACATTAAACTCAATTAATTACAATGAGCAATTAATTTCTTAATTACTTTTATAAAGTAATTTTACTTAAATAATTTCACAAATGATTATTGTTATCCCACTTTTTGGCAAAGCTGAGATACCCAAAACTGACTAAAAACCGATAATAACTAGTCATGAATTTTCAGCTATGCGTTGCAGGGTAACCATGGATATCGATGAATTTTGTCCGAGTCCGGATCGGGCCGCAATTGACAAGACATGACAAGCAAAGCCATGGGAGCCAGCGTTTCAGATTTCAGGATAATCAGAGTTCGTATGAATGAGATATGATCGATACAAGTTGGATACAAGGTGTTGTTCGTATCCATCAGAAAACCAAAGTGTCGACCTGTTCGAATCCATTCAGATTCGTATCCATCAGAGAATCTTCGAATCGATCAGATACGAGTCAGTCCGCGGTCATGAAGCTCGAATCCATCAATGGGCCTCATTTCGTATCCATCAATATCTTAACGATCAGAGCAGCCTCTCATTTGAATCCATCCGTTCGTATCCATCGGCATGACTCCTTGTTCGAATCCATTAGTAAGTAGTCCTCACATCCATCAGAGATCGCTGCTTCGTATCCATCATGGGACCATGCTCGAATCCATGAGTAGAGACTTGTTCGTATCCATCAGGTCAACGAGCCTGGGTGACGTGTTATTCTTCGATACGAGCAAGGCAAAATTCATGGAGTCGACACGGTCATCTCGGAGCAAAGGGCGGATCGATGCGAGGAGTGCGCGCCACGTTGCCGCGTTATCACGTGCAACCATCGATTCGAAAGCATGGATTCGAAATGAGGGACTCGAAGCGAACAGCCAACCGAGAAACTTCAACTCGTATCGATCATATCTCCCAAGCCACAAGGCCAAATGTAATGAAATTTTCACAGTAGCTTCCACACAAGGTAAAGAGCAATCCTGCCAAGTTTCAGCTCGATTGGAGCATTTCCTGATTGATACGAAGTTGATTCGAATCGATCACAGATTGAGTTGAAACTTGGTGGGACCGGTCGCGTGGGCCCACTCACGTGGCAGAAGAAGTCTCCCGGAGTTTAAGCGAGATCTGAGCCTCCTACGCCTATAAATAGAGCCCCAGAATCAACAGAAAAAGGGGATCTTTCAGCCATTCAACGTCCAGACTCTACCGGATTCAACTCTACTCCTTTTCATTGCTGTCATATTCAGATTCATTCATTGTATTTGCTGTAATCATCTGTAATCAGTGAAGAACATCAATAAAAGATAAAAATCATTGAAGTGGACGTAGGCCGGAGATAGCCGAACCACTATAAATCTCGTGTTCTTGTGATTTGTTTCTGGATTGTTGTTTGTTGCTTGCTTAGATCTGATATTTGTGTTTGAATATTGCTGATTTGTATTCATACACTGGTGCTTTCACAACACTTGGGGTTTGTGACCATTTTTGGTGCAAACACTTTGGTGCTTTCACTGAGAAGAACTAGCACCCGCTACACCAGATTCGAAGTTCAGATTTGAAAACTCGAAGATTTGAAGACAATGACTCGACAAACAAGTAGAAGACAAAGAGCCGAGAGAAGCCATCAAGGAGGAAGTCAAGAGGCATCCTCTGGTGCTGGAGAAGAACCAGCTTCGATCTACATCACTAGAGATGAAATGGAGACCATGACCAATCTGATGCACGAAAGAATGATGAAAAGTCAACAAGAGATGCTGCAGAATTTCTTTGAACAGATGAGAGCTGCAGGGATGCAGAGCCTAGGACCAGCTACAGCGGCTATGAATGTGGAACAAGGAGCTAGGATTGCGGAACCTAATGAAGG
Source organism: Allium fistulosum (assembly GCA_030737815.1). Classification (NCBI taxonomy): domain Eukaryota; kingdom Viridiplantae; phylum Streptophyta; class Magnoliopsida; order Asparagales; family Amaryllidaceae; genus Allium; species Allium fistulosum. Next base: position 356,612,012 of record CM060903.1, on the reverse strand, counting down.
ACATAATGTAGATCCAGAGGACAATCAACAAGGGCTCGGGGGCAGACCCTCAGGATCCGATGCTGGAAGGCCGACAGACGGAGCTCAACAAGCTGGGGCCAATGCTGATGCTAACGGGCCACACGAAGAATACATACCAGAATACCCTTCAAGACCAAGAGGGAAACCCCAGGATGGAGATGAAAAGATGGCTGGATTAGTGCGACGACTCATGAGAGGAGGATTGTCTAGCGGAGAATTGGAGGAAGTCAGTCGGAGTCCGTTCACTCCAAATATCAGGAATGCAAGGAACCCTCCAAAGTTCAAACTGCCGACGCTGAATCCGTATGACGGGAAGTCGGATCCGACCATGCACATTACCAGATACATTAGACACATGGAAATACTGGGAGCATCCGAGGAAGTGATGGCACGATGTTTCCCTTTATTTTTGTCAGACTTGGCTGCACTTTGGTTCAGGCAATTAAAGACTGGATCGATCAGGACATGGGGCGAGCTTGTAGATTGCTTCATGGAACAATTTAGGGTCCATGTTACAAGACCCAAGAGTGTGATGACTTTAGCTTCGATAAAGCAAAGGACCGGAGAGTCCATAAAAGGTTTTATGCTGCGATTCAATGCAACGGTAGCTTCGGTAGATCGCCCGGATCCATCGATGATTTTGATGGCGGCGGTAGCAGGAGTTGGAGAAGGCACCGAATTCAAAGATTCGTTGACAAGAGATCCACCACAAGATCTTGGAGAATTTTACCATGAAGCTGAGAAATTCATTCGATTAGAAGAATCACGAGCCGAGAGGCAGGAAGTAAATGCTGCACAAGGCGAAGGAACCGCCACGGAACAGTCCAGGGCAGACAAAGGAAAGAGAAAGCAGGATGACGCACATGATGGTCCTGATAAACGGAAGAAATTCCGAGAGCCTAGATTACACAGATTTGACGGCAAGCCTAGAAAGGATTTACACTGAAACTCGGGGACAACTCCCCTATCGAAAACCACCCAGGAGAGATCCCACAGAGCGGGAGCGTAGAACTGGAAAATATTGCCTCTTCCATGAGCTGGATGGGCACGCAACCGACGAATGTCGCCACCTGAAGGATGAGGTGGAAGAATATGCCAGGGGTGGTAAACTACCATAATATGTCAGAGAACGAGCAACAGCGGTAAGGCCTGAACAACTACCGCCTCCCCCTAACAGAAACGATCCTGGATCGGGATCACGACTCATCATCAACTGATTAAGATGGCAAGGGCAAAGTTCGAGATTTGGACTTCGGCCAAATAATTTCATTAGATTTGCTTTTAGAATAAACGGCTATCCCACTTACTCATGTACGGGAACCGGAGAGATCCCCAGGCATGCTCTGAGATGGAGATAGACCGATCTGCCCGGAGAGGCAATGCCTAGATTTCCTGGTGTTTGAGATTGAACATCTAGGACCTGAATTTAATAAATAAATTTGAATTTCTTAAAATAAACCTTTGACCGGAGAGTTAAAGGATAAACATTAAATATCAATATAAAAATGATCGCTTTATAATCCTACCCAGAGAGGCGGGGTCCGGAGTGCAAGAAGTGAGTCGCTTCGCCAGAGAGCGACAGGATCGACTCACTTAAGCATCGTTTCCTATTCACCGGAGAGTGATTCGATTAGGATTCGATAAGAGCCCGGATAGGCTATGATCGGCCGACGATTCAGGTCAAGACATCGCTTAATGTTCAGATACACTGAACCGGAGTGCAAGAAGTGGGTCGCTTCGCCGGAGAGCGACAGGATCGACCCACTTAACGTTGTTTCCCCTTCACCGGAGAGTGTCAGGATGGGATCCAGCAGGAGCCCGGAGAGGCTACGATCGGCCCAGAACGGCCAAGACATCGCTTCACGTCCTAACTGGGGCCAGAGTGCAAGGAATAGAAAGCAACGCCGGAGTGCAATAGGATCTTTCTATTCAACCGCTAAGTCTAGAATGGGCTTCGCAAGGGTCCGGAGCGATCGTCAACAGTCCGGAAAGACTGTAGAATTTCATTCTTAAACTTCCACTGGTAGAAATTGATAACGATTCGGCTTCGAGCAGCCATGGACTTGATTGAAAATGCTATAAGCTTTGAATAAAACATGAACTCACTACATTCAGTTTGAGACTAATCAAAACACACCTTTTACCAAAAGGCATGTTTTGGGGGGCAAAGTGTTATCCCACTTTTTGGCAAAGCTAAGATACCCAAAACTGACTAAAAACCGATAATAACTAGTCATGAATTTTCAGCTATGCGTTGCAGGGTAACCATGGATATCGATGAATTTTGTCCGAGTCCGGATCGGGCTGCAATTGACAAGACATGACAAGCAAAGCCATGGGAGCCGGCGTTTCAGATTTCAGGATAATCGGAGTTCGTATGAATGAGATATGATCGATACAAGTTGGTTACAAGGTGTTGGTCGTATCCATCAGAAAACCAAAGTGTCGACCTATTCGAATCCATTCAGATTCGTATCCATCAGAGAGTCTTCGAATCGATCAGATACGAGTCAGTCCGCGGTCATGAAGCTCGAATCCATCAATGGGCCTCATTTTGTATCCATCAATATCTTAACGATCAGAGCAGCCTCTCATTTGAATCCATCCGTTCGTATCCATCGGCATGACTCCTTGTTCGAATCCATCAGTAAGTAGTCCTCGCATCCATCAGAGATCGCTGCTTCGTATCCATCATGGGACCATGCTCGAATCCATGAGCAGAGACTTGTTCGTATCCATCAGGTCAACGAGCCTGGGTGACGTGTTATTCTTCGATACGAGCAAGGCGAAATTCATGGAGTCGACACGGTCATCTCGGAGCAAAGGGCGGATCGATGCGAGGAGTGCGCGCCACGTTGCCGCGTTATCACGTGCAACCATCGATTCGAAGGCATGGATTCGAAATGAGGGACTCGAAGTGAACAGCCAACCGAGAAACTTCAACTCGTATCGATCATATCTCCCAAGCCACAAGGCCAAATGTAATGAAATTTTCACAGTAGCTTCCACACAAGGTAAAGAGCAATCCTGCCAAGTTTCAGCTCGATTGGAGCATTTCCTGATCGATACGAAGTTGATTCGAATCGATCACAGATTGAGTTGAAACTTGGTGGGACCGGTCGCGTGGGCCCACTCACGTGGCAGAAGAAGTCTCCCCGATTTTAAGCAAGATCTGAGCCTCCTACGCCTATAAATAGAGCCCCAGAATCAACAGAAAAAGGGGATCTTTCAGCCATTCAACGTCCAGACTCTGCCGGATTCAACTCTACTCCTTTTCATTGCTGTCATATTCAGATTCATTCATTGTATTTGCTGTAATCATCTGTAATCAGTGAAGAACATCAATAAAAGATAAAAATCATTGAAGTGGACGTAGGCCGGAGATAGCCGAACCACTATAAATCTCGTGTTCTTGTGATTTGTTTCTGGATTGTTGTTTGTTGCTTGCTTAGATCTGATATTTGTGTTTGAATATTGCTGATTTGTATTCATACACTGGTGCTTTCACAACACTAGGAGTTTGTGACCATTTTTGGTGCAAACAATTACCTCTAATTAATTAATATGGTTAATTATTAAAATTAATCACATTAATTATTATTTAATAATCTCAAGTTAATGATCTTCATTAACTATTAACAAATCTTTAATTACTTCATAATAATCAATTTAAACCTTTGCTAATCCCATTTTAAATAAAACAATTATCTTTAAAATAATAAGCTAAAACTTGTTTTAAACTTGAACTTATTTTAATGATTGAAAACTGTTTTAAACTAACCCGGGACAACCCCGAGTCCACCCCGAGCCAACATACCCTTTACTTCGAGTTTTTCCCAAACCAACCCGAGTCACATTTCAAAACTTAAAATTTTTGTTTATGTTATTTTATACCTGGTATGTAAGGACCCGATATTTTTAGCCATTCAAATTGACAATAAATCCACACATGCCGGACTTGATTCAAAACAATGGATTGTAAATAAAATTTGGCAAAACTCAGCATATACAGTAAATAAATAATCATAGAATCACAGACACAGAGTAATATAACAATAGTGAGCGGAAATAAAAGAATAGCAGTACATGAAGCTACTATATATATATAACAGAGTTAAACAAGATACAACAGAAGTCTCGAATACAATAGATATCCTAATACAATAGTCAAATACAAGATCTGAATACACCACTGGAATCAACAGAATAACTGAAAGCTGGATAGATAGCTGGATCTCCAAGCGAAGCTCCAACTCCAAAGGCGAGTTTCGAATACTGGTACACTCAGACTAACCCGAGCGTAAAGAAAACACAAAACACTCGAGTCAGGATTAACATTCTTATATCAATAAATCCAACTCAAGTGAAATAATGACTGAAATACAAGTAACTCAAAGGATGTTTGGGATAACCATCCTCCAAGGATCCGTTAAACTATCTACTATGTAGTAGTGTACGCTAAGTAGATAATGCCTATCAGTAATATAAAGTATCAAAATAGCGTTAAGGCATTACCATTATCCCCCTTAACACATTTTATATAAGCATCATAGTCTATACAGCACTATAAACTCCACCGTAAACTAGTGGGCTATCAGGGAGTACTCCATAGTTATAACACAAAACAAATCGTAGTGTCGCGCATAGGGATACGAGTATGACAAGGCACATGAGGCAATACCCAAGGTAGTGAAACTACCGTTTGCCTGATTCAGACTGGTGAGAACGCATCGTCGCAACGATCACAACACCGCGAAACAACACTCCCAAATCAAGGGTGCGCACCAATCAAAAACAAGTAATGAGTAGTTTACGAAGAAGTGTGTCCGCTAGAGGTAGCTAACCTCACTAGCCCGGCACGGCTCCTATTTAAGTCATTTCCAATTTGACACAAGTGTCAAGGTCATCCATTATCATTCTCTTTCTTCAAATCCAGCAACGTCATCATTCCAACCACTTCATTCTGGATCACACTCCGCGTATAATAGTTATTAAAGTGGTTTTCGGTTTAGACAGAGAGTATGTCCCTAACTGATCCCGGACTCTTCAATAACTACGTAATTATTACACCGATTGGTCATTTCAAAATACTTTCAAAATAGTTTATATTTCAAAACCAAAATATCATTGCCATTTCAAAACCATATCAATACGAATATCACTTCCGTTTCAAAACCAAATACAATATCATTTCCATTTCACATATATCCATCTCAAATATATCCATTTACAAATCTTAGTACTTCAAAGTTATAACACTTTCTAAATCAAACACTTTGGAAATCATAATTATTTGGAAATCAAAATTTAGAAATCATAATGCTTTGGAATCATAACACTTCCCACTTAACCGTTTAAATATAAATAATAATATATATAATAAAATAGTTTATAATTTAAAATAATTTATATAAAAATAATTATAATTTAAAATAGTTTATATTAAAAATAATTTATATTAAGATAGTTTATATGGAATAAATTTATAAAGTAACATATATAAATAGTTTTAAATATAATTTAAAAATACTTTATATAATAAAATAGCTTCCTGGAATTTCACAAATCAATTCCAAATTAACATCGATCCCAAAATTCAATTTTAATTCAATCTCAATTCATAAATTTCAACTCAACTCAGTTTCTTAATAAACCATTACCAGTTATCGATTTCAAATACATACTTGAACCATAAAATAAGCCATTTCAATTACAATATATTTCCAAGCTTTAAATATTCAGCATTTCAAAACTAAATTCGATAATTTCGTATATATATCAAATTCACTTTACTATTATTTAGTTTTGAAATATTTACTTAATCATTTCAATAATCATCTAAATACAACTTCAATTCACAAATTTAAATAAACAAAATATCCCATTTAAATTTATAAGTTTGAAATATTCATTTAAGTCACTTTTAATCAAATTCAAGTTATAAAACATATCTTTAAATTTCAAATTTAATAAATTTCAAATCAAACTTATTTAACTAAAATTCTTAAATAAATATAATTTCAAATCAATTTCAAATTTATCTTTCCACCCTAAATCATTATAAACTCTATATTTGAAAATATAAAATTTATATAGATACTGTTTGCACAAAAAATGGGCAAACACCTCCAAGTCGTATGTTTTAGTTGATTTTATGTTGTTTTTAGTGATTTGGGTTATCTGTGCAAATATGTAAAAAGTAAGGGCTAAACTGTAAAAGACACACAGATTTATAGTGGTTAGGCCAGAACGTGCCTACGTCCACTTTATATGTTATTTTCCTTTTATGTTCAAATTACAAGTACAAAGCTTTGATACAAGTATCTGAAAGTTGTTTGAAAGTTCTCTCTGTGCTAGAGCTCTCAAACTTGTCCCCATTGTTGTACCCCCGCCCCTCTATATATAGAGTGAGGCTGAGGGCAGAGGTCTTGGATGTACATAGCTGCTGGTGGGCCTGGGCTGATGTTATCTGACCTGGGAGCGTTGGTTCGGCATTGCTTTGGTTCAGAGATGGTTGGAGGGTAGTAGCTTGTAGGAGCTTGGTTCGGTAGTAGCTCTGAGAAGCTGGTCCGGTAGTAGCTCTGAGAAGCTGGTTCGGTAGTATCTCTGGGAAGCTGGTCCTGTAGTAGCTCTGAGAAGCTGGTCCGGTAGCAGCTTTGGGAAGCTGGTCCGGTAGTAGCTCTGGGAAGCTGGTTCGGTAGTGGCTCTGGGAAGCTGGTTCGGTAGTGGCTTTGGGAAGCTGGTCCGGCAGTGGGTTGGTCCGGCTGAAACTCTCCCAACACTTGCCCCCACAAAGCATGGCATGTGCACGCACATGGCATACTTTGTTTTTTGTTCGGCCATTCCTATCTGGTTCGGTGTACCGAACCATTTGATCCGGTTGTTTATATCTTGCCTATAAGTAGGGGTCTGATGCCATCGTTATCCCTCATTAGCCGAGCCAAACCTTTGTCTTCGTCGAACCCAAGCGTGTTAGCCGAATCGAGCTTTCAACTTTTGCCGAACCAGGTGAGATCTCCTTCTGCCGAGCGTGTTATTGCCGAATGGGCTTAGGAACATGACTTACCGAATGGGCAAGATGGGAATGAGTACCGAATGATCCTTCGGTTATGACCGAATGAACCTGGTGCCGAACGAACCTTCGGTTTTAAACGACCGAATGAGTCTGGTGATGTTGGTTACCGAATGAACCTCATGTTGGAAATGCCGAATGACTTTGTACTGCTAAATGGCTTTACGTGTTTATAACTGGAACTCTAGACAATATACACTTGTTCGTTTGACCCTCTATATCCCTTGTTCTAACAATGTGCTTTTTCGTGCCGTAGATAATGTCTCACAAAGTGGAAACCCGATCAGAAAAGAAGAGATCTGCGGACAGAAGAGAATCTCCCGTCGTGCCTCCAGTTCAGCCGAATCCAGAACGACATGGGCCCACCCCGAGATCGCTAGTGGACGGGTATGGTCCTCAGGAACTTCTGAACTTGCCTCCTGATTGCTTCCCTAGCTCACTCAAGGGCGAGCAACTTGACGTTATATCTCGCTCCTTTGGGATTGACCGAGCGCGCATGCTATTGCCGGGTGCGGGAGTGATGCCATATGATCCTCCCAAAGGATATTTTGCCTACAGCAGATACCATTGCATGTGTGGTGCCATCCCGCCTCTCAATGCCTGGGTAGTGAGCTTTCTCACATATCTAAAGGTAGCTCCATTCCAGCTCCAGCCCAACTCCTATGTCATTCTGGTGAGTCTCTTCGTCATCTTCCAGAGGAGATATGGGCGTCCTCCTTCCAACCGGGAGATCCGGTATTTGTACAACTTGAGAGGCTATAAGAAGGGGTCTCCATACATCAGCTTGGAATCGGCCGTATCCTTTAAGCCGGTCCTGGATCTATACTCCAAGTACAGCATGTTCAAGAAGGAATGGTTTTTTATCAGGGATGATTCCGTTTCTATTCGGCGCTTCACCTCCGGATGTAAGTCAAACCTTTATTTTTAATTCCCGTTCTGGTTGCAATGCTCCTTCTTATGTGTTTTTATTTTTTGCTAGCGACAGGTGGTTTTGCGGTCGTGGAGAATGATCACCTGGTTCAGACGGTAATAGAAATAGAAGCCATTACTGGAAGAGATAGGTCGGCTGCTTACCTGATCAGGAACGCTACACTTTTGGAGCACAACTTGATCCTTCCACAACAGTCTGTGGTTAAGCAGAGGGACACGACCGAAGAGAAGGCTGCCCAAGCTAAAGAAGGGGCCGAGTCGAAGAGCAGCAAAAGGAGGCCCTTTTCGAAACATCCGGTCGCTGGGGGGAAGAAGCTCAAAAAGTCCGACGGTCCCTCTCCCAGCACATGTCCAGATATCCCGGAGGAGGGAGATGTGGAGGAGGAGCAAGCTGGAGATGGAGGAGAAGGCGCTGGAGGTGGCGACGGTGTCGGGGCTTTGTCTTCTGGGCAAGTAGGCGAGATGCAAGAGTGGACGGATGACGTTTTCCGCCAAGCCTTCGAAGGTTTGGTGGAAACGGAGAAGTCCAAGAAAGCTGATAAGGTTGGGACCGGTGTCGATTTATCTTCCGGGAGTGCTTCTACTGAGGCAACTTCTGCGGTTCAAGGTGAACTTCTCTTTGCTCTTTTTAATTCTTGAATGATGCCTCAATATATGTTGGTGACACTTGGTTTTCATTCCAGGAGCGGGCAAAACGGCCAAGACCTCAGATCTTCGGCACAGGCTTGAACAATACAAACTCCTTAAGGCTTCCGCCAAGCCGAAGCCTCCTACTAACCGTTCTGGAGATGTAGTCGGTTATCGTCCTCTTCTTGGAGTTATTGAAGAAGATATACAAAAGAAGAAGAGGAGTCGATCTACATCCGAATCTCTTCCTGGCCCTCCGGCCCCACTCCAGCCTATTCATGATATTGAGGAGGAGGACACCGAGTTTATACCTTCCCCCCATCCGTCCGAGAATCCAACCGTCATCCCGATAGATCATCCTGGCTTAGTTCGCAATCCGTTTGCGGGTCATCCGGACCTGGACCCGGCATCTCATGATATTTCCTTCGATGAGGTTGCTGGTGAGCATCTCCTTCCTCGTAATCCTATGGTACGGGTGCTTGACGAAGCTAAGTCCCTGGACCTTGATCTGCTTACTACCCGGGTCGTAACTCTGGGGGATGAGGCTAAGGCAAATATTGACCGGGTTGCTGAGGAGACCAGGAAATTGATGGGGCACCATGATCGATTGGTCAAGGCTGGGGAAGAGATTGGAAGTGCCAACATTCGGCTACGGTTGATGGTTTCCGACCAGGCTAAACAACTCGCCGACCAAGCCATCCAAATCTCCCAGCACGAGGCCGTGTCCAGACAATTGAGGAAGACTATTGAATATGCCAGTAGGGCGGAGTTGCGGAGGATGGAGGCCGTCTGTAAGGAGCGGATTGATATGGCCATTGCCATGGTGGATGAGGTTCGGCAAGCGGACCTCGAGCGGGTAGCGGAACTATCGGGGAGACTTGAGGCCGCAGAGCTTGCTCAGGCCAAGTCGAAGGAGGAGATGGAGGCGATGAGGAGGTCCCTTCAGGCTGACCGTTTACGGTATCGATCGGAGAGGGATGCTGTTGTTGCCAAGTTGCGGGCTTCTGAGGTCAGAATGAGGGAGTTCGAAGAGAACGAGGGGATGATGGATGGGATGCTCCAGGATATGTACTTCTGTACTTGGAGGCAGGGTAACTTGTCCTGGATGGATGATTATCCCCGAGTTATGGCTAGGATTTATCTCAGGGCTCTAGAGGAGGCCAAGGTTGAGGCGGATAAGGAGGGTGGTGTGGCCTTCAGGATGGATGTGGTTACTGCCCAGTTCACCAAGGAGGAGAAGGTGGCAGTGAAGGAGGGCATGCGGTTGCTTACCGCTGAGGAGGCAGGTGTGCAAGTAGAGGATGATGATCAAGATGATCAAGGAGCAGATGTTGGTAAGTCTTCCTTTCTAGTCTTTCCATTAACTTGGTTGCTTATCATTAATGAATTCTTTCTTTGACCGGACAGGTGGACAATAGGACAAGGATAAAACTCCGAAGCAGCCGGCTCCTTGATTGGACCTGGATATCTTTTTGTAGACTGTAATAAAAATAGGAATACAGAAATACTTGAATTCGAGATCTTGGAAACAAACATTAATTTAGAATTTTATTTAAAGAAGAAGATACCACCATTGTTATTAATTCTTCCAGAGCAAAAAGATAAAGTGCACACATACACGCTACAGTGTTTTTATAAAGAAGATTAAGCCTGAGCACGAGCAATTGGGCTAACCCGAATACAAAACAACTAACCTATTGAATTACTTCATAATACTCCTCCTCAAGTTGGGTTGTAAATATCAAACAATCCCAACTTGTCACTCAAATACTTGATCTTCTCTCCATTCACAGCTTTAGTAAGCAAGTCTGCTGGCTGATCCTTAGTTTGAATATGCTTAATTATAACTTCTCCTCCTTGAACTTTATCTCGAATGAAATGGCAATCTACTTCGATATGTTTTGTTCTTTCGTGAAAAACTGGGTTTGATGCAATGTATATGGCTGCCTTATTGTCACACCACAACTCAGCAGGCTGTTCAAAATCTAAACTGCATTCACTCAACAAGTGCTTAATCCACATAACTTCACAAATAGCTTTAGACATGGCACGATATTCAGATTCAGCACTAGATCGTGACACTATATTCTGCTTCTTACTTTTCCATGATACCAAGTTTCCTCCAAGAAATACACAGAATCCAGTAGTAGATCTCCTATCTTCTCTTGACCCAGCCCAGTCTGCATCTGCAAAACTTTCTAACTTCATATGACCATGGTTAGCATACATGATGCCATGTCCAGATGTTCTTTTCAAATACCCAAGAATATGTTCAAGTAGTAACCAGTGTTGCTTACTTGGAGAAGACATATATTGACTGGCTATACTAACTGCATATGCTACATCAGGCCTTGTTATAGTTAAGTAGTTTAATTTGCCTACCAATCTCCTATATCTCTCTGGATTATCAAAAGGCTCTTCATCACCACTGAGTTTAAGATTGGGTATAAGTGGAGTATTTTGAGGCTTCACTCCAAGTTTTCCAGTCTCCATTAACAAATCTAGGATATACTTTCTTTGACAAAGTAATATACCTCTGTTGCTCCTCATAACTTCTACTCCTAAAAAGTATTTTAACTCCCCTAAATCTTTTGTTTGAAAATGAGTATGAATGAATTGTTTTAGACTGATTATGCCTGATTCATCATTTCCAGTTATAACTATATCATCCACATATACAACTAACAAGATTATACCTTGTTTAGATGTTTTGTGAAACACTGAATGATCACTTTTGCATTTCTTCATTCCAAATCTTTCAAGTGTCTGACTAAATTTCCCAAACCAAGCCCTTGGGCTTTGCTTTAAACCGTAGAGAGTTTTTTTTAAGTTTACATACCATATTTTCTTCTCCTTGAGCAATAAATCCAGAAGGTTGCACCATATAGATTTCCTCATTAAGATCACCATGAAGGAATGCATTCTTTATATCTAATTGTTGAAGTTTCCAATTAAACCTAACAGCCAAAGCAATAAACAGTCTGATAGATGTCATTTTAGCAACAGGAGAAAACGTTTCTGAGTAGTCCATACCATATACCTGAGCATAACCTTTAGCCACCAATCGAGCTTTGTATCTAGATACAGTTCCATTTGGATTCATCTTAACTATAAATATCCATCTACATCCAATAGTTTTCTTTGAATCTGGTAAAACAACCAGATCCCATGTTTTATTCATCTCTAGAGCATTCATTTCTTCTATCATTGCTTCCTTCCATTCTGTTTTGGATAATGCCTCTGTAATTGTCTTGGGAATATTCACAGTGTCAAGTGAGGTAATAAATGAATGGATGTTTTTAGGAACATGATTATAGGATATGAACTCAGCTATGGGATAGGTACACTGTCTTCTTCCTTTTCTAAGAGCAATTGGCAAATCAAGATCTGGATCAGTTGTGGGTATGATTTCTACATTAGTGGGTGGTTCAGATTCTTGTTGAAGTGTTGAGTACACTAGAAAATCATCTTCCTCCTCCAGATTTTGTAAATTAAATGATGCATTATTCTCCTCCTGACTTGATGAATTGAGTTGTTGTTGATAATAAGACACATCCTCCATGAAGTTAACATCTATTGAAGTTAGATATTTATTTAAACTTGGACAGAAGCACCTGTATCCTTTCTGCAACCTTGAGTATCCAACGAAGATGCACTTTAAAGATTTTGGATCAAGTTTACCTCTTTGAGGATTCACATCTCTAACAAAGCACACATAGCCAAATATTCTTGGCTTAATAGGATGTAGTTCTTTATTAGGAAATAATACTTTGTATGGGATCTCAAAATTGAGAACTGTAGATGGAAGTCTATTAATAAGATAACATGCAGTTAACACTGCATCTGCCCAAAACATCTTTGGCACCTTCATATGAAACAGCAATGCACGAGTAGTTTCAAGTAAATGGCGATTCTTTCTCTCAGCAACTCCATTTTGTGATGCAGTATCAACACAAGTTGTTTCATGTAAAATACCATTCTGAGTTAAATATGTATTGAAGGTGTGAGATGTGTATTCTTTTGCGTTATCACTCCTTAAAGTTTTAATGTTAATTTCAAAGTGATTTTGAATCTCAGTGTGAAAATCACAGAAAATAGAAAACACTTCAGATTTTTGCTTCATTAGAAATAACCATGTAACACGTGAATAATCATCTACAAATGTTACAAAGTATTTAAAACCAGCTTTAGAAACAGTAGATGATGGTCCCCAAATATCTGAATGTACAAGTTCAAATGGTGCACTTGCACGCTTATTTATTCTTGGTTTAAAACTACTACGATGAAGTTTAGCATATTGACATGCTTCACAGTTAAGAGTAAACAGATTATTGTATTGAGGACAAAGACTTTTGAACAGAGTGAGTGAAGGATGACCAAGTTGTTGATGAACTTTAGTAGCAGTATCTACACTAGAGCAAGCAACAGGTAAAGAGTCCAGAATATAAAGGCCACCTGATTCATGTCCTTTACCAATAATTTGCTTCGTCATAATATCCTGGAAAACACACTTTTCAGGGAAGAAAGATATACTGCAATTCATACTTTTAGTTATCTGACTTACTGATAACAAGTTATATGATAGAGATGGTATGAATAAGACAGATTTCAATGGTAGTGAAGTATTGATATTACCAGTGCCTTGAACATTTGACTGTGAACCATCTGCTAAAATAACATTTTGCCCATGTTTATATATTTTAAGGTCTGTAAACAATCTCGAGTTACCTGACATATGATCAGTTGCTCTAGAGTCGATTACCCATCTAGAAGTTTGTTTATTTGTATTAGCAAGAGTGGATACAGATACATATGATGACTGATTATCTGCAGATGATTGTTGCACTCTATTTTGCAATTCTTCCTGATATTTTGAATAGTTAGCAAATTCATCAGCAGTCATAAGCACAGTTTTATTTGCATTAGGAGCTCCTTGGTTTTTTTGATTGTTATATTGAAGCTTTCTGCATTCAGAGATTAGGTGACCTGGTTTCTTGCAATATGAACAAATTTTGTTGTTTGATCTTCCTGCATTTCTCTGTGGTCTCCATGATTGTGTTGATGGGGGTCTCCATGAATCTGGTCGTTGGATGGAGTTCCATGGTGGTCTGAAATCTATTGGTGGCTTCCATGAATTGTGATAAGCAGTAGGATTCTGACTTGAACTTATTAAAGCACTGTTACTTATATTGTTACTAGATCCAGTATTTGGTGTCTCGGTTCGAAGTATACGGCTAAACACTTCTTGTAATGAATTAATTGATGCTCCAGACAGTACTTGTGATTTAGCAGCATCAAACTCTGAGGGTAACCCACCAAGAAAACTCATTATAGCCATTTGTTCTCGTTGATTTTGTTGAACCTTAATATCAGCACTCATTGGTAACAACTCATTGAATTCCTCATATGTTTGTTTGAATTTCATGAAGTAATTAGTAAGATTTTGATCTCTTTTCTCTGCTCTGTAAAAATCTTTGCACACATCAAACATCCTAGTTAAATTTCCCTTTCCTGAATAAAGAAATTCAACATACTCCATCAATTCCTTCACAAACTCACAGTGAATAATCAAATTAATTACTTCGTTATCAATTGAATTTCGTATTTGCAAAAATAATCTTGCATCCTCTCTTAACCAAATCAGATCATTAGGTTCTTGTGTTGTTGGAGGATCTATGATCAAATGTTCATCCTTATCGATACTCCGAAGATAAAGTCTAATTGTTTTACTCCACTCCAGATAATTTGAATTCGTTAGCTTCCGATCTGTGATTTTCGACAGGATTGGCACGACATCAATCATTGTGGTGTTTTTGTTTTCAGCCATGATGAATTTGAGAAACTCTAGACTCTGATAATTGAAGCCCTAGATTTTGAGGATCGCAATTGCTCTGATACCATGTAATAAAAATAGGAATACAGAAATACTTGAATTCGAGATCTTGGAAACAAACATTAATTCAGAATTTTATTTAAAGAAGAAGATACCACCATTGTTATTAATTCTTCCAGAGCAAAAAGATAAAGTGCACACATACACGCTACAGTGTTTTTATAAAGAAGATTAAGCCTGAGCACGAGCAATTGGGCTAACCCGAATACAAAACAACTAACCTATTGAATTACTTCATAATATAGACTTGACATTGTTGTATATGTTAGTCTCAAAATAGTAACGTAACTTTTAGGTTGTAATTATGCTACTTGTAATAATCAACATTATTCCTGACGTGTAATTTTTAACTTAAGCTGATTCTGTCGTTTTCGAATATTTTTGCTACTTTGACATGTTGTATGAGAAATATAGCTATGCATATTCTTGTAATTAAATTGTGTTTGACGTTAAGTTCTTGTTTAAAACATAATTTCATGACGTGCAATGTTAGCGTGAGGTGTGAATTGATTATAGTCATGTGTTTACATATGAAAGAAGGAAATACCGCCCTTTATATTTTGCTTGTAGATAGCAGCTTTGAATGTCTTGTGTGACCGAGTATGGAATGCGGTCCAGTATCTTACTGTGAGTGTCCGCTTGTTCTGTGTCCTGTACTTCAGGGATTGTTACAGAGGATAAGAGAAAAATTTCTTAAATAAAATTGAAATATGTGAAAAAGTAAAACTTCCAATCACGGAAGGCCTTCGATGTGCTTAAGTTCGTGGCAAACAGGCTTTGTAGTCACTTTCCCTAGCTGTGGGTCTTGGAGACATTTGTCACCCATCTTACGCCTCCGCGGGGAGTTAATTCTTTTTTACCACAGCCGCACTTAAGACACATCGGAGCCGAGATCGCGCACAGTAACTACCCGGGCCATTATGGCCCGTATTCGTGGGTATTATTCGATTTACTATGGCCGGCTAGCGTGGGTGCCGATCGTCAACCGTGAACTGCCCCTGGCTGGCCACACCTTATGTTGGGGCTTATAGTTGGTTCACAGTTGCCGGTGAGCCGAACGCCGTAATGAGCTGCCTCGGCTATAATCGGCCTTCTCGGTGGCTTATAATCGGCTCATTACAGTTGGCTTTAAGGGCCGTCGCGAGCAATGAGTTAACCCGCAGAAGAGGGATGCTGGATCGAAAGTGTCTCATTGGCGAGGGCATAGATTCGCATAGTACCTGTTAGGTCTTGTCCAGATGAAGTTGCAATGTGGAGTGCCTCGAATGGAAATGCTACATGCACAGGATTTTCTCCAACATAAAAGGATATAGTTAACAAGCAGCCAATATATAAAGGAACAAGTTAAAAAAAGAGACAAGGTTTTTTAAAGTGGTTCGGCACGAAAATGCCTACGTCCACTAATTCTCTTTGTTAATTCACTTCATATGGGCAATACAAGTTAAGAAAAGTATCGACGGAGGTGTTGGATGTTCCATGCCCTCTGGAACACCTCTCCGTCCATTGTTGACAAAATATAAGCTCCGTTGTGGAGATCTTTATGAATTACATATGGTCCGTCCCAGATTGGATCTAGTGCTCCGGGGCGAGGGAAGATTCGCTTGAGGACAAGATCCCCTTCTTGTAAGGTGCGATGCTTGACTTTGGAGTTGTATTGTGCTGCCACTTTTTGCTTGTGGGCTGCTGCTTTGAGGGCTGCATCATTTCTTCTCTCCTCAATTAGATCCAAAGACATGTGAAGGAGTTCTTCGTTCTCTTCTGGGTTATAGTGGATCCTACAGTGGGAAGGCACGATGGTTTCAACTGGGATCATAGCCTCCGATCTGTATGCCAAAGAGAAAGGAGTATGCCCTGTTGATGTTCTGAAAGATGTGCGATAGGCCCACAGTGTCGTAGGGAGCTCATCCACCCAAGCGCCCTTTGACTTCTCGAGCTTCTTTTTTATTAGAGTTTTCAAAATTTTGTTGACGGCTTCGACTTGTCTGTTTGCCTGGGGATAAGCTACGGATGAGAAGCTTTTGTGAATTCCGTGCTCTTGGCACCAATTGGCGAACTCCTCGCTATCAAACTGAAGTCCGTTGTCTGATATAATTTTGAATGGGACTCCGTACCTGCATAGAACATTTTTGATCAAGAAGTTAATAACTTTTGCTGAAGATACTTTATTTAGGGGTTCTGCTTCCACCCATTTGGTGAAATAGTCGACTGCCACTATAGCATATTTGGCCCCGCCTCGGCCCATTGGCAGTTCGCCGATTAAGTCAATTCCCCATACTGCAAAAGGCCAAGGGTTGGTCATTTGAGTAATCTCAGTTGTTGGTAGCCGCGGAATCTTAGCAAACTTCTGGCATCTGTCACATTTTCTGACGAAATTTAAGGCGTCCTTGCTTAAGGTGGGCCAGAAATACCCATATCGGAGTATCTTTTTTGCCAAAGTCTGCCCTCCGGTATGATCTCCACAGCTTCCTTGATGAATGTTGGATAAGATTTCCTTGGCTTCCCTTCCAGCGACACACCTTAATAAGGGGTTAGAGAAGCCGCGCCGATAGAGGGTGTCCTCTTGTATTGTGTAGCGGGAAGCTTTCCTCAAGATTTTCCTAACTTCGTTACGCCCGTTGGGTAGTGTGCCATTTTGTAAGTAGTCTCGGATGGGAGTCATCCAAGTTGCTTCTTCGGTTGCAGCTATCAGATTCACTTGCTCAAAACTTGGGGTCAGTTGCTTTGAGATGGCTATTGCTCCGGAAATAGCGCCGTCTCTCATGCTAGCTTGCTTCGCCAATTCGTCGGCCTCTTGGTTCTCTTCCCGAGGGATGTGTTTGACTAAGTAGTGGTCCAATCGACTGAGAAGTAACTTGGTCTTCTTTAAATATGCTATGAGTCGTTCTTCTCGAGCCTGGAATTCTCCTAGTATTTGATTAACAATAAGTTGAGAATCGCTATGAAGACACAAAGAATTGGCTCCGATTTCCAAGGCAAGTTCTAATCCAGCTACCACTGCTTCATATTCTGCATCGTTGTTGGTGGCGGCAAATTCCAACCTTATAGAATAGTGCAGGTTATTTCCCCTGGGAGTGATTATTACCACACCTGCCCCCGAGCCTTGTTCGTTTGATGCACCATCCACAAAGAGGTTCCACTTGATGTCTTCCGCTATTCCCGATTGCTCTTTACCTTCGTTGGTAGTGAATTCGGCAATGAAATCGGCCATGGCCTGCCCCTTAATGGCGGTGCGAGGATGGTAGGTAATATCATATTGACTTAGTTCAATGCACCATTTAAGTAGTCGCCCAGAAGTGTCGGGACGATGGAGTACCTGCCTCAGTGGTTGATCAGTTAGGACTCTAATGGAATGAGATTGAAAATAGTGTCGCAGTTTTCGTGATGTGATTAGCAAACAGTACGCTAGTTTCTCAAGTTTAGGATATCTGGCTTCCGCCCCTGTAAACCTCTTGCTTACAAAGTATACTGGCCGCTGCGTGCGTTCGTCTTCTCTAACCAATGCAGCGCTTAGAGCATGAGATGACACAGCAAGGTATAGGTATAACTCTTCGCCCCTGTTCGGAGTTGAGAGTACCGGTGGTCTCTGGAGGTGTTCGATTAAGTTAAGGAAAGCCGTTAAGCATTCCTTATTCCATTCGAATTTTCCTTTCTCTTTCTTTAGAGCTTCGAAGAAGGGGATGCATTTGTCGGTCGCTTTGGAGATGAATCTGCTCAGGGCGGCCACCTTCCCATTTAGGCTCTGCATTTCTTTTCGGGTAGAAGGTATCTTGATATCTTTCAGAGCTCGGACCTGTTCAGGGTTTGCTTCAATTCCTCTGGCATGGACGATGAATCCTAGAAACTTTCCTGATGATACTCCAAAGGAGCACTTTAGAGGATTCAGCTTCATTCCATATTGGCGGAGTACTCGAAACATTTCATCCAGGTGGCTTACGTGATTGTCGGCTTGCCTTGACTTTACCAGCATGTCATCTACATAAACTTCCATAGTTTGTCCTATTAGTCCCGCAAACATCTTGTTGACGAGACGCTGATAGGTGGCTCCTGCGTTTTTAAGTCCAAAAGGCATTACCTTGTAGCAGTACAATCCCCGGTCAGTGATGAAACTAGTGTGGTCTTGATCGGGAGAATGCATAGGAATTTGGTTATATCCTGAATATGCGTCCATAAAGGATAAGAGTTCGTGTCCGGCTGTGTTGTCTACAAGCTGATCGATTCGGGGAAGTGGGAAGCAATCCTTCGGGCAGGCGTCATTTAAGTTGGAGAAGTCAATGAATGTTTGCCACTTCCCATTAGCCTTCTTTACCAGTACCGGGTTGGCGATCCACTCTGGGTAGATGGCTTCTCGTATGAAGTCATTGGAAAGTAGGTTCTTTACCTCTTCATCGAGGGCTGCTGATCGTTCTGCCCCCATACTTCTCTTTTTCTATTTTACTGGCGCCTTGTTACGATCAATGTTTAGTATGTGGCATGCTATGTCAGGGGAGATTCTGGTCATGTCAGCATGTGACCATGCAAATACATCCAAGTTGTGGCGGAGAAAGTCAATGAGTTGTTCCTTCAACTCTGCTTTTAGTTGGGACCCGATTTTCAATAGTTTACTCGAGTCGTGTTTGTCTACAGATACAAATCCATAGCCTCTGCAGGCTCGGCGGTGGCCTCCTCCTCTTTGTCCCTGGGGTCTAATTCATTAAAAGGGTCGCTGGTATACTGAAGAGGAGGGGCTTTCTTTAGTTGCTATGCTTCCAAACTTTTTGTGCAGAGGGCAACCTCTACACTTTTCCCTTTATCCCTCCTGTGGTTGTTGCGAAGTTCAGTTACATAGCAGTCTCGAGCAACGTCCTGGTCTCCCTCTACTTCCCCTACTCCATTGTCCGTTGGAAATTTCATCTTTAGGCACCATGGGGCCACGACAATTTGGAAGTCAGATAAGGCTGGCCTTCCTAAGAAGGCGTTGTAGGCCGAGTGGTTCTCTATTAGCACAAATGTCTGTTTCCGCACAACGGAGCGGGGATGACTTCCAATTTCAACAAAGAGGTTCACTTGCCCGAGGGGCATCTTTGCATCTCCAGTGAAGCCGTGTAGCGGTTTATTGCAGGGAGAAACATCCTTCATTGATAGTTTCATTTTGTCGAACGCATGCTTGAATAGGATGTTTACCGAGCTTCCCGTGTCTACTAGAATCCGAAAAACTTCGGCTGACCGAGCCGGGCAGAGATAACCATGGGATCCATGTGAGGGTATTGTCTTCCCTCTAGGTCACGCCTACTGAATGTGATGTCATCACCCTCTTTCCGCTTCGGGTGGCGTTCTTCTATAACAGAATTAACACAGTCTTCATCGTTTCTAAGCGACTTTCCATATCTTTCCATCTCTGCCCAGCTTCTGTCGGCGATGTGCGGTCCTCCCGAGATGGTATGGACCACTATCTTCTCTTGACTGGAGCCGCTAGTGTTGCGGTTTCCTCTGCCTATCTCTGGTGAGGGCAGCCTTGGGTTCTCATTGGCAGGAGCTGGAGTCCTGTCCTGACCTTTTACATAGCGTTCTAGTTTCTTCCTTCTGATGTGTTATTCAATCAAGTCCCGGAGATGATGGCATTCATTGGTATCATGCCCATGAGATTCGTGGAAGCGGTAGAACTTTCCAGACTTCTGTGCGTTATCTGATTCCTTCTTGTACGGTGGGCGTTTGTAGCTAACTTCGCCTTGGGTGGCAAGGAAGATGTTTTTGACTGTTTCATTCAAAGGAGTGTAAGTGTCGAATCTTGGTCCTGGCCGATATAGGCGCTTTTCTCCCTTCTTGCCCCCAGCGTTGTCTCTAGAATCATTTCTTCGAACGTCCTTCGCTGCAGCGGGCGTGTTGCCGTGAGCTGCCTTATTTTGTTGCCCTGACTGCCCCTCAGTGGCAGCATCTTCAAGCCTCATATATTTCCCAGCTTCATGGAAGAAATCGGGTAAAGTAGCTGGTTTTTCTTTTGTCAACCTTCTACCAAATTTAGTATCTGGATGCACACCACTACAGAGGGCCATTAGGATAAGCTTTTCATCTGCATCTTGGACTGCGGCCGCCGCGACATTGAATCGGGTTAGGTATTGCTGCAGCTTCTCTCCAGGTTTCTGTTTGATACTGGATAAGGAATAAGCGTCCTTGGGTTGTTCCACATGAATGCAGAACTGACTGATAAACTTTTCTTTCATCATCTCCCACGAGCTGATGGATCCCTGGGGTAGATGACAGAACTAAGAGGTAGCTAGATCTGCGAAGAATAGTGGGAAGCATTTGCACAGTACTCCCTCTGTTGCTCCACTCATGAGCATATGTTGTGTGTATCTCTGCAAGTGTACGACGGGGTCAGAGGTTCCTTTGTAAGGTTCCATTATTGGCATTTTCCATTCTCAGGGGGTGATAGCAATTTCAATATCGTGGGCGAAAGGGCTGGTTACTCTAGCGCTTATCCCTCGATCTCTTTGATCCCGTTGGACGCACTCTCTGAACAAGCGTGCCATCCTTTCATCAGAATTTGGAGTAGATAGAAATGAGTTCGGTTCTGTTCTGTGAGATTGATTCCGTCCGGATGACCTGTAGGGATGGTATCGCCTATCGTTCCTAATATTCTCCAGTGGCTGCCTTTGGTCTTCTGGGAGCATGCTAGGGTCAGCTACAGTTGGCCCTTGCCTTGATCTTCCCCTGCTGGGTTCTGATCTAAGTACTTCCTCGGGTCCAACTTCGGGCTGTACTCTAGCTCGGCCCCGTTCATTGGTGTTTTCGTGGTTAGGCAGTATGACAAGCTCAGCTACAGTTGGCCTCCGTTCGGTACCTCCCCTATTAGGTTCGGTTCCAAGTGTTTCCTCAGGCCTAACTTCGGGCTGAGCTCGGTCTCGGCTCCTACCATGGCTGCTTCTGCCGTTAGCTCCTTCGAAGAAGGAAGACCTTTGTTGTCTCTGAGATCCTCCAGACTGGGACTCACCCCATGATTCAGTGTTGCGGTTGGACTCTTCAGCATCCCTTACGCGTGACATGAGATGATCCACCAAGGCTTCTTGCTGGGATGTGATGCGGTTAGTCACTTCAGCCACAACCTTGTCTAGATCTGCCCTAGTAATTGCTGCCGGCTGTTCTGCGGCAGGGGTGGTCAGATTTATCTGACCTTCATTTGGTACTGCTACTGGAGGGGGATGATTTACTTGATCCGTGACCATTGGATCTGGAAGACTGCTGGTCGCGATGTTTTTTCCCTTGTTAACATCTTTCTTCTGTTTGGGAGGCATGTTTTCCAAGCAATGGACGATGTTGTTAGGAAGAAGGTTAAATGGAAGAAGTTGAAGCTTCGAGCCTCTAGCTCTCAATGAAAGCACCAAAAATGTTTGCACAAAAAATGGGCAAACACCTCCAAGTCGTATGTTTTAGTTGATTTTATGTTGTTTTTAGTGATTTGGGTTATCTGTGCAAATATGTAAAAAGTAAGGGCTAAACTGTAAAAGACACACAGATTTATAGTGGTTCAGCCAGAACGTGCCTACGTCCACTTTATATGTTATTTTTCCTTTTATGTTCAAATTACAAGTACAAAGCTTTGATACAAGTATCTGAAAGTTGTTTGAAAGTTCTCTCCGTGCTAGAACTCTCAAACTTGTCCCCATTGTTGTACCCCTGCCCCTCTATTTATAGAGTGAGGCTGAGGGCAGAGGTCTTGGATGTACATAGCTGCTGGTGGGCCTGGGCTGATGTAATCTGGCCTGGGAGCGTTGGTTCAGCATTGCTTTGGTTCGGAGATGGTTGGAGGGTAGTAGCTTGTAGGAGCTTGGTTCGGTAGTAGCTCTGAGAAGCTGGTCCGGTAGTAGCTCTGAGAAGCTGGTCTGGTAGTAGCTCTGAGAAGCTGGTTCGGTAGTATCTCTGGGAAGCTGGTCCGGTAGCAGCTCTGAGAAGCTGGTCCGGTAGCAGCTCTGAGAAGCTGGTCCGGTAGTGGCTCTAGGAAGCTGATTCGGTAGTGGCTCTGGGAAGCTGGTTCGGTAGTGGGTTGATCCGACTGAAACTCTCCCAACAAATACTTAAACATATTATATATCAACTTTATTAAGTCTTTAAAATCAATATTTATTAAAACCATATATTTCTTTTCAAAACCATAGAAATCACTTTTCAACATATTTTATATAGACCAACGTTGTATGTATATAATTTTCTACCCTATGGTCAAGTGATACAGATATTTATCATTTCAATCCGCAATTTAAATATATACGGGTATATATATATCATTTCAACCCGTAATCCCAAATTCAATTCAATTGAAAATCAATTGGGTTTATCATTTCAACCCATAACGATTTTCTCCTATTCTAAAGTCCGTTCGGTTATGTATCATTTCAACCCATAGTGATTCTATACTAACAGGGAACTTGCAGAGTGATAACAGACATGATAATAATATAACAGGCATATATCATCAATATAAATAACAGATAATGGTGTCAGATGTCACAGGTGAACTGATACAGGTAATAGCATATATATAACAGTGTAAATAACTAACATCAGTATATTTCAGTGGGCAGATAATGGTGTCAGATGTCACAGGTGAACTGATATAGGTAATAGCATATATATAACAGTGTAAATAACTAACATTAGCATATTTCAATTGTCGTTTCAATTGAAATCAAATTTAATAAATAAAAGAACATTAATCGTGAGTGATTACTCACCTTTCGAGGCTAGATAGATTTTGACAATGAAATAAGCTACGAATCCAGAGCAAAGTGAGATTGGCACGAATTCGATGAAGAAAATAGGCAGGACATACCAGAAGCTGATAAAATGGGAATCGATGAAACAATTCAAAAATCAGTTTTGATATAAACTAAGAATACATATTATTATTTTATAAAAATCAATATTTAAATTTTTAAACACCTATAAATTACATTTTTATAAATATACAAAAACTAAACTCATGTATTGATATAAACTAATATATAGACTAATATATATATTTAAATGATATCTATATTTATTTCAAAATGACAATACCCACATTCCTCTTAAAATTAGATTTTCAAAACAACAAACCTTTTACAAACTGCAACTACTGAAAATAAAACTATACATACAACAAACATATATTTAATATTTACCTTTATATATTCAACTAATTTATATAAATTAACATGCATATAATATTTTAAACTTCTCTATACACACCAGATTATATATATATAAATGTATATAACTTATACAATATATATATACAAACTGAAAATACCCTCAATTGTACAACTTAACCTGTAATAAGTAAAACATTATCATAACACGTATATACAAAACTAACTGAGGAATATATATATACTGAAAGTCATGAACTCCTTCTTTATATAAACAACAACAGGTTACCTATGACTTGTATAAACCTGAAGCTAATATCACATCTATATATAAAATAGCTTATATAAAATAATATGGCTTAAATATATAGATGTTTACAGGTTTTTGTTCCAATGATTACTAAATACAAGTATACCACCCTTCAAATTTTCACGTCAAAAGCCTCTCCCTCTAAAAATATACCATAATCTATATACAACTCGTATGAACTACATTCGAAGAAAACAATACGTAGAGACATATAACGTCACTAAGCATTACTGACATCATTACAATTTTAAAGAAAACCCATATATTACATACGAAAGTCAAAAACCCAATTATACTTATATGAATATCTATATACAGGTATATATTTTTATATGTATAACAGCCGGAAAGGAGGAAAATAACTAGGCAGCAAATAGCATGTAAAGCTATGAATATATATACTATAGTTATTATATATATATATATATATATATTAGAAAGAAGTTTTCATGGCCATAACAGTTATTATAACTTATGTACATATTCACTTTGGAATCAACAATATACATATCTAACTAATATATAAGCTCGAACAGAACATCAATAAACTTTATAACCTCATCAACTCAAACCGATAATATATAGGCATTTAAAAGGGGCATTTCACTAGAAGGACAAACTTTGCAGTCTAATTAGTTTCTAGGACACACATCCACAGAAATTAATTTCAAGGCCAAAGTCGGCAGAATAATTACTTTTAAGGACAAAGTCAGCAGTCCAATTACTTTCAAGGACATAATTTCATAGATTTTTAGACCTTAGAAACTAATTATTTTACATTTTGTCCTTAAAAGTAATTATTTCAGTTGTGCGTCCTAGAAACTAATTGCACTAGCTAAAGAGGCCCTTATGGCTAATTTCCACCATTTAAAATATTTTACTCATACATCTATATATACATACAATATATATAAATATGCCTTAATATGTAAGCACTTTAATAGACCAATATATATATGCAGTGGTTACAAAATCTATAAAAAAAATTTTTCCAAAATAAATGTATACCACATATATATAAAACTATAAAATATAAAACAAAAGAACATAGCAGCATTCAACACAAAAAAAAAGATATACGACAACAAGGCTTATATATACTTACAATAGTGTGTGTATATATATATATACACACACACACAAAATTGGTGCTTGCTGCTTGCTGTAAGAGGAGGGGTGATTCGATGATGGTGGGGAGGGGATATGCGGCTGGTTGATCGGATCTCGAGTGGTGGTGCTCGGGTGCGTGAGTGGGAGGGTACTAGATCGGCGGTATGGAGATGGCTGCTCTTTGCGGGGCGTGCTAGGTGGGAGGCACAGCAGAAAAGGGGACTTGCTTGTGAAGTGGTTGAGTTTTGGGATGAACGTGGGTCTATGGGTTTCAAAGGAGAAGGGAAAATTAGGATAGATGAGTAGGTATAAAGGAACATGAAACCGAAAAGGATGAACATGCATAGGTAAGAAAAATATATGCAAATGCTTGATACGTATGCCATAAATTCTTGAAGTAATAGAAATTGATTTCAAAATTTATTAATAGCTAGCAGTAGGAAAGTTTGTATGTGAATTTAGGAAAATAATAATAACAAACGGCTATTGGGTTGTTTGATGGAAAGTTGAATGGACAAAGAATTCAAAAGGCACAAAAACCAAAAGTCACAAAACTGGTACCAATACTGTAAATTGATTCGCGGATTCTGCGATGTACTGGACTCCGGGACACACAAATGAATATACCGTAGAGATCAGCATGACGACATGATCAAAACGATATACAGATATCAGTGGTATGATCATCCGATCAAAAGTCGATATCGGTACATAAATGCTGCTATTTCGCCGAAAATAAGATCGACGGAGCAATAACAGTCCAAATTTTGAGAAACGAAATATGACTTCTTGCTCAGAAAATGATTTACAATTTTTCTATATAAAAATATTCAGGTTTGGAAAACATTTTATTACCATCAATTTTAACCGATTTATATTGAAATAGAATTACACAAGAAAATAAACTTCCATAGTATTAGATGAAAATTTACCAGTTGCTATGTTTAATTAGACGTATTCCAAATATCAAATTTATATTTCAAATTTTTTTTTTAAATTTCACAAAATTCCAATTAATTACGTTATTAAAACAGTTAAAATTTACGGATCGTTACACTCTCCCCCACTCAAAACTTTTCATCCCCGAAAAAGAAGGAGGTAGGAGAATAGAAACAACCAGAAAGAAAATAGATTGGAATACACGTAAAACAATTAATTTAAACCATATAAATTTCAATTTAAATTAATTAATATTTAACAATTTGGTTAAATCCCTTTGAGTTCACTTAAGTTAAATCAATCTATCTATTTCTAAATTCATTATCTTATTATCTAGTCATCCTAAATTAACAATTTCTAAATCATCAATTTGTATAATCATTTATTGTACTCATATTTTATTCAACAAATTTAATTCTTTTATTCCAAATTATTATTAAGTTTATTCCACTTAATATATCATATTACATATATTTAAACCATATAAATTAATTTAAACCATATAAACTTCAATTTAAATTAATTTATATTCAATAATTGGTTTAAATTTAAGGTATTTCCATAAGTTGATCTAATTTCAATTTGTTAATTCTTTCAGAACAAAATTTATTATATTCAACTCATTCAATTAACTTATTATTCTATCATCTTTATTAGCATTTTTTTATAATTAAAATCTAAGTGTATAACATTTATTATAAACACACAAATTTTATTTATAAAATCATTTTATATTGTATATTATCCAATTACATTTTAACTTCTGAATAATTTAGGTAAGTTATATTGAAATGCAATTTAGTACTATACAAATAAAATTTTCAAATTCAATTATTTCAAGTTTAAATATTTATCCAAAATTTTTGACTTTAGTTTATAATTGAAATCATCTTTAAATCATAAACTTAAGAATTTAAATCTCCGATTTACTTCAAACAATTTTGAGATAAATATATATAGTATATATCAGATCAAAATTAAATCTTCATATATATAATAAATCAGGTCATACCATAGAAATTCAAATCAAATTAAATTTCCAAACAAAGTGTAGCAAAGCTACTGAATGGTCTCTTCACTTTGAAACTTGAAAATGAATGTCGATGATGCGGCCGTCATCACCGAAATTATTGTCCAGCGACAAAAGAGAAGAGTACTGATTTAAACATTAAAATTCTTTGAAAATAATTTATATTCGAAAATACTTTATATAATATACATTTAAAATTTTAAAATCAGAGTTTGGAATCATCGGAAATTAAATTCTCAAATTCCTGATTTAAATTTATTTAAATTCCAAATCAATTTATACCATTTTATAAATTCATTTAGAACAATAAATGATAATCAAATATTATCATTTCAAACAACCAATTAATTAACCTCTTTTTTTTTATTCCAGAAAATTTTACTTATATATTTATAATATAATCATACAAAATTATTTCATTTACCAAATTTGAAATCAATATTGTGTCAGTTTGGTCCGTTCAAGTGTTTTGGAAATCCTATCGATAGCGTTGATCAGACGAATCGATCGAAAATCCAAACCAACATCAACAACTCAAACAACACACTATAAACATAAAATATTTTACATTAATTACAAATACACTCCCTCACTCGGATATCCTTGAATGGATTTTAAAACAAAGATAGAGATTCAGATTAGAGAAACTCTAACTAAAAGAATTCAACTAAAAGGTAGACTCGATAGGGAGATAAGATAGTTGAGTTTTCAAACAGAAGATGGACAAACTTATATAACTCGCGGGTAACCTTAACCGGGTCAACCGTGATTCCAAGAATAAATTCGATGTAGAATTCTGCGACAAATCGACATTCGATCCCCAGAGATAGAATTCGGGTATAGCAAAAGATAACAGCATCGTAAACCGAGGATACAGAAATCTTCGGTGAATCAATGCTGGTTGTACAGGAGTTTCACTCTTTTACAAATTATTCAGATATTGGCGAGACCGCCGATTTATTATAAAGATCATTCAAAGTGGAGTTATGGGATACTCCAGAATTAAAAAGACACGAATAGGGAGACACGAATGGACTTTGGAACCGAAGAGATCGTTCCAAAATTCAAAGAAACCGAGTCAAAGAAGAAGGAATTCAAGCTCGAACGAAAGTGATTCTGTAATTGAATTTACTCTATATGCTGAGTTTTTCCTAAAACCAGAGCTCTGATACCAACTGTAACGACCCGATATTTTCAGCCATTCAAATTGACAATAAATCCACACATGTCGGACTTGAATAATTCAAAACAATGGATTGTAAATAAAATTTGGCAAAACTCAGCATATACAGTAAATAAATAATCACAGAATCACAGACACAGAGTAATATAACAATAGTGCAGCGGAAATAAAAGAATAGTAGTTCATGAAGCTACTATATATATATAACAGAGTTAAACAAGATACAACAGAAGTCTCGAATACAATAGATATCCCAATACAATAGTTAAATACAAGATCTGAATACACCACTGGAATCAACTGAATAACTGAAAGCTGGATCTCCAAGCGAAGCTCCAACTCCAAAGGTGAGTCTCGAATACTGGTACACTCAGACTGACCCGAGCGTAAAGAAAACACAAAACACTCGAGTCAGGATTAACATTCTTATATCAATAAATCCAACTCAAGTGAAATAATGACTGAAATACAAGTAACTCAAAGGATGTTTGGGATAACCATCCTCCAAGGATCCGTTAAACTATCTACTATGTAGTAGTGTACGCTAAGTAGATAATGCCTATCAGTAATATAAAGTATCAAAATAGCATTAAGGCGTTACCATTATCCCCCTTAACACATTTTATATAAGCATCATAGTCTATACAGCACTGTAAACTCCACCGTAAACTAGTGGGCTATCAGGGAGTACTCCATAGTTATAACAAAAAACAAATCGTAGTGGTCGCGCATAGGGATACGAGTATGACAAGGCACATGAGGCAATACCCAAGGTAGTGAAACTACCATTTGCCTGATCCAGACTGGTGAGAACGCATCGCCGCAACGATCGCAACACCGCGAAACAACACTCCCAAATCAAAAACAAGTAATGAGTAGTTTACGAAGAAGTGTGTCCGCTAGAGGTAGCTAACCTCACTGGCCCGGAACGGCTCCTGTTTAAGTCATTTCCAATTTTACATAAGTGTCAAGGTCATCCATTATTGTTCTCTTTCTTCAAATCTAGCAACGTCATCATTCCAACCACTTCATTCTGGATCACACTCCGTGTATAATAGTTATTAAAGTGGTTTTCGATTTAGACAGAGAGTATGTCCCTAACCGATCTCGGACTCTTCAATAACTACTTAATTATTACACTGATTGGTCATTTCAAAATACTTTCAAAATAGTTTATATTTCAAAAGAAAAATATCATTGCCATTTCAAAACCATATCAATACGATATCACTTCCATTTCAAAACCAAATACGATATCATTTCCATTTCACATATATCCATCTCAAATATATCTGTTTACAAATCTTAGTACTTCAAAGTTATAACACTTTCTAAATCAAACACTTTGGAAATCATAATTCTTTGGAAATCAAAATTTAGAAATCATAATGCTTTGGAATCATAACACTTCCCACTTAACCATTTAAATATAAATAATAATATATATAATAAAATAGTTTATAATTTAAAATAATTTATATAAAAATAGTTATAATTTAAAATAGTTTATATTAAAAATAATTTATATTAAGATAGTT
Organism: Allium fistulosum; assembly: GCA_030737815.1. Lineage (NCBI taxonomy): Eukaryota > Viridiplantae > Streptophyta > Magnoliopsida > Asparagales > Amaryllidaceae > Allium > Allium fistulosum. Next base: position 356,582,258 of record CM060903.1, on the reverse strand, counting down.
TATATGAAATAAATTTATAAAGTAACATATATAAATAGTTTTATATATAATTTAAAAATACTTTATATAATTAAATAGCTTCCTCAAATTTCACAAATCAATTCCAAATCAACATCAATCCCAAAATTCAATTTTAATTCAATCTCAATTCATAAATTTCAACTCAACTCAGTTTCTTAATAAACCATTTCCAATTATCGATTTCAAATACATACTTGAACCATAAAATAAGCCATTTCAATTACAATATATTTCCAGACTTTAAATATTCAGCATTTCAAAACTAAATTCGATAATTTCGTATATATATCAAATTCACTTTACTATTATTTAGTTTTGAAATATTTACTTTTTTATTTCAATAATCATCTAAATACAACTTCAATTCACAAATTTAAATAAACAAAATATCCCATTTAAATTTATAAGTTTGAAATATTCATTTAAGTCACTTTTAATCAAATTCAAGTTATAAAACATATCTTTAAATTTCAAATTTAATAAATTTCAAATCAAACTTATTTAAGTAAAATTCTTAAATAAATATAATTTCAAATCAATTTCAAATTTATCTTTCCATCCTAAATCATTATAAACTCTATATTTGAAAATATAAAATTTATATAAATACTTAAACATATTATATATCAACTTTATTAAGTCTTTAAAATCAATATTTATTAAAACCATATATTTCTTTTCAAAACCATAGAAATCACTTTTCAACATATTTTATATAGACCAACGGTGTTTGTATATAATTTTCTACCCTATGGTCAAGTGATACAGATATTTATCATTTCAATCCGCAATTTAAATATATACGGGTATATATATATCATTTCAACCCGTAATCCCAAATTCAATTCAATTGAAAATCAATTGGGTTTATCATTTCAACCCATAACGATTTCTCCTATTCTAAAGTCCGTTCGGGTATGTATCATTTCAACCCATAGTGATTCTATACTAACAGGGAACTTGCAGAGTGATAATAGACATGATAATAATATAACAGGAATATATCATAAATATAAATAACAGATAATGGTGTCAGATGTCACAGGTGAATTGATACAGGTAATAGCATATATATAACAGTGTAGATAACTAACATCGGTATATTTCAATTGGCAGATAATGGTGTTAGATGTCACAGGTGAACTGATACAGGTAATAGCATATATATAACAGTGTAAATAACTAACATCAGCATATTTCAATTGTCGTTTCAATTGAAATAAAATTTAATAAATAAAAGAACATTAATCATGAGCGATTGCTCACCTTTCGAGGCTAGATAGATTTTGACAATGAAATAAGCTACGAATCCAGAGCAAAGTGAGATTGGCACGAATTCGATGAAGAAAATAGGCAGGACATACCAGAAGCTGATAAAATGGGAATCGATGAAACAATTCAAAAATTAGTTTTGATATAAATTGAGAATACATATTATTATTTTATAAAAATCAATATTTAAATTTTTAAACACCTATAAATTACATTTTTATAAATATACAAAAATTAAACTCATGTATTGATATAAACTAATATATAGACTAATATATATATTTAAACGATATCTATATTTATTTCAAAATGACAATACCCACATTCCTCTTAAAATTAAATTTTCAAAACAACAAACCTTTTACAAACTTCAACTACTGAAAAGAAAACTATACATACAACAAACATATATTTAATATTTACCTTTATATATTCAACTAATTTATATAAATTAACATGCATATGATAATTTAAACTTCTCTATACACACCAGATTATATATATAAATTTATATAACTTATACAATATATATATACAAACCGAAAATACCCCCAATTGTACAACTTAACCTATCATAAGTAAAACATTATCATAACACGTATATACAAAACTAACAGAGGAATATATATATACTGAAAGTCATGAACTCCTTCTTTATATAAACAACAACAGGTTACCTATGACTTGTATAAACCTGAAGCTAATATCACATCTATATATAAAATAGCTTATATAAAATAATATGGCTTAAATATATAGATGTTTACAGGTTTTTTTCCAATGATTACTAAATACAAGTATACCACCCTTCAAATTTTCATGTCAAAAGCCTCTCCCTGTAAAAATATACCATAATCTATATACAACTCGTATGAACTACATTCGAAGAAAACAATATGTAGAGACATATAACGTCACTAAGCATCACTAACATCATTACAATTTTAAAGAAAACCCATATATTACATACGAAAGTCAAAAACCCAATTATACTTATATGAATATCTATATACAGGTATATATTTTCATATGTATAACAGTCGGAAAGGAGGAAAATAACTAGGCAGCCAATAGCATGTAAAGCTATGAATATATATACTATAGTTATTATATATATATATATTAGAAAGAAGTTTTCATGGCCATAACAGTTATTATAACTTATGTACATATTCACTTTGGAATCAACAATATACATATCTAACTAATATATAAGCTCGAACAGAACATCAATAAACTTTATAACCTCATCAACTCAAACCGATAATATATAGGCATTTAAAATGTTTTACCCATACATCTATATATACATACAGTATATATAAATATGTTATAATATGTAAGCACTTTAATAGACCAATATATATATGTAGTGGTTACAAAATCTATAAAAAAATTTCCAAAATAAGTGTATACCACATATATATAAAACTATAAAATATAAAACAAAAGAACATAGCAGCATTCAACACAAAAAAAAGATATACAACAACAAGGCTTATATATACTTACAATAGTATATATATATATATACAAAATTGGTGCATGTTGCTTGCTGTAAGAGGAGGGGTGATTCAATGATGGTGGGAAGGGGAGATGCGGCTGGTTGATTAGATCTCGAGTGGTGGTGCTCGGGTGCGTGAGTGGGATGGTACTACATCGGCGGTATGGAGATGGCTGCTCTTTGCGGGGCATGCAAGGTGGGAGGCACATCAGATAAGGGGACGTGCGTGGGAAGTGGTTGAGTTTTGGGATGAACGTGGGTTTGTGGGTTTCAAAGGAGAAGGGAAAAGTAGGATAGATGAGTAGGTATAAAGGAACATGCAACCGAAAAAGATGAACAGGCAGAGGTAAGAAAAATATATGCAAATGCTTGATACGTATGCCATAAATTCTTGAAGTAATAGACATTGATTTCAAAATTTATTAATTGCTAGCAGTAGGAAAGTTTGTACGTGAATTTAGGAAAATAATAATAACAAACGGCTGTTGAGTTGTTCGATGGAAAGTTGAATGGACAAAGAATTCAAAAGGCACAAAAACCAAAAGTCACAAAATTGGTACCAATACTGTAAATTGTTTCGCGGATTCTGAGATGTACTGGACTCCGGGACAAAAAAATGAATATACCGTAGAGATCAGCATGACGACACGATCAAAACGATATACAGATATCAGTGGTACGATCATCCGATCAAAAGTCGATATCGGTACCAAAATGCTGCTATTTCACCGAAAATAAGATCGACGGAGCAATAACAGTCCAAATTTTGAGAAACAAAATATGACGTCTTGCTCAGAAAATGATTTACAATTTTTCTATATAAAAATATTCAGGTTTGGAAAACATTTTATTACCATCAATTTTAACCGATTTAAATTGAAATAGAATTACACAAGAAAGTAAACTTCCATAGTATTAGATGAAAATTTACCAGTTGCTATGTTTAATTAGACGTATTCCAAATATCAAATTTATATTTCAAAATTTTAATTTTTTTTTAAAATTTCACAAAATTCCAATTAATTACGTTATTAAAACAGTTAAAATTTACAGATTGTTACACTACAACCAAAAAAATACTCGAGACCTCCCTCGAGCCTGTGACCTGCTTCCCCGAAACCATCTTCTAGTAAATCCTACCCAAAATCACAGACACACCCAAAAGCCACCGTGCACATGCACCACCACCAGAGCCACCTCCGGCCTCCGATCATCCTTCCGGCACGTCGACCTTCGACGCTGCAACCAAATCCAACCATCCATTCATCACCACAAAACCCAAATCAAAATCGAGCTTCACAGTTGAGCCTACAACCGAACAATGCCAGAAAAAGTTCCTTGAACTCCCGTCTCCGGTCACCTGACATCGCGCCACCACGTCCTTGGCTTCGCCAAACCTCCACGCCACTATTCCCAAAACCTCGAGTCACTCGGTCAACCAGAGGCGCTACTTCACTCCCAAACCTGACTCGACCCAAAATTAGGGTTAAATCCAAAATCACCTCACCGCCGACGCCACGGCGATCATTCGATACTTCCACTATTTTTCCCAACATCCCTGATCACCAGCCTTGCTTCAAACAAAACCCCGAGACCTCACTACCCCTTGATCGCCAAAGGTAGCCTCAAATCTAGTTTCCAGACATTCCCAAAATTCACATTCATAACTTCGTTTAAAATTTTGATTTTGATTTTAAAAATCATATTTTCCCATGCCAATTCAAGTTATATACTTGAATTAGAGAATTTCAACCATTAGTTTTTAACATGTTTGTAATTTAATTTCTTATTTTACTGTAAAGCTTGACTTCCAGACACTATATAAATATAAACATGTTTAAACTATTTTTAGATCCAAGTTCAAGTTTAAACAAACTAAATTTGTTTGAAACTAAGGTCTATCACAGATCAGAGGAGAAGAAAGTGTAATTTGAATTAAATTTAAACTCTGTAATATAAAATAGAGAAGAACATGAATATAACAGACATGTACACATGAATACAATCATATATACAGAATTCTACACTTATTTATACACATGTAGGCATCATTATCATAGAGATTTCATAAGCAACCTTTATTTACCTACTTAACTTTTAAAAAAAAGTTTACTCACCTTTTTGATAGACAGAGAGCTTGTATTTTGAAAACGGGAAGGCTTGAAAAACTGGAATTTGAAAACTTGCATACTTCTGTTGTTTTGATCCTTGAAAACTTTGAAATAGCTTTGATCTTGATGATATGTAAAACTGGAAAACTTGATGCTTTGAAACTTGATAGTTTGAAACTGGAATGCTTTAAGACTTGATTTCAGGCTTTTGAAAAATGATTACAGGGTTTTGGTCACAAGGTTTTGATTTTTGGAAAGTGTTTACAGGTTAAAGAATATTTTGAGGAGATGCTTTCAGGTTTGATGATTTTTTTGGTTCGCTAAGTTTTTAATGAATGAAAGAAAACGAAGATTGATAAATAAGAAACAAGTACGCAGGCTTTGTTTCACTGGTACAATATTAGTCAGAGATTTTTTTCTTTGGAGGCTGAAATGATATATTTGTGCTAGCATTAATTAACATTGTCATACTTATCCATTTTTTTTATTTCGTATGTACTTATATGATTTTTCCCCTTGTCTTGCAAACATATGTATTTCTATAGGTTATATAAATTCTAGACTTATCTTAAGTGTTCATTTTAAAGTTGTTGTAATTATTGTTATTATGTTAACTTGTGTATTTTATTTTCCTTTAATCTTATGCTTTGTAATATTACTTTATAATATAAATAAACTTCTATTTTAATATGTTGTTTAAATTTAGCTTATTTGTTTACTTTATATTTTTTTCATAGTTTATTAACATGTTGTTTGAATTTATTTATGTATTTATTTTATTTTTTTATAATTTATCTTATATATATTAATTTCTAACTTATATTTTATTATACTTATGTAAATTTCATAGTTTCTAGTGTTGAGATATATATATATTTATTATTTTGTAAGTATATTTTGTTTGTATTTTATTTTACTTCATATATTTATTCCTATTTTAACTTAAAATTTAAATTCAATATATATACATATAAATTCAGACTTATTTATTTATGCACATATACATATATATTCACATATATATAAAAGATTTAAATTCGAATAATTCAACACATATTTTATTTGAATTTGGAGAAACTCAAATTAATTTACCAATTAATTTCACAATTTTTATTCAAAAATTAAATTAATTATCAATTTAAACTTAGTAAAAATCTGGGATCGTTACAGTTTCCCCACCTTAAGAAATTTCGTCCTCGAAATTTGCCAGGGAGACACAAGGATAGATGAAGAATATTTCATCAAATCAAATTGAGCATCTGTTCTGCATTTGGCTTACCAAATCAGAATATCAATAATAGATATGAGAACGAGTCTTTTTTTTAATTTTTTCACAAGATACTCGGGTTATCCAGATCTACGAAATATGCAGGGGCATTGGTCAGTCCGAAGGGATAACTAACCATTCGTAGAATATATCCGGACCCACAAATAGACAGATATATGGATACAATTTCAAAACTTTTAGTTTAGAAACTAAAGTATACCTATCAACCATAGCAAACAAAGCAACCAATTCATTTAAACAAACGACTCGACCTATTTGGAGTTTATGTCCCATGCCAATATATCAAATCTTCTTCCTGGATCTACCAGGAACTATCAAAGAATTGAGAAGAGATGTTGAACAAAAGAGATTGATAGAGAAAAGATTGTTTCCTTGTTGTTACAGGGTATTGACCATTTATAGTCATATTCCCTTATCCCCTATCTCATCCTCTTCTTACACTCATACTTACTATTAGTGGATAGTAAGAGAATTTACTGAGGTACACGAACAGATATCTTAGGGATTACTCATTCTAGGGTATACTTCACCCTATCTCTAATGAGCTACTTAATGTGTTATATTCCTGAGCTAAAGTTTAACCTTAGCTCTGATACCAATTATAACGATCATGACTCGGCCTTCGAAAATCGGCACTCGTACTTCACTTGTACTCGAATAAACAAAAATAGTTTATTTTTAAAACAAACAACAAAAGAATTTTCAACATTGAAATCCGCAATGCTTTTTGGAAAATGAAACTACCATAAGGCCTCCCGGCACACACACAATGCAATCGCACACATGGGGGAGATTTCTCCTTATGATAGTCAAACATGCTCACTACGCAAAAAAAACTCTTTTGATATTATTACTAGTGCATAGTGTAGGAAACATTTCGAAAATATAATATTAATCTTAGCCAGCATAGGTACCATTATACTATGCCTACTATAGCTACCATTTTAAATGGAAGGTTCTACAACTAAAGCCGTACAAGGTTCGTATTGTTTCTTTGGATTTTCCAACAAATGGCCAGCCTAAGGAACTTCCTATGCCACATGGGAACGCCTCTGGAGGGACGCCCCGAGAACCTACCTGGCCCTCTGCCAACACTCGGCCGGTTACCCCCTTCCCGGGTAGTAAACATGAGATATGCCACCCCTAGTCGTTTGCGACCTTTATCCGAGGCGCCTCGATCACAAAGCAACAATCACACAGTAAATGAGATTGGACAACCACACAGGTAAAATATCTGGGATCCATACCATGATACCACCTTTTTCTAGAAGGAATGGACATACGCTTGGGGAGCTACCCCTGAAACCTTGCCGCATCTTTTCTATTTCGACCATTTTCGGGGTGTGAGGTCCGATGAGGTCTCGTCCACAAAGCTACGCTTTACACGAAAGCCATGCTTTGATCAACAAATGATCAGCAACACACAACAACACTTAGCATGCCACACTACCAAATTGGGAGTATATCACTGATAACCTTCAACTACATAACCTCTGAGCTCGTACGTCTCAGAGAAGGGTGTTAAACTAAGAGAATAAATTCTCCGCCACCAAACAGAAATGTATTTGAAAGAAATCAGCTTTATATCTCAAAGTGTAATGTCAGACATTCGGCCATACAAGTCTATTCCGGGTTTGAACACAACCGAAGGCACTTCTAAAGAAGCCCTTGCAATCCGGGTATTCACAATCCCGATCGGATTTCCCATCACTTAGGGAATCTCTATACCGGCGCGACTCACACTACAACAAATTGGACTTTTAATGGCGTTTAAAAATGCCATTAAAGGCTTTTATAGCGTTTTTATAAACGCTGTATATCAACATGTGGTTATAAGTCTGTGACTTATGATAGCAACATCAAAAACGCTATAAATAATATCTTTTAACAGCGTTTGGAAAATGTTGTACATTGTTTTAATGGCATTTTTGCACACGCTGTAATAAACATTTCATAAATAAGAAGGGTTATTACACAGCAAGAATAAAACGCTATAAAAAATTCCTAACAATAGCGTTTTACCAACGCTGTCTTAACAATATCGTTTTTGAGCTGCTATCAACAGTTGCATATTATAGCGCTTCAAAAACGCTATTGTTACTTTTTATAGCATTTTTTAATGCTATCATCTTATTGCATAAGATTTTCCGTGCTGCTTTTTGATGTTTCAATGCATATATGTATAACGAATTTAAATATCACTAACATCACATTTGATTACCAATACGTTATATGTAAACAAATAAAATTACACCAAAACAACATGTGCTCATTATATTTCATAACCACGTATGAAGATTACAAATACAAATAAACAAAACTAATATTATACGCAAGCAATCTTATCAAAACGATACATAGAAGTATTTAAACACTAAAGATACACACGACATTATATATTACTTCAAATCACCTTGTTGCTACTTGCTAACACCAAATGTATTAGTCACCTGTAAAGAAAAAGTTCGATAATTAGTCGTAATAGACATGATCCATGAAAAATATGCATATAAAGTGACACTTTTGAACAACAATATATGATGTTTATAAACTTATTGCACATTTTAAAACGACAGATATCCTGCTTGAAATATTGCACATTAACAAAGTAGTACACTTCCCTTCTCCCTGAGAAAACGGTATAAAGTTCAGTAACCAATTGAATCAAAATATTGGAGTAAGAATGTACTGAAAGTACTTTCAAATAAGTTATAGATATCATCATCAAATGATAAGTGTAAATAAATGACGACAGATATCTGAACCATTTCGTTACAGTCATGGAGATAACATTAAATACACCAAAATTTCTTACATGATGGTAACTAATAGATGCGAGTATTGAGACATACAGTTAGGACTTAATATTCGAGGAGGAAAATCTAAGTAAGCTTTTACTGGATAAAGATTTGCTTGGACCAGGACAGCACATGCATGGAAAACATTACATGTGAGCTCGAACTAGTTGAATTATATACATTTGTTGTAGAAGAAAAATATTACCTACAAGGCAAGAACTTACACTAGGCACTAGTCATAAACTTACATTCATCTCCTTTGTTGTTTAGGAATGGTGAGCTTAAGTGGTCTCAGAGTTGCACTGCTAATATTGGAAGGGGAAAAAATGTAAGAAATTTTTGTTATTTATATCAGATTTGGATCACCTACTCTGGTTTTTTGGTACAACAGTCAGTGCATTTCAGTAAACTGTTAAACTATGCCAAAATACACTTATTGATCTAAATTATAAATTGTTTGATCTGCGTACCAGTTTCAAATGGTTTCCGGAGTACACAATCGGATTCCAACTAGATCTTCATTACAAAATTGATCTTTTCAATATTATGTTTCAATTTTTTTTTTGGAAAATATGTTTGGCATCTATCATAATGACTTTTTTGTTTACAATTTCCAAAATGAAGGTTAATGAAGACTCAACCACGTTGTCAGCAAAAAGCCATTAGATGAAATGGGCACGCCCATGTAGAAATTCAGTAGTTATGAACAGTATATCAAAATAACAACGATCAGACCAAAATAGTCCATTCCAACTTCATCATCCTCATCATCAAAAACTAGTCCAAGTAAATCCTATCAATCAGAGCAATGTCAACTTACTCTTATTGGTGTCAAAATATGATAAAAGTGCATTCAATTTGAGCCATTAATACTTTGCATGAAAAAACCCCAGTATATTGTAGTATCAAAAGACGATGTAAAAATTGCTTTCCATGCCCATGGTTGAGTGGCCTTAGCTAACTATAACATACACAGGTGGAGCTCAAGCATAACGATGAAGTGAAACAAAGAAGAAACACAAGTTAGCAATATCATCAGCAACATGAAACAATACTGGTTTTGTGCTTTCGAAACTTCTGAATTCTGTGTATAACAAACACTACGATGCAATTTTATTGCTTATTATTTGCATTACAGAGTGTACACTTATGCTATCTGATATGTATCCAGACTGTAAATACATGGAGACAAGTCTTGATTATTCAGACAGATATGTTTTGCTTGCTCCAAGCTATTAATGGAAATATATATGTTTTAAGTGAATGTTAACAAGAAGTGCGTATACATACATATAACAAATAGATGATTATTGTAGTACATGAAGCAGTTGTCAATACAGGCTTTAATCGAAAAGCAGAAAATAGACTGCCTGCTTCAACGTGACTGAACTAACTACTGAAACCATTTTAGAGATTTTCTAGGCAAAGGTTAAAGGTGTCAATATGTTGTGTGTCGTACAACTATTGGTTTAACACATAAATGGTCTTTTAAAGGTTTGTTTACACCTCTTTAACGCAGGCTTCAAATTTGAATCATATAAACGTAAATGGAGGTTTAGCTTCATTTGAATCCCTGTTGGATTTAAACACAAGGTCCATTCTCTATGTTTTAACACGTGCATCTTTGACCTCAACCTGCTTTTATTCAACTTATAATTTAACTTATTAATTAACTTCCTTTTCTATCAACAAAATCTACATAAACAAGTTAGCCAAACATTTCCGACCAATACGTTTTACAATCTACAAAGTCAAAATTTTCATTAATGTTTAAACTCCTATCTTTGATAACCAATTCATCAACAGTCAATCAACGCTTACATAAACTTTATTATTCTCAAGTTTGACAAGTCATTATGTTTAAGTTTTCAATTTAAAAGTGGTGAAAAAAACAAGGAAAGGAGAATTGCTTTTTGGGGATCTAAGGACATTAAGAGGTAAAATCCGGTAATTTCTCACATTTATGTTTTCATGTTATATAAATTTGACCATCAAATAGTTATTCATGTATTCCCTCAATCAAACTTTGTAAATTATTTTATGCCGAAATAATTTTTTAATTATAGCGTTAATTTAGACATTTTAGTCATGTATGATGTTTAAATGTTCAATCATGGAAAAAGCAGCAAGAAATATAGAAGTTTTGCACTCACTTTTCCAGCATACAACTTACACGAACTGATAAACAAAGAGCTAAGCCTAGATGAACAAAGAACTGAAAGAGTTCAATTATATACTATGGGCCGAAACAAGTTGAACGAACTAAAATGGTAAACGAATAAAAATGAAAAAACAATTAAAGTGCTCAATTCACCAAGCAATTAACCAAATACAAATGACAGAAACATATATAATGAAATTTTTGTCATGTTTGCTTGTACTTTCCATGGTCAGAGTTGGGATTGATGTTTAATTTGTGTTATTTTCAAGCTGGCAATTCAATTTAATCAGGCCAACTGGAAGTCTTTTGTTAGGCATCTCCAATAAGTTTAAGTCTGAATATTCATGCTCCGATGGTCCCAATTCTGCTGTTATAGGACACTAAAGTGGGGTTGGACATCTATTTTTTAAACGTAGAAAGTTTGGATGCCCAGAAAATGAACGTTCAGCGTTCTCTCAAAAAATGGACGTCCATTTGAAATAATTTTTCTCAACTCCATTTCACTTCCGTCTTCTTTCGTGCTGTTCAAAGCAACTAGTTTGTCATTCATTTTTAGTGTAGAATCGATTGAAATGCCCTTTATTACTGCAGTGAGGTCATCTCTTATCTGCACTAGTTTAGTGGTTTATTTATTCCTTGGCAAATGGTTAGAACTCTATGCTATATTTTGATTATTGCAACTATACTGACCTTTCTACCAAGTACCCGCAGAAATGGTCGCAACAATCAAATATGAAAAAGTGGCAGAAGTCATAAAAAGAAATTTTAATAGATTACGAATTTTAAACTCAAATAGCTCTAGAGTATTCTTTTTGTTTAATCAAACCGACTATTGGAGGCTTGTTTACGACCTGCAAAATCAAAGTAAAAAACAAGAATACTAAAGTACCAACATATTTTTCATCATTGCAAATATTTATTTGTACTATGCTTCTCTCTGTACATAAAGTAACATTTTCTTCAATAATGTACTCTTCTATTATCTAAAACAAACTCAAGTTGAAGAAGAAAAGAAAATTGCAAAGAAGATAGTGACTGCTGCAATGAAGTCTTTTGAAATAAAAGCATATGCATTATATAGTAGCATGCAGATTACGAAAAATAAACAGGATGAAGATTATTGTGTCAGGTGCTGAAAATCCAAATGAGAAGAAGAATAATCATAAAAATGACATCAATTGTAGTCAGAAACTATACCAAAGTTACACATGAATTCAAATGAAATTATAAAAAAAAATCTTTGTGATTTTGCTTAGTTTTTTAAAACTATGTGAATTTTTTACTCGGTTTTTAATTAAGTATCACTCAGTTTTTTAACCGAGTAATACTCGGTTTTTAACTATATTTTAGTGGATTAGAATGACTTGTTTGTTGCCGCAATCTCTGAGTTCAGATGGATTATAACTCGTTTGTTGCTACAACTTTGAGCTCTACATTCGGTATAGTATGATTCAGAATGACATATAAGTGATGCAAGACTGTAATTTATAAACTACAAAAATATACATGTTTCTATAATTGTAAGCATACCCAGGATGGAAGTTTGGTTCTAAGGTAAATCTAAAAAGAAAAACAACAAATGCAACAATCTTTGATGGCAAGAACTGAAGACATCTATATTCTAGTAGGCTTAACTCGGCAATATAATCAGCTATATATTCTGATTCTGTGCTAGAGTACTGTAAAAGAAATTCAGTCGATACATTTGAAAGATAGATCACAAAAGTAAACAGGACTAGAAGTTCACTTCAAGAATTGTTGAGACTATTGAGATTGATCACTTCAAGAAAGAAGATCAAAAGAAGAAAAATCAACAAAAGGATATTATAGCATTGTTCAAGTCTACGAATTTGTAGAAATCCAGACAATCAATGTGAAGATAGCATACACATGTTCTTAAATATGCAATAAGTAGCAACCAAGAAATGACTTGATAATAAAGAAACAAAACTAGAATTTTATTAAAAGATAGAAATAAGTGGAAAGTAGGTTGGCTAGAAAATAAGCAAGTTTTCCAATGTTTTCATTGAAGAAATGACTCGATAACAGGTTGATGTCCAGAGGGTAGGAGTTACTCTGTATTTTACAATTATAAAAAAGCATGAATATAGAACACGATAGAAAATTGAAAGGAATGAATGTTGAAAAATGTAGAGTCCATAAACCACATATATAATATAAGAGCTGGCCGTGGGTTGGAAAGGATAAGACATGACTGAACCACGGTCACAGTCTGACTCACAAAAATAAATTAAGCGGCTGTGTATTTTATAGTTTAAATTATTATCGAATCCCTCTTCCCAGCTCATCTTTGAGCTTTTATGCTTGCTTTTCTTCTATTGTTTTACATGCCTACTTTGTCACTCTAACAGTTCCACAGGGTAGGAAGCATCCCAGTCTAACTGTTCCAATGGATACAAGATCACTAATAAATTATACATGATCCATATGAACATTCAAGTAATATAGGTTCTATTTACATCAAATGAGGTGCTTGGTTCGACTGTCACAGCAACGAGACAAGTGAAAGAGAATACACTTATCCAACTGGTTTGGAACTTTGACCATTAGGAGAATTATAATGGTTCAACTGATAGAATTTTAGTCCATAAAAGTATACACCGAAATTAATGAAGAGAAGATATATAGGTCAACGATTAAAGATTTCTATTGATGTGAGGAAAGATGGAAGGTATACAGCTCATCGAGACATCACGATGTGTGTTATCGGTGATTGTGAACCTCCTCCTATAGGTGTAGATATCAACCATGACTTCTCCTTCTATTTTACAGTTTCAAAAGTTCCATTATTTATTTATCCAAATAAAAGAAACACAGGCTTAATTTGTCATGAAGTTATTGGGCAACTAGCTAATAGCTTAAATTCTATCTTAGCTTCAGCTGATAACCTAAACATCAACGTATAATATTTTGGCTAATGTCAAAATTATTTCTTAGATTTACCACAACAACAAAAAGTGACAGAAAACAACATGCAAGCTTACTAGTAATGTATATCTGAATAAAGTTTATATTATACTTACAAGAAACTGATTCCATTATAACGTTCACAGCAGGCCAACCTATTGTAGTACCAAGAGCATCTTCAATGACTTCTAAATCGGATGTTGTTCTCCATGGATGTGTTTTTGGATCTTTCGCAATATCTATCCAAACTTTAATTGATTGCCTTTTTTAGCAGCCCTCTTCCTATTATCCATTTTCTGCATATAAAAGAAAACAATTAGAACCATAAGAGATCACATAGAGGGTGTTTTAGAGAGTATGTGGGTCCCATCAAGTTGAGAAACGATTGAAGATGTGTCGATACTTTCATAATATAGTTATCCTTATATTCAAAAGCTGGTCAACCGAATATATAATTTATTTGCAATACGAAAACTCATACATGATCAAATTTATAATGAGGAGTTCAGCATAAAATTAATAAAATAGGGACATGCATGTTTTAACAATATTTTTACAAGCAAAGCTTGGTTCTCTAAGTCTTCAAATATATATATATATATATATAATATTGTTTCAAATAATTGAAATTGTATACCGATATCTATATATAGGATGGGGTGTGTTTGAGTGAAAAAAGTATACCATCCATATCCTGGATTCTTATTGCGGAATAAAAGCGATTCTTTTACTTTTTGTCATTGGTTCTTAATTTAATTTCTTATACTTTAATTCATTTGAGTTGGTGTGGCATTATAATATGTGTATATATGAGGCTATTATTGTATTTGCCTTTTACAAAGTATATTTTGCAAACTATTAAAATAATTAATCGATATTTTTTTTCTCTTGTAGATAATTATACTATCATTTCATTCCTGTAGGCATCAGATGATGCTGCTGCTAAAAAGATGGAATCCAGAGAGGTCAACCAAAATGAAGTAGTTTCCAGTGACAATTTAACTGAGACAACACGCCTGAGGCATAATTTCCACCGTTAAAACTGAGGCATACACGCTTCAGTTTTAACATCTCAGATTGCACAAATTTCATAACATGCTCATGCATCACATTCTATGGTAGGTGATACTTATAAAGCTCATACAAATAAATATCAATCTTTATATTGATACCTATAGGTGATTATGACAAAGACTGATTCAACACGTAAAATCTACATAATTATTTAGTAATTTTATAACATGCTCATGCATCACATTCTGTGGTAGGTGACACATTTTGACAATATCTAGGAGATTCTGATCAACAAAAATCGATTAGAAAGCCCCAAAGAGTTTCCTCAGCTAATAACAAAACTATCCAGTTTAAAACCTCAACAACAAACAAAAGCCTCTAATCAACAAAAGGTATATGAGAAACTTGAATAGATTACTAAAAAGGAAACAATTGAGACTAATTACATTCCCAAACAAAATACAAAACTCTCTAGCGAAAAAAAACATGAGATAACAAAAAACATTCCTGAAGTAAGCACAAACCAGAAAGAGACCATTGAAAAAACCCTTGAGAATATTAGAAGACAAGTACATACTTGCCTTGGACAGTGATAGAGATACACATAAAACAGAAACAAAAATAGAAATACTTGGAAAGGCTCACTCCAGCACAAGTGAAAAAGCTCTAAACAACAAAGTAAAAAGAGAGTACAAAATAGAGCAGAAGTTCATGAAACTTCTCCAGATTGTTATAATTTTGATAAAATGGAAGAGAATTATCGTATTTGTCATATAGAAAATAAGGATTAAACCATAATTTCCACTTATTAAAAATCATGAAATTATATGTTTTAAAAAGATACCAATTTGTTTCGATAAATAAATTTTTCACAACATAAATGCAAATATTCATTTACTTATCAAAATTAAATCAGATACCAGTTGAATATACCAAAGAGAAAATATCTTGTATTTGTATCAAAATTCCAATCATCCTATTATACAAACCCAAACATATTACTGCCTTAGTTTTCCTAGGGTAATATTCTTAAATAGTCACATCTAAATTAATTATTATTTTTAGCTAATTTCATGATAAGAAACTCTTTATTTTTTGCAAAATTATGGCTTTAACAAATGCTTACGAAATTCAATTCAGAAACGCTTAATTTCAAAGAGACAGACTTAATTTCAAAGTGATACTGACTTGTTGGTTCTGTGTTTCCTAAAATCAAACATGGAGTATATACCTAAAAAGGAAAAGCATAATCAAACATGGAGTATATACTTAAAAGTTGACAAATATGTACCTAAAATTGGTCGAAGTTCGCAGCAATTGAGGAATGGAAACACAACGTAGTGAAGCTGATGGATCAGAGCAGTGGTGAAGTTAAGGAACCAGAGCAGCAGATTGAGGAACAACGATCAACGAAGTTGAGGACGGCAAGCGTTGGAGGAACAACGAGAGTTGAGGAACGGCGAGAGTGGAGGAACAGTTAGAAAGGGGGTTTTAAAGTAATGATTAATCTAGGGCTTGGTTCTGAAGCGTGAAATGAGTTATTCGCGGAAGAGATTAAAAAATGAGGGAGGGAGAACAAAAATATACGCGCGCAACTTTTTTAGCTTAATCAATGGCGTGTTAGTGAGTCATAATTTTAATATAAATAACTACTAAATAGCTAACAATAGCAAGCATGCTACAATGCCATTGTCTTATGCCATCAATAAATCATTTTCTTGTAGTGTCAGTGCAGAGACAATCGACGGATTATCCTTTCGTTTATGAAAATATCCGGTCTTCAAATACAATCCATATATGATGTATCATTATTCAGAATGGGTTATATGACGCAAAGGTCCTCTCCCAGCTAACCGAATAATGAGCGCAATATTTAAAAACATATGGATATTGGAATTTCAATTAAGTCACAACTTATTACCCAAAACTTCTCTTTCAAATGGTTTAAACAAATTACCATTTTAATCTTTTACAAAAAGATTCATCTCACAAAGTTCACCCATCTTTCACAAAGATCTATTCATAGATTTTCAAATCGATTTCCATTTCAATTTGGATTAACTCATTTAATCTTTAAAACAAAGATTTAACTAATAGCTTTCAAAACACGTTTCCAAAGATTTATTCATAACTTGGAAAACCATTTTCAATTCAAACTTGAAATTCCTTTAATTTAAATTGGAATTTCATTTCTTATATGAAAGCTTTTATCATTTGAAATCAACAGTTTTATTTCGGAAAAATCCGATCTCATTTATACAAGTTAAAGTTCTTGGGTTAAATTCAAATTCTCAAAACCATACTTTTAAAATGGTTTAAATTCAAATAAACACATTTATAACATCTTTAACCATAATTTCCAATCATGGAATTCAATTCCAAATTTTGAATTCAAATTCAAATCAAATTATTTAAATTGAAAACTTTACCAAGTTATTCAAAATAACTTTTATCTTAAAAACTCCTTCTCAAAAGCTTTAACATTTAACCCAAATTCATTTCCAAAATCAATTGAAATTAAAATTTTAATTTCAAAAATATTAAATTTAAATCATCTGTGACTTAACCGATTTCCTCGTGAAATCCATATTTGTGTGTGTAAAAGTGTGGTCCAGGGGTTTTACACAGTAGTGCAACATCATTCAATCATCACAGATACAATCACAACAATATCAATAAGCGATATAATCCTATAACGCTTATCTATATACACAGAATCACAGATAGATAATATAAAGGCATTATAAATAAATGAATTACATTCATCACAGCTTGAATTAAAACAATTCTAATCACAAAGCATCACACAGTAGAGAATATCAAACAATTCACAGTATTCAATAGAATAAAATCATCCATAAGTGAAACCAATTAAGATATCTGATTAATCTAAACCAGATCATTTGCCTATGGAAATTCCTAGTCAAGGTTAATTAATAATTAATTAACTACAAACATTTAATTAATTATTCTTTAATTAATCATTAATTACCCTTGATTAATTATACTCTAATTACATTAAGTAATTATCCTTAATTAATTACACAAATTAATTATTCTTAACCAATTACAGTAATTAACCTTTAATTACTTCATAAATTAATTAACTAAAATTAATTACATTAATCCTTAATTAATCACATTAATTAATTACTTCATAATCACTTATCATTGATTAATTAATCTTAATTAATCAACCCTTAATTACATCATTAATTATATTAATTAATGATCTCTAATTACTTCTTTAATTAATTACTCTATTTACATTAATTACATTAAGTAATTAATATTTAATTAAACCACATTTATTAATCACTCTTGATTAATCTTATCCGAAAATTAACTACTCTTAATTACTCATTAAATAAATTAATTACTCCTTGATTAATTATCTTTAATTAATCCCTTACACAAAGTAATTGAATCCAAATTACTTCCATTATTAAATCATCTTCCACTAATTACATCCAGTAATTACCCTTAATTACTTCACTAAGTAATTACACTTCATTTATTACATTAAGTAATTACATTTATTATATCATCAAGTGATTATCTTAAATTAATTAAACTTAATTAATTAACTTAAACTATCACATTAAACTCAATTAATTACAATGAGCAATTAATTTCTTAGTTACTTTTATTAAGTAATTTTACTTAAATAATTTCACAAATGATTACCTCTAATTAATTAATATAGTTAATTATTAAAATTAATCACATTAATTAATTATTTAATAATCTCAAGTTAATGATCTTCATTAACTATTAACAAATCTTTAATTACTTCATAATAATCAATTTAAACCTTTGCTAATCCAATTTTAAATAAAACAATTATCTTTAAAAGAATAAGTTAAAACATGTTTTAAACTTGAACTTATTTTAATGTTTGAAAACTGTTTTAAACTAACCCGGGACAACCCCGAGTCCACCCCGAGCCAACATAACCTTTACTTCGAGTTTTTCCCAAAACAACCTGAGTCACATTTCAAAACTTAAAATTTTTGTTTAAGTTATTTTATACCCGGTACAACCAAAAAAATACTCGAGACCTCCCTCGAGCCTGTGACATGCTTCCCCGAAACCATCTTCGAGTAAATCCTACCTAAAACCACAGACACACCCAAAAGCCACCGTGCACATGCACCACCACCAGAGCCACCTCCGGCCTCCGTTCATCCTTCCGGCATGTCGACCTTCGACGTTGCAACCAAATCCAACCATCCATTCGTCAACACAAAACCCAAATCAAAATCGATCTTCACAGTTGAGCCTACAACCAAACAATGCCAGAAAAAGTTCCTTGAACTCCCATCTCTGGTCACCTGACATCGCGCCACCACGTCCTTGGCTTTGCCAGACCTCCACGCCACTATTCCCAAAACCTCGAGTCACTCGATCAACCAGAGGCGCTACTTCACTCCCAAACCTGACTCGACCCAAAATTAGGATTAAATCCAAAATCACCTCACCGCCGACGCCACGGCGATCATTCAACACTTCCACTATTTTTCCCAACATCCCTGATCACTAACCTTGCTTCAGACGAAACCCCGAGACCTCACTACCCCTTGATCGCCAGAGGTAGCCTCAAATCTAGTTTCCAGACATTCCCAAAATTCACATTCATAACTTCGTTTAAAATTTTGATTTTGATTTTAAAAATCATATTTTCCCAGGCCAATTCAAGTTATATACTTGAATTATAGAATTTCAACCATTAGTTTTTAACATGTTTGTAATTTAATTTCTTATTTTACTGTAAAGCTTGACTTCCAGACACTATATAAATATAAACATGTTTAAACTATTTTTAGATCCAAGTTCAAGTTTAAACAAACTAAATTTGTTTGAAACTAAGACCTATCACAGATCAGAGGAGAAGAAAGTGGAATTTGAATTAAATTTAAACTCTGTAATATAAAATAGAGAAGAACATGAATATAACAGACATGTACACATGAATACAATCATATATACAGAATTCTACACTTATTTATACACATGCAGGCATCATTATCATAGAGATTTCATAAGCAACCTTTATTTACCTACTTAACTTTTAAATTAAAAAGTTTACTCACATTTTTGATAGACAGAGAGCTTGTATTTTGAAAACGGGAAGGCTTGAAAAACTGGAATTTGAAAACTTGCATACTTCTGTTGTTTTGATCCTTAAAAACTTTGAAATAGCTTTGATCTTGATGATATGTAAAACTGGAAAACTTGATGCTCTGAAACTTGAAAGTTTGAAACTGGAATGCTTTAAGACTTGATTTCAGGCTTTTGAAAAATGATTACAGGGTTTTGGTCATAAGGTTTTGATTTCTGGAAAGTGTTTATAGGTTAAAGAATATTTTGAGGAGATGCTTTCAGGTTTGATGATTTTTCTGGTTTGCTAAGTTTTTAATGAATGAAAGAAAATGAAGATTGATAAATAAGAAAAAAGTGTGCAGGCTTTGTTTCACTGGTACAATATTAGTCAGAGATTTTTTTCTTTGGAGGCTGAAATGATATATTTGTGCTAGCATTAATTAACATTGTCATACTTATCCATTTTTTTTATTTCGTATGTACTTATATGATTTTTCCCCTTGTCTTGCAAACATATGTATTTCTATAGGTTATATAAATTCTAGACTTATCTTAAGTGTTCATTTTAAAGTTGTTGTAATTATTGTTATTATGTTAACTTGTGTATTTTATTTTCCTTTAATCTTATGCTTTGTAATATTACTTTATAATATAAATAAATTTCTATTTTAATATGTTGTTTAAATTTAGCTAATTTGTTTACTTTATATTTTTTTCATAGTTTATTAACATGTTGTTTGAATTTATTTATGTATTTATTTTATATTTTTATAATTTATCTTATATATATTAATATCTAACTTATATTTTTATTATACTTATGTAAATTTCATAGTTTCTAGTGTTGAGATATATATATATATATATTTATTATTTTGTAAGTATATTTTGTTTGTATTTTATTTTACTTCATATATTTATTCCTATTTTAACTTAAAATTTAAATTCAATATATATATATATTTATGTATATATATATATTCAGACTTATTTATTTATGCACATATACATATATATTCACATGTATATAAAAGATTTAAATTCGAATAATTCAACACATATTTTATTTGAATTTGGAGAAACTTAAATTAATTTACCAATTAATTTCACAATTTTTATTCAAAAATTAAATTAATTATCAATTTAAACATAGTAAAAATCCGAGATCGTTACATAGCACTAAAAATATGTCAATACTTCAAATGAGGTAATTTCACTAAGTATAAATCATTGAAAGAGGTAAACTCGTCGATAAGAACAACTAAGTATAATGGATGCCTCATATCATCGGGATAATACCAAAAGCCACTATAATGGTTTCTACAAACCATAACCCCAAAATAGGAGATCACAAAACTCACACTCGCCAAAAATGGCAAATAAAAATATTCCCAAAATAAAGAAATCCCAAATCTCCAAAATACGCCAAATAATGGCAATAACATATATCTCCTAAAAAGGAGATTAAAAATCTCAAATAGACGCCAAAGGTTGGCAAACCCAAATCTCAAAGTATAGAACTTGATAAGGAGTTCAAAATTCCAAAGATGTAATCGCCATATAATGTCTCGAACGGCTCAAATGCCCAAATAATATCTAAAGGCGATACACTTGGAAAATCACAAATAAATCAAGGAAATCATCACAAGAGATAGCACATCCTTATAAAATGACCAAAGCCCGCCAAGTACCGTTCTCTCAAAATAAGGCGCCTTGTCTCAAATGGACAAACATCCCGAAGGACAATATCTCGAAGGACAAAACATCCCAAGGACCACATCCCGAAGGAAAAATATGTCTCAATGGACAAACATCCTGAAGGACAACATCCCGAAGGACAAATGACCCAAAGGTCCAGTACTGGCAACAACTCGAGAATGTGTCACAAACTCTCAAATAGGAACCCGAAAAGTGGTAATAGTGCATCCCATACCACACATTCTCACTTAACAGTTTACTAACCGCTTGTCAATGCCACACAAGAAAACAAATTTAGTAATCACAAATATTTACCTCATCTCATCGGCAAATACGACTTGAAGGTCAAAACTTTCAAACGGACAAGTCAGGAATTAACCGAAAAAGCAAACGCACGTGTCCCATACCACGTATTTTACCAAATCGTTTAATTCTCCTTCTCATATGCTCGAATAGTGCAAAAACGAATATTTTATTTAGAAAATAATTTGTTTGAGAAAAAAAGCTTTTAAAACAATTTTCGAAATCATTTTGGAAAATACTTTGAAATTCTCTTTTTACAGAGAGTATATAATTTTATAGCTTTAAATAATTTATAAATATTATATAATGATTATTTCAAAAGCCAATTTATTTTAAAAATCATTTCAAAATTATTTAGAAAAACCTGTGCTCGAAATCAAGGAAAATCATTGAAAACCACTAAAATCGACATTTGAAATCATTCAAAAACGATTCAATTTCGAATCACAAATTCACCAAAATTTAGGCTCGCCTATTGATAGGCTTCATGGCCTTCAAAACAATTCAAAATTATAAAAAATAGAAGATGTAGAGGTCGGAAAACAAACGGGAAAATAAGGCAGAACAAAATAATTTGCACAGGCAAAAAAACAATACCCAAGTTTGAAATCTTCTCCGGGTTCAACTTTCAGACATAATTTGAATGGCTTAATAACCTCCAAATGGTCTGAAATTTGATACATGCAAAGAAGAACAATTTCTCTATGAACAAGAAAAGGATTCACTGAATTCCGACATGAAATGGTAAAGATATGAAATTTCAAACATGGACTCAGGCCATGATGAATTCTGCCCAGGTTTGAAAACCATCTCGGGTTCAACTTACAGGCATGAAACAGATGAACAAACGAACTCAGATTGAACTAAATTGGTATGCAAATAGTAGAACACTTTAACTTTCAAATAAATAAAAAATTGATGAATTTCGATAGGAAATGAAAGAGATACGTTGTCTCAAACATGGACTCAGGCCATGTTTGCAGCAGCTCTAGAAACGAGAATGTGCACAGGCCTGAAAACCATCTCGGGTTCAACTTACAGGCATGAAACAGATGACCAAACGACCTCAGATTGAACTTAAAATTGGTATGCACATAGTAGAACACTTTAACTTTCAAATAAGAAAAGAATCAATGAATTTCGACCTAGGAATAAGGAGATATGGTCATGCAAAGAAGCAACTCAAAACTGTTTTTACTGTAAACTAAAAAGCAAGAATACATGGTTACAGTAATTGATTTCTTAGCATTTTCTCAGCTTGTATTGCTTTGCTTCAGCTAGAGAATGTGAGTTTAGTACTCACTTTAGCGATTTGATGATATAAACTTGAATTTACTGAAGAAAGTTGCAAGCTTTGGGTTGGAATTTGCTTCAGCAACCTGTAAAATAGAAGAACAGAGACATGCAAAAAGAAAGAAAGCACATTACAGACAATCCAAATCTCAAAATCGAAATTTGATGATATAATCTATGTTTTGGAGTTGATTACCTATGGAAAAGAGCTTTAATTTGATTCAAAACAACAATTTAGTTTAAGAAAATGAAGATTAAGCTCTAGGTTTTGAAAAGAGGAAAGCTTCTTTGTTTTGTTTCTATTTTACAGTAAAACTGAAATGAACGTACAAAATGAAGGAGGAGAGAAATATGTTTTCTCCTTTAGGCTTGTGTAAGTTAATGGGCTTAAACCCAAAACCAAATTAATTAACCAAAGAAAAATCAATTATCTCTAAAATACCAATATACACATATGTTATTAATAAAACAACATAAATAAACAAGATTTCTTCACAATAAAATTACACAAACATATTTCTATGTTTGATAAAACATTTTACAACAAATTAAAAGATAATTTAGATATAAAAATATATTTTTTATTATTAAAATTCTTATTTTTAAATAAATACCCAATTTACACAAATATTTACTCAAAACTTAATTTTTATCACTAAAAATTACACAAAAATTATTTTCTTGTGTAATAAAATACAACAAACCATTTTAACCTCAATTTTATATCCAAAACTTATTTTTAAACAAAATTTCTTCTTTTTATTTATAATATACACATATTAAAACAAATACTTCCTTTAAAAATCAATAAAAAAAGCATTTAGCAATAATTACTAGAATTATTGCATTTCTCCAAAATAAAACCATATATAAATTTTTTCACCATAGTTGCCTTTTGTTGGATTATTTATATAGCCTGAGTGTTATTTTGTGGATTATATAGTGATTACATTTCTGGAGTTTCAAAATCTTTGTTGAGTTCTATTTATTGTGATTCATTGTTGCTATTCTTTTGCGTTTTTGAGATTTGTAATCTCCTATTTAGGAGTTGGAGTTGATGAATGCCATTATCTTGGCTATTGTTATGCCGATAATATGAGGCGTACATTCGTGACATTTGATGTTGTTGTTTAACTTAGCCATTATATTGGCTATTGATTATGCCGATGATATGAGGCGTATATTCGTGGATATTTGATTATTGTTGAACTCGCCTCTTTCGAGAAACTCTTATGATATACATTTAGAGTTGCTTCTTCTCTTTCGAGAAGAATTGTTATCATTTATCCTTGTACCTTACTTATCTCATACTAATCAGTTGTTTAGGCTAGACTGACCCATGTATTTTTATATAATCGGGTCAGACCGAGTTGTTTCAGGTTAATTACCTGCTATAGGACTTTGCTATGCTGCTTCCGCCTTGGATATTCTACTTATCTCCTTTTGTGTAGTTTAGTAGTCGTTTTGTATGACTTTGATATGTATCTATTGTTTTGATTCGTTGTATATTGTGTGGTCCTTGTACCACATCTGATGTATCATTTTGTATGGTACTGGGATGTATCTGTGTATATGTGTGTGTGTGTGTGTCTCTCTCTCTCTATATATATATATATATATATATATCTGTGTGTGTTTGTTTGACTGATGTTCTGTGATGTGTTGTACATATTGTTGTTATATTTTGTTCTGATAGATCCGTTAGCCGCTGTAGTTTTGTATTAAGCATTTATTAAATATGTCGATCCACTTGAGAAAGGAAAAAAAATTAGAGCACTAAATCGACGTATTTAATAGATGTTTAAGACAAAGCTATAGATGGTCGCTCTTAACAAGCCCTATTCTCCGCATTAGCGGACAATATTACCCAGTAATACTCTTTGTTAATGAACTATATTTTGAGCAAAAAGATTATATGTATAATTGAGCAAATTTGCTTTAAAATGCTAAAAAGAAAGGTATGGATTCAGATTAAGTTTTCAAGAATTAAATTGTTGATATATGTTGTGTTCCGACCTAATGGTCGATGTATATTATATAAATCATTTTTGTAATATTGCATATGGCCCTCCGTGCAAAGGAGACTCCGCCGATTTTTTCAGAAAGTTCTAACACTTAGAAAATTTGAGAAATAAATTTGAAAAATTTATGTGTTACAAATTAAAGTATGTTTATGGAAGAATTAGAGAATAGACAACTCAAAAGTTTTATTTACTCTAAATAAAGAGTAATGAATTTAAATTATAATCTAAGCAAGAAGCTTTGGGAAATTTTCAGGTGTTGAAAATTGAGAATTTAATTTTGAAGATAATGGGTTTAAAAACTATAAAAACTTATAAGAATAATTGGATTCTTTTATTGGGACAAGGTAAGAGTATTTCGTAAATTAAATAAGAGACATGTTTATCATTTAGAAATGATTTTGTGTTGGATTGTCCATCGAATTCTTTAAGAATTCTGGTCGATGCGCCTGATTAACGTTATCGATAGGAATTTCCTAAACGCTTTGATGAGACAGTTAGACACGATGAAATTGAATTATAATAAGTAAAAGTTGAAAACAAATTAAAATGAATTTGAACATTAATCTTTTTAAATGGAAAATGCAGTCATTGAACCTTAGTGAGTGTGGGATATAAGTGACGAGGCAGTTTTGATCGTTGGTCAACTCTGCAGCCAATTGATGAGGTTTTTCACTATAAACCAATGGCGAGGAAATGCCATTATACTATGGGAAATTTGTGAAATTAAATATGATTATGTTTTAATTGGTTGTATAAGTACAACCTATTGGAATTTAAATAATGATATCTTATGATGATTTGAGTAAATAAATTAAATTAATTCTAATTAAGGAGATGTCTTAATTGGAAATCATATGATACTTTGATTAATAACATGATGTATTCAAGATAAAATAATACATTGGTTAGAGAATATTGGAATAGCAATTAAATATTTTTGTTCATAGCTAAATTTGATGATTTTAATTTTTTTTTGGTAATTGGTTGTTTGAAAAAAAATAGATAGTATGATTTAAAACTCTATCTTAAGGGAAATTAATGAAATGATAAATTTAATTTTTTAGAATAAATTTGTTGGTAAGCTTATGTTTTAAACTTTGATTGTATTAAAACTTGTTGGTATGAAATTGTAAAATTCTTTTAAAAACAAGTTTGAGTTAATTATCAACATTAACTAATTTTAAGTTGATAAAAGTATGGAAATTTAATTTGAGACAAGAGAAAATATGAATTTAAATGATTTATTTATTATAAAAGGCTAAACTAAAGAGGGTAAGGTATAATAAATAAGTAGTCATGAGATACAATCCTTTAAATTTGTGAGAACAATTTTAAAATTAATATTTAAATCCAAAATTTATTTTGGATGAATGACTCTCTCTTATTAATGGAAGAGATTAGTTATCTCTTTCAAAACGAGTCTTTAAAATTAATTGTTGAAAATTTGATTTAGTGAGTTAATGAAAATATTTCAAGTAGTGAATAGTTTCCTTTAAAAAAAATATAATTACTTGAAGTTAATTATAAATTTGAAATACTTAGCTTTCCGAAAGGAGGATCTTAAATAAATGATTTAACATAAAAAGCATGTTTTGAAAATGTAGTTTGAATTTGGAAAGGTTTGAAAAATTCAAATTTTAAATTTTGAGTTAAAAGCTGAAATATTATTTGGAAAAAGTGTTGTATTAAAACAGCGATAACTTGAGATTTTTAACTCCAAACGAGCTCAATCTTTTTGTAGATGAAAGTTCTTTCAGTAGGAAAAAAAATTCCTTTTCCCAATTTGAGAGATTTTGCCTTTTATTCTGTAATGACCCAAGATTTTAGAAATTTATTCTGACAAATATAAGTGAATTCAAAATAATTTTTGAATAAATTTTGAAAGGGGATTGATATAGCTTGATAGTGTATCAGCATGTGTGTACATGCGTGCACAGGAAATGCACATGAACTAAAGCTAAAAATCTCTGAACTTTAAGGATAAATACATATTGATATGTATGGGAATATATATATACATATAGATTAAATCCTTAAAAGCTGAATGCATAAGTAAATATAAATATATGGATGCTACTGAATATTTTTAAGTATACATGTGCATGTGTGTGTCAATACAGAATGATGTATAAATATATATATATAGGGGTACTAATTATTTCAGTAAGACTTATATAAATATATATATGTGTTAATAAAATACTAGAGTTCAAATTAGTAAGATAAAATATACAGACATATTTTAGTATGTAGGAAGAAAGAAAGAAAAAAACTGAAGATA
This sequence comes from Allium fistulosum, assembly GCA_030737815.1. Taxonomy (NCBI): domain Eukaryota; kingdom Viridiplantae; phylum Streptophyta; class Magnoliopsida; order Asparagales; family Amaryllidaceae; genus Allium; species Allium fistulosum. Next base: position 356,554,459 of record CM060903.1, on the reverse strand, counting down.
TAAAAAGAACTAATCCTCTTATAAATAAATAAAGGAAGTACATGCCATTTACATGAAAGCTAAAAATAGAAAAAAATAAGATAAAACAGAGAAATGTTTGCTATAGGCAGAATTAGGAAGAGTATTTGATAAATAATAAAATCAAGTCACATTTTTGGCATGATTGTAGACAAAAGGAAAAGTATTTTCTGAAAAAGCAAATTTCTGGAAAAAAAAGAATGTAACCACTTTTCTCTTCACCTAAATTAAGCCGGGAAGGGTAGAACTTTGGGTTTAAATAAAATGCAGATAACATGATTTTTCTGGTGGGCAAAAATGGCTTTAGCCAATACCCAAAACCCTAAGGAAGACCCTGTATATATACATGTATATGCAGCAGCCTCCTCTCTCTCTCAGAAAAAGAACTTTGAAAAAAAAAGAGAAGAAAAAAAAACAACACCATAGAAATCATAAGACAAGGGAAGGAAAAGAGCTTGACGCTAAAGGCAGAAGTTCATCAATTAATTAAGGAAGCAAAGAAGAGAGCTAGGTGAGAAAACTCACTCAAAATCTAAGGCAATAAGTCCTAATGTAGGCAGCCAGTTATAAGTAATTTTCTTAAAAGAGTATTTTCATATAAGAATGCTTATTTGTGAATTTAAATCTGAAAATGTTTTGATCCTCTTTGGTTGTTTTACTTGTTTGTTTATAAGAAAGTTTTATGTGTAGTTAGTGTACATATATGTTTTATAATCCCAGATCTCTGATATGTTAATGTTTAGGAACATAAACAAATACCCAGAAAATAAAATGTTGAAAATAGGCAAGTAGTATTGGTTTTGGCTCAACCCAGAAAGATGTCAATAATGTTGAGCTGCAATATACTCATGTATAAGTGCTGAGGCTTGAGACAAAAAGGGAATTAGGGGTGCAATAGGGTTGCCTATGTGCTGATGCTCCTGATTCAATGAAAATATATAAATGTTCATATGCATAGCAAACAGAATTTTGTGATTCAGTGAAACCAGATCATTCTGAGTTTAACTCAAGCACAAATGTTTGCAAAAAGGAAAAACTCTCTCAAAAGCCATAAGCCAATGTTAGTTGCCTATACCCTTTTAAAAATACCAGGTTGTATACATATACATACAGAATCTTATCTATTTAGTCACCAATGGTTGTTTGCTTGTTTGTCTCTGTTTGATTATGAATAATATGAGATACCATGATATGGATGTTTAGATTAGTAAAATGGATCACTGAATAGTTTAGTCATGAAAAATCAAAAGAGTTATTATTAACTTAAACATGATTAAGAAATTGGGGTCAAGAACACTGCAGGAATGACTTGTGTTCTTGAGTAACACAAGTTGACACATGGCTTGTTTAAGTCCTGAGATCTTCGTGTAATGGAGTGAATTAGTTCATTACAGTGTGTCCATTGATTCATGAATATTGCAGATGAGACCAGGATAGATAAACACACCAAGGGAAAAATATTTGAGATAATGAGAAAACTAGAGTTTTTTCCCCAGAATTGAAATATGAGGATGGAATAAATGATTTAACTCATATTGGTTATTTTCCTGTTTGGTGTGAATGATTGTTTGATTATGACTGAATTGTATGCTTGAATGTATGTGCCATATTTATATATGTAGTCTCTGGAAAGAAAAACTAAAGTGTGCACATGCACAATGACACAGAACATGCACACAAGTATGATCTGATTCCAAAAGGGCAGAACCTTATGTATATGTATTTAATTTGATTTTAACCTAATTAACTAATTGATTTTGTGAATTTTCTCATACCAGACATGTGTCTGACCCTAGTGTGCTAATGGCATCTGGGGTGTCTCATTTAAAATGAGGCAGTTTCAAATGCTTTTTCAGGGATTGCAGCAACTAAGTAGGAGTAGGAGCAAGGCTTTGAGAAGAGGATTATAGCATGCTAATCTTAGTTAGATAAGAGCCAAAATGATAAAAATCTGCATGTATTAATGATTTAAATTGTTACTTGTATTAAGTGTTGAACATGGGATGGATATTTTGTTAAGTATTTTATTAAGAGATTGACTTGTATCTGGAATTTATGAATCTAGTTAATATCTGATATTAAAGAAGTTAATCAAAATATTGTAAGTGAATTTAGTAAGAACACCATGTTGAAAACTGAATGATTACATTTTATAAATGTATTAGTCAATTTTGAGTCTTTAGAAAGGATTTAAGTTTTGGGAAATCTGGATAGTTGATTCTCAGAAAAATTAAATGGTTTTATCTTTCAAACATGGTAAGCGTATACAAAAGATAATAGGCATAGGTTGAATGTTTTTATATGACTGCAAGGTTCCCATAATCTAACTTGTTTCATACAAAATGTTTCATGTCTTATTTTTAAATAAAGGAAGGATCTGTAATAAGGGAATTGAAAGCCAGATCCAAATAGTTGCAGTTATATATGCGCATAAACATGTTTTGTGCAAATATTAACACACCTTTTCCTTTGTACCTGTAATAGGAATCTGAATTTTCATTCAGATTTTAACCAAATGCATTTTAAATTCCAGACAGATTTTATAAGAAGACAATCAAACATGGACTTATAACACTGAACTATGTGTGGATTGATTAAATTCAATCAATCCAACATCCTCTTGTTTTCCAGAACTCTGATTTAAACAAGAGAGGCATATGCATCCTCATATGTATGTGCTTAACTTTGTGAATGTACTAATATATTTATATTGGTTAATTGTTTTGATCCTGGATATATTTTGGTTTATTGGAAAAAGAAAATGACCCTGGAAAATATATTTGGAATGAATGATCAATCTATATATCATCTCTGATAGTTCAAAGGAAGTTTAAATCAAACTTAAAAGTGTAAATGAATATAGGTGGACACCCAGACACATATAAATTGAATGTGCATATGCATGTACATAGAGATCGAATTCAGACGACAGTCGTATTAATTTAGACGTCTAAGATTAAACTTAGACGACAGTCATAATAATTTAGACGTCTAAGGTCAAATATAGACGTCTGTTACAAAAAAATTTAGACGTCTGAAGCTAGTTCAAAATGTCTTTTTCTCTCTGTTTAAATTTTTGATCTCTGAGCCGTCTGTCATAACTAGATAGACGTCTGTAATTAAGTCTAGACGCCTGTCATATTAATTTAGACGTCTGAACTGCTGATTTTGCCTAATTTGCCTATTTAGAAAAGAGATAAGTAACTATGTCAATAACTTGTATGGCATTTTGATTTCTATTGGATTTAAATTCCCTTTGATGGAAAAAAAATCCTTATGAAATTAGGGTAGAAATAGGAGGGTCATTTCAGTTGGTATCAGAGCTATGTTATTTAACATAGTAGAAGTAAAGATCAAGTTCTTAGATAGAAATAAAATTTAAAGGAACTAAATATATATATCAATGTTTTCAGTGTGAAAAAAAAACCACTGAAATAATCAAATTACCAATCAAACTAACCAGCTATGTAAATTATTATTAGCAAACTATGGTAGGGAGACCACCAAATCAGGGAGCAGGATCTTCCCATGCACCACCAATGGTCAATCTGCAAGACTTGGTGAGAGCATTTAGGGATGGGGCAGGACAAAGGCAAGAAAATCCCTATGAAGAACTCTCAAAATTACTTAAGACATATACTCATTTAGGAGGCAAAAGCTTTGAAGGGACAGAGAGTATCATGGAAATTCAAACATGGTTGAGAACATTGGAAAGAATTTTCAATGACATGCAACTTGATGATCAAAGAAAGAGGCAAGTGGCTTCAAGACAGCTAAAAGGAGTAGCTTTAGGCTGGTGGGAAGTAATCATTGCAGGAAGGAATGAGAATGAAATCACTTGGAATCAATTCAAAGAGATGTTGGAAGCAAGGTTTGTACCAGCATCAGCAAAGACTACCTTGCTAGAAGAATTTATTAGACTTAGACAAGGAACCATGACTGTCACAGAATACACTCAAAAGTTTGAGGGGCTTTCCACATATGGAGCAATGCTTGTGGCAGATGAGGCATCCAAGAATGATAGGTACATAAAAGGGTTGAACCCAGGGCTTAGCAGAGCCATGTTACCCTATGCAGACAGGACTTTTGACCATGTGATAGACTTAGCTTTGAGGTTGGAACATCATGACAAGGAAAGGGAGAAGTTCAGAAATTTTAAGAACAATAATACCAAGAAGGGTAAGGGGAGGTATCACCCTTATGATAAGAAGAAGGAAGAGGCCAGTAACAAAGGCACTGGAGATGTCAAAGCTAAGGAAACCAAGAAGAAAATTATGTGCCATCAGTGTGGAAAAGAAGGACATATCAAGCCAAGATGTCCAGAATTGAAAGGAGGAGCTTTCAAGTGTTATCTATGTGGGAAAGAGGGGCATATGAAGAGGAATTGTCCTGAGTACAAACAGCAAGGAAAATTGGCAAATTTGGAAGGAAAAGGCAAAGCCACAGTGGAGAGTAACACAGAAAACCATAGCCAAGTGGAAGGTACATTACTTATTTGTGCCATACCCATAGCAGTAGTATATGATACTGGGGCAACTCACTCTTTAATTTCTTATGAACTAGTTAAAATGCTAAAACTGAATTGCATATTGGTTGAAACCCCATTGCATATACAAAGTCCACTGGGGAGTTCTAGTGTTTTAAATATGATTTGTGTGGATGTGGAATTAAACATAGGAGGAAATATTTTTGTTTCCAATTTATATGTTTTGAATTACCCAAATATAGGTGTTATATTGGGGGTAGACTGGTTAAGGCAATTTAAAGCCATAATTAATTTAGACTCATCCACCATATCATTGCAAAATTCTAGAGGTCAGAGAATCACAGTTTTATGTGAAGTAGCTAAGGAAGGAAAACTATATCATTTAGTTGACTCAGAAAAAGATTTCAGTGAACTAACCATTGAAGAAATTCCCATAGTCAATGAATATTTGGATGTGTTTGGTGAGGTCAAGGGTGTTCCACACCATAGATCCGTAGAGTTCCAGATCAATATAGTTCTAGGAGCAAGCCCAGTAATTAAAAAGCCAACTAGAATGGGGCCAAATGAACTAAAAGAATTAAAGAAACAGTTAGAAGAATTGGAAGAAAAGGGTTTTATAAGACCAAGTAATTCTTGCTGGGGAGCACCAGTGGTATTTGTTAAGAAGCAAGATGGCTCCTTAAGACTCTGTATAGATTATAGAGAATTAAACAAGGTAACGATTAAAAATAAATACCCATTGCCAAGAATAGATGATCTTTTTGATCAATTAGCAGGGGCAAAAGTATTTTCTAGACTAGACTTAGCATCTGGTTTTCATCAAATGAAGGTGGAAGAATCAAGCATCAAGTACACTGCCTTTAACACTAGGTATGGGTTGTATGAATTTTTGGTTATGCCATTTGGCTTGACCAATGCACCATCATACTTTGTAGATTTAATGAACAGAACCTTTAGAGATTGTTTAGACAAGTTTGTGCTTATTTTTATAGATGACATTTTGATTTATTCCAAAACAGTGGAAGAACATAAGCATTATTTGCACCTGGTTTTGTCTAGATTAAGGGAAAAATATTTAAAGGCAAAATTTTCAAAATGTGTATTTTGGAAAGAGGAAGTACATTTCCTTGGCCATGTTATATCTGCTCAAGGAATTTCTGTGAACCCCAATAAAGTGGTGGCTATTCAAGCATGGAAGAGGCCAAGCACTGTGAGTGAAGTGAGGTCATTTATGGGGATGGCAGGGTATTATAGGAGGTTTATAAAAGATTTTTCAAAAATTTCTACACCACTCACTAACCTAACCAGGAAGAACCAAGCTTTTGTTTGGTCAGAAAAATGTGAAAAGTCTTTTGAACAGTTGAAGGAGGCATTGGTGAATGCTCCAATTCTAAAGGTACCACATGGAAATGAAGAATTAGTGGTATACACTGATGCTAGTGGATTTGGCTTGGGTGCAGTGTTGATGCAACAAGGCCAAGTCATTGCATATGCATCCAGACAACTTAAACCCCATGAAGTAAGGTATGCTACACATGATCTCGAATTAGCAGCTGTGATCTATGCTTTAAAACTTTGGAGACATTATTTGTTAGGCACAAAGTTTGAACTTTACACTGACCACAAGTCTCTAAAATATTTATTTTCACAAAAAGATTTGAACATGAGGCAACATAGATGGGTGGAGTTCTTAGCTGCCTATGACTTTGACATACTTTATACACCAGGCAAAGCAAACAAAGTTGCAGATGCTCTAAGTAGACAGCATGCTAAATTGGCTATGATGATGATAGAAGAATTTAAAGACTTGTCTTTGCTAACTGAGTTAGAAATTGGGGAGAATGGTTGTGTGCAGATGCATGGTGCACAAGAAGATAAAGGGAAGTTAAGCTTAATGACACTTCAACCAGATTTAATTCTGAAGGTAGGAAAAATGCAAGAACAGGATGCCAACTTATTAGAAAAGAAAGTGCTCCTCTCAAGAGGGGAGGAAGTGATGAATCACTACATTGATAAAAATGGTTATATGAGATACCAAAATAGGATGTGTGTACCAGAGGACACAGAATTGAAGAAAGAGATATTGAATGAATATCACAGAAGTAAATACTCCATACACCCAGGTAACACAAAAATGTACCAAAATTTGAAAAGAGACTTCTGGTGGAAGGGGATGAAATCTGATGTAGCTAAATACATTGCCAAATGTATGACTTGCCAACAAGTCAAGGCTGAAACCCAAAGGCCATCAGGGTTGATGCAGTCTCTTAGTGTACCACAGTGGAAGTGGGAAGACATATCTATGGACTTCATAGATGGACTGCCTAGATCTAAGAGAGGTAATACAAGTATATGGGTGATAGTTGATAGGCTAACCAAGGTAGCACACTTCATCCCAGTCAAGTCAGAAAGAACAGCACCAAAATTAGCTCAAATTTTTATAAAGGAAGTGGTAAAGTTACATGGCATTCCCAAGACCATTGTGAGTGATAGGGATACCATCTTCACTTCAAAATTCTGGAGAAGCTTTCAAGAAGCAATGGGAAGTGAACTATGTTTAAGTACTGCCTACCATCCTCAATCAGATGGGCAGACTGAGGTAGTAAACAAAGTTTTGGAGGACATGTTGAGGGCATGTATACTGGATTTTGGGGGTAACTGGGAAGATTATCTTCATCTAGTTGAATTTACATACAACAACAGCTACCAAAGCACCATAGGAATGGCTCCATTTGAAGCCTTATATGGTAAACCCTGTTTGTCACCTGTTTGTTGGGTAGAAGCAGGAGAAAGGTCTATTTTAGGACCTGAGTACATACAAGAAACCAAGGAGAAAATTGAGTTGATAAGAAGAAGAATGGCAGCAGCTCAAGATAGGCAAAAGAAATTTGCAGACATGAGAAGGAGGCAGGTAGAATATGAAGTGGGAAATTTTGTTTTCATCAAAATCTCACCTATGAAAAATGTGCTGAGGTTTGGAAAACAAGGCAAATTAACCCCAAGATATATTGGACCATACAAAATTCTAGAGAGAATTGGTCCCTTAGCATATAAGTTGGAATTACCAGAAAACATGCAAGGTATACATGATGTTTTTCATGTATCACAATTGAGAAGGCGGGTCCATGACAAGGCAGAAATTCTTGAGACCCCAACCCAAGTGCAGATAAATTCTAATTTGATTTATGAAAAGGATCCAGTGGGGATTTTGGCAAAAGATGTGAAGAAGTTGAGAAATAAATCTCTGAAACTTGTGAAGGTACAGTGGAGTCTTGATCCTAGTGATTGCACATGGGAATTAGAAGACAAAGTTAGGATGAATTATCCTAAGCTATTTTCAGATTAAGGTAATTCTGATCTTTGATTGTTTTCTTTTTAGATGCATATATTTTTAGTTATTATAGAACTAAAAAATTTATTTGGTTGAGAATGTACTTGTTCTCTGAATTAAGTTTAAAATTTATTTTAAGCTTAGGTAAATTGTGGGACACAATTTCTAAAAGGAGGGGTGTATGTAATGACCCAAGATTTTAGAAATTTATTCTGACAAATATAAGTGAATTCAAAATAATTTTTGAATAAATTTTGAAAGGGGATTGATATAGCTTGATAGTGTATCAGCATGTGTGTACATGCGTGCACAGGAAATGCACATGAACTAAAGCTAAAAATCTCTGAACTTTAAGGATAAATACATATTGATATGTATGGGAATATATATATACATATAGATTAAATCCTTAAAAGCTGAATGCATAAGTAAATATAAATATATGGATGCTACTGAATATTTTTAAGTATACATGTGCATGTGTGTGTCAATACAGAATGATGTATAAATATATATATATAGGGGTACTAATTATTTCAGTAAGACTTATATAAATATATATATGTGTTAATAAAATACTAGAGTTCAAATTAGTAAGATAAAATATACAGACATATTTTAGTATGTAGGAAGAAAGAAAGAAAAAAACTGAAGATATAAAAAGAACTAATCCTCTTATAAATAAATAAAGGAAGTACATGCCATTTACATGAAAGCTAAAAATAGAAAAAAATAAGATAAAACAGAGAAATGTTTGCTATAGGCAGAATTAGGAAGAGTATTTGATAAATAATAAAATCAAGTCACATTTTTGGCATGATTGTAGACAAAAGGAAAAGTATTTTCTGAAAAAGCAAATTTCTGGAAAAAAAAGAATGTAACCACTTTTCTCTTCACCTAAATTAAGCCGGGAAGGGTAGAACTTTGGGTTTAAATAAAATGCAGATAACATGATTTTTCTGGTGGGCAAAAATGGCTTTAGCCAATACCCAAAACCCTAAGGAAGACCCTGTATATATACATGTATATGCAGCAGCCTCCTCTCTCTCTCAGAAAAAGAACTTTGAAAAAAAAAGAGAAGAAAAAAAAACAACACCATAGAAATCATAAGACAAGGGAAGGAAAAGAGCTTGACGCTAAAGGCAGAAGTTCATCAATTAATTAAGGAAGCAAAGAAGAGAGCTAGGTGAGAAAACTCACTCAAAATCTAAGGCAATAAGTCCTAATGTAGGCAGCCAGTTATAAGTAATTTTCTTAAAAGAGTATTTTCATATAAGAATGCTTATTTGTGAATTTAAATCTGAAAATGTTTTGATCCTCTTTGGTTGTTTTACTTGTTTGTTTATAAGAAAGTTTTATGTGTAGTTAGTGTACATATATGTTTTATAATCCCAGATCTCTGATATGTTAATGTTTAGGAACATAAACAAATACCCAGAAAATAAAATGTTGAAAATAGGCAAGTAGTATTGGTTTTGGCTCAACCCAGAAAGATGTCAATAATGTTGAGCTGCAATATACTCATGTATAAGTGCTGAGGCTTGAGACAAAAAGGGAATTAGGGGTGCAATAGGGTTGCCTATGTGCTGATGCTCCTGATTCAATGAAAATATATAAATGTTCATATGCATAGCAAACAGAATTTTGTGATTCAGTGAAACCAGATCATTCTGAGTTTAACTCAAGCACAAATGTTTGCAAAAAGGAAAAACTCTCTCAAAAGCCATAAGCCAATGTTAGTTGCCTATACCCTTTTAAAAATACCAGGTTGTATACATATACATACAGAATCTTATCTATTTAGTCACCAATGGTTGTTTGCTTGTTTGTCTCTGTTTGATTATGAATAATATGAGATACCATGATATGGATGTTTAGATTAGTAAAATGGATCACTGAATAGTTTAGTCATGAAAAATCAAAAGAGTTATTATTAACTTAAACATGATTAAGAAATTGGGGTCAAGAACACTGCAGGAATGACTTGTGTTCTTGAGTAACACAAGTTGACACATGGCTTGTTTAAGTCCTGAGATCTTCGTGTAATGGAGTGAATTAGTTCATTACAGTGTGTCCATTGATTCATGAATATTGCAGATGAGACCAGGATAGATAAACACACCAAGGGAAAAATATTTGAGATAATGAGAAAACTAGAGTTTTTTTCCCAGAATTGAAATATGAGGATGGAATAAATGATTTAACTCATATTGGTTATTTTCCTGTTTGGTGTGAATGATTGTTTGATTATGACTGAATTGTATGCTTGAATGTATGTGCCATATTTATATATGTAGTCTCTGGAAAGAAAAACTAAAGTGTGCACATGCACAATGACATAGAGCATGCACACAAGTATGATCTGATTCCAAAAGGGCAGAACCTTATGTATATGTATTTAATTTGATTTTAACCTAATTAACTAATTGATTTTGTGAATTTTCTCATACCAGACATGTGTCTGACCCTAGTGTGCTAATGGCATCTGGGGTGTCTCATTTAAAATGAGGCAGTTTCAAATGCTTTTTCAGAGATTGCAGCAACTAAGTAGGAGTAGGAGCAAGGCTTTGAGAAGAGGATTATAGCATGCTAATCTTAGTTAGATAAGAGCCAAAATGATAAAAATCTGCATGTATTAATGATTTAAATTGTTACTTGTATTAAGTGTTGAACATGGGATGGATATTTTGTTAAGTATTTTATTAAGAGATTGACTTGTATCTGGAATTTATGAATCTAGTTAATATCTGATATTAAAGAAGTTAATCAAAATATTGTAAGTGAATTTAGTAAGAACACCATGTTGAAAACTGAATGATTACATTTTATAAATGTATTAGTCAATTTTGAGTCTTTAGAAAGGATTTAAGTTTTGGGAAATCTGGATAGTTGATTCTCAGAAAAATTAAATGGTTTTATCTTTCAAACATGGTAAGCGTATACAAAAGATAATAGGCATAGGTTGAATGTTTTTATATGACTGCAAGGTTCCCATAATCTAACTTGTTTCATACAAAATGTTTCATGTCTTATTTTTAAATAAAGGAAAGATCTGTAATAAGGGAATTGAAAGCCAGATCCAAATAGTTGCAGTTATATATGCACATAAACATGTTTTGTGCAAATATTAACACACCTTTTCCTTTGTACCTGTAATAGGAATCTGAATTTTCATTCAGATTTTAACCAAATGCATTTTAAATTCCAAACAGATTTTATAAGAAGACAATCAAACATGGACTTATAACACTGAACTATGTGTGGATTGATTAAATTCAATCAATCCAACATCCTCTTGTTTTCCAGAACTCTGATTTAAACAAGAGAGGCATATGCATCCTCATATGTATGTGCTTAACTTTGTGAATGTACTAATATATTTATATTGGTTAATTGTTTTGATCCTGAATATATTTTGGTTTATTGGAAAAAGAAAATGACCCTGGAAAATATATTTGGAATGAATGATCAATCTATATATCATCTCTGATAGTTCAAAGGAAGTTTAAATCAAACTTAAAAGTGTAAATGAATATAGGTGGACACCCAGACACATATAAATTGAATGTGCATATGCATGTACATAGAGATCGAATTCAGACGATAGTCGTATTAATTTAGACGTCTAAGATTAAACTTAGACGACAGTCATAATAATTTAGACGTCTAAGGTCAAATATAGACGTCTGTTACAAAAAAATTTAGACGTCTGAAGCTAGTTCAAAATGTCTTTTTCTCTCTGTTTAAATTTTTGATCTCTGAGCCGTCTGTCATAACTAGATAGACGTCTGTAATTAAGTCTAGACGCCTGTCATATTAATTTAGACGTCTGAACTGCTGATTTTGCCTAATTTGCCTATTTAGAAAAGAGATAAGTAACTATGTCAATAACTTGTATGGCATTTTGATTTCTATTGGATTTAAATTCCCTTTGATGGAAAAAAAAATCCTTATGAAATTAGGGTAGAAATAGGAGGGTCATTTCATATTCTGTCTAAAATGAGTTTGAATCGGATAGACATTTCTATCCTATTAAGAAATTTTCTAAGATTTAAGCTGAAAGTAAAACTAGCATAACTTTCAAACCGTAAATCTAATTTTGACGATCTTTATATTACTGGAAAGCATAGACTGAGTAGAACAACTTTCATTTTATAAAAGATTTTATATTTTGTAGATTTCTATGTCAAAACTGGTCTTCTTTACAGCAGGTTGGAAATGAATAATTATCTATTTCCCCTTAATAATTAAATGTAGAGCTTCTTATTTATGGATATGAACTAATATCATCTATTTGAGTTATGTACAGGTGAGAGAGGATAGTTGGACTATATTTTGAGCAAAAATATTATATTTATAATTAAGAAAACTAGCTTTAAAATGCTAAAAAGAAATGTATGGATTCAGATTAAGTTTTCAAGTATTAAATTGTTGATATATGTTGTGTTTCGTCCTAATGGTCGATGTATATTGTATAAATCATTTGTGTAATATTGCAAATGGCCGTCCGTACAAAGGAGACTCGGTCAATTTTTCCAGAAATTTCTAACACTTAGAAAATTTGAGAAACGAATTTGAAAAATTTATGTGTTACAAATTAAAGTATGTTTATGGCAGAATTAGAGAATAGACAACTCAAAAATTTTATTTACTCTAAATAAAGAGTAATGAATTTAAATTAAAATCTAAGTAAGAAGCTTTGGAAAATTTTCAAGTGTTGAAATTTGAGAATTTAATTTTGAAGATAATGGGTTTAAAAACTCTAAAAATATTTGATTAGTAAAAGATAGTATAAAAATACATTCCTTTTGTTAACTTGCCTTTGTGCATTTATTTTACAACTTGCATTTATGCAGTCGTATGAGTTAGGTGGTATTTGGAGAAACCACATACTTCTTATTGGGTTTTCTTTCCATAATTGTTGTCAATCTAATATCGGTATGACTCCCTTCATAGTGTTAAACGGAAAGTCATATCGATTATCATCTTGTGGGTTGGAATTCGGGATAAAGTTGTGACTAATTCCCGACTCTATTCGTGAAGCTCCCGAGGAATCAATCTCACCCAATTTATCTATTGTGTAACCTCTAATTCGTGTTCTTGCTTCGAAGGTGTAATGCCTTCGAAATAAGAATATTCTGCTCGTAAAAATTCAATGATCTGCTAATCCCAATAACTACACTAGGGAAACCATAGAATTTATTAAGCTATCTTTTCCGAGTTTTCTGTTTTCTTGTGTTGAGGGTGTGAAATTTAAACTCTAGCTTATCTATCTTCCTTTGCTTGATGAAATGAATCGTGTTGAATACAGCTCTTCTCTAGAAATTGCAAGGACGCAATTTTTATAAGGGGGGGAGTCTGTAACAACCTTGGTTTTGGTGATTACCTGGAAATTTAATTATAACAGTGGTTACAATTTAATAATGGAGAAATAAAAATAAATTGGAGATTAATTTTTTTTTATTTTGAATAAACAATGAATTTGGAAAGAATAAAATGGAGTTAATATGATAATGTTGGGAATAAATGGTGAAAAATGAAAATATGTTAATTTGGTGATTTATTGAATTAAATAAAAGATAAAAAGAATTAATTCTATAATAATTTGTTTAAATAAATGTAAAATATTGAAAATAAAGTTTTAAAAACTTTATTCTGTTATTTTGGAAGAAAATGAGCATTATAGGATTTTAATTTGATAAAATGCAATAATTTTTGCATATTATTACCAAATATTGGTTTTTGTAAATTTTATTGAAGTATTAAAATTTTATTTGTTGTGTAATGAAAATAAGAAGGTGAAATATTGGTTAAAAATAAGTTTTGGATCTAAAATTGATGTTAAAATGGTTTATGTAATTTTTAGTGTTAAAAATAGTGTTTTGTGTAAATTATAGTGTAAATTGTGTATTTGATTAAAATAAGATTTTTTAATAATGAAAAATATTTTTAAGGCTAAATTATCTTTTTATTTGTTGAAAAATGTTTTATTACACATAGTAATATGATTGTAAGATTTTATTGTGTTAAAATCTTATGTATATATGTTGTTTTATTAATAACATAAGTGTGTATTAGTGTTTTAAGAGATAATTTGATTTTGTTTGGCTAATTCTTTTTGGTATTGGGTTTAAGCCCATTTTCATCTCTAACCAGTAAAGAAGTGAGAAAGTTTCTTTCTTCCTCAAACAACCAGTACGTACATTTTTACTGTAAACAAAAAGAAAGAAGAAAAACTCAGAAACCTTTCCCTCTTTCAAACCAAATCTCAAATCCACCCACTTTCTTCAATTATTTGCTGTTTTCAATCAAATTAAAGCTATTTTTCTCTGGTAATCACTATGAAAACTAATTCTATTTCATCAAATTTTGATTTTGCAAAAGTTGATTGTCTGTAATTGGTTTTTCTTGGTTGCATGTCTCTGTATTGTTATTTTACATGCTCCTAAAGCTTATTCTAGAGGAAAGTTTGCAACTTCTTTCAGTTTATTCAAGTTTAATCTTCGATTTGCAAAGGTGAGTACTAATCTCACAAATATCTAGCTGAGAAAAGAGTTTGATAGCCATAAACTGCTAAAATTTGTTTACTGTAATGTTGATTTTCTTAGCTGCTGCAAACATGGCCCGAGTCCATGTTTGAGACAGCATATCTCTTTCATCTCCTATCGGAATCAATTGATTCTTTTTTTCAGTTTAAATTACTAGTGTTAAACCTTATACATGCCAAATTTCAGGTCCTTCTGACCTCTGTAGCTTATAGAAATCTGCTGCCGAACTTTGATTCGGAGCATGTTTTTGCTCCAGATTTTCATAGTGAAATCATTGCCTGGGTTCAACTTTGAGATATCATAACTTTCTCATTCCTTGTCCAAATTGTGTGATTATTTTTCTAGTTTAAATTAAGAGTGCTAAAATTTATACAAGCCAAATTTCAGGTCATTCTGACCTATGTAGCTTATAGAAATCTACTACCGAACTTTGATTCAGAGCATGTTTTTGCTCCAGATTTTCACAGTGAAATCATTGCCTGGATACAACTTTGAGACATCATAACTTTCACATAGCCTGTCCAAATTGAGTGATTCTTTTTCCATTTTAAATTACAGTTTTTGAACTTTACGCCTCTCAAATTTTAGGTCATTCCGACCTTTGTAACCTATAGAAACGTGTTTTCAAACTTTGAATTAGAGCATGTTTTGCTCCAGCTGTTGATAGTGAAATATGGCTGTGAGTCCAGCTTTGAGAGCTTATATCTCTCTTGTTCCTTGTCGGATTGTATCCATTCTTTTTTTTGATAATATCTTTGTTGAACTCTATGCATGTCAAATTTCAAGTCATTACGACCTCTGTAGCTTATAGAAACTTGCTTTCAAACTTCGAATCAGGGCATGTTTTGCTTCAGCTGAAAATTTGAGTTGTTTTTACATGGGTTTCTGAAACAAATTTTGATGTTGATTTCTAAAGGCTTTGATCCTATATGGACAAGCCAATATTATACTAAATCCATGCATTGGATTAGTAAGGTTATGTGTGTATTTAGAATGTTGATTTCATGAAGAATTTTGTGCATTTGCTGACACCATGCACATTTTATAAAATAATTTCTATAAGAAACTTTTATATATATAAATTTCTATCGCTTTGGGATAAACGCTTTTTTCTGGATTTGTTTTAAAAATGAAATTGCCTCAAAACTATAAAATATACAATATTTTCAATATATAGAATTTTTCGAAGAAAATATTCAAAGGATTTCAAAAAAAAATTATATATAAACTTGTTTCCTCAAACAATTATTTTCTATATAAAATACATGTTTTTGCACTCTTTGAGCGTATGAGAAAGAGAATTAAACGATTTAGTAAAACACATGGTATGGGACACGTGCGTTTACTTTTTCGGTTAATTCCGGACTTGTTCGTTTGAAGCTATTGTTCTTCGGGTCGTATTTGCCGATGAGATGAGGCAATTGTTGTGATTTAGATGATTTGTTTTCAAGTGTGGCATTGACTATCAGTTAGTAAACTGATAAGTGAGAATGTGTGGTATCGGACGCACTGTTACCATTTTCAGGTTCCTTTCTGAGAGTTTGTGACACATTCACGATGTTATTGCCAGTACTTAGGCTGTTGGGCCACTTATTGGACTGTGGATCCTATGTGTATATATAGATGTTGGGCTAATCATGGACTGTTGGGTCCTATTGAGACTGTTGGGTCTCTTATACACTGTACTTGGTAGGCTGTTGGGCCACTTATTTGACTGTTCGGTCCTATTTTCATATAGCTGTTGGGCTAATTTTTGGACTGTTGGGTCCTATATTTTGCATTGTTGTTTTTCTAGATTTCTTTATGTTGATTTCTATAATTTTGACGATTTATAAATGTTTTCACCATAGTTGCCTTTTGTTGGATTATTTGTATAGCCTGAGTGTTATCGTGTGGATTATATAGTGATTACATTTTTGGAGTTTCGAACTCTTTGTTGAGTTCTATATATTGTGATTCATTGTTACCATTCTTTGGCCTTTTTGAGATTTGTAATCTCCTAGTTAGGAGTTGGAGTTGATGAATGCCATTAACTTGGCTATTTTTTTGCCGATGCAATGAGGCATACATTTGTGACATTTGATGTTGTTGTTTAACTTAGCCATTATATTGGCTATTGATTATGCCTATGATATGAGGCGTACATTCGTGGATATTTGATTGTTGTTGAACTCGCCTCTTTTAAGAAACTCTTATGATATACATTTAGATTTGCTTCTTCTCTTTCGAGAAGAATTGTTATCATTTATCCTTGTACCTTACTTATCTCATACTAATCGGTTGTTTAAGCTAGACTGACCCGTGTATTTTTATATACTCGGTTCAGACCGAGTTGTTTCAGGTTAGTTACCTGCTATAGGACTTTGCCATGCTACTTCCTCCTTGGATAATCTACTCTTCTCCTTTTGTGTAGTTTTGTAGTCGTTTTGTATGACTCTGATATGTATTTATTGTTTTGACTCGTTGTATAGTGTGTGGTCCTTGTACCACTTCTGATGTATCATTTTGTATTGTACTAGATGTATCTGTGTATATGTGTGTGTGTGTGTGTGTGTATTTGACTGATATTATGTGATGTGTTGTACATATTGTTGCTATATTTTGTTCTGATAGATCCGTTGGCCACCGTAGTTTTGTATTAAGCATTTATTGAATATGTCAATCCACTTAAGAAAGAAAAAAAATAGAGCACTGAATCGACGTATTTAATAGATGTTTAAGACAAAGCTATAGGTAGTCGCTCCTAACCAGCCCTATTCTCCGCATTAGCAGACAGTATTACCCAATAATACTCTTTGTTAATGTGGGTCTCGGGGTGGGGCGTCACAGCCGTGTAGTTAATGCCCCGCTATTACCCCGCGATAACCTTGCTATATCTCATAGCGGATTTCTACCGCTACGATTTTTTCATATAGCCCCAAATATAGCCTTTCCACTTTAAACCCCGCTATTTCCGCTATACCTTCTTTAAAAGAAATGAGTTGAAAAATGACATTTATACATTATAAAAATTATGAAATTAATTTATTTAATTGAATTTTTAATATATTTTCAAAAATGAAAATACTCTAATATTCTACTAAATTCAATTATTTTATATAACAGTTTTACGTTTATTTACAGCATGTTCGCATAAGTTTTTATTTAAAATTATTTATGCATTAATTATAATTCAATTTAATGTTAATGTAACGACCCTGAAATTTTGATATTTGAAAAGTGAATATTTAATTGAGTTTAAATATTCGAAGGATAATTTAATTTGGAAATTCAAATATCAGAGTGAATTTGGCGATTAAATTATTGAATTTAATTATTAAATCTGGGTAAAAATTTGAATCTTCAGTTTTAAGCTGATTAAAAATAATCTGAAGGCTTAGAAAATTTATATTAATAATTCTGAAGGTACTGGAACTTTCAGAATTGAATTTGGAAGTGGTTTGTTCAGTTTTGAAATTGTATCATTTAATTGATATTTAAAAATAGCGTTCCGGAGCATAGTCTCGGATTTCGACGAAACCAGTTCCATTGGGTCCGTAATATTGTATTATTACCGAATTTCAATTTTCGTAACATTTGGAATTGTTGTATGAGCGTACGATATATAAACGCGTTGGAAATTATATCGAATTTAAATTTAAAATTTATAATTGTATATTGGTCTAATCAAAATTTTCATCTGCCGACTTACTTTTTTTCTGCCAAATCACGTTCTCTTATCTCTTTCTTTCTTCGTTCTGAAGCCAGGTAACAAAAGAAAACATCTCGTCTTTGAGTAGAATTTTAAAAGGGATTCTCATTCCAATTTATTTTCGTCCAAAATCATTCGTTGAACGAAATCACTTTCGTTTAAAATCAGAGAGCGGCGAGTACATCTCGAATCGAGTGCTGGAGGGACCTCGATTCACAATCAAATCACGATCGACCGAGTAGCGATCGAGGGGTGTTTGGGGTCGGTATCGCGCGAGTGGGATGCAGGCATGTTCGAGACGGCGGCTTCAAGCTCGAAGGGTATCGCGGCGTTGCCTATGGCACGCGATTTTGGGATGAGCGCGTGCTCTTCTGGTGAGGTCGAGAACTGTATGGGGTGCGATGAAGTTTAGGGGAAAGTCATGATTTTTGGATGGTCAAGCTGTGGATGACGAACGTGAGAAGCTCGATCTCATTCAGGTGATAGTCGCGATGGTGATTCGTGGTGACTGCGATGATGGTTCGAGTTCGGAATCAAATTGGCATTGGTCGGTCTTCCAGTCGCGATCTAGAGTTCGATAGGCTGTGAGGTATCCTCAAAATTTTTATTAGTCTTAATTTATACAAAAATATATATATATATTTACAGGAATTTAGAAAAGGAAATATAAAATTATAGAAGATGTAAATTCTGTTTTAAGTGAAGAAAATATATATATACACTCGCATACACCCAGACATGTTTTATTAGATAAAAGTATATATATACTTTTAGAAAAGAATGTTTACTGTTTAGTTTCAAATTTCAAAGTTTGAATTCATATATACAGGAAGTAGTTACAGTAAAGAAAATTTATTTAAAAGGGATTTGTGTAAGATTTAAAGTATTATTTACAATCAAGATCGTTAATTAATTAACTCTATTAAACGGAAATTAATTGTTCAGTTGATTCAAATATTAATAAATTGTGTAAATATTTATACAAGGTCAAAATTTGGAGAAAAACAAACTGGAGTTGAAATTGGATTTCAAATAAAAGGGCAAAGGTGAGATCTTCTCACTTAGATTTAAATTTGTATTGCAGTTATTGATTGCTATTTGGATGTGATATTAGATATAGTAGGATATATCTATATATATAGCAATATATACATATTGGCATATGTATATATTGGAGTTGATTGATTTCCTGCCTTGTATAGCGGATGAGACCCTATTGCGCCGTTAGTAAGCGGATGATATATTTATAAATCCTATATACCGCGATATTCCACCTCAAAGTGGAATTGGTATTGTGCTAACATCTGTGGATGCAGGGAAACAGGTTGGAGGGATCCAACATGATTCCTCAAAACATTTGAATTGATTTCATATGTTGTGTGATTGATTATTTATAATCTGTGTATGATTATATCTATGATTGAATGTGTTGAAGGCTAAATTTTAGCCGAATGTATTTTTGGTATCGTTGGATACCAGAAATAAATGAAATTGGATTTTTGAAATTTAAATTGGAAATTTTAAGTAAATTCCTTTTGAAAGAATTGAATAAATTAAAAGAAGTAATTTTAAAAGCGTAAAGTTGATTTTTGAAATGTTATCGAATTATTTCAAAAATATGGGAAGATTGTTATATATGGATTTTTAATAGTATTTTTCGAAAGTTAGAAAATTTATTGAAAATGGAATTTTAAATGGTTTGGAAAAGAATAAAGGAATTTATTCAAAATAGTGATAAATTTGTTTGAAATCAATTTAATAATTGATGTGGTATTTAAAATAAATCCTGGGAAATCCATTTTTAATCGATTTGGTGTTTGGAATAAATGTTTGGAAAAATCAATTTGGAAATTCGAAATAAACTTAGAAATCGATTTGTAAAATGATTTTTGTGTTGAAATGAATTTAGAAATCAATTTGAAATTTGATTTGGAGTTTGAAATGAAATTGAGAAATAAATTTGAAAGTCGATTTGGTGTTAAAAATGAATATTCGAGAATGGAAATTCCGAATAGAATTTATAAAGGAAAGGGAAATTTGTTTTAAAAATAAACGTTGATTTATTTTTAAAGTGTGAAAAAATATGATTTGGAAATTGGTTTTCAAAGTGATGAAGTGTGGAAATAAATTTACAGTTTTGGAATGTAAATTTGAAATAAATCGATAAGGATTTATTTAAGGGCTTAAATGAATATGATTTGGAAATTGTTTTCAAATGGTTGAAGTATAAACCATATATCGTGAATATATTTGAAAATAAATAATTTGGGAAAATTATTTAAATCTGATGATTGTTGTGAATATTATTAATAGTTAAATCACCGACTATCAATATTTGTCTTTGAAATGGCACTTGATTTGTTTTTCAAACAAACGCTTATTATTCGGTTTAGCTGGGAAAGGACCTTTGTGTCAGATAACCCATTCCGAATAATAATACGATGATATGGATCGTATTGAAGACCGGTGGTGAAGACCGGGTATTTGTGAAAACGATAGGATGACCTATCGATTGTCTCTGCACCGTTAGCTACGGTATTGAGATTTCCTTTGTGATGGGAAGTTTTATCGGGATTGTAAATATCCGGATTGCAAGGACTTCTTTGGAAGTGCCTTCGGTTCTGTTCGAACCCAGAACAGACTTGTATGGTTACGTGTCTGACATTACAATTTGAGATGTAAAGCTGATTTCTTTCAAATACATTTCTGTTGGTGGTGGAGAATTTATTCTCTTAGCTTAACACCCTTCTCTGAGATGTACGAGCTCAGAGGTTATGTAGTTGAAGGTTATCAGCGATATATTTCCAATTTGGTAATATGGCATGCTGAGTGTTGTTGTGATGATGATCATTTATTGATCATTTGTGATCAAAGCACGGCTTTGTGAAAATGCGTAGCTTTGTGGACGAGACTTCGTCAGGGCCTCAACAACCCGGAAATGGTCGAAACAGGAATGTTGCGGCAAGGTTATGAGGGTCGCGCCCTTTAGGGTATGTCATTTCCTTCTGGAAAGGGGTGGTATCATGGTATGGAGCCCAGATACTTACTCATGTGGACACACCTTATTTATTATGTGTGATGATGCTACCGATCGCTCGGATAAAGGTCCCAAAGGACCGGGTGATGACATATTCGTGAGTTACTTGTTACAGGGGTAACCCGGCCTTGTTTGGCAGAGAGCAGTTTGTCTCTCGGGACGTCCAGCCGAAGGCGATCCCATTCGGCAGTAGGAAAGGAAGTTCCTTAGCCTGACCATTTGTTGGAAATCCATTTCCCAATACGAAATTGTACGGTTTTAGTTGTAGAACCTGCCATTTACTTATGGTGGTCACCACTGTTTAGATGCTAGCTATAGTAGGCATAGTGCGGAATGCCTATGCTGGCTAAGATTAATATTATACTTTCGAAATGTTTTCTACACTAGACATTAATAATAATATCCAATGATTGGCGTAGTAAGCATCTTTGACTATCATAAGAAGAAATCTCCTCCAATTCTGCGTTTGCATTGTGTGTGTGGCGGGAGGTCTTATGGTAGTTTCATTTTCCAAAAGCATTGGGAAATATGTTTTATTCTCTTTGTGAAAATAACTGTTTTACGATCTCACACCAGTCACCATGACTGACTCAGAGTTTATTGTTCCCTTCTAAACTCTGGGTGCCCATAATTTTCCACACGGGCAGCCTAGAGTTATTTTTATCAGGATATTCTGGATATTCTGGAGCTTTGGGGATAAGTTGGATGGTGAAGCGTACTACCGTACTTGTTTATTCCGCTGTGTATTCTGTATGAGGACAGGTTTATATAACTGTCCATTGTTGTATCGAGTTGTATATTGACTCTGATTGATGTATGTATAAACTAATATAGTTCTTTGTTTAGAAGACTAGTGATTATCTATTATATTTTGTTCCGCTGCGATATGTGAGATTCTGATATTGTTCTGTTTCTGATGTTGTTCTGTTGTTCTTCTTTCTTTTTCTTCTGTCTTCTTCTACCTCTTCTTTTAACCCTAAGAATTCGGTTTTCCGGCATTCGATTGCACGGCATTTGATACAGTGGACGTATTCATGTCGACTTTCGGAAGTCGAAGAAATGGGTCCTTACAGTTAATATTTCATTTAATTACAATTTATATATTTGTAGTAACATTAAATACGAGTTTTATATGCTATTTTAGAGTCATCCGCTATCCCGCTATATCCTTGCTGTATCACCGCTATTACTTTTTGCACCTCCGTCACATTGAATCTGCCGAGCGTATTAGCTGCATAGCGTCATAGCTTAACAACCACTGTCTAGTATCCATTTTCCTCTTTACTCAATCAGTACCTGCAAAAGATATAGGAATAACGTTTTGGACCCACCTTTTTATTAGGGTCCTAAGAGTTAGATCTTAGGAAGCCAAACCCATGAGGGTTTAGAATTCCCTTTATAAATAAAATCTTCATTTTTATGAACGTAGATATAAAAGATTTTATATATTTATTTCTGATTAAGTTGTTGTTAGTTTTTGGTACCCAAATTTTTATAGTACTAGTTTTACTAACTTCTTTCTTTGGAGTAACAACTTTTGGTTTTGATTTTGCTTTCACAAAATTATTCTGCAGATTATAATTTTTATAAGATGTGTCATTCTTCTTTGATTTTGAAGATTTTTTATATCTTAGTACATTCTTATTATTAGTAGACTGAGAATTACTAATAGTTTTAGAAAGATTTTCTCTTCCTTTATTGAAATTTGTCACATTTTTAGTAATACTCTGTAACTCAGTTTTTAGACTAGTGTTATTTAACTCAAGAATTTGGATATTTTTCAACTCATGGTTTTCTGATGCTAATGTCATATTCTTTTCTTTTTTCACTTCTACTTCTTTTGATAGCATAGTTAGTTGAGAAGAAACATTAGATAAGGATTCTTATGTATTAACAAGTTCTTCTTCTAAAATTTTCTTTTCATCTCTTAGCATATCAATTTCTATTTCAGCTCTCTTTAGCTTTTCTAATACATTTTTATATTTTCTCTTAGTTTCCCTGTGTTTATCTAGTATTTCTATGTTTATATCAATTAAATTTTCAAAAGATAAATCACTTACATCGTCAGTTGAAGCCATGAAGCAAACATTGGCTTGTTCAGAATCACTTTCTATATCACTGTTTGATGATGATGATGACTCTGAATCATCCCATGTTACTGAAAATGCCTGCTTCTTGCTGCACTTGTCCTTCTTATTTTTGAATCTATCTCTTTTTCTTTCTAGACAGTCTTTCTTCATATGGCCCTTTTTATGACATTCGTAACATTCAAGATTTGAGGCTGGCAATTTGCTAGTGCTGTCTTTTACTATTGTTTCCAAAAAAATTGTTCTTTTTGAATTTCAAAAACTTTTTGAAATTCTTTGAGATCATTGCCATGTCGTATTTCTATGAAGCTGAGTCTTCTTGTTTAGCTTTGAATGCAATATTTCTTTTACCTTGTGCTTGATCTTGCTTAGCCTACAAATTTACTTCATATGACATCAGATTTATAATTAACTCTTTAGGTTTGATGGTAGAAATGTTATTAGCTTCTTCAATAGCTAAGGCATTTCGTTCCCATTCATCCGTTAAAGAGTTTAGAATTTTAGAAACAATATCAAAATCTAAAAAAATTCTCCTAATGCCAATAGTGAATGATGTATTTATTGTAATCTAGAGTACATATCATTTATGGTTTCATCTGGTCTCATTCTAAAATTTTGGAACTGATTTTTAAGCATAGAAATCTTGCTTTATTTAACTTTGTTAGTTCCTTCATGTGTTATTTTAAGAGTTTTTCAAATTTCATAAGCAGTTGTAAACATGCTAACTCTATTAAATTCATTTTTGTCTAATTCACAAAATAACATATTCATAGCTTTTGCATTTGATGTAGCATCAGTCTTTTGTGTATTTGACCATTCTGCAAATGGTGTAGTGGGTATAGTGTATTCATTTTGAGTAATATTCCAAGTATCATATCCATTTGCTTGCATGAAAATTTTCATTCTAGTTGGCCAGTAATTATAGTTCAAACAATTAAATAGTGGTGGTCGTGCAGTGGATTGATCTTCAACAAAACTTGAGTTAGTTTTATTTTCCATATTAACAGTGTATCAAATAACTGTGTTATGCTTATAAGACGACCTTGCTCCGATACCAAATGCAAGTGCATCTATGGATTGTAATATGGAATATAATATAAGTTATCTACTATTGCAGAATATGAATATAAAAAGTAAATAGTAAAGTAAATGACACCAGAGATTTTTATACTGGATCGAACTCCCGTTCTACGTCCAGTCCCAAACTCCTTTTGGAATTTAACTAGCAACCCTCTCTTGACCCAAAGAAATAGGTATTACACCGCCTGAGCAACCGAACATGACTTCTACCGCCTAAACAACCGAATAAGACTTATACCGCCTGAGCAACCGAACATGACTTCTACAATACAGATAGTAAAGTTGTTTCTGACTAAATATGCCCTTGAATAGCACTGATAAGTCAATAACGTACACCCTTCCTATAATCTTCCCCTTTTGGGGTATATAGTGTAATTCGTGAAGATTGGAAGTAATTGTAATCAAAAATAAATTTGTGCTTGAATGTGCAAGTGATTTGAGAGTGTTTATGAAAGCAAATTGCAGAAAATAGTTTGTATGAATATAGATTAGAATTAGAAAATAATGTTATGTTTTGCAAACTGAAATCAAGGTTATTTATAGTGTTAAATAGTTGTAACTATTAGTGAAAAGATTCGGCCAAGACATATGGAAACATCTGTTGAATTAACGGATGTTTCTGTTCGTTGAAAAGTGGTAACCGTTCAAAAAAATAGTC